>JASSKH010000003.1:10274755-11022662 GCA_031763025.1 Macrocystis pyrifera
TCCTCCGCAATGGATGGTCCTGTCAGAAAATGGTGAAGTCAGGGACTCCTTTGGCAGACAGCTATCACGCTTGTCAGGAGTTTGCTTCTGCGCCACTGTGGAAGTGACCACTATATAAAAAACAATTCTCTGGGGCCGATGGTCCTCTTGGAATTTTATCGAAGTTCAGCGCTCCTTTCACAGATAGCAGAAAGCTTATCGGGAGTTAACTTCTATGCCGCCGTAGTAATGACTTTCATATAATCTCTCTGGGGCCGACGGTCCTCTTGGAAATTTGTCGAAGTTCAGCGCTCCTTTATCAGATAGCAGAACGCTTATCGGGAGTTAACTTCTATGCCGCTGTTGCTCAGAGTCACTGAGGCTTATGATCCACGAAATGGACTATACTAGACAGAGCTCCTTAACCCCAGCGGTGCTGTGGGTTGTGGCGAAGTTGTCCTTGACAGCGTACAGCAGAATCTTACTCGACGTGTTGATCGAGGTTTTTTTTTATTTTCTAGGCTCCTCCGCAATGGATGGTCCTGTCAGAAAATGGTGAAGTCAGGGACTCCTTTGGCAGACAGCTATCACGCTTGTCAGGAGTTTGCTTCTGCGCCACTGTGGAAGTGACGACTATATAAAAAACAATTCTCTGGGGCCGATGGTCCTCTTGGAATTTTATCGAAGTTCAGCGCTCCTTTCACAGATAGCAGAAAGCTTATCGGGAGTTAACTTCTATGCCGCTGTAGTAACGACTTTCAAATAATCTCTCTGGGGCCGACGGTCCTCTTGGAAATTTGTCGAAGTTCAGCGCTCCTTTATCAGATAGCAGAACGCTTATCGGGAGTTAACTTCTATGCCGCTGTTGCTCAGAGTCACTGAGGCTTATGATCCACGAAATGGACTACACTAGACAGAGCTCCTCAACCCCAGCGGTGCTGTGGGTTGTGGCGAAGTTGTCCTTGACAGCGTACAGCAGAATCTTACTCGACGTTATGATCGAGGTTTTTTTCGTATTTTCTAGGTTCCTCCGCAATGGATGGTCCTGTCAGAGAATGGTGAAGTCAGGGACTCCTTTACAAATAGTTATCACGCTCGTCAAGGGTTTGCTTCTCTGCCACTGTGGAAGTGACGACTATAATAAAACAAAAACTCGCTGGGGTCGACGACCCTCTTGGAAAATTATCGAAGTTCAGCGCTCCTTTGACAGATAGCAGGGTGCTTATCGGGATTTACTTTCTATAATACCGCTGTTGCTCAGGGTGACTGAGGCTTACGATCCTTGAAATGGACTACGCTCAGCAGAGCTCCTAACCTTCAATCGTCCTGGGTTGTGATGTGGAGTTGCTGTTGAGCAGCGTACAGCGGTTACACTCGAGTTTTGTTCGAGATTATTGGTCCTTGTCTTTGAAAAGACAAAGTGGAGCAGGTGATATTATCACAGCTCCTTACGCGGTGCTGCTGTGTGGGTGTCTCTATCGTAGTTACAGCGATTTGACTACAGCAGTAATGAACTACAGCAGTAGGGAACGACAGCAGTAGTAGAAAGCCCTACGCAGGGCCCTCTTAGAAGTATGCGGTGTCCGTACTACGTGTCACTCACGTTTCAACGAAGTACGTAGACCTTCGATGTTTGGTTCCTCTCGTCGTGGAAGGAGCTCCCTTGCTCGTACGTAGCAGCAGCAGGTTTCTTGATATTGAAAAAGCCCAGTCTTCCTCCTGCTGTATAGCGAGCCAGTAGCAGTTCAGGGTGGCGGTGTTGGGCCACCGTTGCTAGTAGCTTTCCGCGTTTACGCGTTACGAGGCTAGTTAACCTACCAGGTATGGCGGTTGGCGTGTGTACTAGCTCGTAGCTGATGTGTACGCCTAGACTCGATTGCCGATGGCCGGTCAATACACCGTCGAAATGTTCGAGGCAAACGTATAGCCACTGTTAGGTGACTTGTACGAGAAGCTTCAATACAAGAGAAGAAGATGGTGTGGTGACCCCAAGCCACAGTGTTGATTCATTTGCTCAGCTGGAAGCTCATGATGGTGAGCAAAAGTAGAGTGAGCTCAAAGGGGAGCGGTGCGCGTGTGCGCTCACGGCTCGAAACAAAGGACGACCCCTACAATTCGTTCAAAAACAAAACTAGGGAAATACCCTTGCATTCAGTTCAATATAAAACAACAAGGAGACCCGCAGTTCTACTGCAAAAATCAGTATCTCTTGGGATACGTACTCATGACCCTCTTGTAGCCTATGTTGTTACTTCAACCAGAACTGAAACTATGCCACCGGTCCCGGAGGGATACTGAAGATCCCTTTCCATTATTTACCAGTGCACACGTAACCAGGTACTGCTGTACATGTGCTGCTGTAGATTATGTACGTACGCAATACAGTAGATCTACGATACTACTTGTTAATGATACCTATTCTGCAATGTGTACGAGTGCACAGCAGTAGATAGTGTAAGACTGCTGCTGCTGTGTACTGCTACAATCCCAGACTGGAAAACTGTCCGTTGTACTTATACAAAGCGTAAATGTATACCAGATGATGTAAGTGTTATCGAGTAACGACTATGATGGCTACTAACAAGTATAATCTCTAATATATATGCATTGCATGCGCGTGCGTGTGTGTTTTTCTTTGACTCCATCAAGGGAGCGTGTTGAGTCACGCATGTCCCGGTAAACGCGCTGGTTCTCATTCAGTTCTACCACTTCGTAGCTTGAGTTTGTATTTTGACTGTGTTGCTGATACGATATGGGCTATTCGCCCAGCGTGGCGAGGGCATTCCGCGTTGCGAAATTTCTCTCGACGCAACTGATACTCGCCTTGATATATGGCGCCCGATGCGTAGAGTGATGGTGCTTCGTTGTCACAAAGTTTTGCTCTAGGTATTGCCGTGATATATCTATAGTGTGTAGACCGTCGGTACATCGGGTAGGTGCAGCCTCCAGTGCAGGGTAACACGGTGTCCTGTAACTCTTATCCACCCGTTGCTCCTTCCTTAGGCTCGCGTTGGAGCATTAGAGCAGAAGATCCTCTTGTACGAATTTCTGTTCATCGGAACAAAGGCGAAGTACATACGTAGTGCGCAGGACGCCGGGAGTACAGACAAAGGCACAGCAGACGCGCAACACAAACAAAAATTAGAGGGGTAGGTCACTGTGATGCACGACTTCATTAAGGCGTGAACTATGATAGAAAATGCTTAGTGTTCGGTACGTATACGTAAAAAAAAGGGTAGTACTGTAGTGTTTTTTGCATGATGGCAAATAGTGCGTTAGTGTTGATAATACTGTTGAACGAAACGAGGACATCTGGGTTTGTGGGTATGTGTTAATGAAATGTAATTGTTCGTTTATGTGTGTTTCTGTTTTATGTGTGTGCAACCTTAACCTCCGTTGTTTTTTTCTGCTCTACGATTTTCTGCTCTCCCCTCCTCTCGTCTTCTCGCCTGTTCTCTTTTCCACCCGTTCCCCGTCGGCGTTCAGCGCGTCCCACCCCCCTTCCCACTCATTTGTGTGCTCCTGTTTTCTTCTTACGTCCGCCACAAATGCTTCCCTCCTTTCAGCGGATTTCCTGCATACCCCTTCAGCAGCTCTCCTATGTAAATCTTCAACAGTTCTCCTAAACACCGGTACTGCTTTCAGCAGTTCTCCTAACCTAAACAAAGGCACGACAGTAGACCCCTTGATCCTCCCGTCTCTTTTCCTTCCAGGCTTCTCTCAACGCCCCGGTTTCTACATGCGTTTCATCTCACCTTCTCCCAGTTCTGCATACGGCTCCATCTTAGCTTCTACCGGTTCTCCATGTGTTGTATCTCAGCTTCGTCTACTGTGTTTTCCTGATCGCTGACTCCCTATTTTTCAACGCCGCCCTCCAATCGTTCACTTTCAAAACATCTCCGCCCATCCGAACTTCCAATACTGGCGCAGCGAGGAACTTCCACATCCCCCAGTTTGGTTTCGTATTACCTTGATTCGACTGTTTCGCCAAGCTTTTCGTATCGTTTGATCGCGTCGATATTCCATGGCGGCGTTTGCGTCGTTATAAATATATACCTGGTACGAAGTACCAGGCTGCTGCTGTTGTTGTTGCTGTTGTTGTTGCTTTCGTTGTTGGTTCTATGTGCGTACCTTCGTGGTGCTTTCGTGCACGGTTTCTTTTTCTGCGATGCCTGTGGTTGTTTACCAACGTTGTGTTTCAGGAGGCATTCATCTGCTCCTTTCCTTCCGTAAAGCGTACGTTGTTTTCCCCCGACGAAGCCTGTGATCGTCTACCGGGGCTGCGCTTCAGGGGAAGTCTTCCGCTAATTCCTTTCCTTCTTAAGTCGTTTTCTTTGAATTTCCAGTCAAGTCTGTGATGGTCTATATACTAACGTACAAGAAGCGTTTTCTGCTTTCATTTTGTTACGTCTTTTTTATCGAAGTATCACCCGACAGTAAACGTGTAACTATTTGTTGACTTAGTACTGTTGATCTGCAGTCACTACGCACGAGTACAAATATACGGGTATGTTCGTATGGATATCCATAAGCGTTCCTCCAGCTACTGAATTCCATCGAGATGGCGTGTTGAGTCATGGACCCCGTGTTAAATGCGCCGGCTACCATTCAGTTCTAGCACTTGAAAGCTTGAGCTGGTGTCTTGATTGTTATGCTGGTATGATATGGACTACTAGCCACCGTGTTGGGGGCATGTCGCGTTGCAAGATTTCTAACGACTCAAACGCCACTCACCTGAATGTTTGGCGCTCGATACGTAGAGTGCTGGCGCTTCCTCTTCCGCTTCCCTCTGGGCGTTGTCGTGGTACAAGTAAAGCGTGTAGACCGTCAGTACTCCAGGTAGGTGCAGCGCCCAGTGCAGGGCTAGGACGATGTCCTGTAGCTTATTCATCCCTTGCTCCTTCCTTAGGCTCGCGTAGGAAATATTGCACGGTGTTAGATACCTCCTTCTGTACGATAAATCGGAGTATCGCAATAAAAGCGAAGTATGTACGCAGTACGCAGGACGCCAAAAACAGAATTAAAGGCGCAGCAGAGAGACAAGGGGAGAATGGAAGTAGAGGAGTAGGTCACTGCGATGCACGACTCAATTGAGGCGCGCTCCATGCTAGAAAATACATGTTTCTATTTCAAACACGTAATATTTGATAAGTACGCATAATAATAGCTATTAATAGCGGTGTTGCAACATTGATAAATGGCGCATTTTGGTTGAAACTGCCGTTGAACAGCGGAAGCTGGGTCGACGGGAAAAATATTATTTATTCAAACCTTTGTCAATGCTCGTGCGTTTGTGTGTCTTGCTTTGCTTTGTTTCGGTGTATGATAATTTGTGCGTATGTTTTTGTGTGTAGCCCTATCTTCTCCTCTGCTCTCCGCTGTTTTCGTCTGCTCTCCGCTGCTTTCTTCTCCTCTCTTTTTCTCGATCCTTCCCGCGTCTGAGTTCAGCACCCCCCCCCCCCCCCCCACTCGTGCTCATTCTTTTGATCTCTGTCACAAAACGCTTCCATACTTCCCTTCAGTAGAAATCCTGGATACCCCTTCAGCAGCTCTCCGATGCATCCCTTCAGCAGCTCTACCGAATATCGGCACTGCAGTAGACGACTCGATTTCCCCGCCCCTTCTCCTCCCAGGCTCCTCCCAACGCCCCGGTCCTGCATACAGTCCCAAGGCAGTTTCTCCTAGTTCTGCACACGGCTCCATCTTAGCTTCTACCGGTTCTGCATTCGTTCCATGTAAGCTTCTTCCACTATGTTTTCCGTTCAGCTCGCCTCAGTACCTGACTCCCTGTTTATTTGCTAGGTCCTCCCAACGTTGTCGCTGGTAAACCACGCTCTCCGCCTATCCGAACTTCTAATACGGGCACAGCGAGCACTTTCCACGTCCAGCAGTGTGTTTTAGTCTCACCTTGTTTCGGCTGTTTCCCCATGATTTCCGTATCGTTTGGTCGCGCCTATATTCGATGGCGACTTTTTCATCCTTGACTTATCTATACGACACATTTGGTTGTTGCCGTTGTTGTTGTTGCGACAAGCGTACCTTCGAGCACGGTTTCTTTTGCAAGTGGTCGTCTACCACCGGTATGCTTTATGAGGCTTGTGTTGCTCCCTTCCTTCCGCAGCATGTGTGTGTTGAGTTTTGTTTGTGGCAAGGTCTGTGATCGTGTACGAACGCTGTGCTTCAGGCGGCGTGTTCTGTTTCGTTCGTTACGTTTACGCCTACTCTCTTTTGTTTAGTTTTTGTCGTGGCTGTGATCGTGTACCAAAGCTGTGCTCCAGAAGGTTTGAATTATTTTCGTATTGTTTGGTCAATGATTTGTTGTTTAATTGCTAGCAAGGTCTGTACTTGTCTACGTCTACCAACGGGGCGAGTTTGGGGGCGTTTTCTGCTCATATGATTGTGTGATGTTTGAGATCCGGTTTGTTTTGAATTTCTAGCATAGTCCGCGGTTATCTCCCAATGCTGGGACGTTTTCTCTTCATTTCCTTTGGTAATTCAAGCATATTATCTTTAGGTTTGTCTTTGGCTGCGATCGCTCACCAACGCTGTGCTTCAGGAGGGGTTTTCTGCTACTTTGCGTCCGTCGCGGTATATCTCAGTTTTGTTCTGTTTCGATGCCTGTCGTCGTCTACCAACGCAGTGCTTCAAAAGGCGTTTTCTGCTATTTTCCTTTCGCAGAGCCTTCTTCCAGTTAAGGTTTTACCTAACCATCGACGCGGAACGTAATCAACACGCTGCCTACCGATTTGTTCTACCGCTTGGAAGCTTGAGTTGGAGCTTTGAATGTGATTCTGATCTGATATGAGCTACTAGCCACTGTGGCGAGGGCATGCCGCGTTGAAAAGTTTCTCACGACGCAACTGCCACTCGCCTTGATTCGTCGCGCTCGATGCGTAGAATGATGGCGTTTTTTTTTTTTTTTCACGAAGTTTCGCTCTATGCGTTGTCGTCACGCATGTACAGCGTGTAGACCGCGGGTACTCCACGCAGGCGCAGCGTCCAGTGCAGGACTAGTACGATGTATTGTAGTGTAGTTCTCGTCGAACACTTGCTCCTTCCACGCGCTCGCGTAGGAAAAAGTACAGCAGTAGCTCCTGTAGTACGAAACAACGGAGCATCGGCACGAAGGCAAATTCCTAACGTTCAGGCTTCTTCTCTTTGTTGGTTTCCGTGCATCTGCTCATCTACCTCAGTAGGTCTCCAGGGGGCGTTTTATGCCCCTTTCGTTCCTCAACGTTTAGCCTTCGGTTTGGTTTGCTTTTGTCCAGCATGGCCTGTGATCGTTCACCAAAGCTGTGGTCCAGGGGGTGCTTCTTTGTTCGTTCATTTCGTAGCGTTCAAGCTATACTTTGTTCTACCTTTTAGCAAAGTCTGACCTCGTCCATCAACGTTGTGCGTTCGGCTCCTCTTCCTTGCAAAATTGCGTCTTTCATTCGAGGCATCACCCTGCAATTATCTTGTAACTGATGTCTTATGATCCTGTAACTGTTGTCTTATGGACGTTCATTTGCAGTCACTACGCACGACTACAAGTAAACGAGTACAGTAGTTTGGATATTCGTCAGCGTTCCTCAAGCTACTGACATCCATCACTCCATCACGGGGCCGTGCTAACATATGGATTTCGTGTTTATCGCGCTGGCTACCATTCAGCTCAACCACTTGAAACATTGAGTTGGTACTTCGACTGCTGTGTTACTGACTTGATGAGCTACTAGCCACAGTGGCGAGGCCATGCCGCGTTGCAAGATTTCTCACGACGCAACTGCCACTTGCCTCGATTTGTGGCACTCGCTACGTGAAGTGCTGGTGCTTCCTCGTCCTCAGCTCCGCTCTAGGCATTGTCGTGGTTGATGTCTAGTGTGTAGACCTTGGGTACTCTAGGTAGGTGTCGAGCGCGGGGCTGACACGATATACTGTAGCTCTTGCCCACCCCGTGATCCTTCCTCAGGCTCGCGTAGGAAATATTTCGCAGCAGTATATAGTTTCTCCTGTACGATAATCCTGAGCGTCAGAGCAAAGGCGTAATACACACGTTGGGCAGGACACCAAGAACAGGACCAAAGGCGCAGCAGAGTGACAAGGGGAAAGGGAAATAGAGGAGTAGGTCACTGTCACAGCTGTGATGTACGACATAGTTAGGGCGTGCACCATGCTAGAAAATACATCTTTCTATGTCAAACATGTAACGTTTGATGCGTACACGTATACCAGTTACATGACTGATGCCGCAGTATGTTTTGCATGATGGCAAATAGAGCCTTTTTGTCGATACTGCTGTTGAACGACGGAATTATTATATTTGTTGCCGTGGGGGGGTGTTTGAAATTTTTGGTTGTGTTGGTGTCTCATGTGTGTCGCCCTCTGTTTTCCTCTGATGTTCTCCGCTGTTTTTGTCTGCTCCACGCTACTGTCAACGCCTCTACCCTGCTCCCTCTCCCGTTGCCGTTCAGCGACCCCCATCCTCCCCGCCGTCATCATTTTCATCTCCGTCACAAAAAGCTTTCATCCCTCTAGCAGCTGTCATATGTACCCCTTCAGCAGCTCTCCCGAATACCGGTACTACAGTAAACTACGGCATCCCGTTGCTCCTTTTCTTTTCAAGCTTCTCCCAGCGCCTCAGTTCTGCATGCGGCCCCATCTCAGCTTCACCCAGTTCTGCATACGGCTTCCTCTCAGCTTCTCCCGGTTCTGCATGCGTTTCATCTCGGCTTGTTCCATTTTGTTGTCCGTTCAGCTCACTTACTTAACTCCCTGTTTCTTAACTCCGTCCTCTGAACCTTCTTCCACAAATACACGCTCTCCGTTCATCCGTACTTCCAATACCGGCGCAGCAAGTAGTTTCCACGTCCACCATTTTTTCGTCTTACCTTGTTTCGGTTGTTTACCAATGATTCCCGGATTTCTTTCGGCCGCGCCGATAATCTATGACGGTTCATTTATCGTTGTATTGAATATACTAGCACGAAGTATAACGTTTTTGTTATTGCTGTTCTTTCTATGTGTGTACCTTCGTGCACAGTTTCGTTTTCTGTGATGCCTGTGGTTGTCTACCAACGCTGTGCTTCAGCAGGCATCCCTGCTCCTTTCCGTTCGTACCAGGTAAGGTGTGAGCTTTGTGTTTGTCTCCGGCGAAGCCTGTGATCGTCTACCAAAGCTGTGGTTGAGAGGGAATGCTCTGCCCCCTTCTTTTGTTCAGCGCTTAAACACTGTTGTTGTTTGTTTCTTAATTTGTAGCGAAGGCTGTGATTGTCTTCCAAGGCTGTGGTTCAGGGGGCGTATTCCACTCTTGTCTTTCGTAACGGGTATTCTCTGTTTTCTTTGAATTTCCAGCAAAGCCTGTGATCGTCTAGATACTAGCGCTGTGCTTCAAGAAGCGTTTTCTGCTCCTTTCCTTTCGCAACCTCTTATTTCAAGCTAAGCATCATTCGACGGTCAACTTGTAACTGTTAAGTCGACATATCAATAGTAGTGTTGACCTGCAATCACTCCGCACAAGTACAGGTATACGAGTATCTTGCTTTGGATGTCCGTAAGCGTTTGTCGAGCTACTGATTGCCATCAAGGAGGCGTGTTGAGTTATCGATCTCGTGTTCAACGCGTTGGCTACCATTCAGTTCTACATTGTGGAAGGTTGTGCTGGTAGTTGGACTGCGTTGCTGGTATGATGTACGTTACTAGCTACCGTGGCGAGGGCAAGCCGCGTTGCAAGTTTCCTCACGACGCAACTGCCACTCGCCTTGAGTTTTGTCGCTCGATACGTAGAGTGCTGGTGCTTCCTCCGGACAAAGCATCGCTCCAGGCGTCGTCGTGACACACGCATAGACCGGCAGTATTCCAATGCAGGGCCATCACGACGTAGTCATTGTAGTTCTCGCACCCCTCCTCTTGCTTTTTTCTCTGCCTCGAACGGAGGTACTTCGCAGTACTGTAGAACCCTTGTACGAAAAGCCGGCACATCGGAACAGAGGCGAAGTACACACGTAGTACGCATGACACCGAGGGCAGAAGAAAAGTTGCGGCAGAAAGGCAGGGGAAGTAGAGAAATATAGGGGCAGGTCAGTGCGATGCACAACTCAATTAAGGCGTGCACCATGCTAGAAAATACCTGTTATTATGTCAAAGACGTCAGGTTTGACGCGCACACTTTTAAAAAAAGATAGATACCTGGTATATCTGGTAGTGTTTATTCTATGTTGGTGAATAGAGCGTGTTCGCTGATACTGCCATTGAATGACAGAAACCAAAGTGGACGACGTGAAACCGAAGCTTTTATATATACATTGTATGTGCGCGCGTGTGTGTTTTCCTTTGATTTGTTTGATTGCTCGCGCGCGTTTTGTGCAGCCCGCGGTTCCCTTTCGCTTCGCACCGTTTTCCTCTGCTCTTTGCTGCTTTCCTCTCTTTTTCTATCCTCTACCCTTCCCCCGTCGCCGTTGAGCAACCCGCCCCCGACCCTCCCGCGTTCATCTGCTGTATATCTCCGCAACAACGATGCCCTCTCTTCTCTTGAACATATGCGCTAGATACCCCTCCCGCAGCTCTTCTATGTACCGCATCAGCAGCTCTCCTGAAAACCCGTACCCCTTACCACAGTAGACGACTCAATTCCTACCCCTCTTTTCCTCCCCTGCTCTGCATGCAGTTCCATCTGAGCTATTCCCAGGTCTGCACACGGCTCCATCTCAGCTTCTACCGGTTCTGTATGTGTTCCAAATCATATTTTTTTTTTCCGTTTATTTCTGCGTTCAGGGCACCTAAATCACTATCTGCTGTCTAGCTCCGCCCTCCAAACGTTCTCCTAGAAACGTACGCTGTCCGTCCATCCGAATGTTCAACGCCAATGTAGCGAGCAAACTCCGCGTGCAGTAGTGCATTTTCGTCTGACCTTGTTTCGGCTGTTTCTTCACGATTCGCGGATCGCTTCCTTCGGCCGCGCCGATATTCGATGGTGGCTCGTTTTAGCTTGACTAATACTTATGAAAATAAAAAACAACAGCTGTGAGATCGAGGATCTCGTCGAAACTCATCTTTGCAAGCTGTGTGTGATACTTCGTTCGCGCGTGCTACGGGTTTTATATGGCTTCACTCAGGGTATACAGTCCGCATATGAAGAAGACCAAATCTCAAGCTGCAGAATTCAAGGAATGGGTGTGTGTGTCTATATTGGGAAATAAATAAACATAAAAATAACCGGAGGTTGCACGTAGCTTGTCACGAATGAGAAATTCCCCCTTTCCCCGCCCTTTCCGAATGTGTTTTGCATGCCTGTTAGTGCTGTTGATATTTGTTTTAGTATATGTGGATACCATTGTCATCCCTACTACCGAGCAGAAATAGTTTCATCCATTATACCAGGTTGTTGTTGTTTTCGGTTTTGTTGTTTCTACGTGCCTAGCTTGGAGCAGTGTTTTTTCTTCCTGCTTCAACCGTTAAGCACTGTTATTTCGTATTTTTCCCAATTTCTAGCGAAGTCTGTGATCGTCCATTACCAACACTGTGCTTCAAGAAGCGTATTCTGCTCATTTCCTTTGGTAATATATTTGTTCATACTAGGCATCACCCGACAACTAACGCGTAACTGGTAACTGTCGTCGTATGGACGTTGATTTTCGGTCACTCCGTACGACTACAGGTATACGAGTATCTTGGTTTGGACATTCATCAGCGTTTCTCTAACTATAGAAATTCCATCAAAGAGGCGTGTTGAGTTGTGCACTTCGTATTGAACGCGCTGGATATAATTCAGTTGTATTACGTGGAAGCTTGTGTTGGTATTTCGAATGTGTTGCTGGTTTGATTTGTTCTCTAGCCACCGTGGCGAGGGCATGACGCGTTACATGATTTCTCGCGACACAACTGCCACTCGCCTTGAGTTATGGCGCTCGATACGAAGAGTACTGGTGCTTCCTCCAGACAAAGATTCGCTGTATGTGTTGTCGAGATGCACGCATAGCGTGTAGGCTGTGAGAATTCCAGGTAGATGCAGTCCCCAATGCAGGGCCATCACGACGTAGTCAGTGTAGTTCTCGCACCCCTCCCCTTGCTTTTTCCTCTGCCTCGAATGGAGGTAGTTCGCAGTACTGTAGAACCCTTGCACGAAAAGCCGGAATGTCGGAACAAAGGCGAAGTACACACGTAGTACGCATGACACCGAGAGCAGAAAAAAATGCGCGACAGAAAGACAAGGGAAATAGAGAAATATAGGGGTAGGTCACTGCGATGCACAACTCAATCAAGGCGTGCACCATGCTAGAAAATACCTGTTCTTATGTCAAACACGTAAGGTTTGACGCGCACACCTTTTGAAAAAAATAGATACCTGGTATATCTGGTAGTCTTTATTCTATGTTGGTGAATAGAGCGTGTTCGCTGATACTGCCATTGAATGACAGAAACAAAAGTGGACGACGTGAAAACGAAGCTTTTATATATTATTAGGTATGGCGTATTACAAAAGCGTAAATGTATACCAGATGACGCAAGTGTTATCGAGTAACGATTATGATGGCTACTAACAAGTATCATCTCTAATACCTCCTCCCGTTAAGCATACACTTTCTTACTCTGCGTTACATGCTAAGACTTCTTCGAAAGAAACACACGCAACATCAAGTGGTGATGTTGCTATTGGGAACAAACACTTGTACGTAATGTACCTACATGAGTTCCAAGGATAATCAGTTGTACAAGATGTACCTACCACATGAGATCCAAGGAGTGAATTCAACACATACAGGAACAAAATAACCGAACATAGAATCGTTCTGTTCTTGTTCTGTTGTAACACCTGCTTGTACGAGATGGGTGTGTACCTAAATTATGGTTGCTACAGGAGTACCTGGTAGCCCTGTTTTTTGCTGCAGCGACTAGATGATACTGGCTACTGCTGTAACAGGTGTCATCCCTAATACGACCCCTCGATGCGTAAACACGTCGAGCTGAATTGAATTTTGAAATTCAACTGTGGAACATTGTACTCGTTGCTTTTGCGTTACATGCCATACTTCCAAAAATGCACACAACAAGGTGATAATTGTTGCGGTGACAGTATTCAACATAAACTACTGAGAGCTAACTCATTCTTCTAGAATACCCGGGGGGTTACACGAGACAAGCAGATGTAAAATATCCAGCTCTGCTACTTTTCATTATGCAAGCTTAGCTATCAGTCCAAGAATCATCAAATTGTGAACTACATTTCAGTCAGTTAAACGACAAAGGAATACTAAATGTGTGTAATAGTCTAAAGCTGTGAATTTGTTCATCCTTCCGCAACAAGAACAATAGGAGTGAACAAACTATTAACGTTCCTGCCGCCCACAAAACAAACAAAGGACCATGTTTTTGATACTGCCAGCTTAACGCTGTAACAAGACATACTGTTATCAGAGAGACATCCCCCTCGTGTATGATAATATCCTGTTTGGACTCATCTAGGTGGAGAGTTCTCCTGCCATACATCCTGAAGTTCCGGAGATGACGTACCCTTTTCAACTACACATTCGAATCTAATGATTCGACTTGGTTACAATGCATCCTTACTCTCTACTGACTGCGATTTATCTTTACTCTTGCACAACACCGGTCATTGTACTGCACTGCAGGGAAGATGGACGGGATACGCTACCAATGAATGCAAAAAATCCGGTGATCAGTTCGTTGACCCAAGGAAATTCTTTTCTTATCCCCCCCGTACAAATTGAACATGCGACAACCTACAGCTTCGGTAAGGGAGAAAAATACAGTTCACGCTTCCAGTGGCTTGACCTTGTTGGTGTAGACATCGGTGGTCGTCCGATGCGCTTGGTCCGTTATTCTTTGCATAGGACTTGAGGCTCACCTTATGTCGAAGTTGGAGAGGTAGTCTTTTCCTTTCCCTCAAAACTGATTGTCGTCTCAGCTCCGCCTCCACTGTAAATTAAGCAGTCAGTGTCTGCTTCTTGGTCCCGATGTTGATGGGCTCGCCGTCCAGCAAGAAGAGGATTATTGAAGTTGGCTTGCGGTTGTACACGAAGGCCGTACTCGCCAGTGGCTCTTGATCGTCCTGTGTCGATGCCGCAGATCCTGTCCCGGGGTTTGCCCGTGGTCCCGGGATTTGCCGGTGGTCCTGGGGTTTGCCCGTGGTTGTCTTTCCGCTATCGTAAGCGTGTGGACTTCCTTCAGCTGACGGTTGGTCTCTGTGTTCTCTCGTGTGGCGGCACGAGTCGGACACAACCCTCGAGAAGCTGACACGACCCCTGGTGAAGCAGGCGGTGATGTCTCAGCTGATACTCCGGAGATGCCAGAAGATGATGATCCAGCTGATGATCCGGTGATCCCGGATGATGCTGATCCAGTGATCCCAGACGTGGATGCTCCGGTGATCCCAGACGCTGGTGCTCCGATGATCCCAGACGATGATGATCCGGCTGATTCAGATGATCCGGTGATCCCAGATGATGTTGATGCAGTTTTCCCAGACGTGGATGCTCCGGTGATCCCAGACGCTGATGCCCCCATGATCCCAGACGATGACGATCCAGCTGATGATCCGGTGATCCCAAATGATGATGCTACGATTATCCCAGATACTGATGCTCCGATGACCCCAGATGTTGATGATCCGATGATCCCGGGTGATGCTGCTCCGGGGAATGAATGGCATCGTAGTGTTTTGGTGGGGATTTTGATCACCCAGTTTTCCTCCTCCGAGATCCGAGAAGGGTCTCGATCGGTGTAGGCGAAATCTACACACGTGTCCGGGGGGTGTTCCCCCGATGCCCTCTTGGCGTGTTTGCTGTCGAAGGTCTCCTCGACGCTTGGATTATGTACCGCACTGGCGGTCTCGTGATGCGGTGCATCCAGTGTGACTCCAGCCAGACTGGAAGATTCAACCCCGGGCGAAGCAGCAGATGCGTCCCAGGGCGAAAAAGAAGATGTAGCTCCTGACGATGATGACGACACTCCAGCTTGTTGCGGTAGTGTTCCAGCCTCTGATGATGGCGTTCCGGTCCCTGATTGAGGAATCTCTAGACCTTGGTGATGGCGTTCCGCCCCCTAGTGAGGATACTCCAGCTCCCGTCGATGATGTTCCGACTGTTGTTGTCGGTGACTTGTCCTCTGCAAGAAGGTTGCTTGCGGACGGCTTCTCGTCGTCGTTGACGGGAGGTGATATCGCGCTCAGTACACCAGAGGTGAGGTCTCCTCGACGCTTGGATTATGTACCGCACTGGCGGTCTCGTGATGCGGTGCATCCAGTGTGACTCCAGCCAGACTGGAAGATTCAACCCCGGGCGAAGCAGCAGATGCGTCCCAGGGCGAAAAAGAAGATGTAGCTCCTGACGATGATGACGACACTCCAGCTTGTTGCGGTAGTGTTTCAGCCTCTGATGATGGCGTTCCGGTCCCTGATTGAGGAATCTCTAGACCTTGGTGATGGCGTTCCGCCCCCGAGTGAGGATACTCCAGCTCCCGTCGATGATGTTCCGACTGTTGTTGTCGGTGACTTGTCCTCTGCAAGAAGGTTGCTTGCGGACGGCTTCTCGTCGTCGTTGACGGGAGGTGATATCGCGCTCAGTACACCAGAGGTGAGGTCTCCTCGACGCTTGGATTATGTACCGCACTGGCGGTCTCGTGATGCGGTGCATCCAGTGTGACTCCAGCCAGACTGGAAGATTCAACCCCGGGCGAAGCAGCAGATGCGTCCCAGGGCGAAAAAGAAGATGTAGCTCCTGACGATGATGACGACACTCCAGCTTGTTGCGGTAGTGTTCCAGTCTCTGATGATGGCGTTCCGGTCCCTGATTGAGGAATCTCTAGACCTTGGTGATGGCGTTCCGCCCCCTAGTGAGGATACTCCAGCTCCCGTCGATGATGTTCCGACTGTTGTTGTCGGTGACTTGTCCTCTGCAAGAAGGTTGCTTGCGGACGGCTTCTCGTCGTCGTTGACGGGAGGTGATATCGCGCTCAGTACACCAGAGGTGATGTGAGCGCCGTTGCTTTGCGGCGGGTAACGTTCCGAGCCGTCGTGAGACGTAGTCTTGTGCGCAGCAACACCGCTTCTGCCCAGCTTCATCGTTGGATCCTGCCTTGATCTTGGAAGATTACTTGTTGTACTTGTTGATCAGTTCTTGAACAGCCCGCTGACCATCCTCGCACGTACCAGTCGAGTCTTCGTTCGCCCTATCATAGTCAGTAATTACCCTGTCAAGAGAAGCCTGCGTTCCCGTGCCGGTCGTTTCTTCGGTTGGTCGGGGTTTCCCTTTGATCAGGCTTGCAATGTCTCGGCGCGCGACGCTGAGCACTGCCGCCAGCCTCTTACGCCAATCGCGAAAATCCCCTGACTTGCCGCCGTCGGACTTCGTCAGTTCTTTGATAGTATTGGCTAGGTTGCCGCTGTTGTTGTGTAAAGCTGAGTCCCCCATGATGATGAGTAGTACTTGGCCAGCGGTCTTGTATGATACTACACCAGTAGTACCGTATGTACAACAGTATCTCTTGGAGCGGCCGCCGCACAATGCTCGGGGATCCCGAGGCTTTTACTTTGCCGTATGTATGTATGATATAGCAGTACACGCGTTCCTTTTCGAAGATAGAAGACGCAGAGCCCCGTTAGAAGGAAGCGATGGCCGGGAAAGGCTTTGACTAGCTTCTGCTCGTGAGTCACGAGGCTGACAAATCCACAGTAATGGATAGCGCCAAGCAGTGCCCCTAATCTACAGGAGTACTGTGATTGTCTTTGAGGTAGCTATTGAAACAGCACCAAGCTATGTAAGTTTCTCGACACGATACTATCGAGATTTGAATTATTTCCAGGGGCTTCTCCTCGATGATCACACGGGGAGGTCCCTGTTGGAAATTTGTGAAGTCAGGGTTCCTTTTGCAGACGGTGGTACCGCCGGGAATTGCTTCTATACAGCTGCAGCTCGGCTTGTCCGAGACTGACGATCCACGATGTGGACTACACTAAGCAGAGCTCCTTAACCCCAGCGGTGCTGTGAGTTGTAGCGAAGTTATCCTTCATACAGCAGTATACTTGACTGTGGGTCGATTTTTGTATTTCCTAAGTTCCTCAGCGATGGATGGTCCTGTCAGAAAATAAATGGTGAAGTCACAGGGACTCCATTGGCAGACAGCTGTCACGCTTGTCGGGAGTTTGCTTCCACACCGCTGTTGCCTGGGGATTCCAAGGCTCACAAAACTACGCCTAGCAGAGCTCCTAACCTCAGCGCGCTGGGTTGTGTTGAAGTTGCCTTCGACAGCGTGCAGCAGTACAATACTCGACTTTGGGTCGAGATTTTGGAGTCCACACTAGCTTCGTATGAGAAATATGGCACGAGGTGAGATGTACACACACCTCCAACAACGTAGTGATGTTCGCTGGGTATCTCGCAGAGATGAAACAATCCTAACTGCAGTAGTACGGTAGGAGTTGATAGCAGACACCTATCTATGCGGGACCTTCTGGATGCGCGAAGTGTAACTGATACAGCTCGCTTTGAAGTTTAAAGTTGGTGTCCTACTCGTATGATTTCAAAGCAGTACGAGTAGTGCACTCAGGTACAGTCTTAGCAGTACTACTGCCGTGCGAATAATTTGTCGTGTCCTCCTCGGAAAAATTATTGAAAAATAGTTCTCGTTCCAACAGTCGTGTGGGGTCACAGACCGACGTGAAGTGCAACTGACGACCGCAAAACAAAAACACAAAATTTCTGTGGGATCGACGACCCTCTTGGAAATTATCGAAGGTCAGCGCTCCATTCACAGCTATCAGAGTACTTGTCAGGAGTGAAGTTCTACGCCGCTCTAGTAACGACTGTCATTTAACCTCGCTGGGGCCGACGGTCCTCTTGGAATTTTATCGAAGTTCAGCGCTCCTTTCACAGATAGCAGAATGCTTATCGGGAGTTAACTTCTATGCCGCCGTAGTAACGACTTTCAAATAATCTCTCTGAGGCCGACGGTCCTCTTGGAAATTTGTCGAAGTTCAGCGCTCCTTTATCAGATAGCAGAACGCTTATCGGGAGTTAACTTCTATGCCGCTGTTGCTCAGAGCCACTGAGGCTTATGATCCACGAAATGGACTATACTAGACAGAGCTCCTTAACCCCAGCGGTGCTGTGGGTTGTGGCGAAGTTGTCCTTGACAGCGTACAGCAGAATCTTACTCGACGTGTTGATCGAGGTTTTTTGTATTTTCTAGGTTCCTCCGCAATGGATGGTCCTGTCAGAAAATGGTGAAGTCAGGGACTCCTTTGGCAGACAGCTATCACGCTTGTCAGGAGTTTGCTTCTGCGCCACTGTGGAAGTGACGACTATATAAAAAACAATTCTCTGGGGCCGATGGTCCTCTTGGAATTTTATCGAAGTTCAGCGCTCCTTTCACAGATAGCAGAAAGCTTATCGGGAGTTAACTTCTATGCCGCCGTAGTAACGACTTTCAAATAATCTCTCTGGGGCCGACGGTCCTCTTGGAAATTTGTCGAAGTTCAGCTCTCCTTTATCAGATAGCAGAACGCTTATCGGGAGTTGACTTCTATGCCGCTGTTGCTCAGAGTCACTGAGGCTTATGATCCACGAAATGGACTACACTAGACAGAGCTCCTTAACCCCAGCGGTGCTGTGGGTTGTGGCGAAGTTGTCCTTGACAGCGTACAGCAGAATCTTACTCGACGTTATGATCGAGTTTTGTTTTGTATTTTCTAGGTTCTTCCGCAATGGATGGTCCTGTCAGAAAATGGTGAAGTCAGGGACTCCTTTGGCAGACAGCTATCACGCTTGTCAGGAGTTTGCTTCTGCGCCACTGTGGAAGTGACGACTATATAAAAAACAATTCTCTGGGGCCGATGGTCCTCTTGGAATTTTATCGAAGTTCAGCGCTCCTTTCACAGATAGCAGAAAGCTTATCGGGAGTTAACTTCTATGCCGCCGTAGTAACGACTTTCAAATAATCTCTCTGGGGCCGACGGTCCTCTTGGAAATTTGTCGAAGTTCAGCTCTCCTTTATCAGATAGCAGAACGCTTATCGGGAGTTGACTTCTATGCCGCTGTTGCTCAGAGTCACTGAGGCTTATGATCCACGAAATGGACTACACTAGACAGAGCTCCTTAACCCCAGCGGTGCTGTGGGTTGTGGCGAAGTTGTCCTTGACAGCGTACAGCAGAATCATACTCGACGTGTTGATCGAGGTTTTTTTGTATTTTCTAGGCTCCTCCGCAATGGATGGTCCTGTCAGAAAATGGTGAAGTCGGGGACTCCTTTGGCAGACAGCTATCACGCTTGTCAGGAGTTTGCTTCTGCGCCACTGTGGAAGTGACGACTATATAAAAAACAATTCTCTGGGGCCGATGGTCCTCTTGGAATTTTATCGAAGTTCAGCGCTCCTTTCACAGATAGCAGAAAGCTTATCGGGAGTTAACTTCTATGCCGCCGTAGTAACGACTTTCAAATAATCTCTCTGGGGCCGACGGTCCTCTTGGAAATTTGTCGAAGTTCAGCGCTCCTTTATCAGATAGCAGAACGCTTAACGGGAGTTAACTTCTATGCCGCTGTTGCTCAGAGTCACTGAGGCTTATGATCCACGAAATGGACTACACTAGACAGAGCTCCTTAACCCCAGCGGTGCTGTGGGTTGTGGCGAAGTCGTCCTTGACAGCGTACAGCAGAATCTTACTCGACGTGTTGATCGAGTTTTGTTTTGTATTTTCTAGGTTCCTCCGCAATGGATGGTCCTGTCAGAAAATGGTGAAGTCAGGGACTCCTTTGGCAGACAGCTATCACGCTTGTCAGGAGTTTGCTTCTGCGCCACTGTGGAAGTGACGACTATATAAAAAACAATTCTCTGGGGCCGATGGTCCTCTTGGAATTTTATCGAAGTTCAGCGCTCCTTTCACAGATAGCAGAAAGCTTATCGGGAGTTAACTTCTATGCCGCTGTAGTAACGACTTTCAAATAATCTCTCTGGGGCCGACGGTCCTCTTGGAAATTTGTCGAAGTTCAGCGCTCCTTTATCAGATAGCAGAACGCTTATCGGGAGTTAACTTCTATGCCGCTGTTGCTCAGAGTCACTGAGGCTTATGATCCCCGAAATGGACTACACTAGACAGAGCTCCTTAACCCCAGCGGTGCTGTGGGTTGTGGCGAAGTTGTCCTTGACAGCGTACAGCAGAATCTTACTCGACGTGTTGATCGAGTTTTCTTTTGTATTTTCTAGGTTCCTCCGCAATGGATGGTCCTGTCAGAAAATGGTGAAGTCAGGGACTCCTTTGGCAGACAGCTATCACGCTTGTCAGGAGTTTGCTTCTGCGCCACTGTGGAAGTGACGACTATATAAAAAACACTTTTCTCTGGGGCCGATGGTCCTCTTGGAATTTTATCGAAGTTCAGCGCTCCTTTCACAGATAGCAGAAAGCTTATCGGGAGTTAACTTCTATGCCGCTGTAGTAACGACTTTCAAATAATCTCTCTGGGGCCGACGGTCCTCTTGGAAATTTGTCGAAGTTCAGCGCTCCTTTATCAGATAGCAGAACGCTTATCGGGAGTTAACTTCTATGCCGCTGTTGCTCAGAGTCACTGAGGCTTATGATCCACGAAATGGACTACACTAGACAGAGCTCCTTAACCCCAGCGGTGCTGTGGGTTGTGGCGAAGTTGTCCTTGACAGCGTACAGCAGAATCTTACTCGACGTGTTGATCGAGTTTTTTTTATTTTCTAGGCTCCTCCGCAATGGATGGTCCTGCCAGAAAATGGTGAAGTCAGGGACTCCTTTGGCAGACAGCTATCACGCTTGTCAGGAGTTTGCTTCTGCGCCACTGTGGAAGTGACGACTATATAAAAAAACAATTCTCTGGGGCCGATGGTCCTCTTGGAATTTTATCGAAGTTCAGCGCTCCTTTCACAGATAGCAGAAAGCTTATCGGGAGTTAACTTCTATGCCGCCGTAGTAACGACTTTCAAATAATCTCTCTGGGGCCGACGGTCCTCTTGGAAATTTGTCGAAGTTCAGCGATCCTTTATCAGATAGCAGAACGCTTATCGGGAGTTAACTTCTGTGCCGCTGTTGCTCAGAGTCACTGAGGCTTATGATCCACGAAATGGACTACACTAGACAGAGCTCCTTAACCCCAGCGGTGCTGTGGGTTGTGGCGAAGTCGTCCTTGACAGCGTACAGCAGAATCTTACTCGACGTTATGATCGAGTTTTGTTTTGTATTTTTTAGGTTCCTCCGCAATGGATGGTCCTGTCAGAAAATGGTGAAGTCAGGGACTCCTTTGGCAGACAGCTATCACGCTTGTCAGGAGTTTGCTTCTGCGCCACTGTGGAAGTGACGACTATATAAAAAACAATTCTCTGGGGCCGATGGTCCTCTTGGAATTTTATCGAAGTTCAGCGCTCCTTTCACAGATAGCAGAAAGCTTATCGGGAGTTAACTTCTATGCCGCCGTAGTAACGACTTTCAAATAATCTCTCTGTGGGGCCGACGGTCCTCTTGGAAATTTGTCGAAGTTCAGCGCTCCTTTATCAGATAGCCGAACGCTTATCGGGAGTTAACTTCTATGCCGCTGTTGCTCAGAGTCACTGAGGCTTATGATCCACGAAATGGACTACACTAGACAGAGCTCCTTAACCCCAGCGGTGCTGTGGGTTGTGGCGAAGTTGTCCTTGACAGCGTACAGCAGAATCTTACTCGACGTGTTGATCGAGGTTTTTTGTATTTTCTAGGTTCCTCCGCAATGGATGGTCCTGTCAGAAAATGGTGAAGTCAGGGACTCCTTTGGCAGACAGCTATCACGCTTGTCAGGAGTTTGCTTCTGCGCCACTGTGGAAGTGACGACTATATAAAAAACAATTCTCTGGGGCCGATGGTCCTCTTGGAATTTTATCGAAGTTCAGCGCTCCTTTCACAGATAGCAGAAAGCTTATCGGGAGTTAACTTCTATGCCGCCGTAGTAACGACTTTCAAATAATCTCTCTGGGGCCGACGGTCCTCTTGGAAATTTGTCGAAGTTCAGCGCTCCTTTATCAGATAGCAGAACGCTTAACGGGAGTTAACTTCTATGCCGCTGTTGCTCAGAGTCACTGAGGCTTATGATCCACGAAATGGACTACACTAGACAGAGCTCCTTAACCCCAGCGGTGCTGTGGGTTGTGGCGAAGTCGTCCTTGACAGCGTACAGCAGAATCTTACTCGACGTGTTGATCGAGTTTTGTTTTGTATTTTCTAGGTTCCTCCGCAATGGATGGTCCTGTCAGAAAATGGTGAAGTCAGGGACTCCTTTGGCAGACAGCTATCACGCTTGTCAGGAGTTTGCTTCTGCGCCACTGTGGAAGTGACGACTATATAAAAAACAATTCTCTGGGGCCGATGGTCCTCTTGGAATTTTATCGAAGTTCAGCGCTCCTTTCACAGATAGCAGAAAGCTTATCGGGAGTTAACTTCTATGCCGCCGTAGTAACGACTTTCAAATAATCTCTCTGGGGCCGACGGTCCTCTTGGAAATTTGTCGAAGTTCAGCGCTCCTTTATCAGATAGCAGAACGCTTATCGGGAGTTGACTTCTATGCCGCTGTTGCTCAGAGTCACTGAGGCTTATGATCCACGAAATGGACTATACTAGACAGAGCTCCTTAACCCCAGCGGTGCTGTGGGTTGTGGCGAAGTTGTCCTTGACAGCGTACAGCAGAATCTTACTCGACGTGTTGATCGAGGTTTTTTTTTTTTTCTAGGCTCCTCCGCAATGGATGGTCCTGTCAGAAAATGGTGAAGTCAGGGACTCCTTTGGCAGACAGCTATCACGCTTGTCAGGAGTTTGCTTCTGCGCCACTGTTGAAGTGACGACTATATAAAAAACAATTCTCTGGGGCCGATGGTCCTCTTGGAATTTTATCGAAGTTCAGCGCTCCTTTCACAGATAGCAGAAAGCTTATCGGGAGTTAACTTCTATGCCGCTGTAGTAACGACTTTCAAATAATCTCTCTGGGGCCGACGGTCCTCTTGGAAATTTGTCGAAGTTCAGCGCTCCTTTATCAGATAGCAGAACGCTTATCGGGAGTTAACTTCTATGCCGCTGTTGCTCAGAGTCACTGAGGCTTATGATCCACGAAATGGACTACACTAGACAGAGCTCCTTAACCCCAGCGGTGCTGTGGGTTGTGGCGAAGTTGTCCTTGACAGCGTACAGCAGAATCTTACTCGACGTGTTGATCGAGTTTTTTTTTATTTTCTAGGCTCCTCCGCAATGGATGGTCCTGCCAGAAAATGGTGAAGTCAGGGACTCCTTTGGCAGACAGCTATCACGCTTGTCAGGAGTTTGCTTCTGCGCCACTGTGGAAGTGACGACTATATAAAAAAAACAATTCTCTGGGGCCGATGGTCCTCTTGGAATTTTATCGAAGTTCAGCGCTCCTTTCACAGATAGCAGAAAGCTTATCGGGAGTTAACTTCTATGCCGCCGTAGTAACGACTTTCAAATAATCTCTCTGGGGCCGATGGTCCTCTTGGAAATTTGTCGAAGTTCAGCGATCCTTTATCAGATAGCAGAACGCTTATCGGGAGTTAACTTCTGTGCCGCTGTTGCTCAGAGTCACTGAGGCTTATGATCCACGAAATGGACTACACTAGACAGAGCTCCTTAACCCCAGCGGTGCTGTGGGTTGTGGCGAAGTCGTCCTTGACAGCGTACAGCAGAATCTTACTCGACGTTATGATCGAGTTTTGTTTTGTATTTTCTAGGTTCCTCCGCAATGGATGGTCCTGTCAGAAAATGGTGAAGTCAGGGACTCCTTTGGCAGACAGCTATCACGCTTGTCAGGAGTTTGCTTCTGCGCCACTGTTGAAGTGACGACTATATAAAAAAACAATTCTCTGGGGCCGATGGTCCTCTTGGAATTTTATCGAAATTCAGCGCTCCTTTCACAGATAGCAGAAAGCTTATCGGGAGTTAACTTCTATGCCGCCGTAGTAACGACTTTCATATAATCTCTCTGGGGCCGACGGTCCTCTTGGAAATTTGTCGAAGTTCAGCTCTCCTTTATCAGATAGCAGAACGCTTATCGGGAGTTGACTTCTATGCCGCTGTTGCTCAGAGTCACTGAGGCTTATGATCCACGAAATGGACTATACTAGACAGGGCTCCTTAATCCCAGCGGTGCTGTGGGTTGTGGCGAAGTTGTCCTTGACAGCGTACAGCAGAATCTTACTCGACGTGTTGATCGAGGTTTTTTTGTATTTTCTAGGCTCCTCCGCAATGGATGGTCCTGTCAGAAAATGGTGAAGTCAGGGACTCCTTTGGCAGACAGCTATCACGCTTGTCAGGAGTTTGCTTCTGCGCCACTGTGGAAGTGACGACTATATAAAAAACAATTCTCTGGGGCCGATGGTCCTCTTGGAATTTTATCGAAGTTCAGCGCTCCTTTCACAGATAGCAGAAAGCTTATCGGGAGTTAACTTCTATGCCGCCGTAGTGACGACTTTCAAATAATCTCCCC
Organism: Macrocystis pyrifera; assembly: GCA_031763025.1. Lineage (NCBI taxonomy): Eukaryota > Phaeophyceae > Laminariales > Laminariaceae > Macrocystis > Macrocystis pyrifera. The sequence continues at coordinate 10,299,203 of JASSKH010000003.1, forward strand.
GGGGCCGACGGTCCTCTTGGAAATTTGTCGAAGTTCAGCGCTCCTTTATCAGATAGCAGAACGCTTATCGGGAGTTGACTTCTATGCCGCTGTTGCTCAGAGTCACTGAGGCTTATGATCCACGAAATGGACTACACTAGACAGAGCTCCTTAACCCCAGCGGTGCTGTGGGTTGTGGCGAAGTTGTCCTTGACAGCGTACAGCAGAATCTTACTCGACGTGTTGATCGAGGTTTTCTTTTGAATTTTCGAGGTTCCTCCGCAATGGATGGTCCTGTCAGAAAATGGTGAAGTCAGGGACTCCTTTGGCAGACAGCTATCACGCTTGTCAGGAGTTTGCTTCTGCGCCACTGTGGAAGTGACGACTATATAAAAAACAATTCTCTGGGGCCGATGGTCCTCTTGGAATTTTATCGAAGTTCAGCGCTCCTTTCACAGATAGCAGAAAGCTTATCGGGAGTTAACTTCTATGCCGCCGTAGTAACGACTTTCAAATAATCTCTCTGGGGCCGACGGTCCTCTTGGAAATTTGTCGAAGTTCAGCGCTCCTTTATCAGATAGCAGAACGCTTATCGGGAGTTGACTTCTATGCCGCTGTTGCTCAGAGTCACTGAGGCTTATGATCCACGAAATGGACTACACTAGACAGAGCTCCTTAACCCCAGCGGTGCTGTGGGTTGTGGCGAAGTTGTCCTTGACAGCGTACAGCAGAATCTTACTCGACGTGTTGATCGAGTTTTTTTGTATTTTCTAGGCTCCTCCGCAATGGATGGTCCTGCCAGAAAATGGTGAAGTCAGGGACTCCTTTGGCAGACAGCTATCACGCTTGTCAGGAGTTTGCTTCTGCGCCACTGTGGAAGTGACGACTATATAAAAACAATTCTCTGGGGCCGATGGTCCTCTTGGAATTTTATCGAAGTTCAGCGCTCCTTTCACAGATAGCAGAAAGCTTATCGGGAGTTAACTTCTATGCCGCCGTAGTAACGACTTTCAAATAATCTCTCTGGGGCCGATGGTCCTCTTGGAAATTTGTCGAAGTTCAGCGATCCTTTATCAGATAGCAGAACGCTTATCGGGAGTTAACTTCTGTGCCGCTGTTGCTCAGAGTCACTGAGGCTTATGATCCACGAAATGGACTACACTAGACAGAGCTCCTTAACCCCAGCGGTGCTGTGGGTTGTGGCGAAGTCGTCCTTGACAGCGTACAGCAGAATCTTACTCGACGTTATGATCGAGTTTTGTTTTGTATTTTCTAGGTTCCTCCGCAATGGATGGTCCTGTCAGAAAATGGTGAAGTCAGGGACTCCTTTGGCAGACAGCTATCACGCTTGTCAGGAGTTTGCTTCTGCGCCACTGTGAAGTGACGACTATATAAAAAACAATTCTCTGGGGCCGATGGTCCTCTTGGAATTTTATCGAAATTCAGCGCTCCTTTCACAGATAGCAGAAAGCTTATCGGGAGTTAACTTCTATGCCGCCGTAGTAACGACTTTCATATAATCTCTCTGGGGCCGACGGTCCTCTTGGAAATTTGTCGAAGTTCAGCTCTCCTTTATCAGATAGCAGAACGCTTATCGGGAGTTGACTTCTATGCCGCTGTTGCTCAGAGTCACTGAGGCTTATGATCCACGAAATGGACTATACTAGACAGGCTCCTTAATCCCAGCGGTGCTGTGGGTTGTGGCGAAGTTGTCCTTGACAGCGTACAGCAGAATCTTACTCGACGTGTTGATCGAGGTTTTTTTTATTTTCTAGGCTCCTCCGCAATGGATGGTCCTGTCAGAAAATGGTGAAGTCAGGGACTCCTTTGGCAGACAGCTATCACGCTTGTCAGGAGTTTGCTTCTGCGCCACTGTGGAAGTGACGACTATATAAAAAACAATTCTCTGGGGCCGATGGTCCTCTTGGAATTTTATCGAAGTTCAGCGCTCCTTTCACAGATAGCAGAAAGCTTATCGGGAGTTAACTTCTATGCCGCCGTAGTGACGACTTTCAAATAATCTCTCCCGGGGCCGACGGTCCTCTTGGAAATTTGTCGAAGTTCAGCGCTCCTTTATCAGATAGCAGAACGCTTATCGGGAGTTGACTTCTATGCCGCTGTTGCTCAGAGTCACTGAGGCTTATGATCCACGAAATGGACTACACTAGACAGAGCTCCTTAACCCCAGCGGTGCTGTGGGTTGTGGCGAAGTTGTCCTTGACAGCGTACAGCAGAATCTTACTCGACGTGTTGATCGAGGTTTTCTTTTGAATTTTCGAGGTTCCTCCGCAATGGATGGTCCTGTCAGAAAATGGTGAAGTCAGGGACTCCTTTGGCAGACAGCTATCACGCTTGTCAGGAGTTTGCTTCTGCGCCACTGTGGAAGTGACGACTATATAAAAAAAACAATTCTCTGGGGCCGATGGTCCTCTTGGAATTTTATCGAAGTTCAGCGCTCCTTTCACAGATAGCAGAAAGCTTATCGGGAGTTAACTTCTATGCCGCCGTAGTAACGACTTTCAAATAATCTCTCTGGGGCCGACGGTCCTCTTGGAAATTTGTCGAAGTTCAGCGCTCCTTTATCAGATAGCAGAACGCTTATCGGGAGTTGACTTCTATGCCGCTGTTGCTCAGAGTCACTGAGGCTTATGATCCACGAAATGGACTACACTAGACAGAGCTCCTTAACCCCAGCGGTGCTGTGGGTTGTGGCGAAGTTGTCCTTGACAGCGTACAGCAGAATCTTACTCGACGTGTTGATCGAGGTTTTTTTTATTTTCTAGGCTCCTCCGCAATGGATGGTCCTGTCAGAAAATGGTGAAGTCAGGGACTCCTTTGGCAGACAGCTATCACGCTTGTCAGGAGTTTGCTTCTGCGCCACTGTGGAAGTGACGACTATATAAAAAACAATTCTCTGGGGCCGATGGTCCTCTTGGAATTTTATCGAAGTTCAGCGCTCCTTTCACAGATAGCAGAAAGCTTATCGGGAGTTAACTTCTATGCCGCTGTAGTAACGACTTTCAAATAATCTCTCTGGGGCCGACGGTCCTCTTGGAAATTTGTCGAAGTTCAGCGCTCTTTTATCATATAGCAGAACGCTTATCGGGAGTTAACTTCTATGCCGCTGTTGCTCAGAGTCACTGAGGCTTATGATCCACGAAATGGACTACACTAGACAGAGCTCCTTAACCCCAGCGGTGCTGTGGGTTGTGGCGAAGTCGTCCTTGACAGCGTACAGCAGAATCTTACTCGACGTTATGATCGAGGTTTTGTTTTGTATTTTCTAGGTTCCTCCGCAATGGATGGTCCTGTCAGAAAATGGTGAAGTCAGGGACTCCTTTGGCAGACAGCTATCACGCTTGTCAGGAGTTTGCTTCTGCGCCACTGTGGAAGTGACGACTATATAAAAAAACAATTCTCTGGGGCCGATGGTCCTCTTGGAATTTTATCGAAGTTCAGCGCTCCTTTCACAGATAGCAGAAAGCTTATCGGGAGTTAACTTCTATGCCGCCGTAGTAATGACTTTCATATAATCTCTCTGGGGCCGACGGTCCTCTTGGAAATTTGTCGAAGTTCAGCGCTCCTTTATCAGATAGCAGAACGCTTATCGGGAGTTAACTTCTTTGCCGCTGTTGCTCAGAGTCACTGAGGCTTATGATCCACGAAATGGACTATACTAGACAGAGCTCCTTAACCCCAGCGGTGCTGTGGGTTGTGGCGAAGTTGTCCTTGACAGCGTACAGCAGAATCTTACTCGACGTGTTGATCGAGGTTTTTTTTTATTTTCTAGGCTCCTCCGCAATGGATGGTCCTGTCAGAAAATGGTGAAGTCAGGGACTCCTTTGGCAGACAGCTATCACGCTTGTCAGGAGTTTGCTTCTGCGCCACTGTGGAAGTGACGACTATATAAAAAACAATTCTCTGGGGCCGATGGTCCTCTTGGAATTTTATCGAAGTTCAGCGCTCCTTTCACAGATAGCAGAAAGCTTATCGGGAGTTAACTTCTATGCCGCTGTAGTAACGACTTTCAAATAATCTCTCTGGGGCCGACGGTCCTCTTGGAAATTTGTCGAAGTTCAGCGCTCCTTTATCAGATAGCAGAACGCTTATCGGGAGTTAACTTCTATGCCGCTGTTGCTCAGAGTCACTGAGGCTTATGATCCACGAAATGGACTACACTAGACAGAGCTCCTTAACCCCAGCGGTGCTGTGGGTTGTGGCGAAGTTGTCCTTGACAGCGTACGCAGAATCTTACTCGACGTTATGATCGAGGTTTTGTTTTGTATTTTCTAGGCTCCTCCGCAATGGATGGTCCTGTCAGAAAATGGTGAAGTCAGGGACTCCTTTACAGATAGTTATCACGCTCGTCAAGGGTTTGCTTCTCTGCCACTGTTGTTGTGACGACTATAATAAAACAAAAACTCGCTGGGGTCGACGACCCTCTTGGAAAATTATCGAAGTTCAGCGCTCCTTTGACAGATAGCAGGGTGCTTATCGGGAGTTACTTTCTATAATACCGCTGTTGCTCAGGGTGACTGAGGCTTACGATCCTTGAAATGGACTACGCTCAGCAGAGCTCCTAACCTTCAATCGTCCTGGGTTGTGATGTGGAGTTGCTGTTGAGCAGCGTACAGCGGTTACACTCGAATTTTGTTCGAGATTATTGGTCCTTGTCTTTGAAAAGACAAAGTGGAGCAGGTGATATTATCACAGCTCCTTACGCGGTGCTGCTGTGTGGGTGTCTCTATCGTAGTTACAGCGATTTGACTACAGCAGTAATGAACTACAGCAGTAGGGAACGACAGCAGTAGTAGAAAGCCCTACGCAGGGCCCTCTTAGAAGTATGCGGTGTCCGTACTACGTGTCACTCACGTTTCAACGAAGTACGTAGACCTTCGATGTTTGGTTCCTCTCGTCGTGGAAGGAGCTCCCTTGCTCGTACGTAGCAGCAGCAGGTTTCTTGATATTGAAAAAGCCCAGTCTTCCTCCTGCTGTATAGCGAGCCAGTAGCAGTTCAGGGTGGCGGTGTTGGGCCACCGTTGCTAGTAGCTTTCCGCGTTTACGCGTTACGAGGCTAATTAACCTACCAGGTATGGCGGTTGGCGTGTGTACTAGCTCGTAGCTGATGTGTACGCCTAGACTCGATTGCCGATGGCCGGTCAATACACCGTCGAAATGTTCGAGGCAAACGTATAGCCACTGTTAGGTGACTTGTACGAGAAGCTTCAATACAAGAGAAGAAGATGGTGTGGTGACCCCAAGCCACAGTGTTGATTCATTTGCTCAGCTGGAAGCTCATGATGGTGAGCAAAAGTAGAGTGAGCTCAAAGGGGAGCGGTGCGCGTGTGCGCTCACGGCTCGAAACAAAGGACGACCCCTACAATTCGTTCAAAAACAAAACTAGGGAAATACCCTTGCATTCAGTTCAATATAAAACAACAAGGAGACCCGCAGTTCTACTGCAAAAATCAGTATCTCTTGGGATACGTACTCATGACCCTCTTGTAGCCTATGTTGTTACTTCAACCAGAACTGAAACTATGCCACCGGTCCCGGAGGGATACTGAAGATCCCTTTCCATTATTTACCAGTGCACACGTAACCAGGTACTGCTGTACATGTGCTGCTGTAGATTATGTACGTACGCAATACAGTAGATCTACGATACTACTTGTTAATGATACCTATTCTGCAATGTGTACGAGTGCACAGCAGTAGATAGTGTAAGACTGCTGCTGCTGTGTACTGCTACAATCCCAGACTGGAAAACTGTCCGTTGTACTTATACAAAGCGTAAATGTATACCAGATGATGTAAGTGTTATCGAGTAACGACTATGATGGCTACTAACAAGTATAATCTCTAATATATATGCATTGCATGCGCGTGCGTGTGTGTTTTTCTTTGACTCCATCAAGGGAGCGTGTTGAGTCACGCATGTCCCGGTAAACGCGCTGGTTCTCATTCAGTTCTACCACTTCGTAGCTTGAGTTTGTATTTTGACTGTGTTGCTGATACGATATGGGCTATTCGCCCAGCGTGGCGAGGGCATTCCGCGTTGCGAAATTTCTCTCGACGCAACTGATACTCGCCTTGATATATGGCGCCCGATGCGTAGAGTGATGGTGCTTCGTTGTCACAAAGTTTTGCTCTAGGTATTGCCGTGATATATCTATAGTGTGTAGACCGTCGGTACATCGGGTAGGTGCAGCCTCCAGTGCAGGGTAACACGGTGTCCTGTAACTCTTATCCACCCGTTGCTCCTTCCTTAGGCTCGCGTTGGAGCATTAGAGCAGAAGATCCTCTTGTACGAATTTCTGTTCATCGGAACAAAGGCGAAGTACATACGTAGTGCGCAGGACGCCGGGAGTACAGACAAAGGCACAGCAGACGCGCAACACAAACAAAAATTAGAGGGGTAGGTCACTGTGATGCACGACTTCATTAAGGCGTGAACTATGATAGAAAATGCTTAGTGTTCGGTACGTATACGTAAAAAAAGGGTAGTACTGTAGTGTTTTTTGCATGATGGCAAATAGTGCGTTAGTGTTGATAATACTGTTGAACGAAACGAGGACATCTGGGTTTGTGGGTATGTGTTAATGAAATGTAATTGTTCGTTTATGTGTGTTTCTGTTTTATGTGTGTGCAACCTTAACCTCCGTTGTTTTTTTTTCTGCTCTACGATTTTCTGCTCTCCCCTCCTCTCGTCTTCTCGCCTGTTCTCTTTTCCACCCGTTCCCCGTCGGCGTTCAGCGCGTCCCACCCCCCTTCCCACTCATTTGTGTGCTCCTGTTTTCTTCTTACGTCCGCCACAAATGCTTCCCTCCTTCAGCGGATTTCCTGCATACCCCTTCAGCAGCTCTCCTATGTAAATCTTCAACAGTTCTCCTAAACACCGGTACTGCTTTCAGCAGTTCTCCTAACCTAAACAAAGGCACGACAGTAGACCCCTTGATCCTCCCGTCTCTTTTCCTTCCAGGCTTCTCTCAACGCCCCGGTTCTACATGCGTTTCATCTCACCTTCTCCCAGTTCTGCATACGGCTCCATCTTAGCTTCTACCGGTTCTCCATGTGTTGTATCTCAGCTTCGTCTACTGTGTTTTCCTGATCGCTGACTCCCTATTTTTCAACGCCGCCCTCCAATCGTTCACTTTCAAAACATCTCCGCCCATCCGAACTTCCACTACTGGCGCAGCGAGGAACTTCCACATCCCCCAGTTTGGTTTCGTATTACCTTGATTCGACTGTTTCGCCAAGCTTTTCGTATCGTTTGATCGCGTCGATATTCCATGGCGGCGTTTGCGTCGTTATAAATATATACCTGGTACGAAGTACCAGGCTGCTGCTGTTGTTGTTGCTGTTGTTGTTGCTTTCGTTGTTGGTTCTATGTGCGTACCTTCGTGGTGCTTTCGTGCACGGTTTCTTTTTCTGCGATGCCTGTGGTTGTTTACCAACGTTGTGTTTCAGGAGGCATTCATCTGCTCCTTTCCTTCCGTAAAGCGTACGTTGTTTTCCCCCGACGAAGCCTGTGATCGTCTACCGGGGCTGCGCTTCAGGGGAAGTCTTCCGCTAATTCCTTTCCTTCTTACGTCGTTTTCTTTGAATTTCCAGTCAAGTCTGTGATGGTCTATATACTAACGTACAAGAAGCGTTTTCTGCTTTCATTTTGTTACGTATTTTTTATCGAAGTATCACCCGACAGTAAACGTGTAACTATTTGTTGACTTAGTACTGTTGATCTGCAGTCACTACGCACGAGTACAAATATACGGGTATGTTCGTATGGATATCCATAAGCGTTCCTCCAGCTACTGAATTCCATCGAGATGGCGTGTTGAGTCATGGACCCCGTGTTAAATGCGCCGGCTACCATTCAGTTCTAGCACTTGAAAGCTTGAGCTGGTGTCTTGATTGTTATGCTGGTATGATATGGACTACTAGCCCCCGTGTTGGGGGCATGTCGCGTTGCAAGATTTCTAACGACTCAAACGCCACTCACCTGAATGTTTGGCGCTCGATACGTAGAGTGCTGGCGCTTCCTCTTCCGCTTCCCTCTGGGCGTTGTCGTGGTATAAGTAAAGCGTGTAGACCGTCAGTACTCCAGGTAGGTGCAGCGCCCAGTGCAGGGCTAGGACGATGTCCTGTAGCTTATTCATCCCTTGCTCCTTCCTTAGGCTCGCGTAGGAAATATTGCACGGTGTTAGATACCTCCTTCTGTACGATAAATCGGAGTATCGCAATAAAAGCGAAGTATGTACGCAGTACGCAGGACGCCAAAAACAGAATTAAAGGCGCAGCAGAGAGACAAGGGGAGAATGGAAGTAGAGGAGTAGGTCACTGCGATGCACGACTCAATTGAGGCGCGCTCCATGCTAGAAAATACATGTTTCTATTTCAAACACGTAAGATTTGATAAGTACGCATAATAATAGCTATTAATAGCGGTGTTGCAACATTGATAAATGGCGCATTTTGGTTGAAACTGCCGTTGAACAGCGGAAGCTGGGTCGACGGGAAAAATATTATTTATTCAAACCTTTATCAATGCTCGTGCGTTTGTGTGTCTTGCTTTGCTTTGTTTCGGTGTATGATAATTTGTGCGTATGTTTTTGTGTGTAGCCCCCTATCTTCTCCTCTGCTCTCCGCTGTTTTCGTCTGCTCTCCGCTGCTTTCTTCTCCTCTCTTTTTCTCGATCCTTCCCGCGTCTGAGTTCAGCACCCCCCCCCCCCCCCCCTCGTGCTCATTCTTTTGATCTCTGTCACAAAACGCTTCCATACTTCCCTTCAGTAGATATCCTGGATACCCCTTCAGCAGCTCTCCGATGCATCCCTTCAGCAGCTCTACCGAATATCGGCACTGCAGTAGACGACTCGATTTCCCCGCCCCTTCTCCTCCCAGGCTCCTCCCAACGCCCCGGTCCTGCATACAGTCCCAAGGCAGTTTCTCCTAGTTCTGCACACGGCTCCATCTTAGCTTCTACCGGTTCTGCATTCGTTCCATGTAAGCTTCTTCCACTATGTTTTCCGTTCAGCTCGCCTCAGTACCTGACTCCCTGTTTATTTGCTAGGTCCTCCCAACGTTGTCGCTGGTAAACCACGCTCTCCGCCTATCCGAACTTCTAATACGGGCACAGCGAGCACTTTCCACGTCCAGCAGTGTATTTTAGTCTCACCTTGTTTCGGCTGTTTCACCATGATTTCCGTATCGTTTGGTCGCGCCTATATTCGATGGCGACTTTTTCATCCTTGACTTATCTATACGACACATTTGGTTGTTGCCGTTGTTGTTGTTGCGACAAGCGTACCTTCGAGCACGGTTTCTTTTGCAAGTGGTCGTCTACCACCGGTATGCTTTATGAGGCTTGTGTTGCTCCCTTCCTTCCGCAGCATGTGTGTGTTGAGTTTTGTTTGTGGCAAGGTCTGTGATCGTGTACGAACGCTGTGCTTCAGGCGGCGTGTTCTGTTTCGTTCGTTACGTTTACGCCTACTCTCTTTTGTTTAGTTTTTGTCGTGGCTGTGATCGTGTACCAAAGCTGTGCTCCAGAAGGTTTGAATTATTTTCGTATTGTTTGGTCAATGATTTGTTGTTTAATTGCTAGCAAGGTCTGTACTTGTCTACGTCTACCAACGGGGCGAGTTTGGGGGCGTTTTCTGCTCATGTGATTGTGTGATGTTTGAGATCCGGTTTGTTTTGAATTTCTAGCATAGTCCGCGGTTATCTCCCAATGCTGGGACGTTTTCTCTTCATTTCCTTTGGTAATTCAAGCATATTATCTTTAGGTTTGTCTTTGACTGCGATCGCTCACCAACGCTGTGCTTCAGGAGGGGTTTTCTGCTACTTTGCGTCCGTCGCGGTATATCTCAGTTTTGTTCTGTTTCGATGCCTGTCGTCGTCTACCAACGCAGTGCTTCAAAAGGCGTTTTCTGCTATTTTCCTTTCGCAGAGCCTTCTTCCAGTTAAGGTTTTACCTAACCATCGACGCGGAACGTAATCAACACGCTGCCTACCGTTCTATTTCTACCGTTTGGAAGCTTGAGTTGGAGCTTTGAATGTGATTCTGATCTGATATGAGCTACTAGCCACTGTGGCGAGGGCATGCCGCGTTGAAAAGTTTCTCACGACGCAACTGCCACTCGCCTTGATTCGTCGCGCTCGATGCGTAGAATGATGGCGTTTTTTTTTTTTCACGAAGTTTCGCTCTATGCGTTGTCGTCACGCATGTACAGCGTGTAGACCGCGGGTACTCCACGCAGGCGCAGCGTCCAGTGCAGGACTAGTACGATGTATTGTAGTGTAGTTCTCGTCGAACACTTGCTCCTTCCACGCGCTCGCGTAGGAAAAAGTACAGCAGTAGCTCCTGTAGTACGAAACAACGGAGCATCGGCACGAAGGCAAATTCCTAACGTTCAGGCTTCTTCTCTTTGTTGGTTTCCGTGCATCTGCTCATCTACCTCAGTAGGTCTCCAGGGGGCGTTTTATGCCCCTTTCGTTCCTCAACGTTTAGCCTTCGGTTTGGTTTGCTTTTGTCCAGCATGGCCTGTGATCGTTCACCAAAGCTGTGGTCCAGGGGGTGCTTCCTTGTTCGTTCATTTCGTAGCGTTCAAGCTATACTTTGTTCTACGTTTTAGCAAAGTCTGACCTCGTCCATCAACGTTGTGCGTTCGGCTCCTCTTCCTTGCAAAATTGCGTCTTTCATTCGAGGCATCACCCTGCAATTATCTTGTAACTGATGTCTTATGATCCTGTAACTGTTGTCTTATGGACGTTCATTTGCAGTCACTACGCACGACTACAAGTAAACGAGTACAGTAGTTTGGATATTCGTCAGCGTTCCTCAAGCTACTGACATCCATCACTCCATCACGGGGCCGTGCTAACATATGGATTTCGTGTTTATCGCGCTGGCTACCATTCAGCTCAACCACTTGAAACATTGAGTTGGTACTTCGACTGCTGTGTTACTGACTTGATGAGCTACTAGCCACAGTGGCGAGGCCATGCCGCGTTGCAAGATTTCTCACGACGCAACTGCCACTTGCCTCGATTTGTGGCACTCGCTACGTGAAGTGCTGGTGCTTCCCCGTCCTCAGCTCCGCTCTAGGCATTGTCGTGGTTGATGTCTAGTGTGTAGACCTTGGGTGCTCTAGGTAGGTGTCGAGCGCGGGGCTGACACGATATACTGTAGCTCTTGCCCACCCCTTGATCCTTCCTCAGGCTCGCGTAGATAAATATTTCGCAGCAGTATATAGTTTCTCCTGTACGATAATCCTGAGCGTCAGAGCAAAGGCGTGATACACACGTTGGGCAGGACACCAAGAGCAGGACCAAAGGCGCAGCAGAGTGACAAGGGGAAAGGGAAATAGAGGAGTAGGTCACTGTCACAGCTGTGATGTACGACATAGTTAGGGCGTGCACCATGCTAGAAAATACATCTTTCTATGTCAAACATGTAACGTTTGATGCGTACACGTATACCAGTTACATGACTGATGCCGCAGTATGTTTTGCATGATGGCAAATAGAGCCTTTTTGTCGATACTGCTGTTGAACGACGGAATTATTATATTTGTTGCCGTGGGGGGGTGTTCGAAATTTTTGGTTGTGTTTGTGTCTCATGTGTGTCGCCCTCTGTTTTCCTCTGATGTTCTCCGCTGTTTTTGTCTGCTCCACGCTACTGTCAACGCCTCTACCCTGCTCCCTCTCCCGTTGCCGTTCAGCGACCCCCATCCTCCCCGCCGTCATCATTTTCATCTCCGTCACAAAAAGCTTCCATCCCTCTAGCAGCTGTCATATGTACCCCTTCAGCAGCTCTCCCGAATACCGGTACTACAGTAAACTACGGCATCCCGTTGCTCCTTTTCTTTTCAAGCTTCTCCCAGCGCCTCAGTTCTGCATGCGGCCCCATCTCAGCTTCACCCAGTTCTGCATACGGCTTCCTCTCAACTTCTCCCGATTCTGCATGCGTTTCATCTCGGCTTGTTCCATTTTGTTGTCCGTTCAGCTCACTTACTTAACTCCCTGTTTCTTAACTCCGTCCTCTGAACCTTCTTCCACAAATACACGCTCTCCGTTCATCCGTACTTCCAATACCGGCGCAGCAAGTAGTTTTCACGTCCACCATTTTTTCGTCTTACCTTGTTTCGGTTGTTTACCAATGATTCCCGGATTTCTTTCGGCCGCGCCGATAATCTATGACGGTTCATTTATCGTTGTATTGAATATACTAGCACGAAGTATAACGTTTTTGTTATTGCTGTTCTTTCTATGTGTGTACCTTCGTGCACAGTTTCGTTTTCTGTGATGCCTGTGGTTGTCTACCAACGCTGTGCTTCAGCAGGCATCCCTGCTCCTTTCCGTTCGTACCAGGTAAGGTGTGAGCTTTGTGTTTGTCTCCGGCGAAGCCTGTGATCGTCTACCAAAGCTGTGGTTGAGAGGGAATGCTCTGCCCCCTTCTTTTGTTCAGCGCTTAAACACTGTTGTTGTTAGTTTCTTAATTTGTAGCGAAGGCTGTGATTGTCTTCCAAGGCTGTGGTTCAGGGGGCGTATTCCACTCTTGTCTTTCGTAACGGGTATTCTCTGTTTTCTTTGAATTTCCAGCAAAGCCTGTGATCGTCTAGATACTAGCGCTGTGCTTCAAGAAGCGTTTTCTGCTCCTTTCCTTTCGCAACCTCTTATTTCAAGCTAAGCATCATTCGACGGTCAACTTGTAACTGTTAAGTCGACATATCAATAGTAGTGTTGACCTGCAATCACTCCGCACAAGGTATACGAGTATCTTGCTTTGGATGTCCGTAAGCGTTTGTCGAGCTACTGATTGCCATCAAGGAGGCGTGTTGAGTTATCGATCTCGTGTTCAACGCGTTGGCTACCATTCAGTTCTACATTGTGGAAGGTTGTGCTGGTAGTTGGACTGCGTTGCTGGTATGATGTACGTTACTAGCTACCGTGGCGAGGGCAAGCCGCGTTGCAAGTTTCCTCACGACGAAACTGCCACTCGCCTTGAGTTTTGTCGCTCGATACGTAGAGTGCTGGTGCTTCCTCCGGACAAAGCATCGCTCCAGGCGTCGTCGTGACACACGCATAGACCGTCAGTATTCCAATGCAGGGCCATCACGACGTAGTCATTGTAGTTCTCGCACCCCTCCTCTTGCTTTTTTCTCTGCCTCGAACGGAGGTACTTCGCAGTATTGTAGAACCCTTGTACGAAAAGCCGGCACATCGGAACAGAGGCGAAGTACACACGTAGTACGCATGACACCGAGGGCAGAAGAAAAGTCGCGGCAGAAAGGCAGGGGAAGTAGAGAAATATAGGGGCAGGTCAGTGCGATGCACAACTCAATTAAGGCGTGCACCATGCTAGAAAATACCTGTTCTTATGTCAAAGACGTCAGGTTTGACGCGCACACTTTTAAAAAAAGATAGATACCTGGTATATCTGGTAGTGTTTATTCTATGTTGGTGAATAGAGCGTGTTCGCTGATACTGCCATTGAATGACAGAAACCAAAGTGGACGACGTGAAACCGAAGCTTTTATATATACATTGTATGTGCGCGCGTGTGTATTTTCCTTTGATTTGTTTGATTGCTCGCGCGCGTTTTGTGCAGCCCGCGGTTCCCTTTCGCTTCGCACCGTTTTCCTCTGCTCTTTGCTGCTTTCCTCTCTTTTTCTATCCTCTACCCTTCCCCCGTCGCCGTTGAGCAACCCGCCCCCGACCCTCCCGCGTTCATCTGCTGTATATCTCCGCAACAACGATGCCCTCTCTTCTCTTGAACATATGCGCTAGATACCCCTCCCGCAGCTCTTCTATGTACCGCATCAGCAGCTCTCCTGAAAACCCGTACCCCTTACCACAGTAGACGACTCAATTCCTACCCCTCTTTTCCTCCCCTGCTCTGCATGCAGTTCCATCTCAGCTATTCCCAGGTCTGCACACGGCTCCATCTCAGCTTCTACCGGTTCTGTATGTGTTCCAAATCATATTTTTTTCCGTTTATTTCTGCGTTCAGGGCACCTAAATCACTATCTGCTGTCTAGCTCCGCCCTCCAAACGTTCTCCTAGAAACGTACGCTGTCCGTCCATCCGAATGTTCAACGCCAATGTAGCGAGCAAACGCCGCGTGCAGTAGTGCATTTTCGTCTGACCTTGTTTCGGCTGTTTCTTCACGATTCGCGGATCGCTTCCTTCGGCCGCGCCGATATTCGATGGTGGCTCGTTTTAGCTTGACTAATACTTATGAAAATAAAAAACAACAGCTGTGAGATCGAGGATCTCGTCGAAACTCATCTTTGCAAGCTGTGTGTGATACTTCGTTCGCGCGTGCTACGGGTTTTATATGGCTTCACTCAGGGTATACAGTCCGCATATGAAGAAGACCAAATCTCAAGCTGCAGAATTCAAGGAATGGGTGTGTGTCTATATTGGGAAATAAATAAACATAAAAATAACCGGAGGTTGCACGTAGCTTGTCACGAATGAGAAATTCCCCCTTTCCCCGCCCTTTCCGAATGTGTTTTGCATGCCTGTTAGTGCTGTTGATATTTGTTTTAGTATATGTGGATACCATTGTCATCACTACTACCGAGCAGAAATAGTTTCATCCATTATACCAGGTTGTTGTTGTTTTCGGTTTTGTTGTTTCTACGTGCCTAGCTTGGAGCAGTGTTTTTTCTTCCTGCTTCAACCGTTAAGCACTGCTATTTCGTATTTTTCCTAATTTCTAGCGAAGTCAGTGATCGTCCATTACCAACACTGTGCTTCAAGAAGCGTATTCTGCTCATTTCCTTTGGTAATATATTTGTTCATACTAGGCATCACCCGACAACTAACGCGTAACTGGTAACTGTCGTCGTATGGACGTTGATTTTCGGTCACTCCGTACGACTACAGGTATACGAGTATCTTGGTTTGGACATTCATCAGCGTTTCTCTAACTATAGAAATTCCATCAAAGAGGCGTGTTGAGTTGTGCACTTCGTATTGAACGCGCTGGATATAATTCAGTTGTATTACGTGGAAGCTTGTGTTGGTATTTCGAATGTGTTGCTGGTTTGATTTGTTCTCTAGCCACCGTGGCGAGGGCATGACGCGTTACATGATTTCTCGCGACACAACTGCCACTCGCCTTGAGTTATGGCGCTCGATACGAAGAGTACTGGTGCTTCCTCCAGACAAAGATTCGCTGTATGTGTTGTCGAGATGCACGCATAGCGTGTAGGCTGTGAGAATTCCAGGTAGATGCAGTCCCCAATGCAGGGCCATCACGACGTAGTCAGTGTAGTTCTCGCACCCCTCCCCTTGCTTTTTCCTCTGCCTCGAATGGAGGTAGTTCGCAGTACTGTAGAACCCTTGCACGAAAAGCCGGAATGTCGGAACAAAGGCGAAGTACACACGTAGTACGCATGACACCGAGAGCAGAAAAAAAAAATGCGCGACAGAAAGGCAAGGGAAATAGAGAAATATAGGGGTAGGTCACTGCGATGCACAACTCAATCAAGGCGTGCACCATGCTAGAAAATACCTGTTCTTATGTCAAACACGTAAGGTTTGACGCGCACACCTTTTGAAAAAAATAGATACCTGGTATATCTGGTAGTCTTTATTCTATGTTGGTGAATAGAGCGTGTTCGCTGATACTGCCATTGAATGACAGAAACAAAAGTGGACGACGTGAAAACGAAGCTTTTATATATTATTAGGTATGGCGTATTACAAAAGCGTAAATGTATACCAGATGACGCAAGTGTTATCGAGTAACGATTATGATGGCTACTAACAAGTATCATCTCTAATACCTCCTCCCGTTAAGCATACACTTTCTTACTCTGCGTTACATGCTAAGACTTCTTCGAAAGAAACACACGCAACATCAAGTGGTGATGTTGCTATTGGGAACAAACACTTGTACGTAATGTACCTACATGAGTTCCAAGGATAATCAGTTGTACAAGATGTACCTACCACATGAGATCCAAGGAGTGAATTCAACACATACAGGAACAAAATAACCGAACATAGAATCGTTCTGTTCTTGTTCTGTTGTAACACCTGCTTGTACGAGATGGGTGTGTACCTAAATTATGGTTGCTACAGGAGTACCTGGTAGCCCTGTTTTTTGCTGCAGCGACTAGATGATACTGGCTACTGCTGTAACAGGTGTCATCCCTAATACGACCCCTCGATGCGTAAACACGTCGAGCTGAATTGAATTTTGAAATTCAACTGTGGAACATTGTACTCGTTGCTTTTGCGTTACATGCCATACTTCCAAAAATGCACACAACAAGGTGATAATTGTTGCGGTGACAGTATTCAACATAAACTACTGAGAGCTAACTCATTCTGCTAGAATACCCGGGGGGTTACACGAGACAAGCAGATGTAAAATATCCAGCTCTGCTACTTTTCATTATGCAAGCTTAGCTATCAGTCCAAGAATCATCAAATTGTGAACTACATTTCAGTCAGTTAAACGACAAAGGAATACTAAATGTGTGTAATAGTCTAAAGCTGTGAATTTGTTCATCCTTCCGCAACAAGAACAATAGGAGTGAACAAACTATTAACGTTCCTGCCGCCCACAAAACAAACAAAGGACCATGTTTTTGATACTGCCAGCTTAACGCTGTAACAAGACATACTGTTATCAGAGAGACATCCCCCTCGTGTATGATAATATCCTGTTTGGACTCATCTAGGTGGAGAGTTCTCCTGCCATACATCCTGAAGTTCCGGAGATGACGTACCCTTTTCAACTACACATTCGAATCTAATGATTCGACTTGGTTACAATGCATCCTTACTCTCTACTGACTGCGATTTATCTTTACTCTTGCACAACACCGGTCATTGTACTGCACTGCAGGGAAGATGGACGGGATACGCTACCAATGAATGCAAAAAATCCGGTGATCAGTTCGTTGACCCAAGGAAATTCTTTTCTTATCCCCCCCGTACAAATTGAACATGCGACAACCTACAGCTTCGGTAAGGGAGAAAATACAGTTCACGCTTCCAGTGGCTTGACCTTGTTGGTGTAGACATCGGTGGTCGTCCGATGCGCTTGGTCCGTTATTCTTTGCATAGGACTTGAGGCTCACCTTATGTCGAAGTTGGAGAGGTAGTCTTTTCCTTTCCCTCAAAACTGATTGTCGTCTCAGCTCCGCCTCCACTGTAAATTAAGCAGTCAGTGTCTGCTTCTTGGTCCCGATGTTGATGGGCTCGCCGTCCAGCAAGAAGAGGATTATTGAAGTTGGCTTGCGGTTGTACACGAAGGCCGTACTCGCCAGTGGCTCTTGATCGTCCTGTGTCGATGCCGCAGATCCTGTCCCGGGGTTTGCCCGTGGTCCCGGGATTTGCCGGTGGTCCTGGGGTTTGCCCGTGGTTGTCTTTCCGCTATCGTAAGCGTGTGGACTTCCTTCAGCTGACGGTTGGTCTCTGTGTTCTCTCGTGTGGCGGCACGAGTCGGACACAACCCTCGAGAAGCTGACACGACCCCTGGTGAAGCAGGCGGTGATGTCTCAGCTGATACTCCGGAGATGCCAGAAGATGATGATCCAGCTGATGATCCGGTGATCCCGGATGATGCTGATCCAGTGATCCCAGACGTGGATGCTCCGGTGATCCCAGACGCTGGTGCTCCGATGATCCCAGACGATGATGATCCGGCTGATTCAGATGATCCGGTGATCCCAGATGATGTTGATGCAGTTTTCCCAGACGTGGATGCTCCGGTGATCCCAGACGCTGATGCCCCCATGATCCCAGACGATGACGATCCAGCTGATGATCCGGTGATCCCAAATGATGATGCTACGATTATCCCAGATACTGATGCTCCGATGACCCCAGATGTTGATGATCCGATGATCCCGGGTGATGCTGCTCCGGGGAATGAATGGCATCGTAGTGTTTTGGTGGGGATTTTGATCACCCAGTTTTCCTCCTCCGAGATCCGAGAAGGGTCTCGATCGGTGTAGGCGAAATCTACACACGTGTCCGGGGGGTGTTCCCCCGATGCCCTCTTGGCGTGTTTGCTGTCGAAGGTCTCCTCGACGCTTGGATTATGTACCGCACTGGCGGTCTCGTGATGCGGTGCATCCAATGTGACTCCAGCCAGACTGGAAGATTCAACCCCGGGCGAAGCAGCAGATGCGTCCCAGGGCGAAAAAGGAGATGTAGCTCCTGACGATGATGACGACACTCCAGCTTGTTGCGGTAGTGTTCCAGCCTCTGATGATGGCGTTCCGGTCCCTGATTGAGGAATCTCTAGACCTTGGTGATGGCGTTCCGCCCCCTAGTGAGGATACTCCAGCTCCCGTCGATGATGTTCCGACTGTTGTTGTCGGTGACTTGTCCTCTGCAAGAAGGTTGCTTGCGGACGGCTTCTCGTCGTCGTTGACGGGAGGTGATATCGCGCTCAGTACACCAGAGGTGAGGTCTCCTCGACGCTTGGATTATGTACCGCACTGGCGGTCTCGTGATGCGGTGCATCCAGTGTGACTCCAGCCAGACTGGAAGATTCAACCCCGGGCGAAGCAGCAGATGCGTCCCAGGGCGAAAAAGAAGATGTAGCTCCTGACGATGATGACGACACTCCAGCTTGTTGCGGTAGTGTTCCAGTCTCTGATGATGGCGTTCCGGTCCCTGATTGAGGAATCTCTAGACCTTGGTGATGGCGTTCCGCCCCCTAGTGAGGATACTCCAGCTCCCGTCGATGATGTTCCGACTGTTGTTGTCGGTGACTTGTCCTCTGCAAGAAGGTTGCTTGCGGACGGCTTCTCGTCGTCGTTGACGGGAGGTGATATCGCGCTCAGTACACCAGAGGTGAGGTCTCCTCGACGCTTGGATTATGTACCGCACTGGCGGTCTCGTGATGCGGTGCATCCAGTGTGACTCCAGCCAGACTGGAAGATTCAACCCCGGGCGAAGCAGCAGATGCGTCCCAGGGCGAAAAAGAAGATGTAGCTCCTGACGATGATGACGACACTCCAGCTTGTTGCGGTAGTGTTCCAGTCTCTGATGATGGCGTTCCGGTCCCTGATTGAGGAATCTCTAGACCTTGGTGATGGCGTTCCGCCCCCTAGTGAGGATACTCCAGCTCCCGTCGATGATGTTCCGACTGTTGTTGTCGGTGACTTGTCCTCTGCAAGAAGGTTGCTTGCGGACGGCTTCTCGTCGTCGTTGACGGGAGGTGATATCGCGCTCAGTACACCAGAGGTGAGGTCTCCTCGACGCTTGGATTATGTACCGCACTGGCGGTCTCGTGATGCGGTGCATCCAGTGTGACTCCAGCCAGACTGGAAGATTCAACCCCGGGCGAAGCAGCAGATGCGTCCCAGGGCGAAAAAGAAGATGTAGCTCCTGACGATGATGACGACACTCCAGCTTGTTGCGGTAGTGTTCCAGTCTCTGATGATGGCGTTCCGGTCCCTGATTGAGGAATCTCTAGACCTTGGTGATGGCGTTCCGCCCCCTAGTGAGGATACTCCAGCTCCCGTCGATGATGTTCCGACTGTTGTTGTCGGTGACTTGTCCTCTGCAAGAAGGTTGCTTGCGGACGGCTTCTCGTCGTCGTTGACGGGAGGTGATATCGCGCTCAGTACACCAGAGGTGAGGTCTCCTCGACGCTTGGATTATGTACCGCACTGGCGGTCTCGTGATGCGGTGCATCCAGTGTGACTCCAGCCAGACTGGAAGATTCAACCCCGGGCGAAGCAGCAGATGCGTCCCAGGGCGAAAAAGAAGATGTAGCTCCTGACGATGATGACGACACTCCAGCTTGTTGCGGTAGTGTTCCAGTCTCTGATGATGGCGTTCCGGTCCCTGATTGAGGAATCTCTAGACCTTGGTGATGGCGTTCCGCCCCCTAGTGAGGATACTCCAGCTCCCGTCGATGATGTTCCGACTGTTGTTGTCGGTGACTTGTCCTCTGCAAGAAGGTTGCTTGCGGACGGCTTCTCGTCGTCGTTGACGGGAGGTGATATCGCGCTCAGTACACCAGAGGTGAGGTCTCCTCGACGCTTGGATTATGTACCGCACTGGCGGTCTCGTGATGCGGTGCATCCAGTGTGACTCCAGCCAGACTGGAAGATTCAACCCCGGGCGAAGCAGCAGATGCGTCCCAGGGCGAAAAAGAAGATGTAGCTCCTGACGATGATGACGACACTCCAGCTTGTTGCGGTAGTGTTCCAGTCTCTGATGATGGCGTTCCGGTCCCTGATTGAGGAATCTCTAGACCTTGGTGATGGCGTTCCGCCCCCTAGTGAGGATACTCCAGCTCCCGTCGATGATGTTCCGACTGTTGTTGTCGGTGACTTGTCCTCTGCAAGAAGGTTGCTTGCGGACGGCTTCTCGTCGTCGTTGACGGGAGGTGATATCGCGCTCAGTACACCAGAGGTGATGTGAGCGCCGTTGCTTTGCGGCGGGTAACGTTCCGAGCCGTCGTGAGACGTAGTCTTGTGCGCAGCAACACCGCTTCTGCCCAGCTTCATCGTTGGATCCTGCCTTGATCTTGGAAGATTACTTGTTGTACTTGTTGATCAGTTCTTGAACAGCCCGCTGACCATCCTCGCACGTACCAGTCGAGTCTTCGTTCGCCCTATCATAGTCAGTAATTACCCTGTCAAGAGAAGCCTGCGTTCCCGTGCCGGTCGTTTCTTCGGTTGGTCGGGGTTTCCCTTTGATCAGGCTTGCAATGTCTCGGCGCGCGACGCTGAGCACTGCCGCCAGCCTCTTACGCCAATCGCGAAAATCCCCTGACTTGCCGCCGTCGGACTTCGTCAGTTCTTTGATAGTATTGGCTAGGTTGCCGCTGTTGTTGTTTAAAGCTGAGTCCCCCATGATGATGAGTAGTACTTGGCCAGCGGTCTTGTATGATACTACACCAGTAGTACCGTATGTACAACAGTATCTCTTGGAGCGGCCGCCGCACAATGCTCGGGGATCCCGAGGCTTTTACTTTGCCGTATGTATGTATGATATAGCAGTACACGCGTTCCTTTTCGAAGATAGAAGACGCAGAGCCCCGTTAGAAGGAAGCGATGGCCGGGAAAGGCTTTGACTAGCTTCTGCTCGTGAGTCACGAGGCTGACAAATCCACAGTAATGGATAGCGCCAAGCAGTGCCCCTAATCTACAGGAGTACTGTGATTGTCTTTGAGGTAGCTATTGAAACAGCACCAAGCTATGTAAGTTTCTCGACACGATACTATCGAGATTTGAATTATTTCCAGGGGCTTCTCCTCGATGATCACACGGGGAGGTCCCTGTTGGAAATTTGTGAAGTCAGGGTTCCTTTTGCAGACGGTGGTACCGCCGGGAATTGCTTCTATACAGCTGCAGCTCGGCTTGTCCGAGACTGACGATCCACGATGTGGACTACACTAAGCAGAGCTCCTTAACCCCAGCGGTGCTGTGAGTTGTAGCGAAGTTATCCTTCATACAGCAGTATACTTGACTGTGGGTCGATTTTTGTATTTCCTAAGTTCCTCAGCGATGGATGGTCCTGTCAGAAAATAAATGGTGAAGTCACAGGGACTCCATTGGCAGACAGCTGTCACGCTTGTCGGGAGTTTGCTTCCACACCGCTGTTGCCTGGGGATTCCAAGGCTCACAAAACTACGCCTAGCAGAGCTCCTAACCTCAGCGCGCTGGGTTGTGTTGAAGTTGCCTTCGACAGCGTGCAGCAGTACAATACTCGACTTTGGGTCGAGATTTTGGAGTCCACACTAGCTTCGTATGAGAAATATGGCACGAGGTGAGATGTACACACACCTCCAACAACGTAGTGATGTTCGCTGGGTATCTCGCAGAGATGAAACAATCCTAACTGCAGTAGTACGGTAGGAGTTGATAGCAGACACCTATCTATGCGGGACCTTCTGGATGCGCGAAGTGTAACTGATACAGCTCGCTTTGAAGTTTAAAGTTGGTGTCCTACTCGTATGATTTCAAAGCAGTACGAGTAGTGCACTCAGGTACAGTCTTAGCAGTACTACTGCCGTGCGAATAATTTGTCGTGTCCTCCTCGGAAAAATTATTGAAAAATAGTTCTCGTTCCAACAGTCGTGTGGGGTCACAGACCGACGTGAAGTGCAACTGACGACCGCAAAACAAAAACACAAAATTTCTGTGGGATCGACGACCCTCTTGGAAATTATCGAAGGTCAGCGCTCCATTCACAGCTATCAGAGTACTTGTCAGGAGTGAAGTTCTATGCCGCTCTAGTAACGACTGTCATTTAACCTCGCTGGGGCCGATGGTCCTCTTGGAATTTTATCGAAGTTCAGCGCTCCTTTCACAGATAGCAGAATGCTTATCGGGAGTTAACTTCTATGCCGCCGTAGTAACGACTTTCAAATAATCTCTCTGAGGCCGACGGTCCTCTTGGAAATTTGTCGAAGTTCAGCGCTCCTTTATCAGATAGCAGAACGCTTATCGGGAGTTAACTTCTATGCCGCTGTTGCTCAGAGCCACTGAGGCTTATGATCCACGAAATGGACTATACTAGACAGAGCTCCTTAACCCCAGCGGTGCTGTGGGTTGTGGCGAAGTTGTCCTTGACAGCGTACAGCAGAATCTTACTCGACGTGTTGATCGAGGTTTTTTGTATTTTCTAGGTTCCTCCGCAATGGATGGTCCTGTCAGAAAATGGTGAAGTCAGGGACTCCTTTGGCAGACAGCTATCACGCTTGTCAGGAGTTTGCTTCTGCGCCACTGTGGAAGTGACGACTATATAAAAAACAATTCTCTGGGGCCGATGGTCCTCTTGGAATTTTATCGAAGTTCAGCGCTCCTTTCACAGATAGCAGAAAGCTTATCGGGAGTTAACTTCTATGCCGCCGTAGTAACGACTTTCAAATAATCTCTCTGGGGCCGACGGTCCTCTTGGAAATTTGTCGAAGTTCAGCGCTCCTTTATCAGATAGCAGAACGCTTATCGGGAGTTAACTTCTTTGCCGCTGTTGCCCAGAGCCACTGAGGCTTATGATCCACGAAATGGACTACCCTAGACAGAGCTCCTTAACCCCAGCGGTGCTGTGGGTTGTGGCGAAGTTGTCCTTGACAGCGTACAGCAGAATCTTACTCGACGTGTTGATCGAGGTTTTTTTTTTTTTTCTAGGTTCCTCCGCAATGGATGGTCCTGTCAGAAAATGGTGAAGTCAGGGGCTCCTTTGGCAGACAGCTATCACGCTTGTCAGGAGTTTGCTTCTGCGCCACTGTTGAAGTGACGACTATATAAAAAACAATTCTCTGGGGCCGACGACCCTCTTGGAATTTTATCGGAGTTCAGCGCTCCTTTCACAGATAGCAGAAAGCTTATCGGGAGTTAACTTCTATGCCGCCGTAGTAACGACTTTCAAATAATCTCTCTGGGGCCGACGGTCCTCTTGGAAATTTGTCGAAGTTCAGCGCTCCTTTATCAGATAGCAGAACGCTTATCGGGAGTTAACGTCTATGCCGCTGTTGCTCAGAGTCACTGAGGCTTATGATCCACGAAATGGACTACACTAGACAGAGCTCCTTAACCCCAGCGGTGCTGTGGGTTGTGGCGAAGTTGTCCTTGACAGCGTACAGCAGAATCTTACTCGACGTGTTGATCGAGGTTTTTTGTATTTTCTTGGCTCCTCCGCAATGGATGGTCCTGTCAGAAAATGGTGAAGTCAGGGACTCCTTTGGCAGACAGCTATCACGCTTGTCAGGAGCTTGCTTCTGCGCCACTGTTGAAGTGACGACTATATAAAAAACAATTCTCTGGGGCCGATGGTCCTCTTGGAATTTTATCGAAGTTCAGCGCTCCTTTCACAGATAGCAGAATGCTTATCGGGAGTTAACTTCTATACCGCCGTAGTAACGACTTTCAAATAATCTCTCTGGGGCCGACGGTCCTCTTGGAAATTTGTCGAAGTTCAGAGCTCCTTTATCAGATAGCAGAACGCTTATCGGGAGTTAAATTCTATGCCGCTGTTGCTCAGAGTCACTGAGGCTTATGATCCACGAAATGGACTATACTAGACAGAGCTCCTTAACCCCAGCGGTGCTGTGGGTTGTGGCGAAGTTGTCCTTGACAGCGTACAGCAGAATCTTACTCGACGTGTTGATCGAGGTTTTTTTTGTATTTTCTTGGCTCCTCCGCAATGGATGGTCCTGTCAGAAAATGGTGAAGTCAGGGACTCCTTTGGCAGACAGCTATCACGCTTGTCAGGAGTTTGCTTCTGCGCCACTGTTGAAGTGACGACTATATAAAAAAACAATTCTCTGGGGCCGATGGTCCTCTTGGAATTTTATCGAAGTTCAGCGCTCCTTTCACAGATAGCAGAAAGCTTATCGGGAGTTAACTTCTATGCCGCCGTAGTGACGACTTTCAAATAATCTCTCTGGGGCCGACGGTCCTCTTGGAAATTTGTCGAAGTTCAGCGCTCCTTTATCAGATAGCAGAACGCTTATCGGGAGTTAACTTCTTTGCCGCTGTTGCCCAGAGCCACTGAGGCTTATGATCCACGAAATGGACTATACTAGACAGAGCTCCTTAACCCCAGCGGTGCTGTGGGTTGTGGCGAAGTTGTCCTTGACAGCGTACAGCAGAATCTTACTCGACGTGTTGATCGAGGTTTTTTTTTTTTTCTAGGTTCCTCCGCAATGGATGGTCCTGTCAGAAAATGGTGAAGTCAGGGACTCCTTTGGCAGACAGCTATCACGCTTGTCAGGAGTTTGCTTCTGCGCCACTGTTGAAGTGACGACTATATAAAAAACAATTCTCTGGGGCCGACGACCCTCTTGGAATTTTATCGGAGTTCAGCGCTCCTTTCACAGATAGCAGAAAGCTTATCGGGAGTTAACTTCTATGCCGCCGTAGTGACGACTTTCAAATAATCTCTCTGGGGCCGACGGTCCTCTTGGAAATTTGTCGAAGTTCAGCGCTCCTTTATCAGATAGCAGAACGCTTATCGGGAGTTAACGTCTATGCCGCTGTTGCTCAGAGTCACTGAGGCTTATGATCCACGAAATGGACTACACTAGACAGAGCTCCTTAACCCCAGCGGTGCTGTGGGTTGTGGCGAAGTTGTCCTTGACAGCGTACAGCAGAATCTTACTCGACGTGTTGATCGAGGTTTTTTTTTTTTTTCTAGGTTCCTCCGCAATGGATGGTCCTGTCAGAAAATGGTGAAGTCAGGGGCTCCTTTGGCAGACAGCTATCACGCTTGTCAGGAGTTTGCTTCTGCGCCACTGTTGAAGTGACGACTATATAAAAAACAATTCTCTGGGGCCGACGACCCTCTTGGAATTTTATCGGAGTTCAGCGCTCCTTTCACAGATAGCAGAAAGCTTATCGGGAGTTAACTTCTATGCCGCCGTAGTAACGACTTTCAAATAATCTCTCTGGGGCCGACGGTCCTCTTGGAAATTTGTCGAAGTTCAGCGCTCCTTTATCAGATAGCAGAACGCTTATCGGGAGTTAACGTCTATGCCGCTGTTGCTCAGAGTCACTGAGGCTTATGATCCACGAAATGGACTACACTAGACAGAGCTCCTTAACCCCAGCGGTGCTGTGGGTTGTGGCGAAGTTGTCCTTGACAGCGTACAGCAGAATCTTACTCGACGTGTTGATCGAGGTTTTTTGTATTTTCTTGGCTCCTCCGCAATGGATGGTCCTGTCAGAAAATGGTGAAGTCAGGGACTCCTTTGGCAGACAGCTATCACGCTTGTCAGGAGCTTGCTTCTGCGCCACTGTTGAAGTGACGACTATATAAAAAAATTCTCTGGGGCCGATGGTCCTCTTGGAATTTTATCGAAGTTCAGCGCTCCTTTCACAGATAGCAGAATGCTTATCGGGAGTTAACTTCTATACCGCCGTAGTAACGACTTTCAAATAATCTCTCTGGGGCCGACGGTCCTCTTGGAAATTTGTCGAAGTTCAGAGCTCCTTTATCAGATAGCAGAACGCTTATCGGGAGTTAAATTCTATGCCGCTGTTGCTCAGAGTCACTGAGGCTTATGATCCACGAAATGGACTATACTAGACAGAGCTCCTTAACCCCAGCGGTGCTGTGGGTTGTGGCGAAGTTGTCCTTGACAGCGTACAGCAGAATCTTACTCGACGTGTTGATCGAGGTTTTTTGTATTTTCTTGGCTCCTCCGCAATGGATGGTCCTGTCAGAAAATGGTGAAGTCAGGGACTCCTTTGGCAGACAGCTATCACGCTTGTCAGGAGTTTGCTTCTGCGCCACTGTTGAAGTGACGACTATATAAAAAACAATTCTCTGGGGCCGATGGTCCTCTTGGAATTTTATCGAAGTTCAGCGCTCCTTTCACAGATAGCAGAAAGCTTATCGGGAGTTAACTTCTATGCCGCCGTAGTGACGACTTTCAAATAATCTCTCTGGGGCCGACGGTCCTCTTGGAAATTTGTCGAAGTTCAGCGCTCCTTTATCAGATAGCAGAACGCTTATCGGGAGTTAACTTCTTTGCCGCTGTTGCCCAGAGCCACTGAGGCTTATGATCCACGAAATGGACTATACTAGACAGAGCTCCTTAACCCCAGCGGTGCTGTGGGTTGTGGCGAAGTTGTCCTTGACAGCGTACAGCAGAATCTTACTCGACGTGTTGATCGAGGTTTTTTTTTTTTTTCTAGGTTCCTCCGCAATGGATGGTCCTGTCAGAAAATGGTGAAGTCAGGGACTCCTTTGGCAGACAGCTATCACGCTTGTCAGGAGTTTGCTTCTGCGCCACTGTTGAAGTGACGACTATATAAAAAAACAATTCTCTGGGGCCGACGACCCTCTTGGAATTTTATCGGAGTTCAGCGCTCCTTTCACAGATAGCAGAAAGCTTATCGGGAGTTAACTTCTATGCCGCCGTAGTAACGACTTTCAAATAATCTCTCTGGGGCCGACGGTCCTCTTGGAAATTTGTCGAAGTTCAGCGCTCCTTTATCAGATAGCAGAACGCTTATCGGGAGTTAACGTCTATGCCGCTGTTGCTCAGAGTCACTGAGGCTTATGATCCACGAAATGGACTACACTAGACAGAGCTCCTTAACCCCAGCGGTGCTGTGGGTTGTGGCGAAGTTGTCCTTGACAGCGTACAGCAGAATCTTACTCGACGTGTTGATCGAGGTTTTTTGTATTTTCTTGGCTCCTCCGCAATGGATGGTCCTGTCAGAAAATGGTGAAGTCAGAGACTCCTTTGGCAGACAGCTATCACGCTTGTCAGGAGTTTGCTTCTGCGCCACTGTTGAAGTGACGACTATATAAAAAACAATTCTCTGGGGCCGATGGTCCTCTTGGAATTTTATCGAAGTTCAGCGCTCCTTTCACAGATAGCAGAATGCTTATCGGGAGTTAACTTCTATACCGCCGTAGTAACGACTTTCAAATAATCTCTCTGGGGCCGACGGTCCTCTTGGAAATTTGTCGAAGTTCAGAGCTCCTTTATCAGATAGCAGAACGCTTATCGGGAGTTAACTTCTATGCCGCTGTTGCTCAGAGTCACTGAGGCTTATGATCCACGAAATGGACTATACTAGACAGAGCTCCTTAACCCCAGCGGTGCTGTGGGTTGTGGCGAAGTTGTCCTTGACAGCGTACAGCAGAATCTTACTCGACGTGTTGATCGAGGTTTTTTGTATTTTCTAGGCTCCTCCGCAATGGATGGTCCTGTCAGAAAATGGTGAAGTCAGGGACTCCTTTGGCAGACAGCTATCACGCTTGTCAGGAGTTTGCTTCTGCGCCACTGTTGAAGTGACGACTATATAAAAAACAATTCTCTGGGGCCGATGGTCCTCTTGGAATTTTATCGAAGTTCAGCGCTCCTTTCACAGATAGCAGAAAGCTTATCGGGAGTTAACTTCTATACCGCCGTAGTAACGACTTTCAAATAATCTCTCTGGGGCCGACGGTCCTCTTGGAAATTTGTCGAAGTTCAGCGCTCCTTTATCAGATAGCAGAACGCTTATCGGGAGTTAAATTCTGTGCCGCTGTTGCTCAGAGTCACTGAGGCTTATGATCCACGAAATGGACTACCCTAGACAGAGCTCCTTAACCCCAGCGGTGCTGTGGGTTGTGGCGAAGTTGTCCTTGACAGCGTACAGCAGAATCTTACTCGACGTGTTGATCGAGGTTTTTTGTATTTTCTAGGCTCCTCCGCAATGGATGGTCCTGTCAGAAAATGGTGAAGTCAGGGACTCCTTTGGCAGACAGCTATCACGCTTGTCAGGAGTTTGCTTCTGCGCCATTGTGGAAGTGACGACTATATAAAAAACAATTCTTTGGGGCCGATGGTCCTCTTGGAATTTTATCGAAGTTCAGCGTTCCTTTCACAGATAGCAGAATGCTTATCGGGAGTTAACTTCTATGCCGCCGTAGTAACGACTTTCAAATAATCTCTCTGGGGCCAACGGTCCTCTTGGAAATTTGTCGAAGTTCAGCGCTCCTTTATCAGATAGCAGAACGCTTATCGGGAATTAACAGCTATCCCGCTGTTGCTCAGAGTCACTGAGGCTTATGATCCACGAAATGGACTACACTAGACAGAGCTCCTTAACCCCAGCGGTGTTGTGGGTTGTGGCGAAGTTGTCCTTGACAGCGTACAGCAGAATCTTACTCGACGTGTTGATCGAGGTTTTTTGTATTTTTTAGGCTCCTCCGCAATGGATGGTCCTGTCAGAAAATGGTGAAGTCAGGGACTCCTTTGGCAGACAGCTATCACGCTTGTCAGGAGTTTGCTTTTGCGCCACTGTTGAAGTGACGACTACACAAAAATCAATTCTTTGGGGCCGATTGTTCTCTTGGAATTTATCGAAGTTCAGCGGTCCTTTCACAGATGGCGGAATGCTTATCGGGAGTTAACTCCTATGCCGCCGTAGTAACGACTTTCAAATAATCTCTCTGGGGCCAACGGTCCTCTTGGAAATTTGTCGAAGTTCAGAGCTCCTTTATCAGATAGCAGAACGCTTATCGGGAGTTAAATTCTGTGCCGCTGTTGCTCAGAGTCACTGAGGCTTATGATCCACGAAATGGACTACACTAGACAGAGCCCCTTAACCCCAGCGGTGCTGTGGGTTATGGCGAAGTTGTCCTTGACAGCGTACAGCAGAATCTTACTCGACGTGTTCATCGAGGTCTTTTGTATTTTCTAGGCTCCTCCACAATGGATGGTCCTGTCAGAAAATAGTGAAGTCAGGGACTCCTTTGGCAGACAGCTATCACGCTTGTCTGGAGTTTGTTTCTGTGCCACTGTCGAAGTGACGACTATATCTAATAAACTCTCTCTGGGGCCGACGACCCTCTTGGATTTTTATCGGAGTTCAGCGTTCCTTTCACAGATGGCAGAATGCTTATCGGGAGTTAACTTATATGCCGCCGTAGTAACGACTTTCAAATAATCTCTCTGGGGCCAACGGTTTTCATGGAAATTTGTCGAAGTTCAGCGCTCCTTTATCAGATAGCAGAACGCTTATCGGGAGTTAACTTCTATGCCGCTGTTGCTCAGAGTCACTGAGGCTTATGATCCACGAAATGGACTACACTAGACAGAGCTCCTTAACCCCAGCGGTGCCGTGGGTTGTGGCGAAGTTGTCCCTGACAGCGTAGAACAGAATCTTACGCGACGTGTCGATCGAGGTTTTTGTATTTCCTAGGCTCCTCCGCAATGGAAGGTCCTGTCAGAAAATGGTGAAGTCAGGGACTCCTTTGGCAGACAGCTATCACGCTTGTCAGGAGTTTGCTTCTGCGCCACTGTTGAAGTGACGACTATATCTAAGAAACCCTCTCTGGGGCCGACGACCCTCTTGGAATTTTATCGGAGTTCAGCGCTCCTTTCACAGATAGCAGAATGCTTATCGGGAGTTAACTTCTATGCCGCTGTTGCTCAGAGTTTCTGCGGCCTATGATCCACCAAATGGACTACACTAGGCGGAGCTCCTTAACCCCAGCGGTGCTGTGGGTTATGGCGAAGTTGTCCTTGACAGCATACAACAGAATCTTACTCGACGTGTTGATCGAGGTTTTTTGTAATTTTCAGGCCCCTCCGCAATGGATGGTCCTGTCAGAAAAATGTGAAGTCAGGGACTCCTTTGGCAGACAGCTATCACGCTTGTCAGGAGTTTGCTTCTGCGCCACTGTTGTAGCAACGACTTTCAAATCATCTCTCTGGGGCCGACGGTCCTCTTGGAAATTTGTCGAAGTTCAGCGCTCCTTTATCAGACAGCAGAACGCTTATCGGGAATTAACAGCTATGCCGCTGTTGCTCAGAGCCACTGAGGCTTATGATCCACGAAATGGACTACACTAGACAGAGCTCCTTAACCCCAGCGGTGTTGTGGGTTGTGGCGACGTTGTCCTTGACAGCGTACAGCAGAATCTTACTCGACGTGTAGATCGAGGTTTTTTGTATTTTCTAGGCTCCTCCGCAGTGGATGGTCCGGTGAAGTCAGGGACTCCTTTGGCAGACAGCTATCACGCTTGTCAGGAGTTTGCTTCTGTGCCACTGTTGAAGTGACGACTACACAAAAATCAATTCTTTGGGACCGATGGTCCTCTTGGAATTTATCGAAGTTCAGCGGTCCTTTCACAGATGGCAGAATGCTTATCGGGAGTTAACTTCTATGCCGCCATAGAAACGACTTCCAAATAATCTCTCTGGGGCCAACGGTCCTCTTGGAAATTTGTCGAAGTTCAGAGCTCCTTTATCAGATAGCAGAACGCTTATCGGGAGTTAAATTCTTTGCCGCTGTTGCTCAGAGTCACTGAGGCTTATGATCCACGAAATGGACTACACTAGAAAGAGCTCCTTAACCCCAGCGGTGCTGTGGGTTGTGGCGAAGTTGTCCTTGACAGCGTACAGCAGAATCTTACTCGACGTGTTGATCGAGGTTTTTTGTATTTTCTAGGCTCCTCCGCAATAGATGGTCCTGTCAGAAAATGGTGAAGTCAGGGACTCCTTTGGCAGACAGCTATCACGCTTGTCAGGAGTTTGCTTTTGCGCCACTGTTGAAGTGACGACTACACAAAAATCAATTCTTTGGGGCCGATTGTTCTCTTGGAATTTATCGAAGTTCAGCGGTCCTTTCACAGATGGCGGAATGCTTATCGGGAGTTAACTCCTATGCCGCCGTAGCAACGACTTTCAAATAATCTCTCTGGGGCCCACGGTCCTCTTGGAAATTTGTCGAAGTTCAGAGCTCTTTCATCAGATAGCAGAACGCTTATCGGGAGTTTCTATGCCGCTGTTGCTCAGAGTCACTGAGGCTTATGATCCACGAAATGGACTACACTAGACAGAGCTCCTTAACCCCAGCGGTGCTGTGGGTTGTGGCGAAGTTGTCCTTGACAGCGTACAGCAGAATTTCAATCGACGTGTTGATCGAGTCTTTTTGTATTTTTTAGGTTCCTCCGCAATGGATGGTCCTGTCAGAAAACGGTGAAGTCAGGCACTCCTTTGGCAGACAGCTATCACGCTTGTCAAGAGTTTGCTTCTGTGCCACTGTTGAAGTGACGACTTTCAAAAAAACAATTCTCTGGGGCCGATGGTCCTCTTGGAATTTTATCGAAGTTCAGCGCTCCTTTCACAGATAGCATAATGCTTATCGGGAGTTAACGTCTATGCCGCTGTAGCAACGACTTTCAAATAATCTCTCTGGGGCCAACGGTCCTCTTGGAAATTTGTCGAAGTTCAGTGGTCCTTTATCAGATAGCAGAATACTTGACGGGAGTTAAATTCTGTGCCGCTGTTGCTCAGAGTCACTGCGGCTTATGATCAACGAAATGGACTACACTAGGCAGAGCTCCTTAACCCCAGCGGTGCTGTGGATTGTGGCGAAGTTGTCCTTGACAGCGTACAGCAGAATCTTACTCGACGTGTTGATCGAATCTTATTGTATTTTCTAGGCCCCTCCGCAATGGATGGTCCTGCCAGAAAATGGTGAAGTCAGGGACTCCTTTGGCAGACAGCTATCACGCTTGTCAGGAGTTTGCTTCTGTGCCACTGTTGAAGTGACGACTACACAAAAATCAATTCTCTGGGGCGATGGTCCTCTTGGAATTTTATCGAAGTTCAGCGCTCCTTTCACAGATAGCAGAACGCTTATCGGGAGTTAACATATATGCCGCTGTAGCAACGACTTTCGAATAATCTCTCTGGGGCCGACGGTCCTCTTGGAAATTTGTCGAAGTTCAGCGCTCCTTTATCAGACAGCAGAACGCTTATCGGGAATTAACAGCTATCCCGCTGTTGCTCAGAGTCACTGAGGCTTATGATCCACGAAATGGACTACACTAGACAGAGCTCCTTAACCCCAGCGGTGTTGTGGGTTGTGGCGAAGTTGTCCATGACAGCGTACAGCAGAATCTTACTCGACGTGTTGATCGAGTCTTTTTGTATTTTCTAGGCCCCTCCGCAATGGATGGTCCTGTCAGAAAATGGTGAAGTCAGGGACTCCTTTGGCAGACAGCTATCACACTTGTCAGGAGTTTGCTTCTGTGCCACTGTTGAAGTGACGACTTTCTAAAAAACAATTCTCTGGGGTCGACGACCCTCTTGGAATTTTATCGAAGTTCAGCGCTCCTTGGCCAGATAGCAGACCGCTTACCGGGAGTTAACTTCTTTGCTGCTGCAGCAACCACTTTCAAATAATCTCTCTGCGGCCGACGGTCCTCTTGGAAATTTGTCGAAGTTCAGCGCTCCTTTATCAGATATCAGAACGCTTACCAGGAATTACGGCTATCCCGCTGTTGCTCAGAGTCACTGAGGCTTATGATCCACGAAACAGACTACACTAGACAGAGCTCCTTAACCCCAGCGGTGCTGTGGGTTGTGGCGAAGTTGTCCTTGACAGCGTACAGCAGAATCTTACTCGACGTGTTGATTGAGGTTTTTTTATTTTCTAGGCTCCTCCGCAATGGATGGTCTTGTCAGAAAATGGTGAAGTCAGGGACTCCTTTGGCAGACAGCTATCACGCTTGTCAGGAGTTTGCTTCTGTGCCACTGTTGAAGTGACGACTATATCTAAGAAACCCTCGCTGGGGCCGATGGTCCTCTTCGAATTTTATCGAAGTTCAGCGCTCCTTCCACAGATAGCAGAATGCTTACCGGGAGTTAACTCCTATGCCGCTGTAGCAACGACTTTCAAATAATCTCTCTGGGGCCGACGGTCCTCTTGGAACTTTGTCGAAGTTCAGAGCTCCTTTATCAGATAGCAGAACGCTTATCGGGAGTTAACTTCTATGCCGCTGTTGCTCAGAGTCACTGAGGCTTATGATCCACGAAATGGACTACACTAGACAGAGCTCCTTAACCCCAGCGGTGCTGTGGGTCGTGGCGAAGTTGGCCTTGACAGCGTACAGCAGAATCTTACTCGACGTGTTGATCGAGGTTTTTTGTATTTTTTAGGCTCCTCCGTAATGGATGGTCCTGTGAGGAAAAGGTGAAGTCAGGGACTCTCTTGGCAGACGTCTATCACGCTTGTCAGGAGTTTGCTTCTGCGCCACTGTTGAAGTGACGACTATATCTAATAAACCCTCTCTGGGGCCGACGACCCTCTTGGAAAATAATCGAAGTTCGGCGCTCCTTTCACAGATAGCAGAATGCTTATCGGGAGGTATCTTCTATGCCGCCGTAGTAACGACTTCCAAACAATCTCTCTGGGGCCGACGGTCCTCTTGGAAATTTGTCGAAGTTCAGAGCTCCTTTATCAGATAGCAGAACGCTTATCGGGAGTTATCTTCTATGCCGCTGTTGCTCAGAGTTTCTGCGGCCTATGATCCACCAAATGGACTACACTAGGCGGAGCTCCTTAACCCCAGCGGTGCTGTGGGTTATGGCGAAGTTGTCCTTGACAGCATACAACAGAATCTTACTCGACGTGTTGATCGAGGTTTTTTGTAATTTTCAGGCTCCTCCGCAATGGATGGTCCTGTCAGAAAAATGTGAAGTCAGGGACTCCTTTGGCAGACAGCTATCACGCTTGTCAGGAGTTTGCTTCTGCGCCACTGTTGTAGTAACGACATTCAAATAATCTCTCTGGGGCCGACGGTCCTCTTGGAAATTTGTCGAAGTTCAGCGCTCCTTTATCAGATAGCAGAACGCTTATCGGGAGTTAACTTCTATGCCGCTGTTGCTCAGAGTCACTGAGGCTTATGATCCACGAAATGGACTACCCTAGACAGAGCTCCTTAACTCCAGCGGTGCTGTGGGTTGTGGCGAAGTTGTCCTTGACAGCGTACAGCAGAATCTTGCTCGACGGGTTGATCGAGGTTTTTGTATTTTCTAGGCGCCTCTGCAATGGATGGTCCTGTTAGAAAATGGTGAAGTTAGGGACTCCTTTACAGATAGTTATCACGCTCGTCAAGAGTTTGCTTCTGTGCCACTGTTGGAGTGACGACCATAATAAAACAAAAACTTTCTGGGGTCGACGACCCTCTTGGAAAATTATCGAAGTTCAGCGCTCCTTTGACAGATAGCAGGGTGCTTATCCTGAGTTAACTTCTATAATACCGCTGTTGCTCAGTGTGACTGGGGCTTACGATCGTTGAAATGGACTACGCTCAGCAGAGCTCCTAACCTTCAGACGTCCTGGGTTGTGATGTGGACTTGCTGTTGAGCGGCGTACAGCGGTTACACTCCAGTTTTGATCGAGATTATTGGTCCTCGTCTTTGAAAAGACAAAGCAGAGCAGGTGATACTAGCACAACTCCTTACGCGGTGGTGCTGCGTGGGTGTCTCTATCGTAGTTACAGCGATTTGACTATAGCAGTAATAAACTACAGCAGTAGTGAACGACAGCAGTAGTAGAAAGCCCTACGCAGGACCTTCTTAGAAGTATGCGGTGTCCGTACTACGTATCACTCACGTTTCAACGAAGTACGTAGACCTTCGATGTTTGGTTCCTCTCGTCGTGGAAGGAGCTCCCTTGCTCGTACGTAGCAGCAGCAGGTTTCTTGATCTTGAAAAAGCCCAGTCTTCCTCCTGCTGTATAGCGAGCCAGTAGCAATTCAGGGTGGCGGTGTTGGGCCACCGTTGCTAGTAGCTTTCCGCGTTTACGCGTTACGAGGCTAATTAACCTACCAGGTATGGCGGTTGGCGTGTGTACCAGCTCGTAGCTGATGTGTGCGCCTAGACTCGATTGCCGATGGCCGGTCAATACACCGTCAAAATGTTCGAGGCAAACGTATAGCCACTGTTAGGTGACTTGTACGAGAAGCTTCAATGCAAGAGAAGAAGATGGTGTGGTGACCCCAAGCCACAGTGTTGATTCATTTGCTCAGCTGGAAGCTCATGATGGTGAGCAAAAGTAGAGTGAGCTCAAAGGGGAGCGGTGCGCGTGTGCGCTCACGGCTCGAAACAAAGGACGACCCCTACAATTCGTTCAAAAACAAAAATAGGGAAATACCCTTGCATTCAGTTCAATATAAAACAACACGGAGACCCGCAGTTCTACTGCAAAAATCAGTATCTCTTGGGATACGTACTCATGACCCTCTTGTAGCCTATGTTGTTTCTTCAACCAGAACTAAAACTATGCCACCGGTCCCGGAGGGATACTGAAGATACCCTTTCCATTATTTACCAGTGCACACGTAACCAGGTACTGCTGTACATGTGCTGCTGTAGATTATGTACGTACGTAATACAGTAGATCTACGATACTACTTGTTATTGATACCTATTCTGCAATGTGTACGAGTGCACAGCAGTGGATAGTGAAGACTGCTGCTGCTGTGTACTGCTACAATCCCGGACTGGAAAAATGTCCGTTGTACTTATACAAAGCGTAAATGTATACCAGATGACGTAAGTGTTATCAAGTAACGACTATGATGGCTACTAACAAGTATCATCTCTAATTTGTATACATTGCATGCGCGTGCGTGTGTGTTTTTCTTTGATTGTTTGACTGCTTGCGTGTTTTTTGTGTAGCCCGCGGTTCCCTTTCGCTTCGCACTGTTTTCCTCTGCTCTTTGCTGCTTTCCTCTCTTTTCCTCTTCCCCATCCTCCCCCCGTCGCCGTTGAGCAACCCTCGCCCCACCGCCCCGCGGTCATCTGTTGTATATCTCCGCAACAACGATGCCCTTCCTTCTCTTGAACATATGTACTAGATACCCCTCCCGCAGCTCTTCTGTGTACCGCATCAGCAGCTCTCCTGAAGACCCGTACCCCGTAACACAGTAGACTACTCAATTCCTACCCCTCTTTTCCTCACCTGTTTTGCATGCAGTTCCATCTCAACTATTCCCAGTTCTGCATACGGCTCCATCTCAGCTTCTACCGGTTCTGCATGTGTTCCAAATCATATTTTTTCCATTGTGTCCTGCGTTCAAGGCACCTAAATCACTATCTGCTGTCTAGCTCCGCCCTCTAAGCGTTCTCCTAGAAACGTACGCTGTCCGTCCATCCGAACGTCCGACGCCGACGTAGCGAGCAAACTCCGCGTGCGGTAGTGCATTTTCGTCTGACCGTGTTTCGGCCGTTTCCTCACGATTCGCGGATCGTTTCCTTCGACCGCGCCGATATTCGATGGCGGCTCGTTTCAACTTGACTCTTATTTATGAAAATAAAAAACGACAGCTGTGAGATCGAGGATCTCGTCGAAACTCATCTTTGCAAGCTGTGTGTGATACTTCGATCGCACGCGCTACGGGTTTTATACAGCTTCACTCAGGGTATACAGTCCGCATACGAGGAAGACCAAATCTCAAGCTGCAGAATTCAAGGAATGGGTGTGTGTCTATATTTAGGAATTTAACAAACATAAAAATATCCGGAGGTCGCACGTAGCTTGTCACGAATGAGAAATTCCCCCTTTCCCCCCTCTCCGAGTGTGTATTGCATGCCTGTTAGTGCTGTTGATATTTACTTTTAATATATCTGGATACCATCATCGTCACTACTACCGAGCAGAAACAGTTTCATCTACACCAGGTTGTTGTTGTTTTCGTTTGTGTTGTTTCTACGTGCCTAGCTTGGAGCAGTGTTTTTTTCTTCCTTTTTCTACCGTTAAGCACTGTTATTTCGTTTTTTTTTCCCATTTTCTAGCGAAGTTTGTGATGGTCCATTGTCAACGCTGTGCTTCAAGAAGCGTATTCTGCTCATTTCCTATGGTAATATATTTGTTCATACGAGGCATCACCCGACAACTAACGTGTAACTGGTAACTGTCGTCGTAAGGACGTTGATTTTCGGTCACTCCGTACGACTACAGGTATACGAGTATCTTGGTTTGAACATTCATCAGCGTTTCTCTAACTACAGAACTTCCATCCAGGAGACGTGTTGGATTGTGGACATCGTATTGAACCGCGCTAGATATAATTCAGTTGTACACCGTGGAAGCTTGTGTTGGTATTTCGAATGTGTTACTTGTTTAATCTGGGCTACTAACCACCGTGGCGAGGGCATGACGCGTTGCAAGATTTCTCACGACACAACTGCCACTCACCTTTAGTTATGACGCTCGATACGAAGAGTGCTGGTGCTTCCTCTGGACAAAGCTTCGCTGTATGTGTTGTCGAGATGCACGCATAGCGTGTAGACTGTGAGAATTCCAGGTAGATGCAGTCCCCAATGCAGGGCCATCACGACGTAGTCATTGTAGTTCTCGCACCCCTCCCCTTGTTTTTTCCTCTGCCTCGAATGGGGGTATTTCGCAGTACTGTAGAACCCTTGCACGAAAAGTTGGCATATCGGAAGCAAAGGCGAAGTACACACGTAGTACGCATGACACCGAGAGCAGAAGAAAAGGCGCGACAGAAAGGCAAGGGAAAAAGGGAATTATAGGGGTAGGTCACCGCGATGCACAACTCAATTAAGGCGTGCACCATGCTAGAAAATGCCTGTTCTTATGTCAAACACGTAAGTTGTGACGCGCACACCTTTTGGAAAATAGATACCTGGTATATCTGGTAGTCTTTATTCTATATTGGTGAATAGAGCGTGTTTGCTGATACTGCCATTGAACGACAGAAACAAAAGTGGACGACGTGAAAACGAAGCTTTTTATATATACATTCTATGTGCGTGCGTGTGTGTGTGTGTTTTCTTATGGGTAATGCTATTTGCGACACCGGTGTCGTAATTTCTTATTTGCGACACCGCGTCACGTTCGCGGCACATACCTCAGATTGGCTCCGCACCGCCAGGGATGTGTTGGCATGGTGTAGGGCCATCATTGAAGCCATCGCATTGCCGAAACGGGCCAGGACTTGAGGAGATATCTGGCATCCTGGCGCACCCGCAAAACGTTCAGATCGGTGTCGCAAATAAGCCTTATTTGCGACACGCGTGTCGCAAATACCGTATTTGCGACACGCGTGTCGCAAATACCGTATTTGCGACACCGCGACGTAGTTGCCGCACACGCTCCGGATCGGCAAAGCGCTACCAGCAGAGTCTCAGCATGGTGCAGGGCTACCATTAAAGCCATCGTGTAGCCAAAACGGGCCGGTACTCGAGGAGATATGGGGTATCCTGGTACATCTCGCAGAATCTTCTGGCTCCTGTCGCAAATAAAAATAAGCCGTGTCGCAAATACTGTATTTGCAACACCGCGCCGTGGTTGCTGCACACGCTCCGGATCGGCCAAGCGCTACCAGTCGAGTCTCAGCATGGTGTAGGGCTACTATTGAAGCCATCGTGTAGCCAAAACGGGGCAGTACTCGAGGAGATGTGGGGTATCCTGGTACAGCCCGCAGAATCTTTTGGCTGGTGTCGCAAATAAGCAAATAAGCCTTATTTGCGACACGCGTGTCGCCAATACCGTATTTGCGACACCGCGCCGTAGTTACCGCACACGCTCCGGGTCGGCAACGCACTACCATTAGAGTCTCTGCACAGTGTAGGGCTACCATTGAAGCTATCGTGTACCCAAAACGGGGCAGTACTCGAGGAGATATGGGGTATCCTAGTAAACGGTCAGAATATTCAACGTGACTCTTCTACATACAACAGAGTAAACACACAAACACGATAGATAGGCTAAGAGTGCGAAAACTATACATACCCCATCAGACTGCCTCGCCGACCAGGGCATCCAAAATAATCGGGAATAGACTGCTTAGCTTGACGAGGAGACTACGCATGATTTGAGTGGGGCAGATCAGTGCTCACAATATGCTGGAGTTGCGGGATGTTGGTGAGTCTTCCATAATGGTTGGGGCATTCTGCCTAAACTTATGGAAAAACCTCCAACCCGCGCACCAGTGTGTACAGCATACAACAGCACGGTGGGAACTCTACACAATACTGCAGGGCATCCAAGGACATCTTCCAAGCAGCCTACGAACTCCACGACCTTCTACACGCGCTACACATACCGATTTCTTCGTCACCATGAACAAGGCGGCTAACCCCTCTGCCGCTTACATTGAACTCATGCAGTCCGCTGTGGGTTCTATTGTATGTTTCACAACCGTTAGAGATAAACATCGGGAATCCTTTTACAAACTACGTACTACGCATGTGCCCTAAGTTAGACTATTAATATCAATAGTACATATCAATACTACTGCAGTGCGGATACTGTGGACTGCTGTTGGTGCAACAGCAAACAGGACAATGTGTCGGAAAGAACGCGTACAACGAACATGACACATAGATAGCTAGGCAAGACGCAGCATGGCCGCCCTCTGTGCATGTATGGGGTGTGTTCGTTGCCTTAACTAATCCGAAAAAAACTGTGCACAGCGTTTCGAAAGTTTGTTCAGTCCTGTGCTGCAGAACGATAGGCGTTGGTAAACGCCTGAGGGATAGGCGCTTTTACACGGGTGTTCAAGGGCAATCAAACAACCGCATTGGTGGATGATGATGGTTGCACGGAACGAACGCCGATTTTACTCCGGTACTATGATACTGCTGAAGATGACACACCTTTTTCGATAGCATCCACAGACAAGCACAAAAACCATATACAGAGCGCAGCGTGCACAAGCTTCTGTGCCCTTCATTTGTGCCCATGTTAATAGACGCATAAACAGAGCACCCGGCGCTTTGAACG
The DNA here is from genome assembly GCA_031763025.1 of Macrocystis pyrifera. NCBI lineage: Eukaryota > Phaeophyceae > Laminariales > Laminariaceae > Macrocystis > Macrocystis pyrifera. Next base: position 10,339,168 of record JASSKH010000003.1, read on the forward strand.
ATACCTCAGTGCTCTCAATTATAGTACGTACGACTTATTAGAACACGGCGCGGCAATATAACCAGGTTAATTTTAAATCCATTGATTCACGATGACGTGGCTAACGATCGATGTACTTGTGGAAAAATGTTGTACAGTGGTATAGTCCGAGCTCATGCTATAAATAAGCCGCCGTGGTTGTCCAGGTCTAAACGGGGAGCGCGCGACGAACGTCGTGCAATGTCGTCAAATGCGGCTTTACGACACCAGTCTGACTATTCTGACAGTGCACCAGGATGACCAGGATACCACACACACCAGTATCTACTACCGTAATGGCCCGTTCTGGATACACGCGAAATAAGGCATATTTGCGATATCAGCCTGGGTGTACTAGGATACCCTATATCTCCTCGAGTACTGGCCCGTTTAGGCTACACGATGGCTTCAATGGTAGCCTTACACCACGCTGAGACTCTGCTGATAGTACGTCGCTGATCCGGAGCGTGTGTGGCAACCACGTCGCGGTGTCACAAATACGGTATTTGCGACAGCCAAAAAAGGTTCTGCGGGATGTACCAGGATACCTCATATCTCCTCGAGTACTGGCCCGTTTTGGCTACACGATGGCCTCAATGGTAGCCCTACACCATGCTGAGACTCTACTGGTAGCGCTTTGCCGATGCGGAGCGTGTGCGGCAACCACGTCGCAGTGTCGCAAATACGGTATTGCGACACGCGTGTCGTGTCGCAAATAACGCTTATTTGCGACACCGATCTGAACATTTTGCGGGTGCACCAGGATGCCAGATATCTCCTCAAGTCCTGGCCCGTTTCGGCAATGCGATAGCTTCAATGATGGCCCTGCGCCATGCCAACAAATCCCTGGCGGTGCGGAGCCAATCTGATATATGTGTCGCGAACGTGACGCAGTGTCGCAAAATAAGCCGCTTATTTGCGACACCGTGTCGCAAATAGGAAATTATGGCACCGGTGTCGCAAATAGCGTTACCCTTTTTTCATTGTTTGATTGATTGCGTGCTTTTTTGGTAGCCCGCGGTTCTCTTTCGCTTCGCACCGTTTTCCTCTGCTCTTGCACGACGGGAAACTGTCCGTCCATCCGAAGGTCCACCACCGACTTAGCGAGCAAACTCCGCGTGCAGCAGTGTTCTTTCGTCTGACCTTGTTTCGGCTGTTTCCCCATGATTCCCGAATCGTTTCGTTCGGCGGTGCCGATATTCGACGGCAGCTCTTATGTCTTTGGTTCAAACTTATGAAACTAAAAAAACAACAGCTGTGAGATCGTGGATTCCGTCGAAACTCGTCTCTACAAGTTGTGTGTGATACTTCGATCGCGCGTACTACGGGTTGTAAATGGCCTCACGCTGGGTATACAGTCCGTATATGAGGAAGACAAAATCTAAAAGCTGCAGCATTCAAGAAGTGGGTGTGTCTATATTTGGAAAATAAATAAACAGAAAAATAGCCGCAAGTAGCTTGTCACGAGTGAGAAATTCACAACCTCCCCCCCCTTTCCGTGTATTTCATACTTGTTAGTACGTTTTACTTTCAATATATCTGGATACCCTCCTCATCACTACTACCGAGCAGCAACAAATTCATACATACCAGGTTGTTGATGTTGTTCGTGTTGTTGTTGTTTCCACGTGCCTAGCTTGGAGCAATGTATTTTATCATTTTCCTACCATTATGCACTGCTATTTCGTTTCTTTTCATTTCTAGCGAAGTCTGTGATCGCCTACTTACCAACGATGTGCTTCAAGTAGCGTATTCTGCTCATGTTCTTTTGTCATATATTCGTTCATTCGAGGCGTCACCCGACAATCAACGTGAAACCGGTAAGTATGTGTTGTCGTAAGGACGTTGATTTGCGGTCATTTCGCACGAGTACAAGTATAAGAGTATCTTGGTTTAGATATTCGTAAGCGTTTCTCTAGCTACTGAAATTCCATCAAGGAGGCGTTTTGAGTTGTGGGTCTCGTATTGAACTCGCTGGATGACATTGAGTTTTACATCGTGGAAGCTTGTGGTATTTGGACTGTGTTGCTGGTTTGATGTGAGCTACTAGCTACCATGGCGAGGGCATGCCGCGTTGCAAGATTTCTCACGACGAAACTGCCACTCGCCTCTAGTTATGGAGCTCGATACGAAGGGTACTGGTGCTTCCTCCAGCCAAAGGCGTTGTCGTAATGCACGCATAGCGTGTAGACCGTGGGAATTCCAGGTATGTGCAGCGTCCAGTGCAGGGCTAACACGATGTACTACAGTAATTCTCACCCACCCCTTGCTCCTTCCTCAGGCTCGCGTAGGAAATATTGCACAGCAATATCTAGGTCCTCCTGTACGACAAATTGGAGTATGAATGTCGGGACAAAGGCCAGGCGCATACATAGTGCGCAGGACACCTAGGGCACAGCCAAGGGCGCAGCAGACAGACAAGGGGAAATGGGAAATAGGGGGGCAGTCACTGCGATGCACGCCTCAGTTGAGGCGTGCACTATGCTAGAAAATACCTGTTTCTATTTCAAGCACATAACGTTTGTTGCGTTCACGCATACATGGTTAACACTCTCTGTATCAAAACCTAGTAATATTTATTGCATGATAGGAAATTGAGCGTTTTTGTTAATACTGATGTTCAAGGACGGAAACGACCGTGGACGACATGAAAAAAAACGATTTTATTATTAGCTTTTTTTCTTGCGTGTGGTTCTATTTTTGATATTTTGTGCGTGTGTTCTGTCTTATGTGTGTGCCCCTCTGTTCTCCTCTGGTGCTCTGGGCTGGTTTTCTCCGCTCGACGCTGCTTTGCTCTTCTCTGTCCTCCTCTCTTGTTCTCTCCTCGACCTCTCCCCCGTCACCGATAAGCGCCCCCCACCCCCCCCGCGCTCATGCTTATTATCTCCGCCCCAAATCGTTCCTTCATTTTCTTCAGCAGCTCTCCTATCCATCCCTTCAGCTGCTCTCCTATATATTCCTTCAGCAATTCTCCTGAATACCGGTACTACAGTGGACTACTCAAACCCCTTCACCCTCTATCCTCTGGCGCTTTGCCCAACGCCCCGGTTCTGCAGGCGGTTCCATCTCAGCTTCTCCCAGTTCTGCATACGGCTTCACCTCAGCTTCTGCCGGTTCTGTTTGCGTCCCATCTCAACTTCTTCCACTGTGTCGTCCGTTCAGCGCTCCTACCTAACTCCTTGTTTGCGGCTCCGCCCTATAAACGCTCTTCCATAAAAACGCGCTCTCCGTCCATCCGAACTTCCAATACTGCCGCAGCGAGCAGTTTCCACATGCAGCAGTGCATTTTCGTCTTACCTTGTTGCGAATGTTTCTCCATGATTTCCGTGTCGTTTCCTTCGGCCGCGCCGATACTTAATGATGGATCTTTATCCTTGATAAAGATATACGAAGTACCAGGTTGTTGTTATTGTTGTTGTTGTTGTTGTTGTTGTTGTTGTTGCTTTTGGCGTCCATGTTTTTCTACTGGCGTACCTTCGAGCACGGTTTTTGTTTTGCGACGCCTGTGGTCATCTATCAACCCCGTGCTTTAGGAGACGATTTCTGCTTATTTCCTTCCGAGACGTCAAAGCATTGGTTTGTGTTCCTGGGAGAGCCTGTGATCGTCTACCAACCCTGTGCTTCAGCAAGTGTGTTTTTCTCTTTCTTGATAAAATCTTTGTTTTGTTTCCAAAGCTGTGCTCCAGGAGGCCTTTGATTCATATTTCGTTTCGCAATGATTACACACTGTTATTGTTTAATTTCTAGCATAGTCTGTAATCGTCAGCCAACGCTGTGCTTCAGAGGGCTTTTTGTTCTCTTGACCTGTTATTTCGTAACGTGTAGGCTCTGTTTCGAATTTCAAAGTCTAGCAAAGTCTGTGATAGTTTGACAATGTTGTGCTTCAGAGGAAGCTTTCTGCTCCTTCTCTTTCGTAACGCACAAGCAAGCTTTTCTTGAGTCCTGTGCCTCTTTCCGTTGGTAAGCATTCATCTCCGTTTCGTGTTTTGTTTGCGATGCCTGTTTTCGTCTACCAACGCTGCGCTTCAATAGGCATTTTGTACTATTTTTCTGAAGTAATTTCGTCTTTCATTCGAGTCATCGCCTACTGTGACAATCGACGCGTAACGTGTTCATCGCGCTGGTTACAAACCAATTTTACCGCTTGGGAGCTTTAGTCGATACTTGGACTGTTTGGTTGACTTGGTGTGGGCTACTAGCCACCGTGGCAAGGGCATGCCGCGTTGCAAGATTTCTCAGGACGCAACTGCCACTCGCCTTGATGTTTGGAGCTCCATACATGGAGTGCTGGTGCTTCTTCCTCGGCTCTGCTCTTGGCGCTGTGGTGATGTACGTATAGCGTATAGACGGTCCATACCCCAGGCAGGTACAACGTTTTCATCGCGCTGGTTACAAACTAATTTTACCACTTGGAAGCTTGAGTCGCTACTTTGACTGTTTGGTTGACTTGGTGTGGGCTACTAGCCACCGTGGCGAGGGCATGCCGCGTTGCAAGATTTCTCAGGACGCAACCGCCACTCGCCTTGGTGTTTGGAGGCGGTTTCTGCCCCTTTCTTTGTTCTACGCTTAAACGCTGCTGATTCGTTCTCATTTTTTAGCCAAGTATGTGATTGTCTATCGAGGCTGTGCTTTGGGGGGCGTTTTCTGCTCTTTTCGTAATGTTTACGGTTGTTCTCGTTTGTTTATTTTTTGCCGTTGCTGTGCTCTACCGATGCTGTGCTCAAGGGGGTTTTCAATATTTGTTTCCTTTCGTATTGTTCAACTACTGTTTGGTTGTTAGAGTTATTTCGCAAAGTCTGTGGTTGTCTGCGTCTACTAATGCTGTGCTCAAGGAGGCATTTTCTGATTCTGTCATTGTGTCATGTGTAAGATCATGGTTGTTTTCAGTTTCTAGCAAGGTTTGTGATTGTCTCTTAACGCTGTGCTTCAGGGGACGGTTTCTGCTCATTTCCTTTCGTATTGTTCAAACTTGTTCTGTTCAGGTTTGTCCACGCCTGCGATCGCTCACTAACGCTGTGCTTCAGGAGGCGTTTTCTGCTATTTCCCGTCCGTAACGGTAAATAGACATTCTTGCTTTGTATCTATGCCTGTCGTCGTCTACTAAGGCAGTGCTTCAAAAGGCGTTTCTGCTATTTTCCGTTCACAGAATTTTTTCTACTGTAACCAGAGCATAACGCGTAACGTGTTCAATGCGCTACCTACCGTTCAGTTCTGCCGCTTGGAAGCTTAACTTCACAAGTTCTTGAGTGTGTTGCTGATTCGATATGGGCTATTAGCCACCGTTGCGAGGGCATGTCGCGTTTCAATATTTCTCACGACGTAAAATACCACTCGCCTTGATTTGTCGCGCTCAATGCGTAAAAGGCTGATGTGTCTTCTTCACCAAGCTTCGCGCTAAGCATTGTCGTGACGTATGTATAGCGTGTAGACCATGAGTACTCCGGGTAGGTGCAGCCTCCAGTGCAGGGCTAACACGATGTACTGTAGAGTAGTTCGCGTCCACCATTTGTTCCTTCCTCCGGCTCGCGTAGGAAGTATTACAGTAGTAGCTCCTGTAGTACGAAATAACACAGCATTGGAACAAAGGCGAAATACTAACGTTCGGGCTTCTTCTCTCCGTTGGCTGCCGTGAATCTGCTCATCTACCCAAGTAGTTCTCAAGGGGGCGTTTTCTGCCTCTTTCCTCTCGCAACGGTTTGGCCTCTAGTTCGGTTTTGCGTTTGGTCTACATGTTTGGCCTCTAGTTCGGTTTGCTTTTGTCTAGCATGGCCTGTGATCGTCTACCAAACCTGTGCTCCAAGGGGCGCTTCCTGCTCCATTCATTTGGTAGCGTCTAAGCTCTACTTTGTGTCAATTTCTAGCAAAGTCTGACATCGTCTATCAACATTGCACGTTATGATCCTCTCCTTTCAAACTTGTTTCTTTCATTCGAGGCATCATGGGACAATTCTCGTGTAACTGATGTCTTGTGGACGTCGATTTGAAGTAACTACGCACGGCTGTAAGTATACGAGTACATCAGTATTCGGGTATTCGTCAGCGTTCCTTTAGCTACTGACTCCATCAAGGGGGCGCGTTAAGTGTTGAACTCGCTGTTTTCCATTTAGTACTGCCACTTCGTAGCTTGAGTTGGTATTTGGACTGTGTTGCTAATTCGATATGAGCTATTCGCCAGCGTGGCGAGGGCGCGCCACGTTACGAAATTTCTGACGACGCAACTCATACTCGCCTTGATTTATCGCGCTCGATGCGCAGAGTGCTGGCGCTTATTTGTCACAAAGTTTTGCTCTAGGTATTGTCGTGGAAAATCTATAGCGTGTAGACCGTCGGTACACCGGGTAGGTGCAGCCTCCAGTGCAGGGCTAACACGATGTCCTGTAACTCTCATCCACCCCTTGCTCCTTCCTTGGGCTCGCTTTGGGGAAATAGAGTAGAGGTTCTCCTGTACGAGAATTCTGATTATCGGAACAAAAAGCGAAGCTCATACGTAGTGCACCGGACACCGGGAGAACAGACAAAGGCACAGCAGGCGAGGAACATAAAAAATAAAATAGAGGGGCAGGTCACTGCGATGCTCGACTTCACTAAGGCTTGCACCATGCCAGAAAATACCTGTTACTATTTCAAATGCGCAGTGTTCGGTACCTATACTTTAAAAGGGTAGTGCTGTAGTGTTTTTACATTATGGTAAAGAGTGCGTTTCTGTTGATACTGCTGTTGAACGACGGAAACAACCCTGAACGACGGGAAAACGAGAACATCTGGGTTTGTGGGTACATGTTAATGAAATGTAATTGTTCGGTTGTATGTGTGTTTCTGTGGTATGTGTGTGACCTTAACCTCCGCTGTATTCTTCTGCTCTACGATTTTTTGTTGTCTCTTCCTCTCCTCTTCTCGCCTCTTCTCTTCTCCGCCCGTTCCCCGTCGCCGTTCAGCGCCTTCCCACTCACTTGTGTGTGCGTTCCTATTTTCTTCTGCTCTCCGCCACAAAAGTTTCCCGCCCTTCAGCGGATTTCCTGTATACCCCTTCAGCAGCTCTCCTATGTATAGCTTCAACAGTTCTCATAAACACCGGTACTGCTTTCAACAGTTCTCCTAAACAACGGCACTACAGTAGACTACTTGATCCCCTCATCTCTTTTTCTTCCAGGCTTCTCCCAACGCCCCGGTTTTGCATGCGTTCCATCTCAGCTTCTCCCAGTTCTGCATACGGCTCCATCTTAGCTTCTACCGGTTCTCCATGTGTTCTGACTCAGCTTCGTCTACTGTGTTTTCCCGTTCGCTGACTCCCTATTTGTCAACTCCGCCCAGCGAGAAATTTCCACGTCCACCAGCTTGGTTTCATCTTGCCTTAATTCGACCGTTTCACCATGATTTTTGTTTCGTTTGATCGCGTCGATATTCGATGGCGGCTTTTGCGTCGTTGATAAATATATACCTGGTACGAAGTGCCAGGCTGTTGTTGTTGCTGTAGTTGTTTCTATGTGCGTACCTTCGTGCACGGTTTCTTTTTATGCGATGCCTGTGGTTGTCTACCAACGTTGTGCTTCAGGAGACATTTCTCTTGTCCTTTCCTTCCGTAAAGTGTACGTTGTTTCTTTCCCCCGGTGAAGCCCGTGGTCGTCTACCGAGGCTGTGCTTCAGGGGGAGTATTCCGCTCTTTCCTTTCGTTAAGTTGCTTCTTGCCTTCTTGGAATTTCTCGCGAAGTCTGCGATCGCCTATATATTAACGCTGTGCTTCAAGAAGCGTTTTCTACTCCTTTCCTTCTGCTACTTTTGTTTTCAATCGAACTATCACCCGACAGTAAACGTGTAACTGTTTAGTTGATTTGGTACTGTTGATCTGCCGTCAATACTAACGAGTACAAGTATACGGGTATGTTAATTAGAATATACGTAAGCGTTCCTCCAGCTACTCAATTCTATCAAGGTGGAGTGTTGGTTTAAGGACCTCGTGTTGAGCGCGCTGGCTACTGCTCAGTTCTAGCACTTGAAAGCTTGAGCTGGTGTTTTGATTGTTTTGCTGGTTGACTTGGTGTGGACTACTAGCTACCGTGGCGAGGGCATGCCGCGTTGCAAGATTTCTCACGACGCAAAAGCCACTCGCCTAAATGTTTGGCGCTCGATACGTAGATTGATGGTGCTTCCTCTTCCGCTTCCCTTTGGGCGTTGTCGTACTATAAGTAAAGCGTGTAGACCGTCAGCACTCCAGGTAGGTGCAGCGCCCAGTGCAGGGTTAACACGATGTCCTGTAGCTTTTATCCACCCCTTGCTCCTTCCTTAGACTCGCGTAGGAAGTATTGCACAATATAATATAGCCCTTTCTGTACGAAATCGGAGTATCGAAACAAAGGCGAAATACGCACGTAGTACGCAGGACGCCAAGAACAGAAACAAAGGCGCAGCAGAGAGACAAGAGAAAAATGGACGTAGAGGAGTAGGTCACTGTAATGCACGACTCAATTGAGGCGTGCACCATGCTAGAAAATACCTCTTTCTATTTCAACACGTAAGATTTGATAAGTACGCATATTTGCTAGTGGTGTTGTAAAATTGATAAATGGCGCATTTTCGTTGATACTGCTGTTGAACGACGGAAGCCGTGGTTGACGGGAAAACGAGGATTTTTTTCAGACATTTATCAATGTTTGTGCGTTTGTGTGTTTTGCTTTGCTTTGTTTTGTTTGTATGTTACTTTGTGCGTATGTTTTTGTGTGTAGCCCTATCTTCTCTGCTCTCTGCTGTTTTCGTCTGCTCGCCGCCGTTTTCCTCTCCTCTCCTTTCCTCGACCCTTCTCGCGTGTCCGTTCAGCACCCTCCTCCCCCCCACCCGTGCTCATCCTTTTATCTCCGTCACAAACACTTCTATATTTCCCTTGGGTAGATCTCCTAGATACCCCTTCAGTAGCTCTCCGATGCATCCCTACAGCAGTTCTACTGAATACCGGTACTGCAGTGAACGACTCGATTCCCCCGCCCCGTTTCCTCCCAGGATCCTCTCAACGCCCCCGTCCTGTATCCGGCCCCATCGCAGCTTCTCCAAGTTCTGCATAAGGCTCCATCTTAGCTTTTACCGGTTCTGCATTCGTTCCATGTCAGCTCCTTTCATTGTGTTTCCGTTCAGCTCGCCTCAGTACCTGACTCCCTGTTTATTTGCTACGTCCTCCCAACGTTCTCGGGGGCAAACCACGCTCAGCGCCCATCCGAACTTCTAATACGGGCACAGCGAGAAATCTCCGCGTCCAGCAGTATGTTTTCGTCTCGCCTTGTTTCAGCTGTTTCCCCATGAATTCCGTATCGTTTGGTCGCGCTAATATTCGAAGGCGACGTGTTCATCCTCGATTTATCGATGTGGCACATTAGGTTGTTGCCGTTGCTGTTAACGTCGTTGTTGTTCCTACAAGCGTACCTTTGAGCACGGTTTCTTTTCCGCGACGCCTGTGGTCGGCTACTAACGGTGTGCTTTAGGAGGCTTGTATCGCTCCCTTCCTTCCGCAGCATGTTAGTGTTGAGTTTTGTTTGTGGCAAAGTCTGTGATCGTGTACGAACGCTGTGCTTCAGGCGGCGTGTTCTTCCTCTTTTGTTACGCTTACGCTTGTTCGATTTTGTTTTGTTTTCGCTGTGGCTATGCTCATCTACCAAAGCTGTGCTCCACAAGGTTTTGAATCCTCCTTTTATTTTCGTATTGTTTAGTCCATGTTTTGTTGTTTGATTTCTAGCAAGGTCTGTGATTGTCTACGTCTACCAACGCGGTACGTTTGGGGGTATTTTCTGCTCATGTTACTGTGTGATGTCCAAAATCGGGTTTGTTTTGAGGTTCTAGCATAGTCCATGATTATCTCCCCATACTGTGCTTCGGGAACGTTTTCTGCTCTTTTCCTTCCGTCAGGCTCCAGCTTCTTATCTTTAGGTTTGTCTTTGACTGCGATCGCTCACTAACGCTGTGCTTCAAGAAGCGTTTTCTCTTCCTTTGCGTCTGTAGCGGTATATCTCAGCGTTTTGCTTTGTTTCGAGGCCTGTCGTCGTCTACCAAGGCAGTGCTTCAAAATGCGTTTCCTGCTATATTTCTTTCGCAGAGCCTTCTTCCATTCAAGGCATCACCCAACCATGGACGCGTAACCTCTTCAACACGCTACCTACCATTTAGTTCCATCGCTTGGGAGCTTGAGTTGGAACTTTTCATGTGTTGCTGATTTGATAAGAGCTACTATTAATAGCCACCGTGGCCAGGGCATGCCGCGTTGCAAAGTTTCTCACAACGCAACTTCCACTCGCCTTGATTTGTCGCGTTCGAATCGTAGAATGCTGGCGTTTCTTCTTCACGAAGCTTCGCGCTATGCGTTGTCGTGATATATATAGCGTGTAGACCGTGGGTACTCCATGCAGGTGTAGCGTTCAGTGCACGACTAGCACGATGTACTGTAGTGTAGTCCTCGTCGAAGCCTTGTTCCTTCCTCGCGCTCGGGTAGGAAGAATTACAGTAGTAGCTCCTGTGGTACGGAATAAAGGAGCATCGGAACAAAGGCGAAGGACTAACGTTCAGGCTTCTTCTCGTCGTTGGTTGCCGTGCATCTGCTCATCTACCTCAGTAGGTCTCCAGGGGGCGTTTTACGTCCCTTTCGTTTCTAAACGTTTGGCCTCTGGTTCGGTTTGCTTTTGTCCAGAATGGCCTGTGATCGTTCACCAAAGCTGTGGCTCAGGGGGGCGGTTACTGGTTCGTTCATTTCGTAGCGTTCAAGCTATGCTTAGTTCTAATTTCTAACAAAGTCTGACACCGTCTATCAACGTTGTACGTTCTGCTCCTTTTCCTTCCAAAATTGCACTTGTCATTCGAGGCATCACCCAACAATTATCGTGTAACTGGTGTCTTATGATCGTGTAACTGTCGTCTTCTGGACGTTGATTTTCAGTCACTACGCACGACCACAAGTAAACGAGTATCTTAGTTTGGATATTCGTCAGCGTTCCTCTAGCTACTGACATCCATCCACGGGGGGTATTAAGGTATGAATTTCGTGTTTATCGCGCTGGCTACCATTTAGCTCAACCACTTAGAACATTGAGTCGGTATTTCGAATGTGTTACTGATTTGATATGAGCTACTGGCCACCGTGACCAGGCCATGCCGCGTTGCAAGATCTCTCACGACGCAACTGCCACTCGCCTGGAATTTTGGCGCTCGATACGGGAAGTGCTGGTGCTTCCCCATCCTCGCCTTCGCTCTAGGCATTGTTGTGGTTGATGTATAGTGTGTAGACCGTGGGTACTCTAGGCAAGTGCAGCATCCGGTGCAGGGCTAACACGATATACTGTAGCTCTTACCCACCTCTTGCTCCTTCCTCACGCTCGCGCAGGAAACATTGCACAGTAGTACATAGTTCCTCCTGTACGATAATCCTGAGTATCAGAACAAAGGCGTAATACGTACGTAAGGCGCAGGACACCAAGAGCACAACCGAAGGTGCAGCAGAGTGACAAGGGGAAAAGGGCAATAGAGGGGAGGTCACTGTGATGCACGACATAATTTGGGCGTGCACCACGCAAGAAAATACCTGTTTCTATGTCAAACACGTAACGCTCGATGCGTACACATCTACCAGGGACATGGTTAATGGCGCAGTTTGTTTTTCCATAATGGTAAAAAGAGCCTTTTCGTTGATACTGCTGTTGAACGACGGAAACAACCGGGGACGAAGAGAAAGCACGGTTTTACTATATTAGTTTTTGTGGGTGTGTGTTCTAATAATGCTGGTTGTATTTTTCGCGATTGTGTTTTTGTCTCATGTGTGTGGCCCTCTATTCTCTAAAGATGTTTTCCGCTGTTTTAGTCTACTTCACGCTGCTGTCATCGTCTCTACCCTCCTCTCTTGTCCTCCGCTAGACCCCCTCCCCTCCCCCGTTGCTGTTCAGCGACCCCCATCATCCCCGCCGTCATCTTTTTCATCTCCGTCACAAAAAGCTTCTTTCCCTCTAGCAGCTATCATATGTACCCCTTCAGCAGCTATGAATACCGGTACTACAGTAGACTACTGAATCCCCCCGCCCCTTTTCGTCCCAAGCTTCTCCCAACGCCTCAGTTCTGCATGCGGCTCCATCTCCGCTTCCACCAGTTCTGCATACGGCTCCCTCTCAGCTTCTCCCGCTTCTGCATCCGTTTCATCTCAGCTTCCCCATTTTGTTCTCCGTTCAGCGCATCTACCCAACTCCCTGTTTCTTAACTCCATCCTCTGAACCTTCTTCCAGAAACACACGCTCTCCGTTCATCCGTACTTCTTAAACTGGCGCAGCAAGTAGTTTCCACGTTCACCATTTTTTCGTCTTGCCTTAATTCGGCTGTTTACCAATCATTCCCGCATTTCCTTCGGCCGCGCGGACAATCGATGGCGGCTCATTTATCGTTTTGAGTATATCAGTACGAAGTACCACGTTGTTGTTATTGTTGTAGTTTCTATGTGTGGACCTTCGTGCTCGGTTTCGTTTTCAGCGATGCCTGTGATTGTCTACCAAACGCTGTACTTCAGGAGGCATCCCTGCTCCTTTCCTTTCGTAACGTGTGAGCTTTGTGCTCGTTTGTTTCTGGCGAGGCCTGTGATCGTCTACCAAAGCTGTGCTTCAGAGGGAATTTTCTGCCCCTGTCTTTTGTTCAGCGCTCAAACACCGTTGTTGTTTCTTTCTGAATTTCTAGCGAAGCCTGTGATGGTCTTCCAAGGCTGTGGTTCATGGGGCGTATTCCGCTCTTTTCTTTCGTGACGTTTGTCCTCTAGTTTCTTTCAGTTTCCAGCAAAGTCTATGATAATCTATATACTAGCGCTGTGCTTCAAGAAGCGTTTTCTGCTCCTTTACTTTCTTAACCTCTTATTTCAATCAAAGCATCGTCCGACAGTTAACGTGTAGCTGTTGATTTGGCTTATTAATAGTAATAGTGATCTGCAGTCACTGCAGATACAGGTATAGGAGTATCTTAGTTTGGATGTCCGTAAGCATTGCTCGAGCTACTGACTGCCACCAAGGAAGCGTGTTGAGTTTTGGATCTCGTGGTCAACGCGCCGGCTACCATTCAGTTCTACATCGTGGATTTTTTAGTTGGTATTTCGACTGTGTTGCTGGCATCATATGGGCTACTAGCTACGGTGGCGAGGCCATGCCGCGCTGCAAGATTTCTCACGACGCAACCTCCGCTCGCCTTAGGTTTGGCGCTCGCTACGTAGAGTGCTGGTGCTTCCTCCGGACAAAGCATCGCTCCAGGTGTTGTCGTGACGCACGCATAGACCGTCAGTATTCCAGGTAGATGCGGTCTCCACTGCAGGCCCATCACGACGTAGTCATTGTAGTTCTCGCACCCCTCCCCCTTGTTTTTTCCTCTGCCGCGAATGGAGGTATTTCGCAGTACTGTACAGCTCTTGTACGAAAAGTCGGCATATCGGAACAAAGGCCAAGTACACATGTAGCACGCATGACACCGAGAGCAGAAAGGCAAGGGAAATACGGGAATGTCGGGGTAGGTCACTGCGATGCACAACTCAATTAAGGCGTGCACCATGCTAGAAAATACCTGTTCTTGTGTCAAACACGTAAGTTTTGATGCGCACACCTTTTGAAAAGGAGATACATATATATTTGGTGGCAGTGTTTATTCTATGTTGGTGAATATAGCGTGTTTGTTGATACTGCCGTTGAACGACAAAAACAAAAGTGGACGACGTGAAAACGAAGCTTTTATAAATATGTGTATATTTTGTATTTGCGTGCGTGCGTGTTTTGCTTTGATTTGTTGATTGCTTGCGCGTTTTTTTAATAGCCTGCGGTTCTCTTTCGCTTGGCGCCGTTTTCCTCTGCTCTTTGCTGCTCTCCTTTCCTATTATCTTCTCGATCCTTCCCCCGTCGGTATTGAGCAACCCTCCACCCGCCCCCCCACGTTCATATGTTGTATATCTCCGCAACAACGATGCCCTTCCTTCTCTCGAACATATGTGCTAGATACCCCTTCCGCAGCTCTTTTACGTACCGCATCAGCAGCTCTCCTGAAGACCCGTAACCCCGCACCACAGTAGACTACTCAATTCCTACCCCTCTTTTCCTCCCCTGTTCTGCATGCAATTCCATCTCAGCTATTCCTAGTTCTGCATACGGCTCCACCTCAGCTTCTACCGGTTCTGCATGTGTTCCATCTCATATTTTTTCCATTGTGTTCTGCGTTCAGGGCACCTAAATCACTATCTGCTGTCTAGCTCCGCCCTCCAAACGTTCTCCTAGAAACGTACGCTGTCCGTCCATCCGAAGGCCCAATACCAACGTAGCGAGAAAACTCCGCGTGCAGTAGTGCCTTTCGCCTGACATTGTTTCGGCTGTTTCCCCATTATCCTCGCATCGTTTCCTCCGACCGCGCCGATATTCGATGGCGGCTCTTTTTTATTTGATTTATATTTATGAAAATAAAAAACAACAGCTGTGAGATCGAGGATCTCGTTGAAACTCATCTTTGCAACCTGTCTGTGATACTTCGATCGCGCGTATATATATTATATATATATTATATATTATATAATATATCATATATATATTCACGCAGGGCATACAGTCCGTATATGAGGAAGAACAAATCTGAAGCCGCAGAATTCAAGGAGTGGGTGTGTCTATATTTGGGAGATAAATAAACAGAAAAATAGTCGGAGGTTGCACGTAGCTTGTCACGAGATGAGAAATTCCCCCCCTCCCCCCCCTTTCCGAGTGTGTATTCCATGCCCCTTAGTGCTGCTAATTTTTATTTTTAATATATCTGGATACAATTTTCATCACTACCTCGCAGCACAAGTTTCACAATATACCAGGTTGTTGTTGTTGTTTTCGTTTGTATTGACGTTTCTACGTGCCTAGCTTGGATCAGGTGTTTTTTCTTCCTTTTTCGATCGTTAAGCACTGTTGTTTCGTTTTTTTTTTTCCAATTTCTAGCGAAGTTTGTGATCGTCCAATAGCAACGCTGTGGTTCAAGAAGAGCATTCTGCTCATTTCCTTTATTAATATATTTGTTCATACGAGGCATCACCCGACAATTAACATACAACTGGTAACTGTCGTCGTATGGACTGTGATTCGCGGTCACCGCGCACGACTACAAGTATACGAGTATCTTGGTTTGGACATTCATCAGCGTTTCTCTAGCTACAGAAAGGCCATCAAGGAGGCGTGTTGAATTGTGGATTTCGTATTAACGCGCTGGATATCACTCAGTTCTACAACGTGGAAGCCGTGGAAGCTTGTGTTGGCATTTCGAATGTGTTGCTGGTTTGATCTGGGCTACTAGCCACCGTGGCGAGGCATGCCGCGTTCCAAGGTTTCTCACGACGCAACTGTCACACGCCTCACGTTCTGGCGCTCGATACGAAGAGTTCCGGTGTTTCTTCAGGACAAAGCTTCGCTGTAGGCGTTGTCGTGATGCACGCTTAGCGTGTAGACCGTGGGAATTCCAGGTAGGTGCAGTGTCCAGTGCATGGCTGACACGATGTATTGCTTGTAGTTCTCGCCCACCCCTCGCTCATTGCTCCAGCTCTCGTTGGATATATTAGACAGTAGGATATAAGTCGTCGTGTAGGAGAGTTCAGAGCATCAGAACCAAAGTGCAGTACGTACGTAGTGCGCAGGACACCGAGAGCAAAAGAGAGGGCGCGGTAGAGGGACAAGGAAAACGGGGAAATAGGGAAATATTGGGGTAGGTCACTGCGATGCACGACTTACTCAAGACGTGCACTATGCTAGAAAGTACCTGCTCCTATTTCGAATACGTGAGTTAGGGTACGTGTATGAACTATACTTTGTTTTTCAATGCTTGTAAATGGAGTGTTATTGTTGATGCTGCTGTAGAACGACAGAACCAACCGTGCACAACGGGAAAAACAAGGTTGCCATATAATTTTGCATGTGCGGGTGTGTGTTTTGTTTCGTTTTGTTTTGTTTAGTTCTCGATTGATTCTGTTAATTTTGTTCAGGTGTGTTTGTGTTTGTGCGTGGACCCTCTGTGCTGCTCTGTTGCTCTCCGCTGTTTTCAACTGTTTTACGCTGCTATCCTCTGCTCTCATCTCCTCGATACCCCCACCGACGCCATTTGAGCAACCTCCTCCGCGCTTATCCTTTTTATGTCTGCCACAAATCCATCCTTCCTTCCCTTCAGCAGCTCTCATATCTATCCCTTCAGCTTCTCTCCTATGTATCCCTTCAGCAGCCCTCCTAAATACCGGTACTACCGTGGACTACTCATACCCCCCCCACCGTCTATCCTCCCGCGCTTCTCCCAACGCCCAGGTTCTGCACGCGGTTCCATCTCAGCTTCCGTCAATTCTGCATACGGCTACATCTAAGCTTCTGCCGCTTCTGCATGCGTTCCACCTCAGCTTCTTCTATTGTGTCGTCCATTCAACGATTCTACCCGACTTCTTGTTTGTGGATCCGCCCACTAGACGCTCTTTCAGAAAAACACGCTCTCAGTCCATTCGAACTTCCCATACCGGCGCATACCAAAGACATGCTCAAGGGGTGTTTTGCTCCTCATGTTTTCCACGTTTGAGCACCGTTTTTTGTTGTTGTTTAATTTGTAGCACATTCTGTGATCTTCTACCAACGCTGTGCATATGGGGGCGTTTTCCGCTCTTGGAGTCATGCTGATATCCTTTCGTAGCGTGTACGATTTGGTTTCGATCTGAATTTCTATTAATAGGAAAGACTGTCATCGCCTACCAACGCTATGCCTTGAGGAGCGTTTTCTGTCCATTTCCTTTCGTAACGTTCACGCAACAATCAAGCTTCTTATCTTAAGGTTTGACCTTGCCAGTGATCGTTCACTAACCCTGTGCTTCCGGAGACATTTTCTGCTTACTTCGTTTCGTAAACATAATTGTTGTTTTGTGTTTTGTTTGCGATGCCTGTCATCGTCTACCAACGCTGTGCTCCCGGGGCGTTTTCTGCTCGTTTCCTTTCGTAGATTCATCTGTTATTCAAGGCATCACTCAACCATCGACGCGGAACGTCTTCAACGCGCTGCCTACCCTTTCGTTCTACCATTAGGGAGCTGGAGTTGCAATTTTGACTGTGTTGCTGATTTGATATGGGCTGCTAGCCACCGTGACGAGGGCGTGCCGCGTTGCAACATGTCTCACGACGCAACTGCCACTCGCCTTGCTTTGTTTCGCTCGATGCATAGAGCGCTGGTGTTTCTTCTTCGCAGAGTCTCGCTCTAAGCGTTGTCGTGATTTATGTATTGCGTGTAGACCGTGGGTACTCCGGGTAGGTGCAGCCTCCAGTGCAGGGTTAACACGATGTACTGTATCTCGCATGCAGCCCTTGCTTCTTCCTTCGGCTTGCGTAGCTAATAAGACAGTAGTAGCTCCTGGTGCGAATACATCGGAACAAAGGCGAAATACTGACGATCAGGCTTCTTCTCTTCGTTGGTTGCTGTGCATCTGCTCATCTAGCTAAGTAGTTCTCCAGGGGGGGGTTCTGCCCCTTTTCTTTTCGCAACGTTCATCCCTTGGTTTGGTTTGTTTTCGTGTAGCATGGCTTGTGATCGTCTACCAAACCTGTGATCCAGAGGGTGCTTTCTGCTCTGATCATTGCGTAACATTCAAGCTCTACTTTGTTATAATTTCTAGCAAAGTCTGAGATCGTCTATCAACGTTGTACGTTCTGCTCTTTTCTTCTTAAAATTGCGTTTCCCATTTGAGGCATTACCCGACCACTATCGTATAACTGGTGTCTTATGAACGTTGTCTTGCAATCACTACGCACGACTACAAGAATACGAGTATGATATAAGGATATTCGTCAGTTTTCTTCTAGCTGCTGAATCCATCTAGGGAGCGTGTTGAGATACGTATCTCGTGTTGAACGCGCTGGCTACCATTCATCTCTACCATTTGGTAGCTTGTGTTGGCAATCGAACTGTGTTGCCGCTATGGTATGGGCTACTAGCCAGCGTGGCGAGGGTATGCCGCGTTGCAAGATTTCTCACGACGCAACTCCCACTCGCCTGGAATTTTGACGCTCGATACGTTAAGTGTTGGTGCTTCCTTGTCATAAACTTCCGCTTTAGTCATTGTCGTGATGATTGTATAGCGTGTACAAACGTGGGTAGTCAAAGTGGGTGCAGCGTCCAGTGCAGGGCTATCGCGATATACTGTAGCTCTTACCCACCCCTTGCTCGGGCTTGCGCAGGAAACAATATACAGTAGTATGTAGCTCCTGCTATAAGACAATCCTGCGTATCAGAACAAAGGCGAGGTACATTCGTAGTGCGCAGGACACCAAGAGCAGAACCAAAGGCGCAGCAGAGTCACAACGGAAAAAGGAAATACAGGGGTAGGTCACTGTGATGCATGCCATAACTAGGGAGGGCACCATGCTCGAAAATTCAAAGCCAAACACGTGACGTTTGAAGCGCACACGTATACATGGCTAATACCGCAGTATGTTTTGTATGATGGCAAATAAAGCGTTTTTGCTGATAATGCTGTTGAACGACGGAAACAACCCTGGACGACCGGAAAGCAAGGTTTTACTATATTTATTGTTGTGGGTGTGTGTTCCAATTAAATTCGTTGTACTTTAGAGCCTGTATTTTGGTCTTATGTGTGTGGCTTTTGTTCTCCTCTAATGCTCTCCGCTGTTTTCCCCTACTCTCCGCTGCTGTCGTCGCCTCTACCCTCCTCTCTTGTCATCCGCTAGACCCCGCCTCCGTCCCCGTTCGAAATCCTCCATCCTCCCCGCCCTCATAATTTTCATCTCCGTCACGAAATGTTTCCTTCCCTTCAGTAGCTCTTATATAAACCGCTTCAGCAGCTCTCATGTGTACCCCTTCAGCAGCTCTCCTGAATACCGGTATTACAGCAGACCACTGAATCCCCCCGCCCCTTTTCCTCTCAAGCTTCCTCCAAGGCCCCCGTTCCGCATGCGCTTCCATCTCGGCTTCCCCCAGTTCTGCATACGGCTCCAGCTGAGCTTCTCCTGGGTCTGCATCCGTTTCATCTCAGCTTCTTCCATTTTGTTCTCCGTTCAGCGCGCCTATCTAACTCCCTGTTTATTAGATCCGTCCTGCTAGCCTTACGCCAGAAAAACACGCTTTCCTTTAATCTGGACTTCCAATACCTGCGCAGCGAGTAATTTCCACATTCACCATTTTTTCGTCTGACCTTGTTTCGGACATTTCTCGGCGATTTCCGTATCCTTTCCTTTGGCCGCGCCGATATTCGATGCTGGCTTTGCCATCGGTGATATATATCTATATACGAAGTACCAAATAGTATTCGTTGTTTTTATGTGCGTGCCTTCGTGCACGGTTTCTTTTTCTGCGACACTTGTAGTTGTCTACCCACGTTGTGCTTCCGAAAGCATATTTCTGCTCCTTTCCTTCCGTACGGTTTATGCCTAGTTTTTTTCGTCTGGCGAAGTCTGTGATTGTCTACCAAGGCTGTGCTTCAAGAGGATCACACCGCTCTTTCCTTTCGTTAAGTTGTCTTGTGTTTTCTTTGAATTTCCAGCAAAGTCTGTGATCGTCTGTATACTAGCGCTGTGCTTCAAGAAGCGTCTTCTGTTTCTTTGATTGTGTAGCTTCTTTTACAATGGAGACATCACCCGACAGTTAGTTGACTCAGTACTGTTGATTTGTAGTCACTACGCACGAGTACAAGTTTACGAGTATCTTAATTTGAATGTCCGTAAGCGTTCCTCTAGCTACTGACTGCCATCAACGAGGCGTGTTGATCTATAGATCTCGTGTTGAACGCCCTGGCTATCTTCAGTTCTACCACTTGAAAGCTTAAGTTGGTATTTGACTGTTACGCTGGTATGATATGGGCTACTAGCCACCGTGGCGAGGGCATGCCGCGCTGCAAGATTTCTCACGACGCAACTGCCACTCGCCTGATTTTTGCGCTCGATACGTAGAGTGCTGGTGCTCTTTCCTCAGCTTCGCTGTGGGTGTTGTCGTGATAGAAGTAAAGCGTGTAGGCCGTCGGTACCCAAAGTAGGTGCAGCGCACAGTGCAGGGCTAAACACGATGTCCTGTAGCTCTCACCCACCCCTTGCTCCTTCCTTAGACTCGCGTGGGAAATACTGCACAATAGTATGCAGCTCCTTCTGTACGATAAATCAGAGTATCGGAACAAAGGCGAAGTATGTACATAGTACGCAGGACGCCAAAAGCATAACCAAAGGCGCGGCAGAGAGGCAAAGGAAAAATGAAAGTAGAGGAGTAGGTCACTGCGATACACGACTCAATTGAGGCGTGCACCATGCTACAGTACAAAATACCTGTTTCTATTCCTAACACGTAATATTTGATAAGTACGCGTGTTTGCTAGTGGTTTTGCAAAATTGGTATATGGAGTACTTTAGTAATACTGCTGTTGAACGACGGAAACCGCGGTCGACGGGAAAACGAAGATTCACTATTTGGCTTGCGTCTATGTGCGTTGTGTGTTTTGCTATTATTTGTTTTGATTTGTTGTATGATATTTTGTGCGTATATTTTTGTGTGTAGCCCAGTCTTCTCCTCTGCTCTCTGCTATTTTCGTCTGCTCCCCGCTACTTTCCTCTCTTCGCCCCTCTTCCACCCTTCCCACGTCTCAGTTCAACACCTCCCCCCACACCCACGCTCATCCTTTTATCTCCGCCACAAACGCTTTCATACTTCTCTTTAGTAGATCTCCTAGATACCCCTTCAGCAGCTCTACTGAATACCGGTACTGCAGTAGACGACTGATGCCCCCGCCCCTTTCCTCCCAGGCTCCTCCCAACGCCCCGGTACTGCATGCGGTCCCATCGCAGCTTCTCCATATTCTGCATACGGCCCCATCTTAGCATCTACTGGTTCTGCATTCGCTCCATGTCAGCTTCTTCCATTGTGCTTTCCATTCAGCCCACCTAAGTATCTGCCCGTGTTTATTTTCTACGTCCTCCCAACGCTCTCGCTGCCAAAACACGCTATCCGCCCATCCGAACTTCTGATACGGGCACAGCGAGCAATTTCCACGCCCAGCAGTTTGTTTTCGTCTCGCCGTGTTTCGGCTGTTTCTCCATGATTTCCGCGTCTTTCGGTCGCGCCGATGTTCGATGGGGGCCTTTTCATCCTTGATTTATCTACACGACGAATTAGGTTGTTGCCGTTGTTGTTGACGTTTTTGTTGCTCCTACATGCGTACCTTCGAGCACGGTTTCTTTTCTGCGACCCTTGTAGTCGGCTACCAACGGTGTGCTGTGGGAGGTGTGTATTGCTCTCTTCCTTCCGGAGCATGTTAGCTTTGAGTTTGTTTGTGGGAAATTCTGATCGTGTATGATTGCTGTGCTTCAGGCGGCGTGTTCTACTACTTTCGTTACAATTACGTTCATTCTCTTTTGTTCAGTGTTACCCGCGGCTGTGCTCATCTACCAAGGCTGTGTGCTCCACGAGGTTTTCAACCCTCCTTTTTGTTTCGTATAATCAAGCCACTGTCTAGCTGTTTTTTTTCTAGCAATGTTTGTGAATATCCACGTCTACCAACGCGGTGTTTTTCTGGGCGTTTTCTGCTCCTGTCATCGCCTAATGTTCAAGATCCGGTTGGTTTCGAATTTCTAGCACAGTCTGTGATTGTTTCCCAACGATGTGCTTTAGGGGACGTTTTTTGCTCTTTTCCTTCCGTCCGCTTCCAGCTTCTTGTCTCAACGTTTGTCTTCGACTGCGATCGCTCTCTAACGCTGTGCTTCAAGGGGCGTTTTCTCTTTCTTTGCGTCTGTAAGTATATCTCAGTTTTTTTCTGTTTCGATGCCTGTCGACGAGTACCAACGCTGTGCTTCAAACGACGTTTTCTGCTATTTTTATTTCGTAGCGTCTTCTTCCATTCACCCAACCATCGACGAGTAACGTGTTCAACGCGCCGTCTACCATTCAGTTCTAACGCTTGGAAGCTTGAGTTGGAGCGTTGAATGTATTGCTGATTTGATATGGGCTACTAGCCAACGTGGCGAGGGCATGCCGTGTTGCAAGGTTTCTCACAACGCAACTGACACTCGCCTTGATTGGTCGCGCTCGATGCGTAGAGTGCTAGCGCTTCTTTGTCACGAAACGTCACTCTATGCGTTGTCGTGATGTATGTATAGCGTGTAGACCGTGGGTACTCCGCGCTGGTGCAGCGTCCACTGCAGGGCTAACACGATGTACTGAAGTGTAGTTCTAGCCCAACCCTTGCTCCTTCCTTCGGCTCGCGTAGGAAGAAATACAGCAGTAGCTCCTGTAGTACGAAATAAGGAAGCATCGGAACAAAGTCGAAGGACTAACGTTCAGGATTATTTTCGTTGGTTGGCGTGCATCTGCTCATCTACCTCAGAAATTCTCCAGGAGGCTTGTTCTGCCCTTTTTTTGTTTCGCAACGTTTAGCCTCTGGTTTGAATTTCTTTTGTCCAGCATGGCCTGTGATCGTTTACCAAAGCTGTTGTCCAGGAGGAGCATCCTGCTCCGTTTATTTCGTAATATTCAAGCTCTGTTTTGTTCTAATTTCAGGCAAAGTCTGACCTCGTCTCTCAACGTTGTACCTTCTGTTCTTTTTCCTTACAAAATTGTTTTTTGATTCGAGGTATCACCCGACGATTCTCGTTTGACTGATGCTTTATGAACGTTGACGTGCAGTCCCTGCGCACGACTACACATTTACGAGTATCATAGTTTGGGTATTCGTCAGCGTTCCTCTAGCTACTGACTCCATCAAGGGGGCGGGTTGAGTTACGGATCTGGTGATGAACGCGCTGGTTATCATTCAGTTCTACCACTTGGTAGCTTGTGTTGGTATTCGGATTGTGTTGCTGATAATATATGGGCTATCAGCCAGCGTGGCGAGGGCATGCCGCGTTGCAAGACTTCTCACGACGCAACTGCCACTTGCCTTGATGTTTAACGCTCGAAATGTGAAGTGCTGGTGCTTCTTTATCACAAGGTTTCGCTCTAGGCGTCGTCACGATGTACGTTTGGCATGTAGACCGTTTATACTCCAGGTAGGTACAGCCTCCAGTGCAGGGTTAACACGATGTACTGTAGTTCTCATCCACCCCATTTGTTCCTTTCTTAGGCTCGCGTCGGAAGTATTGGAGTAGAAGATCCTCTTGTACGATCATTCTGTTTGTCGGAACCAAGACAACGTACAGACGTAGTGTGCAGGACACCGGGAGTACAGACAATGGCGCGGCAGGCGGGCAAGAGAAAAAGGGAAATAGAGGGGTAGGTCAGTGCGATGCACGACTTGATTGAGGCGTGTATCATGCTAGAAAACACCTGTTACTTGTTCTAATACCTAAGGTTTGGTACGTACACGTATAAATGGTTAGTACCGTAGTGTTTGACACATCACGGCAAATTGTGCGTGTGTGATGATCCTGCTGTTAAACGACGGAAACAACGGTGGACGACAGGAAAACGAGGACATCCGGGTGTGTGGGTATCTGTTCATATAATGTATTTTTTCATTCGCGTAAGCGCTTCTGTTTTATGTACGTAGCATCAACCTCTGCTGTTTCCTTCTGCTCTACGATTATTTGTTCTGTTCTCCTCTCCTCTTCTCTCCTCTCCTCTCCTCTACTCCACGCGTCCCCCATCGCCGTTAGCGCCTCCCACCTCCCCCCCTTTTATATTTCTTGTTGCCGCAACAAACGCTCCTTTCCCTTCTGCAGATCTCCTGTATACTCCTTCAACGGCTTTCCAATTTATCCCTCCAGCAGGATTCCTAAACACCTGTACTGCCTTCAGTAGTTCTACTATACCCCGTTACTGCAGTACACTACGAGTACTCGATTCCCCTGCCCCTTTTCCTCCCAGGTTTTTCCCAACGCCCCAGTTCTGCATGCGGTTTCATCTCAGCTTCTTCCAGTTCTGCATACGAGTCGATCTTATCTTTTACCGGTTCTGCATGCGTTGTACCTCAGCGCGTCGCACTGTGTTCTCCCATTAGCGCATCTACCTGACTCCCTCTTTATTAGCTCTGCCCTCCAAACGTTCTCCTTGGAAAAACGTCTCTCCGTTCATCCGACCTTCCACTACCGACGCAGCGGGAAACTTCCACGTCCCGCAGTTTGTGTCCGTCTTACCTTGTTTCGACCGTTTTCCCATGATTTCCGTATCGTTTGGTCGCGTCGAGTTTTGATGGGGGCGTTTGCATCGTTGGTGAATACATACGAAGTACCAGGCTGTTGTCGTTGTTGTTGTCGTTGTTGTTGTTGGTTCTACGGAAGGAAGTTTGAGCACGGTTAGTTTTCTGCGACGCCTGTGGTCGTCTACCAACGCTGCGCATCAACCGGTGCTTGTTGCTCTTTTCTTTCGTAACGTTCAAGCGTCTTCCCTCCTGCTTATTATGTGCCGTACCTGTACTTGTCTACCGAAAATGTGATCGAGGAGACATGTAATCCTCCTTTCTATTCCAAAGTTCAAGCACTGTTTACATTTTGAATTTCGGACAAACTATGTGATTATCTACCAACTCTATGTCTCAGTTGGCGTTCTCTGTGTTCGTTGTGCCTCTTTAGCTTGACAGTTACGTGCCGGTTCGGGATATTGGCATATTGTGCATTATGTGATTCTTGACATCTGGGTGATATGGGATGACGCACAATGTCACGTCTGCTGTCCCTACCACTGCTGGGAGATAATAATAAACGACCTGAATCATCAACTCATCGATTGTCTGGGTGTCTTGACTACCTGTGCTCGGGGCTGACGCTGACGAACACTCTAGAGAGTCGTTGGTACCGACGCAGCCTCATCATGGGTGATGAACTTGATGATCTCAGGGCCGTAGCATTGGAGCAGGGCCTTACTCTCCGAACTTTACAACAAGCAGCCGCAGACGCGGAGCGTCAAAAATCGTCTCTACTTGCTGAACTGCTTGAGATGATGGCGACTCTATTGAGAACGAGTCGAGAGAGTAAGGCACAGCGGAAGTCCGGCAGGGAGCAGGGGCTACCTGCCGCAGATACAGCAGGGAGGGATGCTGTGTCGCCATCGTTGGATCGCTCTGACGATGGCACGGTGGAGCCGGGAAAGCGAAGGGGAGGTGTTTCCGGTGCAAGGCTGCGGGCCACTACAGCGACAGTCGCACCGCAAAGCTCTGCGAAAGGTGTGGTGAGAGAGGACACGAGAGCAGCAAGTGCGCATCGCCGGCGGACATGGATGAATCGCCGGCGGCGGCCGTGTTTGCGATGGTGGGGGATCCCGGAGATGATGTGGAGACGACGGCGATTTAGGGGCACAGCAGCTAAAAGCCCTACGGCAGACAACCGTAGGCACCTCCGCCGTGTGTTGCGAGTGGGGGACTTCAAGTCGCACGACATTTATTTGCCGTACGCACTCCACTTCAGAGGTTGTGGAGGAAGCAGATATGGGGTTATCGCTCAGCGAGGGTACATGTCTGCATGCGAATTCCGCGAGAAGCCGCACGGCCGCCAGCCGTGTGCAACCCTACCGGGGGGTGTTAGGCGGGGCAAAGTCGCGCGGCATAATAGCTGCGTGCATTCTGCTGCTGTTAAAAAGCGGTGGCAGGAAACGGGCGTGGGGTAATCGTGGACTGTCTGCAGCAGTACCAAATTACGATGGGGTTTCGTCCGGGTTGCAACAAGCGAGCAGATCTGGGTGTTTCGTCAGCCGGAGCTTCATGCAAGGTCCGGCAACATCGCGGGGCGGAGGGGGCAGGTCTGGTCATCATGGTGTGATTTCGTAGGAATGAATGGTGAATTTAATTTTACGATGGATACACCTGTCGATCGAAAATATTTTTTTGGTCGAACGTGAGGTCTATTTATTTGCGGCCAGGGTGGAGAAACCGTAGATAGTAGACGATGTATCATCTGGGATTCGTTCTGGGTGGTATACGTAGCCTTTTTCGCCTGATAGCTTCGAAATGTATTTTCATGTTCAAACCAAACAGTCTTTGTAAATCGGAAAAACTTGTAGTGTTTTTTCTGGTGTAGACAGGACCAGATGGGGCCTGGTAGAAATGAAATGCATACTCGTAGCGGTATAAATAAGGGTACGCTGATACACCAAAGGGAGGTGAGGTGTATTGCTGGTAATGGCGGTGGCTACTGATTATATTGAATTTTGCGGGTATCTTTTATTTTTGGCAGTAGACTACTGCCTGCAAAATAAAGGAGGGTGAGCATATTCATGGTTGATTGGTTGTTCTGCCAACAGTATCATTTTGCGAATACTTGTTCGCATCGGAGAAAAGTGGAACATAAAATATTTTCTGCGAATGATCGAATAGTTTTCGTAGCTGGGAGGGCTTAAGCTGTTCGTGTCGACAGCAGTAGCGGCATTTTATTGTTTCTTTATTCGATTATTAGGAGCTACTGGGTAGCGACTATTATTTTTCGGGAAACTTTAGCGCCAGATAAATTCTAATTTTACAAGTGAAAAAGGACGTATGCTATCTCGCATTACCGTTACGATCTGAGAATTTATGACGGGAGTAGGGGGCAACAGGAGATTTTTGTCCGGGGGAACGGGGTTCTCCGTGATCTCTGGCATTGTACTTTTCACCTTAGTTTTTATTATTTTGGCGTAGATATATTGTAATATCGTCTACAATTGCAATATTTCTCTGTGGGGAGAGTGAGAGGTTTTCGCTAACAGGGGTGGGTTTCCTCTTTCTTTTCATTTTTTTTGTTTGTGGTTGGTTTAGGTCATGGAGTTGTGTGTTGTTGTCTTGGTCCGTAAATGTTACGTAAAGAGTCAGGGAGGGTGTTCGTTGTGCCTCTTTAGCTTGACAGTTACGTGCCGGTTCGGGATGTGGGCATGTTGTGTATTATGTGATTCTTGACATCTGGGTGTTATGGGATGACGCACAATGTCACTTCTGCTGTCCCTACCACTGCTGGGAGATAATAATAAACGACCTGAATCATCAACTCATCGATTGTCTGGGTGTCTTGACTACCTGTGCTTGGGGCTGACGAACACTCTGCTCCAGTCCTTTCGTAACGTTCACGATTATTAGCTTTATGTTTTGGCAGTTCTTGTGATTGTTCATCAACGTGGTGCTTCAGGAGGTGTGTTGTCCTCCTTTGCTTATTTAAGTTATTCTTTCATTCGAGACATCGCCCGACAAATGTGTCACTGTTGACTTGTGGATGTGGATGTGCAGTCACTACGCACGACTACAAGTCCACGAGTATCTAAATTTGGATATTTGTAAGCGTTGCTCTAGCTACTGCCTTCCGTCAAGGGGGCGTGTTTAATTTATGAATCTCGTATTAAACGTGCTGGTTACCATTCAGTTCAACCATTTTGAAATATTGAGTATTCGTAAGGTTTCTCACGACGCAGCTGCCACTCACCTGGAAATTTGGCGCTCAATACGTGACGTGCTGGTGCTTCTTTCTCCTCATCTCCGCTCGAGGCATTGTCGTGATGTAGACCGTGGGTTTTCCAGGTAGCTGCAGCGTCCAGTGCAGGACTAACGCGAATTATAGCGCTTACCCACCCCTTGCTCCTTCCTCAGGCGCTCGTAGAAAATATTGCACAGCAGCATAAAGTTCCTCCTGTACGATACTCATGAGTATCAGAACAAAGTCATAGTACAGGCGTGGAGCGCAGGCCACCAAGAGAAGAACCAAAGGCGCAGCAGAGTGACGACAGAAAAGGGAAATAAAGGGGTAGGTCACTGTGATGCACGACAAAACTAGGGCATGCACCATGCTAGAAAGCACATTGTTCCTATGTTAAACACGTGACATTCGACGCGTACACGTATACATGGTTAATACCGCAGTATGTTTGGTGTGATGGTAACTATAGCTTTTTTATACTGCTGTTGATCGCCGGAAACAACCGTGGACGACTGCACAGCAAGGTGTTACTATACTAGTTTTTGTGGGTGAGTGTTCAAATAATGTTGGTTGTATTTTTTTTTTGCGTGTGTTTTTGTCTAATGAGTGTAGCCCTCTGTCCTCCTCTGATGCTATTCGCTGTTTTTGTCTGCTGCACGCTGCTTTCATCGCCTCTGCCCTCCTCTCTTGTCCTCTACTCGACCCCTCCCCTGTCGCCAACCAGCCACCCCCATCTTCCCCACCCTCATCCTTTTCATCTCCGTCACAAAATGCTTCCTCCCCTTCAGCAGCTCTCATATATGCCGCTTCAGCAGCTTTCATATGTACCTCTTCAGCAGCCCTCGCGAATACCGGTACTATGGTGGACTACCGAATCTCCTGCCCCCTTTCCTTAAGCTTCTCCCAACGCCCCCGTTCTGCATGCGACTTCATCTAAGCTTCCCCCAGTTCTGCATACGGCTCCATCTCAGCTTCTCCCGGTTCTGCATGCGTTTCTCAGCTTCCTCCGTCTTGATCTCCGTTCAGCGCACCTACCTCACCCCCTGTTTATTAGCTCCGTCCTCCGAACCTTCTCCCAGAAAAACACGTTCTCCGTTAATCCGAACGCCCAATACCGGCGCAGCGAGTGGTTTCGACGTCCACCATGTTTTCGTCTTATCTTGTTTTGGCCGTTTCTCGATGATTTCCGTATCATGTCCTTCGGCCGCGCCGATGATCGATGGCGACTTTTTCGTGGTTGATTTATATATACGAAGTACCACGTTATTGTTGTTGTTTTATGTGCGTACCCATTTTTATGCGACGCCTGTGGTTGTTTACCAACGCGTACTTCCAGGGGGCATCCCTCTTCCCTTCCTTCCGCAAGGTTTGAGCTTTGTTTTTGTTTCTGGCGAAGCCTGTGATCGTCTACCAAAGTTATGCTTTTAGAGGGATTTTTCTGCAACTGTCGTTTGTTCAGCGCTTGCGCAGGGTTGTTGTTTGTTGTTCTTTCATTAGCAACGTCTGTGCTTGTCTTCTAAGGCTGTGCTTCAGGGAGAGTATTTCGTTTTTTTCCTTTCCTAACGTTTGCTTTCTGTTTTTTTTCAATTTTCAGCAAAGATTGTGATCGTCTCCATACTATCGCCGCGCTTCGAAAAGCGTCTCTGCTCCTTTCCTTTCTTAATTTCTTCTTTCAATCGAGGCATCACCCGACAGTAAACGTGTAACTGTTGAGTTGACTTAGAAATGTTGATCTGCAGTCACTACGCACAAGTATAAGTATGCGAGTATGTTAGTTTGGGTGTCCGTAAGCGCTTCTCCATCCACTGACTGCCATCAAGGAGGCGTGTTGAGTTTTGGATCTCGTGTTGAACGCGCTGGCTACCATTCAGTTCTATCGCTTGAAAGCTTGAGCTGGTATTTCGACTGTGTTGCTGGTATGATATGGGCTACTAGCCATCGTGGTGAGGGCATGCCCCGTTGCATGATTACGACGCAACTGCCACTCACCTGGATTTTTGGCGCTCGGTACGTAGAGTGCTGGTGCTTCCTCCTCAGCTTTGCTCCAGGCGTTGTCGTGATGTATGCACGCATAGCGTGTAGACCGCAGGTACTCCCGGCAGCTGCAGTCTCCAGGGCAGAGCCATCACGACGTTGTTTGTAGTTCTCGCACCCCCCCCCCCCCCCCCCCTTCTTCTTCCTCCGGCTCGAATGGAGGTATTACGCAGTACTGTACAGCTCTTGTACCAAACGTCGGCATATCGGAACAAAGGCGAAGTACGCAAGGTGGCACGCATGGCGAGAGCCGAAAAAAAGGCTCGAGAGTAGGGCAAGGGAAGCAGAGAAATATAGGGGCAGGTCACTGCGATGCAGGACTCCATTGAGGCGTGCACCATGCTAGAAAATACCTGTTGCTCTCTCAAACACGTAAGTTTTGATGCGCACACGTACTAAAAATTATATTACTGGTAGTGTTTTTTCGATGTTGGTGAACAAAGCGTTGTTGTTGATACTGTTGTTGAACGACGGAAACAACAGTGGACGACGGGAAAACGTAGCTTTCATATGTGCGTACGTGTGTGTTTTGCTTTGATTTGTTTTGATTGCTCGCGTGTTTCCTGTGTAGCCCGCGGTTCTCGTCTGCTCGGCGCCGTTTTCCTCTGCTCTTTGCTGCTTTCCTTTTCCTATTCTCTCCTCGATCCCTCCCCCATCGCCGTTGAGCAACCCCTCCCTCGCCCTCCCGCCCCCCCGCGTGCATTCATTGTATATGTCCGCAACAACGATGCCCTTCCTTCCCTTCAACATCTCTCTTAGATACGCCTTCCGCAGCTCTCCTATGTACCATTCCAACAACTCTCCTGAAACCCGTACTACAGTAGACTACTCAATTCCCCCTTTTTTTTTCCTCCCCCGTTCTGCAAGCAATACCATATCAGCTTCTCCCAGTTCTGCACACGGCTCCATCTCAACTTCTGCCGGTTCTGCATGTGTTCCATCGCATCGTTTACCGTTGTGTTCTGCGTTCAGGGCACGTAACTGCCTCTCTGCTGTTTAGCTCCGCCCTCCAAACGTTCTCCCAGACAAGTACGCAGTCCGTCCATCCGAATGTCCAATACCGACGTGGCGTGCAAACTCCGCGTGCAGCAGTGGCTTTCGTCTGACCCTGTTTTGGCTGTTTCCCCATGATTCCGCATATTTTCCTTCTGCCGTGCCGATGTTCGATGGCGGCTCTCACACCTTTGATTTGTTCTTATAAAATTAAAAAACAACAGCTGTGAGATCGAGGATTACCTCGAACCTCGTCTCTGCAAGTTGTGTTTGATACTTCTATTCGCGCGTACTACGGGATATATATGGCCTCACGCAGGGTACACAGTCCGTATATAAGGAAGACAAAATCTGAAGCTGCAACATTCAAGGAATGGGTGTGTCTATATTTGAGAAATATATGCACAGAAATATCCGGCGGTTGCACGCAGCTTGTCACGAATGAGAAATTCACACCTTTCCCCTCTTTTCCGGGTGTGTATTCCATACCTGTTAGTACTATATGTTTCCAATATAGCTGGATACCATCATCATCACTACTACCGAGCAGCAATAAAATCATATATACCAGGTTGTTGTTCGTATTTAGTTTTCTACGTGCCTAGCATGGAACAGAGTTTTATCCTCTTTCTACCGTTAAGCACTGTTGTGTCGTTTCTTTTAATTTCTCGCGAAGTCTGTGATCGTCTATTTACCAACGATGTGCTTCAAGAAGCGTATTCTGCCCATTTCCTTTTGTATTATCGTCGTCCATTCGAGGTGTCACCCGATGATTAACGTGTGACTGATAAGTGCTGTCGTATGGACGTTGATTTGCGGTCATTTCGCACGAGTGCAAGAGTATCTTGGTCTGGATATTCGTAAGCGTTTCTGTAGCTACTGAAATTCCATCGAGGAGGCGTGTTGAGTTGTCGATTTCGTATTGAACTCGCTGTATATCATTCAATTGCACAACGTGGAAGCTTGTATTGGTATTTGGACTGTGTTGCTAGTTTGATATGGGCTCCTAGCTACCGTGGCGAGGGCATGCCGCATTGCAAAATTTCTCACGACGCAACCGCCACTCGCCTTGCGTTTTCGCGCTCGATACATGGAGTGTTGGTGCTTCTTCGCAAAGCTTCGCTCTAAGCGTTGTCGTGATGTATGTATAGCGTGTAGATTGTGGGTACTCCAGGTAGGTGCAGACTCCAGTGCAGGGCTAACACGATGTACTGTAGCTCTCATCCACCCCTCGTTCCTTCCTTCGTATCGCGTAGGAAGTACTACAGTAGTAGATCCTAGCGCGAAATAACGGAGCCACAGAACAAAAGCGAGGCTTATATTCTCCGTTTGTTTGCTGTACATCTGCCCGTCGACCTAAGCAGTTTTCCAGGAGGCGTTTTCTTCTCCTTTCTCTTCGCAACGTTTAGAGTCTATTTTGGTTTGCTGTTGTCGGACACTTGTGATCGTCTACCAAACCTGTTGTCCAGGGGGCGCTTCCTGCCCCGTTCATTTCGTAACGTTCAGGCTCTACTTTGTTCTAATTTCTAGCAAAGTCTGACCTCGTCTATCAACGTTGCACGTTCTGCTCTTTTCCTTTCAAAATTGCTTGTTTCATTCAAGGCATCACCCGACAATTATCGTGTAACTGATGTCTTATGGACGTTGACTTGCAGTCACTACGCAGGACTACAAGTATACGAGTATCTTAGTTTGGATATTCGTCAGCGTTCCTCCAGCTACTGACTCCATCAAGGACTGTTGCTGGTATGATATGGGCTACTAGCCAGTGTGGCGAGGGCATGCCGCGTTGAAAGACTTCTCACGACACAGCTGCCACTTGCCTTGATGTTTAACACTTGATATATGAAGTGCTGGTGCTCGTTTGTCACAATGTTTCGCTTTAGGCGTTGTCGTGATGTATTTATAGCATAGACTGTCCATACTCCAGGTAGGTGCAGCCTCCAGTGCAGGGTTAACACCATGTACCGTAGTTGCCATCTACCCCGTGCTCCTTCCTTATGCTCGCGTTGGAGTCATTCGAATAGAGAATTATCCTGTACAATAATTCAGAGTGTCGAAACAAAGGCGGAGTACATACGTAGGGCGCAGGACACCGGGCGTACAGACAAAGGCGCGGCAGTCGGACAAGAGAAAAAGGGAAATAGAGGGGCAGGTCACTGCGATGAACGACTTGATTAAGGCGTGCACCATGCTACTGTAGGAAATACATGTTACCATTTCAAATGCGTAAGGTTTGATACGTTCACGTATAACTGGTTAGTACTGAAGTGTTTGGCACATAATGGCAAATAGTGCGTTCGTGTTAGTACTGCTGTTGAACGAAAGAACAACCGTGGACGACGGGAAAACGTGGACGTTTGTTTTTGTGGGTACGTGTTCATAGAATACACTTTTTTGGCTGTGTGTGTTTCTGTTCTATGTGTGTAACCTTAACAACCGCTGGTTTCTTCTGCTCTACGATGATTTTGTTCTCTCCTTCTCTCTTCATTTCTCCTTTCCTCTTCTCCACCCGTCCCCCGTCGCCGTTCAGCGTCTCCCATCCACCCCCCCCCCCCCCCCCCAGCCTTTTTATCTCCGCCACAAATGCTTCTCTGCATTCAGCAAACCTCTTGTATACTCCTTCAGCAGCTCTCCTATGTATCTCTCCAGCAGTTATCCTACACACCGGTACAGCAGTAGACCACTCGATCTTCCCACCCTTTTTCCTCCCATCTTTTCTTCCAACGCCGCGATTCCGTCTTAGCGTCTCCCAGTTCCGCATGCGGTTCCATCTCAACTTCTTCCAGATCTGCATACGACTCGATCATAGCTTCAACCGGTTCTTCATGCCTTCTATCTCAGTTTTTTCCCGCTGTGTTCTCCCGCTATCGTATCCACCTGACTCCCTCTTTGTTTACCCTGCCCTCCAATTGCTCTCCTTAGAAACAAATCTCTCAGTTCATCCGAACTTCCAATACAGGCGCAGCGAGAAATTTCCACGTCCAGCCGTTTGCTTTCGTCCAATCTTCTTTCGATTGTTTATTTTGTGCCGTGCCTGTGCTTGTCTACCAAAAATGTGCTCCAGAAGACATGTAATCTTTCTTTTCCGTCGTAAGTTCAAGCACTGTTTACATTTTGAATTTCGGGCAGTCTGTGATTGACTACCAATGCTATGTCGCGGTTGGCGTTTTCTGCTCCAGTCCTTTCGTAACGTTCACGAAACTATCAAGCTTCTTATCTTACGTTTTGGCAGTTCCTGTTGTTGCTGATCAACGTTGTGCTTCAGGAGGTGTTGTGCCCCTTTTCTTCCGTAACTGTTTCCTTCATTCGAGACATCACCCGGCAATTGATGTGTCACCGTTGACTCATGGACGGTGACGTGCATTTGCTACGCACGACTACAAGTATTCGAGTATGCTATCATAGTAAGGATATTCGTGTGCGTTCCTTCAGACTCTGACTTCCATCCAGGGGGCGTGTTGAGGTATGAATTTTGTGGTAATTTCGCTGGTTACCATTCCGTTCTACCATTCAGAATATAGAGTTGGTATCTGGACCGTTTTGCTGATTTAATATGGGCTACTAGCCACCGTGGCGAGGGTATGCCGCGTTGCAAGATTTCTCACGACGCAACTGCCACTCGCCTGGAATTTTGAAACTCGATACGTGAAGTGCTGGTGTTTCCTCCTCCTCAGCTCCGCTCTACGCATTGTCGTGATGCTTGTATAGCGTGTAGACCGTGGGTACTCCCGGTAGTTGCAGCGTCCAGTATAGGGCTAACATGATATATTGTATCTCTTACCCATCTCTTGTTATTTCTTCAGGCTTGCGAGGGAAAAATTACACAGTTGTATATAGCTCCTCCTGAACGATAATCCTGAGTGTCAGAACAAAGCCTAGGTACATACGTAGTGCGCAGAACACGGAGAGCAGAACCAAAGGCGCAGCAAAGTGACAAGGCAAAAAAGGGAAATAGAGGGGTAGGCCACTGCAATGCACGCTCTAATTATGGCGTGCACCATGCTAGGAAATACCTGTTCAACACGTGTTTGATGCGTACACGTATATGTGGTTAATACCGCAGTATGTTTTGCATGATGGTAAATAGAGCGTTTTTGTTGATACTGCTGTTGATCGATGGAAAAACAAGGTTTTCTTATATATATTGTTGTGGGTGTGTGTTCCAATTATATTGGTTGTATTTTCCTGCATGTGTCTTGGTCTCATGTGTGCGGTCTTCTTTCTCCTCTGATGCTCCCCGCTGTTTTTCTCTGCTTCCCACTGCTGTCATCGTCCCTACCCTCCTCTCTTGTCCTCCGCTAGACCCCTCCTCCGTCGCCGTTCAGCGACCCTCATCCTTCCCGCCCTCACACTTCTCATCTCTGCCAGGAATGCTCCGCTCTCCTCAGCAGCGCTCATACTACCGCTTCAGCAGGTACCTTATCACCCCTTCAGCACCTCCCCAGAATACCGGTAGACTACTGCATCCCTCCGCCCCTTTTCCTCTCACGCTTCTCCCAACGCCCCCGTTCTGCATGTGATTCCATCTCAGCTTCTCCCAGTTCTGCATAAGGCTCCAGTTGAGCTTCTCCCGGTTCTGCACGCGTTTCATCTCAGCTTCTTCCCTTTTGTTCTCCGTTCTGCGCACCTACCTACCCCCTGTTTATTAGCTCCATCCTCTGAACCTTCTCCCAGAAAAACACGCTTTCCGTTCATCCGGACTCTCAATACCGGCGCAGCGAGTAATTTCCACGTCCCTCATTTTATTATGTACCTTGCTTCGGCCGTTTCTCGGCGATTTCCGTATCGTTTCCTTGGGCAGCGCCGATATTCGATGGCGGCCTTATCATCGTTGATTTATTTATACGAAGTACCAAGTTGTTTTCTTGTTATTGTAGCTATTGTTGTTTCTATATGTCTACCTTCGTGCACAGTTTCTTTTCCTACGACGCCTGTAGTCGTCTGCCAACGTTGTGCTCCAGGAGATATTTAGTGGCTTCTTGCCTTGGGTAGGGTGTACGCTTAGTCTTGTTCGTCTGGCGAAGCCTGTGATCGTCTACCAAGGCTGTGCTTCAGGGGAAGTATACCGCTCTTTCCTTTCGTTAAGGTGTCTTCTGTTTTCTTTGAATTTTCAGCAAAATCTGTGATCGTATATATACTAACGGTGTGCTTCAAGAAGCGTTTTCTGCTCCTTTCTTTTCGTAACTTATTTCAATGGAGACATCACCCGACAGTTGACTTAGTATTGCTGATCTCAGTTACTACGTACGAATACAAGTATACGTGTATCTTAATTTGAATATCCGTAAGCGTTCCTCCTGCTACTGAATCACACGAAAGAGGTGAGCTGAGTTGTGGACTTCGTGTTGAATGCGCTGCCTACCGTGCAGATCTATCACTTGCAAGCTTGAGTTGGATTTTTGAATGTTATGCTGGTATGATATGGGCTACTAGCCACCGTGGCGAGGGCATGCCGCGTAGCAAGATTTCTCACGAAACAACTGCCACTCGCCTGAAGTTTTGGCGCTCGTTACGTAGATTGCTGGTGCTTCCTCCTCAGCTTCGCTCAGGGCGTCGAAGTCATATAAGTAAAGCGTGTCGACTGTCGGTACTCCAGGTAGATGCAGCGTGGATTGCAGGGCTAACACGTTGTCCTGTAGCTCTCACTCACCCCTCGCTCCTTCCTTAGGCTCGCGTAGGAAACGTTGCACATTATTAGATAGCTCCTTCTGTACGATAAATCGGAGTATCGGAACGAAGGCGAAGTACGTACGTGGTACGCAGGACGCCAAGAACAGAAACAAAGGCGCAGAAGAGAGACAAGGGAAAAATGGAACTAGATGAGTAGGTCACTGCGATGCACGGCTCAATTGAGGCGTGCACCTTGCTAGAAAATACCCGTTTATTTTTCAAATACGTAAACTTTAATGAGCACGCGTATTTGCTAGTGGTCTTGCCAAAATGGTTAATGGCGCATCTTGGTTGATGCTGTTGTTGAATGACGGAAACCGTAATCGACGGGAAAGCAAGCACTTATTAGACTTGTGTCTATGTTTGCGCGTTAGTGTCTTTTTATTTGCTTTGTTTTCGTTCGGTGTATGATGTTTCGTGCGTTTGTTTTTGTGTGTAGCCCTATATTCTCCTTTGCTCTCTGCTGTTTTCGTCTGCTCTCCGCCGCTTTCCTCTTCTCTCCTTTCTTCGACCCTTCCCACGTCTCCGTTCAACACCTCTCCCCCCACCCGCACTCATCCTTGTATCTCCGCCACAAACGCTTACATTCTTCCCTCGAGTAGATCTCTTAGATCCCCCTTCAGTAGCTCTCCGATGCATTCTTCAGCAGCTCTACTGAATACCTGTATTGCAGTAAACGACTCGATTCCTTCGCCCCTTTTCCTCCCGGGCTCCTCCCAACGCCCCGGTGCGGCATGCGGTCCCATCGGAGCCTCTCCTAGTTATGCATACGGCTCCATCTTAGCTTTTACCGGTTCTGCATTCGTTACATGTCAGCTTTTTTCATTGTGTATTCCGTTCGACCCTCCTAAGTATGTGGCTCCCTCATTCTTTTCTATGTCCTCCCAGAGTCCTCGCTGCCAAAACACCCTCTCCGTCCGTCCGAACTTCCAATACGGGCACAGGGAGCAATTTCGACGTCCAGCAGATTGTTTTCGTCTCGCCGTTTTTTCGGCTGTTTCCCCATGACTATAGTATCGTTTGGTCCAGCCGATATTCGATGGCGGCTTTTTCATCCTTGATTTTCTATACGACGCAATAGGTTGTTGACGTTGTTGTTGTTTCTACATGCATACCTTCGAGCACGGTTTCGTCGATGCGACGCCTGTGGTCGTTTACCGACGCTGTGCTTTAGGAGGCGTGTATTGCTCCCTTCCTTCCGCAGCCCATGTTACCTTTGAGTTTTGTTTGTGGCAAAGCATGTGATCGTTTACGAACGCTGTGCTTCAGGCGGCGTGTTCTGCCTCTTTCGTTACGTTTACGCGTATTCTCTTTTGTTGAGCTTTTTGCCGTTGCTGCGCTTGTCTGCCAAAACTGATCTCCATAAGGTTTCGGGTCCTCCTTTTCCTTTCGTATTGCCTAGCCACCGTTTTGTTGTTTGACTTCTGGCAAAGTCTGCGATTGTCTACGCCTACCAACGGGGTTAGTTTGGGGAGGGGTTCTACTCCTGTTATTGTGTGATGTTTAAGATACGGTTTGTTTTGAATTTCTAGCATAGTCTGTGATTGTCTTCAGGGGACGTTTTCTGCTATTTTCCTTTCGTCATGTTCCAGCTTCTTCTCGTAAGGTTTGTGTTTGTTTGCGGTCGCTCACTAACGGTGTGCTTCAGAAAGCGTTTTGCGCTCCGTTCCGTCCGTAGCGGTATACCTCAGTTTTTTATGTGTTTCGATGCCTGTCGTCGTCTACCAACGCATTGCTTCAAAAGGTGTTTTCTGCTATTTTTATTTCGTAGCGTCTTCTTACACCCAAGGCATCACCCAACCATCGACGCGCAACGTTTTCAACAAACTGCCTACCATTCAGTTCTACCGCTTGGAAGCTTGAGTTGGAGCTTTGGATGTGTTGCTGATTTGATATGGGCTACTAGCCACCATGGCGAGGGCATGCCGCGTTGCAAGGTTTCCCACGACGCAACTGCCACTCGCCTTGATTTGTCGCGTTCGATACTTCACGAAGCTTCGCTCTATGCGTCTTCGTGATGCCTGTATAGCGTGTAGACCGTGGGTACTCCGCGCAGGTGCAGCGTCCTGTGCAGGGCTAACACGATGTACTTTAGTGTAGTTCCCGTCCACCCCTTGTTCCTTCCTTCGGCTCGCGTAGGAAGTAATACAGTAGTAGCTCCTGTAGTACGAACTAGCGGAGCATCGAAACAAAGGCGAAGTACGAACGTGCAGGCTGCTTCGCTCCGTTGGTTGACGTATATCTGCTCATCTACCTCAGAAGTTCTCCAGGGGCGTTTTCTGTCCCTTTCTGTTGTCAACGTTTAGCCTCTGGTTTGATTTGCTTCGTCCATCATGGCCTGTGACCAAACCTATGCTTCAGGGGGCGCTTCCTGCTCCGTTATTTTCGCAATGTTCAGGCTCTACTTTGTTCTACTTTCTGGCAAAATCTGAGATCGTCTATCAACGTTGTCCGTTCTGCTTCTTTCCACACAAAACTGTTTTTGATTCGAGGCGTCACCGGACCATTGTCGTGTAGCTGATGTATTATAGACGTTGACTTGCAGTCTCTACGCACTACTACAAGTATACAAGTATGTTAGTTTGGATATCGGTCAGAGTTCGCCTATCTACTGGCTCCATCAAGGGGACGTGTTGAGTTACGGATGTCATGTTGAACGTACTGGCTACCATTCAGTTCTACCACTTAGTAGCTTGTGTTGGTATTCGGATTGTGTTGCTGATATTATATGGGCTACTAGCCAGCGTGGCGAGGGCATGCCGCGTTGCAAGACTTCTCACGATGCAACTGCCACTTGCCTTGATGTTTAGCGCTTGATATGTATAATGCTGGTGCGACTTCTTCACAAAGTTTCGCCCTAGGGGATGTCTTGATGTATGTATGGCATGTAGACCGTCCATACTCCAGGTAGGTGCAGCCTCCAGTGCAGGGTTAAAACAATGTACTGTAGTTCTGATCCACCCCTTGCTCCCTTCTTAGGCTCGCGTTGGAAGTATTAGAGTAGAAGGTCCTCTTGTACGATTACGCGGGCTGTCGAACCAAGGCAAAGCACATTGATAGTGCGCATAACACCGGGCGTACAGACAATGGCGTGGCAGGCGGACAAGAGAAAAGGGGAAATAGAGGGGTAGGTCACCGCGATGCACGACTTGATTAAGACGTGTACCGTGCTAGAAAATACACCTGTTACTATTTCAAATGCTTAACGTTTGGTACGAACACGTATAAATGGTTAATGCTGTAGTGCTTATCACATTCTGGCAAATAATGCGTCCGTGTTGATCCTGCTGTTGAACGACGGAAGCGACCGTGGACGATAGGAAAACAAGGACATCCGGGAATGTTGGTATGTGTTCATATAATGTAATTTTTCATTTGTGTGCGTATGCGTTTCTGTTTTATTTGTGCAGCTTTCACCTTCGCTGTTTTCTTCTGGTCTACGATTGTTTGTTCTGTACTCCGCTCCTCTTCTCCACGTGTCCCCTACCGCCGTTCAACGCCTTCCACCCCGCCCCTCCTCATATTTTTCATTTCCGCCACAAATGCTTCCCTCCCTTCAGTAGATCTCCTGCATACCCCTTCACCAGCTCTTCAATGTATCCCTTCAGCAATTCAGCTGACCATTGGTACAGCTTTCAGCAGTCTTGCTATACTCCGGTCCTGCTGCACACCACGAGTACTCGATTCCCCCGCCCTTTTCCTCGCAGGCTTTTCCAAACGCCCCGGTTCTGCATGCGGTTCCATCTCAGCTTCTTCAATTTCTGCATACTAGTCGATCCTAGCTTCTGTCGGTTCTACATGTGTTCTACCTCAGCTTCTTCCACTGTGTTCCCCCGTTAGCACAGACTCCCTCTTTATCTACCCGCCCTCCAAACG
Organism: Macrocystis pyrifera; assembly: GCA_031763025.1. NCBI lineage: Eukaryota > Phaeophyceae > Laminariales > Laminariaceae > Macrocystis > Macrocystis pyrifera. The sequence goes on from JASSKH010000003.1 coordinate 10,379,088, forward strand.
TTCTCCTTGGGAAAACGTCTCTCCGTTCATCCGACATCCCAATACCGGAGCAACGAGAATTTTCTACGCCCAGCAATTTGTGTTCGTCTTACCTTGTTTAGGCTGTTTTCCCATGACTTCCGTTCGTTTTTCCCCGTCGATTTTTTATGGCGGCTTTTGCATCGTTGATGAATATATAGCAAGTACCAGGTTGTTGTTCTTATTGTTGTTGTTGGTTTTATGAGCGTACAATTGAGCACGGTTTGTTTTCTGCGACGCCTGTAGTTGTCTACAAACTCTGTGATCCAGCCGGTGATTGTTGCTCCTTTCTTCCGTAATGTTCAAGTTTCTTCCCTCCTGTGTATTTCGTGCCGTCCCTGTGTTTGTCTTAAAAAAAAGTGCTCCAGGAGGTACATTATACTTCTTTCCTTTCGTAAGTTCAAGCACTGTTTACATTTTGAATTCCGGGCAAAGTCTGTGATTTCTACCAATACTATGTCTCGGTTGGCGTTCTCTGCTCCAGTCCTTTCGTAACGTTTACGAAACGATCGAGCTTCTTTTCTTACGTTTTGGCAATTCCTGTGATTGTTCATCAACGTTGTGTGTTTCAGGAGGTGCTTTGTGCTCCTTTCCTTTCGTAACGTCTGATTTTTATTCGAGGCATCACCAGACAATTACCGTGACACTATTGACCCATGTAGGTTGATGTGCGGTGCACGGCTAGTACACGAGTATCTAAATTTGGATATTTGTAAGCGTGTTAAGGTATGGATCTCGTGTAAAACGCACTTGTTACCATTCAGTTCAACCACTTGGAACATCGAGTTGGTATTTTGACTGTGTTACTGGTTTGATAAGGGCTACTAGCCACTGAGGCGAGGGCATGCCGCATTTTAAGATTTCTCACGACGAACATGCCGCGTTGCAAGATTTCTCACGACGAACCTGTCACTCGCCTGGATTTTTGGCGCACGATACGTTGCGTGCTGGCTCTTCTTCCTCACGAAGCTCCGCTCTAGGCATTGTCGTGACGATTGTATTACGTGTAGACCGTGGGTAGTCCAGGTAGGTGTAGCGCCCAGTGCAGGGCTAACACGATATACTGTAGCTTTCATCCGCCCCTTACTCCTTCCTCAGGCTCGCGTAGGAAATTTGCACAACAGATTTTTAGTTCCTCCTGTACGATAAATCAGAGTATCGGGACAAAGGCGAGGTACAAACGTAGTGCGCAGGAAAGGGGGAAAGAGAGAGGTAGGTCACTGCGATGCACTCCTCAGTGGAGGCGTGCACCACGCCAGAAAATGCCTATTTCAATTTCAAAGGCGTAACGTTCGATACGCACACGTATAAATGGTTAACACTGTATCAAAACCTGGTACCAGGTAATATTTTTCGGCATAATGGTAAACTGAGCGTTTTGTTTGATACTGCTGTTTTAGCAATGGAAACAACCGTGGACGACGGGATAGCAAGCTTTTAAGGCGTTTGTTTGTGTGGGTGTGCTTTTTAATAACTTTCTTGGCACTTTTTTAAGGTGGTTTGTTTTATGTGTATAGTTTTCTGTTCTCCTCTGATGCTCTAGGCTATTTTCCTCTGCTCTACGCTGCTTTGCTCTTCTCTGCCCTCCTTTTTTATCTCTTCTCGGCCCCTCCCCCGTCGCCGTTAAGCGCCCCCCATCCCCCCGCGCTCATCCTTGTCATTTCCGCCTCAAATCCTTCCTTCCTTCTCTTCGACAGCTTTTACATATAACCCTGACACAGCTCTTCTACGTACCCCTTCAGTAGCTCTCCCAGATACCGGAGTTACAGTAGACTACTTTGTCGCCCCTTCTCTTTTCCTCTTAAGCTTCTCCCCCAACGCCCCGGTTCTGCATGTGACTCCATCCCAGCTTCTCCGAATTCTGCATACGGCTCCATCTCAGCTTCTTCCGGTTCTTCATGCGTTCAAACTCGGCTTCCGTTGTGTTGTCCGCTCAGCGCACCTACCTGTCCCCCTTTTCGCTGGGCATCTCCGGCCTCCGAAGCTCTCCGTCCGTCGAATGTCCATTATCGTCGTGGCGAGCAATTTTCACGTGAACCATCTTTTCGTCTTACCTTGTTTCGATTGTTTCCCAATTCTCTTTATTTCCGTGCTGTGTGCTTTGATCATGCCGTTTTAAAACGGCGGCTGTTCCATCGTTGATTGATACATACCAGATTGTTGTTCTTGGTGGTGTTGTTGTTTTTGTTTTTACGTGCGTGCGTGCGTGCCTTTGAGAAAAAAAGCTTCTCTGCGACGCCTGTGGTCATCTATCAACGCCTTGTTTCAGGATATATTCTCTGTTCCGTTCCTTTCGTAACCTTTGGTTTTTTTGGTTCCAGCACAAATTTTGATCGTCTGCTAGCGCTGTGCCCTAGGGGGCGTTTCCTGGTTTTTGCTTTTCGTAGCGTTCGAGCTGACTCCCTGTTTGGTTTGCGGCGCTTATAACCGTCCGACAAACACTGTGCGACGGAAAGGTGTTTTCTGCTTATTTCCGTTCGTACAGCTTGAGCACTGTTTTGGTTTTGTAATTGGACCATAGTTTGTGACCGTCTACGTCTCGAACGTACTTCAGGGGCAGTATTCTGCTCCTTTCCTTTCATAACGTGTAAGCTCTGTTGTTTGCTGTTTTCTTATTTCTTCATTACTAAAGCAAAGTGTGTGATCGTCTACCAACGGTGTGCCTTAGGGGACGTCTTCCTCTCCTTTTGTTTCGTAACGTTCAATCTTCTTCTCTCTAGTTCTTTGGTCGTCGCTGTGATTGTTTACCAACGCCGCGCTTCAGGAGGAACTTTTTTCATTTTTTAATTCGCAACACTTGACATATATTTCATATATTGTTTGCGATGTCTATCGTCCTCTGCCAACGCTGTGTTGAAAGAGGTGTTTTGCGCTCCTTTCCTTTCGTAACATATATCTTTTATTTGAGGCATCACCTGACAAATACCGTGGCACTGTCGACTCATGTAGGCTGATGTGCGGTCACTAAGCACGAGTGCAAGTATACTCCTGTAGTATCTTAGTTTGGATATTTGTAAGCGTTCCTTTAGCTACTGGCTTCCATCACGGGGCGTGTTGAGTTCTGGATCTTGTGTTGAGCGCGCTGGTTACATTTATCCCTACCATTTGGAAGCTTAATTTGGTATTTTGACCATGTTGCTGATATAAATATGGGCTACTAGCCACCGTGGCGAGGGCATGCCGCGATGCAAGATTTCACACGACGCAACTGCCACTCGCCTTGATTTTAGGTGCTCGGTACGTAGCGTGCTGGTGCTTCCTCCTGACGAAGCTCCGTTTTGGGCGTTGTCGTGATGCACGTATAGCGTGTAGGTCGTAGGTACTCCGGGTAGGTGCAGCGTCCAGCGCAGGGCTAACACGATGTACTGCTTGTAGTCCTCGCCCATCCCTCGCCGATTCCTCCGGCTCGGGTTGGATATACTACACAGTAGGATATACTGTAGCTCATCCTGTAGGATAATTCGGAGTATCGGAACCAAGACTAGGTACGTACGTACTGCGCAGGACACAGAGAGCAGAAACAAAGGCGCGGCAGAGGGACAGAAATAGGGGAATAGAGGGGTAGGTCACTGCGATGCACCGCTATATGAAGGCGCGCTCCATGTTTAAAAAATACCTGTTCTATTTCAAAGATGCAAGTTTTGATACGTACAACGAACGTATACTCGATAGTGGTATACCGATGTTGGTAAATAGAGCGTTTTCGTTGAAACTACAGTTGGATGACAAAAACGGCGCTGGACGACGTGAAAACTAGGCCTTCATATGTGCTGTATGTGGTTGCGTGTGTGTTGTAGTGTGATGGTTTGTTCTATTCGATTGTGCACCAGGTATTTGTTTTTCTTGTTTAGCGCTATGTTCTCCTCTACTCTCCACTGTTGTCATATCTTCTCTGATGCTCTCCCGTCCTCTCCTCCCCTCGACCCCCCCCTCGCCGTCGTTCAGCACCCCCCCTGCATGCTCATTATTTTCATCTCGGCAGCGTATACTTCCTGATCTTCCTTCAGTCCACCTAACTGGCTCCGTGTTGTTTGTCTCCGCCCTCCAAACGTTCTCCCAGAAAAGTACGCTGTCCGTCCATCCGAAAGTCCAATACCGTCGCAGCGAGCAAACTCCGCGTGCAGCACTGTTTTTTTTCGTCTTACCTTATTTTTCCGTATCGTTTGTTCGCGCCGACATTCGATGGCGTCTTTCATCATTGCTTTATTTGTACGGCGCATCAGGTTTTTGCCGTTCGTGTTGACGTTGTTGTTTCTACGTGCGCACCTTCCGGCACGCTTTCTTTTCTGCGACGCCTGTGGTCGTCTACCATCGCTGTGCTTTAGGAGGCGCTTTTGCTCCTTTCCTTCCGCAGCGTGTTAGCTTTGAGTCCTGTTTGTGACAAAGTATGTGATCGTCTAGGAACGCTATGCTTCAGGCGGCGTGTTCTGTTTCTTGCGTTTCGTTTACGCTTCGTCTCGTTTGTTTTATTTTCACCGTGGCTGTACTCGCCTATCAAAGCTGTGCCCAAGGAGGTTCAAAGCTGTGCCCAAGGAGGTTTTTATTCCTCATTTTCTTTCGTACTGTTTAGCCACTGTTTTGTTGTTTGATTTCTAGCAAAATCTGTGATTGCCTACGTCTACCAACGATGTGCGTTTGGGGCATTTTCTGCTCCTGCCATTACGTTCAAGATCCGGTTTGTTTAGAATTTCTAGCAAAGTCTGTGATTGTCTCCCAACGCTGTGCTTCAGGGAACATTTTCTGCTCATTCCAGTTCGTAGCATTCAAGCTTCTCTTGAGGTTGTCTTTGCATGAGATCGCTCACTAAATCTGTGCTTCAGGAGGCGTTTTCTGCTCCGTTCCGTCCAGAACGATAAATCTCTGTTGTTTTGTCTGCGATGCCTGTCGTCGTCTACCAACGGAGTGTTTCAAAAGGTGCTTTCGGTTATTTTCGTTTCGTTTTTTTTTCTTCCATTCAATGCATCACCCAACAATCGACGCGTAACCTGTTCAACGCGCTGCCTACCATTTAGCTCTACAGCTTGGAAGCTTGAGTTGGAGTTTTGAATGTGTTGCTCGCATGACATGGGCTACTAGCCACCGCTGCGAGGGCATGCCGCGTTGCAAGATTTCCCACGACGCAACTGATACTTGCCTTTTTGTCGCCCTCGATGCATATAGTGCTGGCGCTTCGTCTTCACCAAGCTTCGCTCTAGACATTACCGTGATGTATGTATAGCGTGTAGACTCTAGATACTCCGGGGAGGTGCAGTATCCAGTGCAGGGCTAACACGATGTACTGTAGTGTAGTTCTCTACCCCTTGTTCATTATTCCGGTTCGCGCAGGAAGTATTACAGTAGTAGCTCCTGTAGTACGAAATAACGGAGCATCGGAACAACGGAGAAGTACTAACGTTCAGGAATCTTCTCTTCTTCGGTTGCCGTGCATCTGCTCATCTACTTCAGTAATTCTCCATGGGGCGTTTTCTGCCCCTTTCTTTCCTCAACTTTAGCCTCTGATTTCGTTTGTTTTTGTCCAGCATAGCCTCTGATCGTTTACCAAACCTGTGCTCCAGGGGGCGCTTCCTGCTCTGATCATCTACCGTTCAAGCTCTACTTTGTTCTAATTTCCAGCAAAGTCTGAGATGGTCTATCAACGTCGTACGTTGTGCTTCTTTCCTTACAACATTGCTTCTTGCATTCGAGGCATCACTCGACAATTATCGTGTAACTGGTGTCTTATGAGCGTTGCTTTTCAGTCACTGCGCACGACTAAAAAATATACGACTATCTTAGTTTGGATATTCGTCAGCATTCCTCTAGCTACTGAATCCATCAAGAGAGCATGTCGAGTTGCGGATCTGGTGTTGAACGCGCTGGTTATCATCCTGCTCTACCACTTGGTAACTTGTGTTAGTATTTGGACTGTTTCTGATCTTGTATGGGCTACTAGCCAGCGTGGCGAGGGCATGCGGCTTTGCAAGATTTCTCACGACGCAACTGCCACTCGCCTTGATGGTTAGCTCTCGATATGTGAAGTGCTAGTGCATATTTGTCACAAAGTTTCGCTCTAGGCGTTGTTGTGAAGTATGTATGGCATGTAGACTATCCATACCAGGTAGGTGCAGCCTCCAGTGCAGGGGTAACACGATATACTGTAGGTCTCATCCACCCCTTGGTCCTTCCGTAGGCCCGCGTTGGAAGTACTAGAGTAGAAGATCCTCTTGCACGATAATTCTGATTATCGGGACAAAGGCAAAGTACATACGTAGCGCGCTGGACACCGGGAGTACAGGCAAAGGTGCGGCAACGGACAAAAGGAAAAAGGAAATAGAGGGGTAGGTCACTGCGATGCGCGACTTGATGAAGGTATTCACCATGCTAGAAAATACCTGTTACTACAGTAATTCAAACGTGTAGTGTTTGGTACATACACGTATAAATGGTTAATATTGCAGTGTTTTTTATACGATGGCAAACAGTGCGTTTGTGTTGATACTGCTGTTGAATCACAGAAACAACCGTGGACGACGGAAAAACGAGGACATCTGGATTTGTGGGTATGTGTTCTTAGAATGCAATTTTCCATTTGAGTGTATGTTTCTGTTTTGTTGTGCAGAAACTTAATCTCCGCTGTTTTCTTCTGCTCTACGATTATTTGCTCTCTCCTTCTCTCCTCTGATCCCCTCTCCTCTTCTGCAACCGTCTCCCGTCGCCGTTCAGCGCCTCCCACCCCCGTCCCCCCTCATCCTTTCTATCTCCGCTCCAAATTATTCTCTCACTTCAGCAGATCTCCTAGATACCCCTTCAGCAGATCTCCTATGCATCCCTTCGGAGCTCTTCTAAACACCGGTACCACAGAGTAAACTACTCGATTCCCCCGCTGATTTTCCTCCCAGGCTTCTCCCAGCGCCCCGGTACTGCCTGCGGTTACATCTCGGCTTCTCCCAGTTCTGCACACGGCTCGATATTAGCTTCTACCAGTTCTGCATGCGGTATATATCAGCTTCTACTGTGTTCTCCCGTTAGCACATCTACCTGACTCCCTCTTTATTTACTCCGCCCTCCAAATGTCCTCTTTGGAACCAATTTTCTCCGTTCATCCGAAGTTCCAATACCGACGCAGCGAGATATTTCCGCGTCAAGCAGTTTGTTTTAATCTCACCTTGTTTCGATTGTTTTCCCCATTACTTCAGTATCGTTTGGCACGTCGATTTCGATGGCAACGTCGCATCGTTGATAAATATATACAAAGTACAAGATGGTTGGTATTGTTGTTGTTTCTACGCGCGTAAGTTCGAGCACGGTTCGTTTTCTGCGACGCCTGTAGTCGTCTATCAACGCTGAGTTTCAGCCGGCGTTTGTTCTGTCTTTGTTCCGTAACGTTAAAGCTTCTCTCCTCCGGTTTATTTTGTGCCGTGCCTGTGCTTGTCTGTCACGAAGGTGTTCCAGGAGACATGCAATCCTCATTTCATTTCGTAAGTTCAAGCACTGTATGCGTTTTGAACTTCGGGCAAAGTATGTGATTAGTTACCAAGGCTATGTCTCAGAGTTTCAGCTACCCAGTCCTTTCGTAATGTTCACGAAACGGTCAAGCTTCTTATCTTAAGTTAGGGAAGTTCCTGTGATTTTTCGTTAACATCGTGCTTCAGGAAGTATTCTGTGCTCTTTTCATTCCGTCATTTCATTCATTCCAGACATCACCCCGACAATTAACGTGTCACCGTTGGCTCATGAACGGTGATGTACAGTCACTACGCACGACTGCAAGTATACGAGACTCTAAATTTGGATATTGGTAAGCGTTCCCTTCTCTACCGACTTCAGTCAAGGGGGCGTGTGGAGTTATGGATTTTGTGTTACTCGCGCTGGTGACCATTCAGTTCTACCACTCGGAATATTGAATTGGTACTCGGCCTGTGTTGCTGCCTTGATATGAGCTACTATCCACCGTGGCGAGGGTATGCCGCATTGCAAGATTTCTCACGGCGCAACTGCCACTCGCCTGGAATTTTGACGCTCGATACGTGAAGTGCTGGTGCTTCCTGCTCACAAAGCCTCGCTTCAGGCATTGTCGTGATGATTGTGTAGCGTGTAGACCGTGGGTAGTTCAGGTAGGTGCAGCGTCCAGTGCAGGGCTAACACGATACCTGGTATACTGTAGGTAGCTCGTACCCACCCCTTGTTCCTTCCTCAGCCTTGAGCAGGAAATGCTACACAGTAGACTATAGCTCCTCCTGTACGATAAATTGGAGTATCAGAACGAATGCGAAGTATACGCAGTGCGCAGGGCACCAAGAGCAGAACCAAAGCCGCAGCAGACCGACGAGAGAAAAGGGAAATAGAGGGGTAGGTCACTGTGATGCACGACAAAATTAGGGCGTGCACCATGCTAGAAACTACCCGTTCCGATGTCAAGCACGTAACGTTTGATGCATTCACGTATACATGGTCAATACCGCAGTATGTTTTGCAGGATCGTAAATAGAGTGTTTATGTTGGGAATGCTGTTAAACGACGGGAAAGCAAGGTTGTACCATATTTGTTTTGTGGGGGGGTGGTTCTATTACTTTTTGTTGTATTCTTGTGCGTGTATTTTTGTCTTATGTGTGTGGCCTTCTGTTCTCCTGTAATGCTCTCCGCTTGTTTTCTGTGCTCCACGCTGTCATCGCCTCCACCTTCATCTTTTGTCCTCCGCTCGACCCCTCTCCTATCGCCGTTCAGCGCCCACCGTCCTACTCGCCTTCTCCCTTTTTATCTCCGCGCCAAAGGCTTCCTTTCTTACGGCAGCTCCCATATAGACCCCTGATGCAGCTCTCATAAACACCCCTTCAGCAGCTCTCCGGAATAACGGTACTAGAATCGACTACTGAATCCCCCGCCACTTTTCCTCTCAAGCTTCTCCCAACGCCCCGGTTCTGCATTGGGTCCCATCTCAGTTTCTCCCAGTCCGGCATACGGCTCTAGCTCAGCTTCTCCCGGTTCTGCATGCGTCTTATCTCAGCTTTTTCCATTTTGTTCTCCGTTCAGCGCACTTACCTAACTCTCGTTTTATTGGCTCCGTCCTCTGAACCTTGCCCCAGAAAAACACGCCTTCCGTTCATCCGAATTTCCAATACCAGTGCAGCGAGTAATTTCCACGCCCCCCATCCTTTACTTTTACCACGTTTCGGCCATTTCTTAATGATTTCCATATCGTTTCCTTGGGCCGCGCCGATATTCGATGGCGGATTTGTTTTCATCGTTGATATATACGAAGTACAAAGTTGTTGTTGTTGCTATAGTTGTTATTGTTGCTGTTTCTACGTGCGTAGCGTCGAGCAGAGTTTCTTTTCTGAGAGCTGTAGTTGTCTACCAACGCTGCACTTTAGGAGGCATTTTCTTCTTATTTCCTTTCGTAAGGTGTACGCTTATTTTTTTCTGGCGACTCCTGTTATCGTCCACCAAACCTATCCTTCAGAGAGAATTTTCCGCCCTTTTCTTTAGTTCACCGCTTAAATACTGTTGTTTTTAGTTTCGCAATTTCTAGCGAAATCTGTGAATGTCTTCCGAGGCTGTGCTTCACGGGGAGTATTCCGCTCTTTCCTTGCGTAACGTTTGTCTTCTGGTTTGTTTTGTTTTCCAGCAAAGTCTATGATCGTCTATATACTAACGCTGCGCTTCAGGTAGCGTTTCCTGCCCCTTTCCTTAAGTTTCTTCTTTTTTCAGTCGAGACACCACCCGGCAATCAACGTGTAACTGTCGAGTTGACTTAGTAAAGTTGATCTTCAGTCACTATGCACGAGTACAAGTATACGAGTACATTAGTTTGGATGATTTTTAAGAGGTCTTCCAGTTACTGAATTCCATCAAGGAGGCGTGTTGAGTTAAGGACCTCGTTTTTAACGCGCTGGCTACCAATCAGCTCTACCATTTCAAATATTGAGTTTGGTAGTTCGACTGTTTTGCTGGTATGATATGGGCTACTAGTCACCGTGGCGAAGGCATGCCGTGTTGGAAAAATTCTCACGACGCAACTGCCACTCGCCTAAATTTTGGCGGTCAATATGTTCGTAGAGTGTTGGTGCTTGCTCCTCAGCTCCACTCTAGGCCTTGTCGTGATGTATGTATAGCATGTAGACCGTCGGTACTCCAGGGAGGTGCAGCCTCCAGTGCAGGGCCATCACGACGTATTCAGTGGTGTTTTCTCACCGCCCCCTTGCTCCTTCCTCCGGCTCGAATAGAGGTATTATGCAGTAGTGCACAGTTCTTGGACGAATCGTCGACACATCGGAAAAAGGCGAAGTACGCATGTAATGCGCTGGACACCGAAAGCAGATCTAAAGGCGCGGCAGAAGGACAAGGGAAATAGGAAGCACAGGGATAGGTCACTGCAATGCACGACTCAAATAAGGCGCGCACTATGCTAGAATATACATGTCACTCTTTTAAACACGAAAGTGTCGATGCGTACACGTATTGAAATTTATATGGTGTTTGTGTTGATACTGCGTTGGAACGACGGAAACAACAGTGGACGACGAGAAAACGGGGTTTTCATATATAGTTTTAGATGTCTGTGTGCGTGTGTGGGTTTTAATGTTGATTTTTCGACTGCGTGTGTTTTTTTTTTTTTTTGTGTAGCCCTCGATTATCTTCTGCTCGTCGCCGTTTTCCTCTGCTTTTTGCTTCTTTCGTCCCCTATCCTGTCCACGAGCCCCCCCCCGTCGCCGTTGAGCACCCCCTCAGCCCCGCCGCCCCCCCGCGTTCATCCATTGTTTATTTCTGCAACAACGATATGTTTCCTTCCCTTCAGTAAATCTCTAACATACCCCTTCAGCAGCTCTCCTTCCTTCCTTTCCTTCAACAACGCTCCCAAAAACCCGTACTAGTAATAGATTACTCAATCCTCCTCCTCCCCGGTTCTGCACGCTGTCACATCTCAGCTACTCCTAGTTGGCTACTCTTAGTTCTGCATATGGCTCCATTTCAGCTTCTGCCGGTTCTGCATGCGTTCCATCTCAGCTTCTTCCATAGTGTTCTGCGTTTAGCGCACCTTACTGACTCTCTGCTGCTTAACTTCGCCCTCCAACCGTTCTCCCAGAAACGTACGCTGTTCGTCCATCCAAATGACGAATACCGACGTAGCGAGCAAACTCCGCCGGCAGCAGTAATATTCGTCTGGCCTTGTTGCGGCTGTTTCCCCTTAATTTCCGTATCGTTTCCTTCGGTTCCGCCGATATTCGATGGCCGCTCTTTTATCGTCGATTCTTATATACCACGTTGTTGTTTTCGTTGGTATTGTTGTTGTTTTTACTTGCGTACCTGGCAGATCGGAGCAGTGTTTGTTTTCCTTTTTCTACAGTTAGCCGCTGCTATTTCATATTTTTTCAATTTCTAGCATTGTCTATGATTGTCTTCCAGGGCTGTGCTTCGGGGGGGGGTTCCGCTCTTTCCTTTCGTACCATTTGTCTTCTGTTATTTTCCAGGAAAGCCTGTGATCGTCTATATACTAAAGCTGTGCTTCAGGAAGCGTTTTCTGCTGCTTTCGTTTCGTATCTTCTTTTTTCAATCGAAATACCACCCGACAGTTAACGTGTAACTGATGTTTTATGGACGTTGATCCGCAGTCACTGCGCACTGCGCACGATTACAAGTATACTTCGAAGTACGACTATCTTAGTTTGGATATTCTTCAGAGTTCCTCTAGCCACTGACTCCATCAAGGGAGCATGTTGAGTTACGGATCTGGTGTTGAACGCGCAGGTTCCCATTCAGTTCTATCACTTGGTGTCTTGTGTTGGTGTTTGGATTGTGCTGCTCGTATGACACAGTCTGCTAGCCGGCGTGGCGAGGGTATGTCGCGCTGCAAGATTTCTCACGACGCAACTGCGACTCGCCTTCATGGTCATGTGGCGACCGATGCGTAGAGTGCTGGTGCTTCTTCACAAATTTTCGCTGTAGGCGTTGTCGTGATGTATAACTGGTAGACCATCCATACTTCAGGTAGGTGCAGCCTCCAGTGCAAGGCTAACACGATGTACTGTAGTTCTCATCCACCCCTTGCTCTTTCATCCGGGTAGCGTGGGAGGTTTCAGAGTACAAAATCCTCCTGTACGATACTTCTGATTACCGAAAGAAAGGCAAAGTACATACGTTGTGCGCAGGACACCGGGAAAACAGACAAAGGCGCAGCAGACGGACAAGAGAAAAAGGAGAATGGAGGGGTAGGTCACTGCGATGCACGGCTTGATTAAGGCGTGCACCATGCTATTACGGGGGACCATAGTAAATGGGACCAAATATTGTTTATATTAATAGGGAAATGTGTAGGTGTTTGTGTGTACCGTAGGTGCTATTTACTATGGTTCTCCGTGATAGAAAATACCTGTTACTATTTGCAGTGCGCAAGGTTCGATACGTAAACGTATAAATAATTAATACTGTAGCGTGTTTACATTGTAGTCAAGAGGGCGTTGCCGTTGATACCTCTGTTGAACGACGGAAACCACCGTGAACGATAGGAAAACGAGGACATCTGGGTTCGTGGATTTGTGTTCATATAATGAATTTCGTCATTCGTGTCTGTTTCTGTTTTACGTGTGTAAGCTTAACATCCGCTATTTTCTTCTGCTCTAGGACTATTTGCGCTCTCCTCCTCTGTTCTTCAATCCTCTCTTTCCACGCGTCCCCTGTCGTCGTTCAGCGCCTCCCATTCCTACCGCCCTCATGACTTTCATCTCCCCCACAAATACTTCCTTCTCCTCAGCAGCTCTCATATATACCCCTTCGGCAGCTCTCCTGAATACCGGTACTATAGTAGACTACTGAATCCCCCCGCCCCATATCCTGTCTCAAGCTTCTCCCAACCCCTCTGTTCTGCATACGGCTCCATCTCAGCTTCTCCCGGTTCTGCATGCGTTCCATCTCAGCTTCTTCCATCGTGTTCTCCGTTTAGCGCATCTACCTATCTCTCTGTTCATTAGCTCCGTCCTTCGAACCTTCTCCCAAACAAACACGCTCTCGGTCCATCCAAACTTCCAATACCGGCGCAAGCGAGCAGATCCCACGTTTACCATGTTTTCGTCTTTCCTTGTTTCGGCCGTTTCCTGATGATTTCCCTATCGTTTCCTTGGGCCGCGGTAATGCAACATCGGCTTTTTCATCGTTGCATTATATATACGAAGCACCAAGTTATTGTTGACGTTGACGATGTGACTACGTGCGTACCTTCGAGCACGGTTTCTTTAATGCGACACCTGTGGTCATCTGCCAACGCCGTACTTTGGGAGGCCTTTTTCGCTCCTTTACTTTCGTAACGTGGAAGCTTTGGTTTTAGTTTGTGGCTACGCCTGTTATTGTCTACGAAAGCTGTGCTTCAGCTGGTATTTCATTAATTTCCAGCGTAGTGTGCGATGGTCTATCAAATATGTGCTCCAGGAGGCGTTTTCTGCTAAATTCCTTTCGTTGTTTGCTTGTTTATTTTCTAGCAAAATATGTTGTCGTTTACCAATGCTGTGGTATGGGGAGCGTTTTTTACTTCTCTCTTTTGGTAGTGTTTAATATCTGGTTTCTTTTCGAAGTTCTCGCATAGTCCGTGAACGTCTGCTAATGCTGTACCTGGTATGTATTTCAGGGGGCTTTTTCTGCTCCTGCCATGTGGCGTGTAAGCTCTGTTTGATTTTTTAATTTTTTAGCACAGTCTGTGATCGTTCTCCAGTGCCGCGCTTCAGGGGGTGTTTTCTGCTCCTTTGCTTTCATAGTGTACAGGCGTTTCTTAGGTTTTGACCGTGTCTGTTGTCGTCTACCGACGCTTCGTAACGCACAAGCTTAAGTTTTGACCGTGCCTGTTGTCGTCCACCAACGCTGTGCTTCAAGAGGCGTTTTCTAGTCATTTACTGGCGTAATTTCTTCTTCCATCTGAGCTATCACCCAACAGTCGATGCGTAGAGTCTTCAACACGCCGGTTATAAATCAATTCGACCACTTGGAAGCTTGAGTTGGAATTTTGACTGTTTGGCTGACTTGATCTGGGCTTCTAGCTACGGTGGCGAGGGCATGCCGCGTTGCAAGACTTCTTACGGTGCAACTTCCACTCGCCTTGATGTTAGGAGCTCGATACGTAGGGTCTGACTCTTCTTTCTGGGCTCTGCTCTAGACGTTGTGGTGATGTACGTATAGCGTGTAGAAGATCGGTACTCCAGGTAGTTGTAGCCTCCAGTGCAGGGCTAACACGACGTACTCTTTGTAGTTGTCGTCCACCCCTTGTTCCTTCCTCCGGCTCACAGTGGCGCAGTATTACACAGGAGTATATATCTCCACCTGTACGACTAATCAGAGTATCGAAATAACGACGAAATACGTACGTACTGCGCAGGACACAGAAAGCAGACACGAAGGCGTCGCAGAGGGAACAGGGGAATAGAGGCGTAGGTCACTGCGATGCACAACTCAATCAAGCCGGCACCATGCTAAACAATACCTGTTCCAAATTCAAATACGTACTTTTTCTTACGTACATGTACAAATATCAAGTGCGCTTTTTCGATGTTGGTAAATAGAGCGTTTTTGTTGATACTACGCCGTTGAACGACGGAAACAACGTTACCGTGGACGACGGGGGGGGGAAAACGAGGTTTTTATATATTATGTATGTGTGCGCGTGGGCGTGTGTGTTTTAATTAGTTTTGTTTGAGTGTGCGTGTGTTACGTTTTTGTGCAGCACTTGGCTCTCGTTTGCTCTTCTCTGTTTCCATCTGATCTTTGCTGCTCTCCCCTCCTCTCCTCTCCGCGACCTCTCCCCCGTCGTCGTTCAGCACCCCCCCCCGTGCTCATATTTCATATCCGCAACAAACCCTTCCCGACTTCTCTTCAGCAGCTTGCCTAAGTGCCCCTTCAGCAGGTTTACTATGCTTTCTTTAGGAAGCTTTCCCAGATACGGGTACTACAGTATACTACTGAATCCCCCACCCCTCTTCCTCACAAGCTTCTCCCAATGCCCCTCTTCTGCACGCGGTTCCATATCAGCTTCTCCCAGTTCTGCATACGACTCCATTTCAGCTTCTACCGGTTCTGCATGCGTTCCATCTCAGCTTCTTCCATTGTGTTTTGTGTTCAGCGCACCTACCTAACTCCCTGCCCATTATCTCTACCCTCCGAACGTTCTCCGAGAATAGTACGCTCTCCGTCCACCCGGATGTCCAATGCCGGCGTAGCTTTAACTTTCCGCGCGCAGCAGTATTTTTTCGTCTTACCTTGCTTCGGCTGTTTTCCTCGTGATTTTCATGTCGTTTCCTTGGGGCGCGCCGGTATTCAATATCGGCTCTTTCATCGTTGATTAATAGATGCGAAGTACCGGTTGTGGCTGTTGTTTTCGTTGTTATTGCTGCTGGTTCTACGTTTGTAGCGTCGAGCAGGGTTTCTTTTCTGCGACGCCTGTGGTTGTCTACCGATGTTTCAGGAGGCGTTTTCTGATCATTTCCTTTCGTAACGTATGACCTCTGTTTTCTTCAAATTTCTAGCAAAACTTGTGGTCGTCTATAAGCTAAAGCTGTGCTTCAAGAAGCGATTTCTGTTTCTTTTCTTTCGTAATGTATTTCTTCATTCGAGGCATTTCCCTACGATTAACGTGTAACTATTGATTTTTGAATGTTGTTCTGCAGTCACGACGCATGTCTACAATTATCCCGGAACCTTAGTTTAAATATTCGAAGGCGTTCCTCCAGATACTGACTTCCATCAAGGGGGCGTGTTGAGTTATGGGCTTCGTGTTGAACGCACTGCCTACCATTCAGTTATATTCCTTGGAAGCTTGTTGGTATTTTAACTGTGTTACTGGTATGATATGGGCTATTAGCCACCGTGGTGAAGGCATGCCATGTTGCAAGATTTCTCACGACGCAACTGTCACTCGCCTTGATGTCTGGCGCTCGACACTTGAATTTCTCGCACTTCCTTCCCACAAGCCTCGCTCTAGGCGTTGTCGCGATGTATGCATAGCGTGTAGGCCATCGGTACTCGAGGTGTCGGCACTCGAGGTAAGTGCGGCGTCCAGTGCAGGGCTAGCACGATGCACTGTATTTCTCCTTCATACTTTGCTCCTTCTTCTGGCTTGCGAAGAAAGTAGTTCAGTAGTAGCTCTTCCTGTACGATAATCCGGAGTATCGGAACAAAGATCAAGTACTGATTTTCAGGCTTCTTCGTTTATTATGTGCCGTGCATGTGGTCGTCTACCACAGTTGTGCTTCAGCGGGCGTTTTCTGGCCATTTTTTTCTGCGTTCTGCTTTATTTTTGTTGATTTCAAGCATAGCCTGTGACCATGTACCATAGTCATAATATACTCCACGGGCCGTTTTCTGCTCCTATCTTTTTGCAACGTTCAAGCTTATTTATTTCCTAATTTCTAGCAAAGTCTGTGATTTCTCCCAGCGTCGTGTTTTGCGAAACATTGTCGGCGCCTTTCCGTTTGTAATTTCAAATGTATTCTTTCATTCAAGGCATCACCCAACTATTGACGCATACTGTTGACTATGGACGTTGAATCCATATATATGCAGTCCATGTGCAGACACTACGGGAGAGTACAAGTATACGAGCATCTCAGTTTGGATGTTCGTAAGCGCTCCTCTAGCTACCGACATCAAGGGGGCGTGCTGAGTTAAGGATCTCGTGTTGAGTTGTTATTTGGACTGTGTTGCTGGTATGATATGCTACTAGCCACCGTGGCGAGGGCATGCCGCGTTGCAAGGTTTCTCACGGCGCAACTGTCACTCGCCTTGACTTTTGGCGCTCGACGCGTAGAGTGTTAATGCTTCCTCCTCACACAGCTCCATTCCAAGCGTTGTCTTGATGTATGTATAGCGCGTAGACGGTCGGTTTTCCAGGCAGGTGCTGTCTTTAGTGTAGGGCTGACACGATGTACTGCTGATAGTTCTCGTTTACCCCCTGATCCTTCCTCCGGCTCGCGTTGGAAGTATTACACCATAACATATACCAGGTATATATCATCGTGTAGGACCTTTCGGGGTATTGGACCCAAGGCCAAATACAAACGTAGTGCGTAGGACACCGAGTGCGGAGGAAAAGGCGCGGCAGGAGGGCAAGGGTAACAGGAAAATGGGAAAATATAGGGGGGGGCAACTCCGAAGCACGGCTTAATTAGCGCGTGCACCATGCTAGAAGTAACATGTTTCGATTTGAACTACAGCACGTACGTTTTCATAAGTATACATACTGAAGTGTTTGTTCAATGTTGGTAAATACGAGTGGTTTGTTGATACTGCTGCACAACGGAAACAACAGTGGGCGACGGGGAAACGAGGATATATAAAAATATTTTTGTACGCGTGTGTGTTCTGTGTTGCTATGTTCTGTTTTCACATAGCTTGAATTGTGTTTGGTTTCGTGTATGTTCCCTCTGTTCTGCTCTGTTCTCCATTGCTTTCTCATTACTCCCGGCTGCTTACCTCGGTTCTCCTCTCCTCGTTTCTTCCTCCATTAATGTTCAGCAAAACCCCCTGAGCTCATCGTTTTAGCTCCGCCGGAAATCCTCCCTGACTTCCTTCCCTTCGGCAGCTCTCCTATCTCCTCCTTCAGCAGCTCTTCTATGAATCCCTTTAGCAGCTCTCCTAGCTACAGGTACTACAGCAGACTACTCAATCTCCCCGCCCTCTTTTCTCCCAAGCTTCCCACAACGTCCCAGTTTAGGATGCACTTCCCTATCAGCTTCTCCCAGTTCTGCATACGGCTCTATCTCAGCCTCTCCTATTTCCACATACGGCTCCATCTTAGGTTCTCCTGGTTCTACATGCGTTCCATTTCAGCTTTTTCCATTGTGTTCTTCATTCAGCGCACGTACCTGACTCCCAGCGTTTTCCCCCGCCGCCCAAACGCTCCCCCATACGAACACGCTCTCCGTCCATCCGAGCGTCCAATACTGGCGTAGCGAGCAATTTCCACGTCCTGCAATGTTTTTTTGTCTTACCTTGTTTCGGCTGTTTCGCCATGATTTCCGTATCCTTTCCTTGGGTCGCGCCGATATCCGATGGCGGCTTTTCAATTATTGGTTCATATATACGAAGCACCAAATTGTTGTCGTTGTTGTTGACGTGGTTGTTCTTCTTTCTACGAGCGTACCTTTGGCACGGTTTCTGTTCTGCGACGCCTATGGTCGTCTACCAACGCTGTGTTTTAGGAGGCGTTTTCTGCTCCGTAAAGTGTAACTTTGCTCTGTATTTTGTTGCAAAGCCTATGATAGCCAACGGACGCTGTGCTTAAGTAGGAGTTTTCTGCTGCTTTGATAACGTTTGCGCTTCTTCTTTTTTGTTTTGTTACTACCGTGGCTGTGCTCGTCTGCCAAAGCTGTCCTCTAGGAGGTGTTTAATCATCTACTCCTTTCGTAGTGTTTAAGCACTAATTTGTCGCGTAATTTCTAGCAAAGTCTATCGTTGTCTACGTCTGCCAACGCGGTGTTTTCGGGGCGGATTTCTGCTCCTGTTTTTTCGTAGGATTCAAGATCCGACTCTTTTTATTTCCAGCATAGTCTGCGATCGTCTCCCAACGTTGTGCCTCCAGCAAGTTTCCTGTTTATTTCCTTTCGTAATGCCCAAGCCTCTTCTCTTGAAATTTGGCCAAGCCTGCGATCGTTCCCCAACGCTGTGCTTCAGGGGGCGTTTTCTGCTCCTTTCCGTTCGTAACGTTTAATCACTGTTTTTTGTTTGGTTTGAGGTCTGGCTTCAAGAGGCGTTTTCTGCTATTCTCTTAAAAAAACTTGTTTCATTCGAAACATCACCCAACAATCAACACGCTGGCTACCATTCAGATATAACGAGTACCACTTGGAAGGTTGAGTGGATTTTTTACAGTGTTGTTGATTCAGCATGGGCCACTAACTACCGTGGCGAGGGCATGCCGCGTTGCAAGATTTCTCACGACGCATCTGCCACTCGCCGTGAAACGTCGCCCTCGATACGTAAAGTGCTGGTGCTTCCTCCTCAGCTCCGCTCTAGGCATGGTCGTGATGTACGCATAGCGTGTAGACCGTGGGTACTCCAGGTAGGCGCAGCCTCCAGCGCAGGGCCATCACGACGTATTCATTGCTGTTCTCGTACCCCCCCCCCCCCCCCCCCCGCATTTTCTCCCGGCTCGCGTTAGAGGGGTTACACAGTAATGTATAGCTCCTCCTGTGCGAAAAACAGGAGTATCGGAAACAAAGGCGAAGTACGCACGTAGTGCGCAGAACATCGAGAGCAGAAGTGGCGCGGCAGAGGGACGACGGAAATGGGGAAATGTAGGGGTAGGTCACTGCGATGCACAACTCAATAACGCGTGCACCATGCTAGAAAATATCTACAGTCTTTCAAATACGTAGCAGTTGATACGTACACGTATTGATACGATTATAGTGTGTTTTCGCTGTTGGAAAATCGAGCGTTTTTGTCAATACTGCTGTTGAACGACGGAAACAACCGTGGACGGCGGGAAAACGAGGATTTGATGTGTTGTATTTACGTGTGTGCTTGTGTATTTTGTTTTGATTTGTTTGACTACGTGCATGTTTTTGTGCAGCCCTTGGTTCTGTTCTGCTCGACGCCGTTTTCCTTGACTCCGTGCAGCCTTGCTCTCCTCTTCTCTCCTCGACTCCTCCTTCGTTGCTATTCATATATCATCCTTTTTTTTATCTCTGCCACAAACCCTTGTTACGTTCTTTCAGCAGCTCTCCCAAATACCGGTACCACAGTAGACAACTCAATTCCCCCACTCCTTGTCCTGCCAAGCTTCTCTCAACACCCCGGCTCTGCATGCGTTTCTGTCTCGGCTTCTCCCCATACAGCTCCATTTCAGCTTGTCTCGGCTCTGAATGTGTTCCACAGCTTCTTCCAATATAGTCTCAGTTCAGTGCACCTACCTGGCTCCCATTTCGCATCCGAACGCTGTCCCAGAAAATACGCTCTTCGTGCAACCGAATGTCCAACGCAGGCGTACCGAGAAATCTCCACATCCAGCAGCTTTACGTCTTACCTCGTTTCGACTGGTTCCCAATTCTCTCAATTTATCTACTTGGGGTCCCCCGCTTTTCGGTGGCGACCCTTTTAACATTGATTACATATATACTAGGTTTTTATTGTTTCTACGAGCGTGGCTTCGAGCACTGTTTCTGCTCTGCGACACCTGTGGTCATCTACCAACGCTGTGCTTAGGGGGACGTTTTCCGCTCATTGCCCTTCGTAACGTGTAAGCTTTGCTGTATCGTTTTTTAGGCAAAGCCTGAGATCGTTTACTAACGATGCGGTTCAGGTGAAGGTAGAGTCTCCATTCCTTCGGAACGTTCAACTTTTTCTCGTTTGGTTTTGCCTTGTCTGTGGTCGTCTACACACGCTGTGCTCCAAGGGGTATTTACTACCTCTTTACTTTTTTCAACGTTTGCGCACTGCTGTTTTTCGTTTTTGAACTTCGAACAATGTCTATGATTGTCCACCATCACTGCGCTTCAGGGAGCATTTCCGCTCTTTCCTTCCGTGATGTTGGACTCTTAATTCACTTCGAATTTCTAGCAAAGTCTGTGATCGCCTATATTACCAACGCCGTTCGCTAAGAAGCGTCTTCTGCTTCTTTCCTTTCATTTTTTTTCTCTTGTTCGACGCATCAGCCGACAATTTATGTGTTGCTGTTTCTTATGATCGTTGGTTAGCAATCGTTGCGCACGACTACAAGATAAGCGTATATTTGGTTGGATATTTGTATGCATTTCTCTAGCTACTGAATTCCGTCAAGGGGACATGTGGAGCTATGAATCTCGTGGTGAACGCGCTGGTTACCATTCAGTTCTACCTCTTGGAAGCTTTAGTTGATATTTGGACTGTGTTGCTGATTTGATATGGGCTATTAAACCACCGTGGTGAGGCCAAGCTGCCTTGCAAGATTTCTCACGACGCAACTGCCACTCGCTTTCATTTAATGCGCTCGATTCGTTGAGTGCTGGTGCTTC
This sequence comes from Macrocystis pyrifera, assembly GCA_031763025.1. Taxonomy (NCBI): domain Eukaryota; class Phaeophyceae; order Laminariales; family Laminariaceae; genus Macrocystis; species Macrocystis pyrifera. The sequence continues at coordinate 10,400,051 of JASSKH010000003.1, forward strand.
TTCCCCACAAAGCTTCGCTAAACGCGTTGTCGTGATGTATGTATGGCATGTAGAACGTGGGTACTCCAGGTAGGTGCAGCGTCCAGTGCAGGGCTAACACGATGTAGTGTAGCTCTCGTCCGCCCTTGCTCCTACTTCCGGCTCGCGTAGGTAGTATTGCAGTAGTAGCTCCTGCTGTACGAAATATCGAAGCATCAGAACAAAGGCGAAGTACTAATATTGAGGCTTCTTCTCTTTGTTGGTTGCCTCGTCTGTGCTCGTCAAACTAAGCTGTTCTCCGGGAGGCGGTTTGTCGCCCTTTCTGTTCACAACGTTCAAGCTCTGGTTTGGTTTGGTTATTCTCAGTATGCCTGTGATCGACTACCAAACTTGTGCTGCAAGGGCGTTTTCTGCTCCTTTCTTTTCGTGACGTTTAAGCTCTACTTTGTTTTATTTTCTAGCACATTTTGAGATCGTCTATCAACGTTGTACTTCTGCTCCTTTCCTTTCACAACTGTTTTGCTCATTCGAGGCGTCACCCGACAATTATCGTGTGACTGCTGCCGTATGGACGTTGATTTGAAGTCACCACGCACAACTACAAGTATAAGAGTATCTTGTATTTTGCATATTCGTCAGCGTTCCTCTAGCTACAGACTCTATCAAGGGGGCGTGTTGAGATATGGATCTCGTGTTGAACGCGCTGGTTATCATTCAACTCCTCCGCTTGGAATCTTGAGTGGGCGTTTTGACTGTGCTGCTGGTATGATAAGGGCTACTACCCACCGTGGCGAGGGCATGCCGCGTTGCAGGATTCTCACGACGCAACTGCTGCTTGCCTTGATGTTTCGCGCTTGATACGTGAAGCGTTGGAGCTTGTTTGTCGCAAAGCTTCGCCCTAGGCGTTGTCGTTATGTCTGGATAGCATGTAGACCGTCCATATTCCAGGTGAGTGCACCCCCAGTGCAGCACTATCACGATGAGCTGTACTTCTCGTCTACCCCTTGCTCATTCCTCCGGCCCGCGTTCGAAGCATTGAAGTAGAAGCTCCTCCAGTGCGATATTCCGGACTTTCAGAATAAAGGCGACATACATACGTAGTGCGCAGGACACTAAGAGTACAGAAAATGGCGCGACAGACGGACAAGAGAAAAAAATAAATAGAGGGGTAGGTCACTGCGATGTACGAATGATTAAGGCGTGCACCACGCTAGAAAATACCTGTTACTACTTCAAATGTGTAAGATTTGATACGTACACGTACATACGGTTAATGCTGTATGTGTTTTTACAACATGGTGAATAGAGAATTTATGTTTATACTGCTGCTGAACGACGTGAACAACCTTGGACGACGGGGAAGCGAGGACATCTGGTTTCGTGGGTATGTGTACATAAAATATCTTTGTCCAGTTGTGTGTGTGTTTCTTTGTGTGTGCCACGTAAATTTTCGCCATTTTCTTCAGCTCTACGATGCTTCGCAGTCCTATTGCCTCTTCTTTTCTTCTCTTCTCTTCTCGAGCCGTCCCCCGTCGCCGTTCAGCGCCCCCCAACCCCCTCCCCCCTCATCTTTTTTATCCTCACCACTAATGCTCTCTTCCTTTCAGCTGCTCTCCTAGGTATTTTCAGCAGCTTTCCTTACCATCGGTACTGGAGTAGATTACTCTATACGCCCGTCCCTTTCCTCCCCAAGCTTTTCCCCAATGCCCTGGTTCTGCATGCGGTTCCATATAATCATCTCCCAGTTCGGGATACGGTTCAACTTCAGCGCTTACTGCATCTGCATGTGTTTCATCTCAGTTTCATTCATTGTGTTCTCCCGTTAGCGCATGTACCTGACTCCCTGCTGGTTAGCTCTGTTCCCTAAATGTTCTCTCTGAAACACACGCTCTCCGTTCACCCGAGCTTCAAATTCCGGCGCAGCGAGCAGTTCCCACGTCCAGTAGCTTGTTTTTGTCTTACCATGTCTCAAAGGTTTCCCCATGATTTTCTTATCGTTGGGTCGCGTCGATATTCGATGCCAGCTTTTGCATCGTTGATAAATATAAACGAAGTACCAGGCTATTGTTGTTGTCATTGTTGGTGGTGGTGGTGATGGTTAGAAGATAGGGTACAGGCAGCCGGAGGAAGATATAGGAAGTTGTATTATTGTCGCCCCAGTTTACCAACGGAAGGAGTAGAAGCCAACCTCTGTGATATGGAACTCCCGAACTATTCGTACTGTTCCCCATATATCATTGGCAATTACACCGAGTCGATATTGACGCGGGTATGTAATAAAATTCCACAGCCTCCCAGCTTGCGACAAAATGATACTACTGTAGTATCCACCTGGTATACCGTACTACAGTAGATCCACAATCTTCCGACTCACAAATCCCCATGATAAGACACCACCAAGTAATAAAGCTATCAGCACAAACACAGAAATTCGAAGCTCACCCGTAGCACCAAACCACTGCCTCCTTGCTGTGAAAATGTTACGACGATGCACCTAGATAATGCGCGATACCAGAAGAAGGAGGCACTACGGGGGAAAATAAAGTCTAAAGGCAGTATTGATAAAGGCCTCAATACGCAGAAAACCAGCGGAAACACAAGGAACTCTCGTATTAAGGACCCGCCCCGCCCACAACTAAGCGAGGCGAGCAGCCTTTTTATCTGAGCCTAAATCGCAACCAACCACTATATCGATCGAAAAATCGGGAGCAGGTAGCAACTAGCGCGACAGGTCCACCAACCAACAGAGTTTTACACCACGAAAATCCACGCAGCAGTCAAAGAGTGAGCTGGGTGCGAGCTGCATCGGGTCGCTCAAAGGTTGAAGGTGTTAGTGCGACCCCGTGCAAGCATTTATCACAAACTTCAAGTTGTAGAAGATGATAATAAGATCGTAGACGCGATATCGGAGCGAGCAGTATCACTAACTGTCCGTTCACCATGCTGAACGGAACTAGAGTTTGCGACAATAATTCTCAAGAGGCAACTGGCACTCGCCTGAATATTTGGCGTTCGATGCGTAGAGTGCTGGTGCTTCTTTCGCACAAAGCTCCGCTCTAAGCGTCGTCATCATGTATGTATGGCGTGTAGACCGTCGGTTCTCCAGGTAGGTGCAGCTGCCAGGGCAGGACTGGCACTATTAACCATTCGTAGTTCTCGTCCACCCCTTTCTCCTTCCTTCGGCTCGCGTTGGAAGTATTACGGTAGTACATCGCTCCTCCTGCATGATAAATCGGAGTATCGGGATAAAGGTGAAGTACCCACAAACTGTGCAGAACGCCGAGAGCAGAAACAACGGCGCGGCAGAGTGACACGGGGAATAGGAAAAATAAAGGGACAGGTCGCTGCGATGCACGACATAATTAAGGCGTGCATCATGCTAGAAAATACCTGTTCCAATTTCAAAATATTCGGGTTTGATATTTACACGTACACATAGCTAACAGCGCTTTTTCGGTGTTGGTCTATAAAGCGTTTTTAATTATACTGTTGTTGAACCACAGAAACAATCGTGGACGACGGGAAAACGACCTTTGAATAAAATTGGTCTGAATGTATGTTTTACTTTTGTTTTTGTTTGTGTGTGTAGCCCTCTATTCTTCTCTGCTCTCCGCTGTCTTCCTCTCCTCTCCTCGCCTCTCCTCTCCTCTCTTCTCCTCTTCTCTCCTCCACCCCTCCCACGTCACCGTTCAGCCCTCCCATTTTGTATCTCCAACACAAAGTATCCTTCGCTTCAGCCGCTCTCCCATGCGCTCCTTCAGCAGCTCTCCCAAATGCAGGTATTACTGTAGACTACTTAAATCCCCCGCCCCTTTATTCGCCCAAGTTTGTCCTGATGCCTCGGTTCTGCGTTTGATTCCATCTCAACTTCTCCCAGTTCTGCATACGGCTCCATCTCTGCTTCTCCCGGTTTGTTTTATGCGATCAAATCTCAGCTTCTTCCGTTATGTTCTCCGTTGAGCAAACCTGCCTGATTTCCTGTGTTGTAGCTCCGCCCTGGAAACTCTCTCGCAGAACAAAGCGCTCTCTGTCCATCCGACCGTCCAATACCGGCTTAGCGAACAATTTCCACGTCCAGCAGCTTTGCTCGTCTTACCTGGTGTCGGCTATTTCCCTATTCTCTCGATTTTTGTGTCGTTTGTGTCGTTTACTCGGGTAGCGTTGTTTTGCGATGTCAGCATAATCGTTGAACAATCTACACAAAGTTGTTACTGTTGCTGCTGTGGTTACGGTTGTTTCTACATATTTATCTTCGAGCATTGGTTCATTTTTGCGACGCCTGTGGTCATCTACCAACGCTGTGTCAGGAGACGTTTTCTGCCCCTTAATTTTTGTAACGTTTAAGCTTTGGTCTGGTTTTCTGGCGAAACCTGTGATCGTCTATTGAAGTGTGCTCCGGGAGGCGATATCTGTTGATTTCCTTTCGTATCGTTCGAGATTCTTCTCTTTTCGTTTGCGATGCATTCGATCGTCTACCAAACTCTGTGTTTTTCTGAGCTTTTTCTGCTCCTCCGTTCGTAAAGTTTGAGAACTGTTTTGTTTTGTAACTTCTAGCGGTATCGTCTCCCAACGTTGTGCTTCAGGGGGGGGGGGGGGGTCAGCTCCTTTCGTTTCGTGTTGTGTAAGTGTAACTAACTTTTCAGGATCCAGGGTCGGTTTCACTTGCTAGCTCTTTGGTTCGTACCACAATCGGTCGGTACGATAAACCCAAGCAGGCTGGCTTTTAGCGTCAGAAGCTGACAGCAGGCGACGATGCACAGCACGACTAGCCTTCAGCAGGCGTACTTTTAGCGTCAGAACCTGAGGTGTCATACGCACGGCACGATTAGCCCGTATGTACTTCGTCACCATTGTCACGATTTGCTCGCATTCCGTCACCACAGTCTCTTGGCAGCTGTGACAGCAAACAAACGTCCGTAGACAGCAAACACACGTACCAAGGTACGTATTATCATAGACATCTGCCTTGGATAAATATAGAGCAAACTCACAGGCTCTTAATTTCGAAACACGACATGCGGACAGAGCAAAACACTTCTGTATGTTTTCAGGAAAGCAAGAGTAAGGGAGAAAGAGGAATCAGTAGTTGAAGGTCCTGCTCTGCTCTACCTGCGGCTGCTGCTGCTTGCTGCTCTGCTGCTGTACTGGTGTGTCTATAACTCTGCTGGCTGCTTTCCATTCGCAATGACAGCTATCTTACCATACATCTTGGTATGGTTTGCCAAGCAATCACATCGTTCTTTTCGCAACTCGACATTGGGATAACGCAATACAGATATCACAGGAGGGGGACAGGTCGTCCTCTGTTCTGTGTGGTGCTACTACTGCTGCTGCTCCTGCTGCTTTTGTATGCTGCTGGTGGTGCTATGTGTTGTCGCTAGGAGCTTTGCTGCAAACGCCCAGACAATCTCCTTGAAAGCCTCTGCTCTGCAGATTTTTGTGTTATTCTGTGTTTTATATTTAGTTATGATCTACCTGCTACGTATTGCTTGTCACTAATGTCTGGCCGTGCGAAAGGGGTCCACCTCAATATTTGGAAAAAGGGTGGAAGATTCCACTCGACTTCCATTCAACTCCCATTCAATTCCGTCGTTTTGGAAGTCGAACGGAAGTTTCGAAGGTCAAATGGAAGTCAAATGGAAGTTTAGCGAGTGAAATGGAAGTGGAATGGAAGTGGAATGGAAGTCGAGTGGGAGCTTCCAAATGGGAGCGTCCATGTAAGTATAATGGAAGTCCATGGAAGCTAAACTTCCATGCATCCCTGCGGTGACTTCCATCTACGTCCGTAGAAGCTTCTATACACTCCTTTACGCCAGCATGACTTTCACCTACTTCCACCTACTTCCACTTCTTCCAGTGAACTTCCAGTACTTCGGTTTGACATCGAATTTTAGGGAACCTTCCATCGTTGTCTGCAGAAACTTGAATTCGCTCTCATTTGCCCCAATACATTCCCTCTAAATTCTTCCCACCCACTTCCATTCATTTCCAACAAGGTTCCAGTACCTCATTTAGCTTTTATTTTTACAGAAACTTCCATCTACGTCCGCAAAACCTTCCGTTTACTCTCACCCGACGAGTTTTGACCATTCGACGATTCTGACGGTTCGAGCTTCGCGCTCACGGCCTCCGGCGGCTCTGGAGGGATAACTATATTCCTGCACCTTGTGGGCGGAAGCAAGGCGCCAAATGGGGTCACATCCGGGTGGGATCAGGTCCGGGTGGAATATGGGAGCGGACAGAAGCTTCTGCGGACGCCGATGGAAGTTTCCTTGAAAGTAGAAGTCAAATGAAAGTTCTAGAAGTCAATTAGAAGTTGTGGGAGTTTTGACGAAGTTTTGGAAGTTGAATGGAAGTGGTAGGAAGTTGATGGCAGTAAGTGGAAGTAGGTGGAACTATATCAAGGTATGGAAGCTTAGTGGAAGCTGGACAAAGCTTCCACCGGGCATGGCCGTGGAAGCTTCCATTTTGCTTCCATTTTGCTTCCACTTCGCTTCCACTTTGGAAACTTCTACTAGCTTGCACTAGCTTTCAAAGTGGAAACTTTCATGGAAGTGCATGGAAGTTTCCATCTACTTCCAATACACTTCCAACTACTTCCATTTGACTTCCAAAACTTCCATTTGACTTCCATTCAACTTCCAAAAATTCCATTTTGAAAGCTGAATAACTTCCAAAACTTCCATTTCGGGAGCTGAATAACTTCCAAAACTTCCATTTTGGAAGCTGAATGGAAGTTTTGGAAGTCAAATGGAAGTCTAGAAGAAGCTTCTACCCATTTGCTAAGTCGCCACAACAATATTGTTTTTACTGTTCTTTATTATTACGCTTGGTATTTGTGTTAAATGCTACTTTTTCTCGTTCTATGGTCACGTACAGCAATTGTATGGGTTTTGAGTACTACGTATTTCATCGTACATACACCGGTACTTGGGCGGAGCGTTGTCGGTGGTTGGGTCTGTTGGTGGATTCGTCGATGATTCGTGGGTGGGTGTGTAGGTACGCGGGTAAGTAAATCGGTTGGTTCGCACGCGAGTGGATACTTTCTTCGTGCATGCCGGTACATAGTATTCAGCCATATTGGCTTGGGCCTAATCTTGCGTCACCATCGTTGTTGTCGTAACACGACAACTCCGAAGGGAACTCTCCTATCGAAATCGCGGCCGCGCAGCAACTGTACGGCAATTATTTTCAAAACCGCACCGTGTAGTTGTTGCGAGCAATGCTGCCTTCCCCCCCGTACCGAACCCTCCTCCCATCAATAGCCTGTACGCCGTATATCATCCCCATGCCATGCACCACTGAACTCTTGCCCGGGACAACCTGGAATTACCCTGGTATTGTTCGCCGCGTTTAAACCTTAATCTTACGTCACCCCCTCATTGGTCACATTATAGCTGCCAAGATAATATGTTTGTTAGCTACACAAACACAACTTTGTTTGGTTGGCTTTCTTTGGGCTATTCCGCCATTTTTTGCGGAATAGCCCAAAGCCAACCAAACGAAGTCGTATTAGTACAAGAAACGACCCCATCATACTCCCACTCCGAAGGAAAGCCTCGTAAGTCGTACTGTTTTTATTTTGTTAATCGTAGCAAAGTATGGCATCGTCTATCAACGCTGTGCTCCAGGGGCAATGTTCTAATAATTTCCTTTCGTAACGTGTGTGCTCTGTTTTCATGATTATTTTTCTAGCGGGGTCTGTGACTATCTACCAACGCTGTGCTTCAGGGGGTGTTTTCTGCTCATTTCCTTTCGTGAGGTGCAATCTTCTTCACTCATGTTTTGGCCGTTCCTGTCATCGACTACCAAGACTGTGATTCACGAGGCGTTTTGTGATCATTTCCTTTCGTACCGTTCGGTCTCTGTTTTTTTCTTTGTTTGCGATGCCTTTCGTCGTCCATCAAATTGTGTTAGAAAGGCGTGTTCTGCTCCTTTCCTTTACTAACTTAGTTTCTCAATCAAGTAGCCAACAATCGACGCGTAACGTGATCAACGGGCTGGCTACCATTCACGTCCACCGCTTGGAAGCTTGAGTTGGTTGTATATCTGTATATGGGCTACTAACCAGCGTGGCGAGGGCATGCCGCGTTGCAATATTTCTCACGACGTAATTGCCACTCGCCTTGACTTTGGGCGCTCGGAACGTAGAATGCTGGTGCTTCCTTCTCACAGAGCTCCGCTCTAGGCGTTGTCGTGATGTATCTTCAGCGTGTAGACCGTCGGTGCTCCAGGTAAGTGCAGCATCCAGTGCAGGGCTAACACGATGTACTACAGTTCCCATCCACCCCTTGCTCCTTCCTCCGGGTCGCGTTGAAAGTATTGCAGTATTAGAAGCTCCTCCTGTGATAGTTCGTGGTTTCGGAATTATGCGACATACGTACGTAGTACGCAGGCCACTGAGAGCAGAAGCAAAGGTTCGTCAGAGGGGTCAGGGAAATAGGGCAAAAGAGGGGTAGGTCACTGAGATGCACGAATAGATTAAGGCGTGCACCACGCCAGAAATACCTGCTTCTATTTCAAAAGCGTGAGTTCTGATACGTACAGGTATGAATGGTTGATACTACTGTAGCGTATTTTTTATGTTGGTAAGCAGACGGTTTTTGTTTGTACTGTTGTGCAACGGAAACAACCGTGGAAGACGGAAAAAAAAAAAAAACGAGGTTTTAATAGAATTGATTTTGTGAGTATGTGTTTTAACACGAGCTGGTTCCAGGAAAATGCGTATGATTCCACTTCTGGGCAAGAAAAAAAAAAAACGTGTTAGTTTAACACTAAATATATCCACATGACCGCATCAACAAGGGAAGCGAAAATGTTTCTGGCGTGCGAGTTGTTCTTCAGGAGACGTTATCTCACGGAAGTTTAGTTTCCTATCGTAAACTCTACATAAATTGTATTCTGGCCGTACATCGGTCAATACGCCGAGCACTTCAACACTAAACGTGTCGAAATAATCGCCCCCTCAAGGCGAAGACGTCCATCCATGGCACTTGTCTATTCTGCTAGCGGTAAAAGACTGTTGTAAGAAACGCCTGCAAAATTACTAGAAAAATGAATGGAGCTCTTTGGAAACCCTACGAACTGCTTCCAGAAAATAGCGTGGCAGTCCACCTTCGGGCAATAACGCAATTAATTTACTAAAACTCATGACAGAGAGCTTATCCACTTGACCGCATCAACAAGGGCAACACATCGGTAAAGCTGTTTTCGGCGTGCGCCCTGTACGTCGTGGGATATGGGAATTGATCGTGTTGACTGCGGAGGCGTTGTTGCATGGGGATTAAAGCCATCAATACTAAAATTCATAGGATTCTTCTTAGGCCACAAATCGACCAATACCTCGAATAACTCGACGCTAGACCCTTTGACATGATCAACAAGGGGAAGACGTCCGTGTCACCTGTTTGGTTCTGCGAGTCGTGCAAGGGTGCTCTAACGCCACAGTACTGGAATAATGTAGTGAGCTCTTCGGAAACCGTAGGGGAACTATTTATTTTCACAGAAATCACTTTCGCGCCCTGATCGAAAAATGGAAAACGAAATTTGGCAGGGTTGACCTTCTTAACCACATGAAAAAAAGTGAGTGTTGGTCTTTAATTCATATTTTCTTTTAAATGTATCTCCTTCGGCAAAAAAAAAAAAATCCAAAGGCCAGCACTTATTTTTTAAGGTATAGTCATGAACAACAACCATGCCATATTTCGTTTCCACGTCTTCTTCAATCAGGACCGAAATGTTTGAAGAAAACAAGTTCCGGCTGTCGCTCGAACCAGCTCGTAGGGAATTATTTAGTCTTTACGGGAATCATTTTTGCACTCGGATTTTCGGAGAGTTGGAGATAGAAATTTGGCAGGGTGGTATATAACAAAAAATAAAAAAAAAATCACGCCTGAACTTTTGTTACCAGATGTATATTTCGCCCACCAGGGAGGGTAAAAGTTGGCGACAAATCCCTAAAAAATAGCGAAAAAGTGCCTGAATAACGGAAACATTTTTTTCGAAAAGTCCAGCCGGGAGTTTTTTCGGATTGTCATGGCACACAACCCTGCCAAATTTCCGCCTCCAACCCTCAAAAACAAAGTTGCGATGGTGCAAAGGTTGGCTGTCGCTGGAGCCAGCTCGTCATATTATATTATACTCGGTATCTGTGTGTGTTTTTTTTTTCCAGTGTGTCTAGCCCTCTGTCCTCCTCTGATGCTCACCGCTGTTGTCTTCTGCTCTATGCTATTTTGCTCTCCTGTCCCCTCCTCATCTCTCCTCTCGTCTCTTCGACCCCTCCTCTGTCGCCGCTCAGCGCCCCCCTTCCCCTACCCGACATACTCTTCATCTCCCCCAAATATTGAAATTTGCATGACGCACAGCTCGTAAATGATAAGATCAAGGTCGGGACACTTTGTATCCCTGGACAGGTTTGCCCATTAAGTCGGTACTCGTTGGTACTCGCGTGTGTTGTTTGCTTAGAGATGGAAGAAGAGCAGCTTTATTCCTTTCGTGCACGCGGAGACTAAGAGCCGAGCTCTAGGAAAATCCCAAGTTTTCCATCTACGAAACGTCTCCCAATTACTACAAATACGATCCCAATACTTGAACCCAGGTAATTACCGAGCTTTCAGCCCCATTCAAGGTAGTATCATAACACTAGCCCACTCTGATGAGCCGTATATGCAGAATTATGGGAAATTCGTGGAAACGCCGATTCCACGAACTAGAACATGAGCCGAACATGCGGCTCGTCAAAACCCACTCCCACACCTCTGAACGGCGACCACGCCACTTGCGAAGATCAAGGTCGGGGCACTTCGTATCCCTGGATAGGTTTGCCTAATAAGTCGGTACTCGTTGGTACTCACGTGTGTTGCTTGCTTCGAGATAGAAGAAGAGAGGCTTTATTCATTTCGTGCACGCGAAGACTAAGAGCCGAGCTCGTGCGGAAAACCCTGGTTTTCCATCCACGAAACGCCTCCCAAGTACTACAAATACGATCCCAATACTTGAACCCAGGTAACTACCGGGCTTTCAGCCTCATTCAAGGCAGTATCACAACATAAAGTAACAGGTGGTTGCTATGACTTCTCCTGTACGACCCAAGTGTGCGTGCATGTTTCATACAACTTAACAATGTCGCAGTACTGGTATCTGGTATATATTAAAATCATACAGCATGTTTGGTCGAAAAATCGCTTTAATCAATAAGTTGCAGTTTCATGTTAACGTACATGTGAAAGCTCTACATAGATCTATAGCGGAAATGCGTGTGTACGTAACGTGAGTATGTACGTAGCGTGAGTTGAATGTGTTTATCTGTAAAAAACTTACTCTATGAGTAAGTGAGTACGAAAAGATATCTCACACCGTGCGCACGTACGAAACGACCCGTTGTAGTTAAACATACTTGATGCACATCTACATGGTACGAACCAGTTGATAAATTTACGTGCGTGCTGCGTACGGAATAGGATATTTGATGAATATACGTACGTGTTGCGTACGTGGCAGGATCTTTACAGAAAACGGGTACAAGTTGAAGTAATGTTCCATGATTGTGTACGTTTTGAAAATGGAAGACTCCACACCTTGGACAACGTAACACTCGGATAACACTTATCTACGTTATGGGGCCTAGCGCAGGGACGAGCACCGGAGGAGCAATCACGGTAACGCGGTAAGCACAGTATTAACTGGAAACCCACGAACGTGCACTCGCCTGAACGTCATGTTTCTCCTTGATCTCGTCCAGCTCTGGTACAGTAACATTACGTCACACCCTGATCCGCGCTCGTATAAGTACTGCTGTGTAACACAATGTTAGGATTTAACCAAACACGTACGTACGTTACCATGAGCCCAGATCAATATCCGCAGATTTACTAACATGATAACATCATGTTACCGTCTACGCAGTGATAGACATAACGCACTAACATTGTGTTACCCTGAAGAGGAGTGTTACACATAACACCCTAACGTAACGTTACCATGTTGGCCAGCACTACTATCACCTAGCATTTTGTTACAAATACCACATTAACAAAACATAACGTAGTGGCCAGCTCTTCTAACACCACGTTATTCGGACCCCCTGCCTGATTGCCATAAGGTCGAATAGCGTAACTTTTAACATACGCTAGCAACGTTACAGTCTTAGCTGGCCGATAGACAACATTATGTCGGGATGTTAGCCTAAAGGCGCAGGTCTCTCTGACAATATGTTACGGTGTTACCGTCAGTAAAGATCTGATGGAAGCATTCCGTTACGGTGTTTCCATAATAACTAATCCGAGCCTAACATTATGTGACTGAGTTACCGTTGAGGCCGATCGTTCTAACGTAATGTTGCAACGTTACCCTTTGGGTCTTCCCGAGATCTAACATGTGTTACCTGTGTTAGTGGTAAAGCGGCGTCGCAGAGTAACATAATATAGCCGTGCAATCCAATTTCGCCGAGATCCCAGTAGGGGACACCTTTAAAAATATCACCGGGGGAGAGGATAACTTGGCATCTCCGTCATCTCCGTTAAAAAATGCCTCCATATTTTGAAACCCCAACACAGGGGATATTTAGGAAGATCTCCCGAAAAAAACGCCTCATTTTTTGTAAACCTCGCCAGTACCTTGACACAGTACGTTGTCCATCTATAACGTAATCTGCATACTCGCACGCACGAGTTAACACGGCAGTAAGATATTGTTGATGGTAACGTACGTACGATACCTGCTAATTTGTGTCACTACATGCATTGCATACGAGCTAACACATTAACATAATGCTAGAGTTTTATCCATCATATACGTTATCCATTTAACGTATGTTGTTATGGCAGCAAGACTTCCGATAACACCGTAACATACGGACATGTGCTAAGGCTGATACGGTAACATAATGTTAACGTCATATTGGCCATGTACGTTATCCCCCTAACCTGTGTGACGATAGCCACTAGGAATTCACTACACACTAACATAGTGTTATGTAAGCGTTTGTTTAGCCATGTACGCTATCCGTCTAAAGTGTGTTACGGTCGCATCCCGCTGACGCACTAACATAACGGTACTCGCTACGGGCTGATGTCGCTAACACGGTAACCTAATGTTGACGTTTAATTGACCATGTTTGTTATCCCTTCAACATGCATTACGATAGCCACGAGGAATTCCGCTAACGCGCTGACATGGTGTTATGGGCTGCCTCCCCTGTCACAGCGACACATATATAGCGGTCAATGCGGGATCAGGGTAACACTCTGATATAATGCTACGCGATCGCCCGCCAAGATCATAACACGTTAACACTATGTTATCATAAAATCCAGAAAGCAGTTAACGTATCAAAGTGATGTCACGGGTTTTTTTCGCCAACGCCTGACATTAACATAAAACGTCAAATGTTATGCACGTTATCCGAGGTGTGGAAGACTCCCACACCAGGTTACTCCTTATTGCTGCACTATCACCGTCTCAACAGACCAGCAATTCATATTTTCTACAAGGTACCTCCTTTCTTCTTGAGGGTTTTATCTGTCTCCTTTGATAGATTGATAGTCCAGCGCGTCGCGCCGGACCCACATACCTCCGTGCTATGGTATCTGATTCATGAGTTATTGCTTGCTCGGTTACCTTTGCTACATAAACAGCTCACGCTGTGTTGTGTAATTATGCTTTGTATCCTATTGTTTAATCCTGTGATACACCATAAGATTGCACAAATCGTTCCTCTGCTTAAATTGTGATATGGGTGGAGTATTCATGGGCTATAGATATAGATAATACGTTGCAGTCTTGTAGTCTCACGAATACGAGAATAATCCAAAGAATGGATTAACCCGGCGAATATTCCGTTAGTCGAGAGTAACGTTCTTTTAGGAATGTTCCCTAGGGCGGATAGCCCGTTAGACGAGAGTAATGTTCCTTGACGCAGATAGGACTACGAAGTGAGAAGTTCTTATATTAGCAGAAGAACGATCGGTAGCCATAGGAACGTTCTGTAGGAATACATCAGATAAGAGGAATTTAGAAGAGCTTGTGGCATGGGGTGGGACGAGTATATCTGGGCGTCGAGTCTCGCCCCCCCTACCTCTCACTTCTCTACCAGAGCACCTCCTCAGCTCTCGCCATCAATAAGAAGATCTAAATCAGAAGAAGCGAATCACTGCTTTTCCATCTGCCGTCGGATCATCACATCTGACGTCGTCGCATTCAACGAATGTTCTGGCCAAGCTTGGGACTGCAGCGCTTCTTCTAGATCTTCTCACGACCATGTGAGCCATCCCTATCCGGGAGGCATCTGGTTTTGAAGTCAACTTTTTATTTATTTATTTTTGTTTATGTTCCCTGTTTCTCGTTTCTTTCGTTCTTCTTGCACTCTCTTTTCCTTCGTTTTTTCTTCTTTTTATTTTACCAACCTGCGTTACTGAGTGCGTTTATAGTGTAGAGCATGACAAGCTGCCTAGTGGCATAAGTAGACGCTTCTCCCCTCCCAGTATAGGTGAGTTGACGCTTCTCCCCTCTTATTAATAGTAGGCACCGTCAAATCGCACGTGGAAGTACGTACAACAAGCTCTGTTGTTCTTTCTTAGTAAGTACTTGATATATAAGTACTGGTGCTATTAGCAGTTTGATGATCGAGGTTTGTTTTTCCGCTCCCTATACCCCGTCTCCGCCGTGGAATGACGAGGTCGATGACCTCCACGATACGTGATTCCACGTGGTTGAATGTACCTGGAGACCCCCCAAATGACCTCGTGCTCATCGCACAAACCAAGCAGCGTTTTCCTTTGTACCCCTCCGCCTCGATATGCCCGCCCTTTCACAGGGAATGCACGTAGTAAGTACTACTGTAGGTGGAACTACTGGCACATTCTTGCCCGCAGATATTTTGTCTGCATCTTCCGGTTTATACCCGTGTTGTATGGGATTTGACCCTTACCACGACTACAAAGAAGCTGTTGGAGTACTGATAGGACACACACAGCAGTACCGACATCTTATTCTTTGATACGTGATATGTATGCCGGTGGTGTGACTTACTACGCCATCATATAGTATACGCATCTGTGTGCAGCGTACAAACGGCTCGACCATAATTGCGAATTGTATCCGCTGGTATCCATCGCATGGAATATTCGCCTGCGAGTTCTTGAGAGGCCATTATTATTATTTATGACCTTTTTCCTGATTCGAGCAATGGTATACGTATTGACTGACCTTACTTGCGACCCCCTGATAGCGAGAAGAGCCATACATATACTTTTTTCCTATTTTTTTTTCGTGCCCTTCGGTTACCGGATTTCAAACCATATACTGGTCTACAGAGACTGGTATACGAGCGAGATACAAATAGTGGTACCATGGTACGTATAGTATTACTATTACGAATATAGTAGCAAAATTTCCCGTGAAGCCCCCCCTCGTTCCTTGCCATATATTTAGGTAGCCAAACGATGCACAATTGGGTCGGTCCCCCCGTCTCGATGTTATGGAGTCGCACATCCATCGTATAGGAACGGATAAACTCGCAGACGAATCTTATATGGTTGCACGTAGCTCTTTAGGGATATATTTGTAGGCGAATCTCACGTGGTTATACGTAGCTCTTTTGGGACCAGCGTACATATCTGCACCCCTCTTCAGATTGACCCATCCTTACGCTGCTTCTACCCTACGAAGTACAGAACAAGCGGCATGATGCACCTCTTGCGGCGCCGTTACTATAAAAACAGGGCGCATGTTGCCGAAATTGACCAGATTTCTGCTACTTTTTTTTGCCGCCCCACCCCCACAGCCTATAGGATACAAACAACGGCCATTATTTCCATTTTTTTGTTTTATTTTGTTTTACTGCTGCTCTTGACGTGCACGTTTCCCAGCGCTAACGACGTATCACAGCTTTATGGTGCTGAACCTTTTCCCACGGCTGCCTGTGTGCATCTAAATCTCTCAGTTTTACGCCAGAAATAAGGTATAAGCAGCCCAAATATGTCCGGCTACAGCTCCCTACGTGCACGATCTTCAGCGTTAACGATACAACGAGGCTTTATGGCGCCCAACCTTGTCTGACTACTGCTGTTTACGTCTACCGCCCCCCCAGCTGTACTACATTAACAGAATGTACGCTACCTGATCTGGTCTGACTATTTTGTTTGGGCGTGTTTGTTTTCCCTCCCTTTCCCGTTTCGCTTTCGACTTTTGTTTTTGTTTTCTCTTTTTTTTTCTTTCCCACTTTTTAGCCAAAGCAGGGTAGACACTGTTCAAGTTTGTAACAAGTGTTATTTTCCAGCGTATCCCATCCCCACCCGCTTTTACAAATATGCGGGGTACAGGCTGCCTAGAACTGTAAAACTACAAAGGCTACACAAACGAGTAACATAACAACTGTTTATCCCTTGTTTGTCCAGCTTCTCACAAAAACAGCAGCTGCATGCTGCTCAAATATGGAACACAATAACTGTGGCCCGGGCAGTGACTAGTTCCGAAGTGATGAACTAAATGCTGGCCAAATTAAACGAAATAATATACAATTTTTCGCGGCGAATTAGAGTATTGGACCTCCCCACAGGAGCCGAATGATACCCTTTTCCACGTTTTTACGTACCGGGGTCTATTTATTTATTTATTTTTCCCACTTGTGCTACCTCTACGATACCCTACGTATCTCACATCGTATCGGACCTCGCGGCGCCCCGAAATGCACCGGTTGCTGTCTGTTTTGCCACGGAACGACAAGCTGCCCACCGTTCAGGGAATCGCCCGATATTCTGTGCAGCTACTAGAATAGTGCCGGCATGCTGCATTTTTTTTTCCCGACTCGGCCTGCACGTTTTCTGTACGGGCACTCTAATTTGTATCCCAACGAAAGGTCTCGCACTGCCCACGCTCAGTAATCGTCACGCCCTGTCATCATTACGAACGTCGGGCATTTCAGACGGAGTTCTGTTCAATTCTGTTCAACTGATACCACTTGAGTGACTCGGGCACGACTACCGTCAATCAAACGCGAGGTGCCTGACGCTAGTTAGACACCCTCAACGATAAAAATATCCTTCGACGGGCACTATAATCGTGGCACGCACAACCTTAACACCCCCTATCGTACGTCCTTACCGTCACTCCTTTCTCTTCCCTAGATCGGTTTGTTGGTATTGTAGCCGCCTACCCTGATCCAAGCCTGGATCCACCCGCCCTCTCCATCTTCCACCAAACCTTTTCCCGCCCCAGTACAAGCGCTCCACCCGCCTAAACATGGCAGAGAAAGCATTCCTCCACCAACATGCTCGGCGCCCACTCACCTGACGCCACCAAACCCCCGCGAGAGGAGGTATGGCCGCAAGGTCCTTTCGCGCTACCGACGACGACACCCCTGGCTTCGAAACCAATATGAGCGACCTCACGTTACACCCCACCACACCGGGATCTTCTCCAATGGGAGCGGGCACGACCAGTGCCGGGCCTACCATCAACTCGGAGGTCTCCGCACAGGAAACCTCCACCCTCGCTCTCAATCCGGGGCGTTACCAAGGCGATCCCACGGCCCTCCGTGAGCGCCGTGCGGCGCTCAAAGCCCACCATGAGCAGCTCCTCCTTCTCGCGAAAGAGAGCGCTGACCTCCTACTCGTGTTACCGCCGTCCCCCACCCCTTCCTCGAACCCTTTCGACTCCACCTATGGGACTACAGCTGCGACCGCGGCCACCACGGCCCAATCGTAGCCGTTCGCTCCTCACCATGGGCACCCTTTTCGCCCGCCGCGATGTCTAGGACCACCACCTCCCAGCCTCCCAAAAACCAAACTGGGACCACAATGTCCCAGGCACCACTACCGGCCCAACCCTTGCCAGCCCCCATACCCACAGGGCACCGGCAACCGCAGATATTCGGCTTTGAGCCCAATGACCGGGTCTTCCTGGACGCCAAGCTCCGCTGGATGCAGAGTACACGCAACCCGATAGCCTCGGATGTCTCGCTAGAGGCACACCGCGTATATCGGCTCTTCACACCCGACTGCGACCCGTCGATCACCTTCGTTCTGGCCCGCGCCGCCACCGAAGGTGTTTCTTCCGAGTTCATCGGGGCCGCCCGTACCCTTTTACTCGAGCCACGGTATTTTCACTCAAACGCCGGCCGCGGCTACGTGTGGAACTCAACCGAGCCTCGACCCGCTCCCCCGACACCCCCAACCACCAGCCCCAGGACGGACACGCCATCACCGGCGACACCGCCCCTTCCCACCTCGACAACGCCCCCCACGACGACAGCGCTCCCCTCCACACGAGCGCGCAGCCTGATGATGAGAGCCAACACGGAGCC
The DNA here is from genome assembly GCA_031763025.1 of Macrocystis pyrifera. Lineage (NCBI taxonomy): Eukaryota > Phaeophyceae > Laminariales > Laminariaceae > Macrocystis > Macrocystis pyrifera. Next base: position 10,418,331 of record JASSKH010000003.1, read on the forward strand.
CACGACGGAGGCGGAACGTCGTGGTGTCCCACGCCCAAGCCCTACGCGCTCACGGTGACCACTGCCCCAACTGCAATGGCACGGATATAGTATGAAGACCTGCTTCAAGCGCTTCGCAACACGTTCGGCATCCTCAGCCCGGTAGTCGGACATGCCTACCGCCAATGGCAGTAAAGGATGCTCTCCTACCGCCGTGGACAATACGAGCGCAACCTGGAGCGGAACTCCAACCGCTACGACAACAACAACCGTCGAGGCAACAACAACAACCGCAGCGGAAACTACAACAACAACCACCCCAACCAGATCCACTCCCGCAACTACCGCGGCAACAACGGGCGCTCCGACAACTGGCGCCACAACAACGGCCGGTCATACGACAACGGCAACCGACAGTCGCCAGGGCAACAGTTACATCGACAACGCATCGAGCCTGCCCCCTCGTCTTCAGCATTGACGGTGCATAGCCCCGCGACCAATACTTCCGCACCTGCCGCCCCCGCGAACATGCGGATGGGCAGCACCAACTCGAAGTACCCACCCGAACCAACGGCAGCCAGGCACCTTCCGCACCAACGGACAAGCCGATGGTGGAGCAACTGTCGCATCTCCACCAACAGCATCTACTGCGAGCACCCGAGGCTCCCAGGACGCACGAGTAAATCACGTGCACCACGCCTACCCCCTGCCCCCAATGCCCGCCAATGCCCCCCCCCTACCCCAGCCCATTTCACAGCCACTTGTTCAAGCACTGATCATCTTGCCCAAGTGATTGCCGTGAGGTGTGGGCGGGAGGAAGCCAAGACGCCGAGCCCCACCGGGATGCTCCACTCGACGTCTTCTGGCGGTGAGCAACGCTGCTTGTCGACTATTGCCGAGCCCCAGACATTGCTACCCTGGGAAACGTCTCGACGATTACGGCTACCAGCGGTTCCGGTTCACACGAAACTACTGTTTCGTCTACCGGGCCATCGCCCCCTGAGCCTGCCTCAAATTGGCCGCTCCATACGCGCTTGTTCCAGCATGCGCGCATTTCTTGTGACAACGTTGAACCCGCGAACGACGGGCTTCTTCCAGCTGCCACGGTGTTGACACCACCGCTGTCCCTGAGCCTCGAGGGACAGTCCCGTTTTAAATACGGAAGACTCGCGACCAACGTCGACCAGGGTCTGCCCTGAGCCCCCTGACCCGTCCTCCTCGCCTGCTTCGCGCAAAGCGTGGACACGGATCCCAGGTGTGGCATCCCCTAGCGAGTATGCCCCTGTTCTCCAAAAGTTGGACGATAGGGCGCTTGAGGGTCGTCCTGACCGGCTTATAAGCCCCGGCGAGGACCGCCCCGGTACCTCGGCTTTGCCGAGCAATTCCCCCGCGAACACGAGGGTTCCGGTCAGCACCGCTCGATCGTTGCTGACTCTACCCCCCGTCGACGCTAGGCGGCGATAGGAAAGATTATCGTCGCCCCCCACCCTCAACCAAAAAGACGCCATCAACTGCACACATCACCACAAAGGCCGCATCATCTTTCCACGTCTTGTGAGACTCCTCTTCGGTCTTTTCGCAGTGGTACCTGTGCGGCATCGAACACGATGGCGTCACATACAACTGCGCTGAGCAGATGATGATGGCGCCGAAGGCCGCGCTCTTCGGGGACATCACAACTGAGCGCCGCATCAAAGCGACCCGCGACCCGGCCCACCAAAAAGCACTTGGGCGAACCGTTTCCGACTACGAAATGGTCTGGGAGCGACACCACCATCGTCCTCAACATTAACTTCTCCAAGTTTCGCCAACACCCGGAGCTACGGGAGGAGCTAATAGCAACCGGCGACAAGCACATCGCCGAGGCCAGCCCACACGACCTCATCTGGGGCATAGGCTTCAAGGCCGACCATCCGGACGCCTGCGACACGACGCGTTGGCGTGGTCGGAATCTGCTGGGCAGGATACTGATGGACGTTCGAGACTCGGCGCCAATCGCTCCGCCCAGCCTCCATTTCCTCCCCATCTTCACGACCCGGCGCCAACACCTGCCCCCACCGACTCCACCCGGGTCTCCCCCACAGCCGACGGCATCCACGAAACAAGCCCGACCCCTCCATGGCAACCGCCTAACTCTCCACTTGGGCCACTCCTACCGCCGTCTACCCCCGACGCCTACCCTAGCAGCCACTTTGCCCAAGTGTCCACCATCAACACCGCTGCCCTGGCAGTATGGGCCTGCGTAGTTCCTGCAGGAACCATGCAGCACCCCATCCTTCTGGGACGAGACAGCTGGATGCGCTTCGAGCAACGCTCGTATACCACGCTCCAGCAACAGCCCACCCCCCCCCACCAACCTCCCCGGCGAAACCGCGGTGAGCTCTCCTTGAACCGCCATGACCCCAACGGAGTCTCAGCATTCATTCCCGACGACCGTTCCACTGACGACCTCTACCACCTCCGATTCGCCGGCAACAAAGCTATTTCGCTTTCCTCCACCCCCAAGCTCGTCAAGGTCAACCTGGCGCGTCAGTCAGGCGCTCCAGCATTTACCGGGAACTACATGGTGAACATGCTCCCCCGCGAGAACCCCCTGTCCGACACGGCCATTTTCGTCTCCGACGGATACCAAACGGTCCCACTATTTGGATCTACCGATCTCGAGCCGGGCGACCTTCTCGGAACCTCCTGCTCCCCACTGGTACAGGCACCACTTTCCACCCTTGAACACCCTTCCTTGGCCGCTCCCCATCCCCCTCCGATTCCGGATGTACATGCCCTCCACGACAACATCCCCGTGGCCGACCAGAGCCCATCGACAGACGACCCTCCTACCGCACCAAAAGCCCCGTGCCCACAACTCCTTGCACGCCTCAACGCCGGCCAACGGGAAAGCTTCCTAGACCTCTGGCAACGCCTGCCGTTACACCTACGCAACGTCGACTTCGACCGTCACGATTCTGGATGGACCCCATCGGTGATCAACATTCTGGGCGACGTCCTCTGCGAATTCCAGAACGTCTTCTCCACCACCAAAACTGACTTTGGCTCGTGCTCGCTCATGCCGTTCAAGATCAACGTACCCCCGGACAGCGCACTGGCTCGAGTTCCTTTCGGCGTACACCTACACGCTGGAGTTCCGGAATGGCACGGCCAACGGCAACGCCGACTTCCTCTCCCGGCTTCCCCAACCAGCCACCGACGCCGACCGCACCGGACGCAACCGCTTCACTGGCCCCGACACCGTCGGCATCTACCTCATCCGCCCCTGCGGCTTCGCGCCGAACGACCCTTCCACCCCGGGTATCGGCTTGGGTGGGCTCGTGTCCCCCCCTTCCAGACCCATCCCAACCGTCCAGCCGCTCCCCTTCACCGACGACGACTTCCGCGACTTTCGCCTACCCGGACCACGTATGGAGCACCCCACCCTTTCCCCCGCAACCCACACCTTCATCGGGCCTATTGCGACCCGCGACTCCACCACCGGACAGCTTGCCGGCACCGAGAATACCGCCGTGAACATCGGAGCTCCTCCGGGCTCGGCTTCCAGGCCGTCCGTCATCTCTCAGCCTTCCACCATTGGCGCCACGACACCAGCCCTTCCAGGTCTGATATCTTCTCGGACCCGCCATCGCGTCGCCGCTGCCGCGGGAACCCCTCGGCCTACAGCCGACTACCGATTTGGACGCCGACCGCCACCCGTCGTACACAGACGATCTACACCCGCCTTCCGTGCGACCTCGCCCCCGACCGGGGCCCAGCCAAAACTTCCTCACACGACGACGCCTCCAGCCACAGCCCCCGTGCCACCCGCACCATCGACGCCACCCAAGCCATTGGCGCCCACTACGCAAAGAGCGACCCCTTCAACAACGCCCTCTCCGCCGGCACCAACACCACCGTCGGTGCCCCTTCTTGAGCCCGTCGTCGAACCCAATGACGACCCCTACCTCCTCGCCTGCGTCGAGCACTACACCTACAAAGACTGGGCGCGAGAACAACGCGCGGAGCCCCTGTGCTGCGCCACCATCCGCTTCCTGTCGTTGGACTCCCCCACCCCCACGCCGCACGACCTCCGGGACTTCATCCCCCCGGCCCGGCGCCCACAACTTTCGGACGTCCTCACTCTTGCCTCCAAAAGCAAGCTACACCGTACCGACGACGAAACCACCCTCCTGGTCCAACGACCACCCACAACCTCATCCGGGAACAGCCTACCACCACCCACCCCCCCTCTACCCCACGCGTCTACGTGCCAATGTTAATGCGCCCTTGGGTGCTGAACACATGCCACGCCACCACCTCTCTACGCCTGGGAGTCACCCGAACGGTCCGCATGTTGGCACGTTTCTTTTGGTGGAATGGCATGGACGCTTCCGTCCGCTGGTGGATCCGCCGTTGCCTTCAATGCCAGGCGCGGAAGACCTGCCGGCACACCATTCGTTGGCCCATGCTTTCTCTTCCTTTGCCCAACGGGCCTGGCATCACCGTCAGCGTCGACTACTCCGGGCCCCTGCCGCTCACGCCGCGCGGGAACGTCCACATCCTCCTCTTCACAGACCGCTTCAGCCGCCGCGCCGATATGTATGCCGTTTCAGCGGCGCAGTTCACGGCCGCCGGTACTGCCGACATCTTCCTGAACGAGTACATCCCTCTCTGGGGGTGCCCGGTTACACTTCTCTCAGACAACGGACTACACTTTACCTCCAAGCTCGCGAACATCGTCTACCAACGCCTTGGCATCCACAAGGTCAACACCAGCTCCTACCCACCCCTGCACCAACGGCGGCGTCGAGCGCGTCAACCATGTGCTGGCCCAAATGCTCTCTATGGTTGGCAACGATCAGCAGACCGACTGGGACGTGCTGCTCCCACACGTGTCGTCGGCCTACAACAATTCCGTGAACGCCGCCACAGGGCTTGCACCTAACGAAATCCATATGGGCCGCCTTCCTCGCCTCCCGCTCTCGGTCTTCGAACCCGACAACATCGGCGGTCACCAAAGCTTGGACCGCGATCACCTGGTTTATATCAACCTCGCCACCGACCGACAACGACGCGCCTATTCTCTCGTCCGCGAACTACACCGACTCACCGTCTCGCGTCTTCAGCGCCGCAACGCGCCCATCATGGCCGCCCTCCTAGCATCCCCCCCCTTCGCCGTAGGCGGCTGGGTTTGGGTCTACAACTCCGCCTCAACCATCCGCCAAGGCGTCAAAAAGGGCACCGACGCAACCGTCCTCAAGACGAAGCTAACCTGAACTGGAATGATCCCTTCAAGGTCCTCGCCGTAGGGCCGACGCCCGCCTCAAACACCCCCGACAATCGCCCCCTTCACGACAAGCTACTTTTCCTCGACCTTCCATCCGACCTCCCGGGACGAGACTCCAAGCCACGCGTCTCCGTCCAACGATGCAAACCTTGCCGGAACCTCGACGACACCAGTGACATCCCCAAGCATCTGCCCGCGGACCTTACTACATACGTGCTCACAGCTTCTGCCGCCAAGTCCCCACCTTACCACGTTACCGTCGACGACGTCACTCCTCCACCGGAACGCCTCGAGGTCGAGCGGATCACTGGCCATCAACTCGTACGCGGCCGCGGCGGGGTCATCGCCGTTCTGTACGAGACTCACTGGACTGGACTTCTCAGCCCCTCTTGGGAACGCGAGCTGGACCTTCAAAACTTCCGGCACCACATCCTACCGTACTGGTCACGATCACCAACCCAGCACCGCCAGACGAACCGCCTCTACCGCCAGATGCGCATCGGCGCCGCTCACCGCGAACTGGCCCGATCTCAAGGACGAATCTTCCTCGCCCCAGGCTACGCCTTGGTCTCCCGCAGCCTTTGGCTCAACAACTTCAGCACCACCATCCTACCCTCCGGAGCACACATATGGTACAAGGCGCGCGACGGCCTTTGGTGGCTGGGCAAAGTCGCTCACAGCTCACCCCCTGACGCCTCTTCGGGAACTCCGCCGGAGCCTTCACCGGGAAGCTCCTACATCGTCCGGTTCCTGGACGACCCCGGCCCGATCAAGATCGATCTCCAGCCTGCCCGCTACACTACAGCACGGAACGCCGTATACGGATCGTGGTGTCTTCAACGCCATGGGAATGGGAGCCTAGCGCGTGGGGTGCTGCGGAACTCTGATGTGTCCCGCGGAACCCCCACCGTTTCCACTCCCCCCCCTGGTTAGCCTTGGTTTAGCCTTTTGTTAGTTCTGGGTATTTGGTTCTGGTTAGTCTAAATATCTTAAGAGTAGTTCTTCAGGGTAAGTCTTCAATAGTCATCAGCAGTCATCTTCGTGGGAGTGTTTGTTTCCATCTACCGCCACCGGTATCGCTTGACCGACCCCGTGTTCGCTACCGATCCGAGGCCGTTCATGTTTCTGTTTTTTTGGTCGTGTTTGGGAATATCATCGTCCACCCCCCCCCCGTTTGTTTTTCTTCTTATCACCTACGGCTCCGCGTAGCCTCCTTACGTTCAGGCCGCCGACTCGTAGCGATACCTTCATTTGCATTTGTGTTCGTACTCCAATAGCCTACAGCCAATTATCGGCGATATCACGCCTAGGTAAATTCGTGTTGTAGCCTGGGCTGTATCCTGACCTCCGTCGGCTTCCGCCGACCCGTGTTTCAGACGGCCCTCGAGCTAGGACTGTATCGAGCTTCCAGCTCACCCGTGTTTCTTCCATGTTTGCCAAGTAGGGTCCCGATAACATTGCCGCCCCGGAAGGCCGCTGAGTTATCGGCCATACATAAGTGGTTCGGGCATGATCAATTTCTCCTGACGTGTGTCCAGCTTTTGGTCTGTTTTCTGGTCCCGATGGTATTTCGTGCTATTTTTCCCTTTTCTTCCCGTTTTCTTCATGTTCGGTATTCCGCACGCCCCTCTGTCCTCTGGCAAACGACACCACGATTGACGTCGCCCCGGTTGGCCGAGTTGCACACACTAGTGTTTGGGCCCTGCGCTATCTACCACTTCGAACTGCACGCATTAGGCCGATTTTCTTGCGGATTGTCTTGCCGCCACCGTCTTTAAGTTTGTTTTTGCTGAGTTGCCTACCTTGCTACGTTTGCTGGTATTGCCCACACCACGAACAGGTCTCCGAGACGCCGCGTTGTTCGTTTCGTCTCTCGGCTTTAGTAGTCCCTAGTGCACGCAGCCCGCATAGCACTCTAGTCTCCGAGACGCCGCGTTGTTCGTTTCGTCTCTCGGCTTTAGTAGTCCCTAGTGCACGCAGCCCTCATAGCACTCTAGCTGTGTCCCTTCTGTCTCGCGTGATGTCTACCATGTTAGGACCTTCGCCACAAGACAAGGCATGGGGCCTAGCGGATGTCTTTGAATTGTGATCACTGTCTCCTTTTTAGAGTTTCCTCGTTCGCTAACCCGGTTCAGCGAACAACCCTTTCGTACCTCCTTGGGCCCCAGACAATGGTTCCAGTAATACGCTTGTACGTCCTTCTTTTGCCTTCACTTCGGTCTTCGTTTTCTTCTTCAGCCTTCGCTTCGGTTTCTGTTTCCTTTTGCGTTCGTCTTTCTTTGTTTTCATTTTGGGTGATTTCTCGTTTCGCCTCTGCTTTGAGTTCTGTCTCTCTCTCTCCCCTCTCCTTTAGTCTCCCTTTCAGTGGTTGTTCTCAGCGAACACCCCCTCTTCGTAGTGTTTGTGTTTTATTACGAGGTGTGGGGGGATCTATAGCCTCATTTCTTTTGTTTCGAATAGCCGCATCTTCGACCACCTTTTTCCTGGCCGTTTGGGATGAACTTTGTCATCACCCTCCGACCATCTTGTGGTCTGCATATACGACTATTCAGGGTGGGCTAATGTGATATGGGTGGAGTATTCATGGGATATAGATATAGATAATACGTCGCAGTCTTGTAGTCTCACGAATACGAGAATAATCCAAAGAATGGATTAACCGAGCGGATATTCCGTTAGTCGAGAGTAACGTTCTTTTAGGAATGTTCCCTAGGGCGGATAGCCCGTTAGACGAGAGTAATGTTCCTTGACGCAGAAAGGGCTACGAAGTGAGAAGTTCTTATACTAGCAGAAGAACGATCGGTAGCCATAGGAAAGTTCTGTAGGAATACATCAGATAAGAGGAATTTAGGAGAGCTCGTGGCATGGGGTGGGACGAGTATATCTGGGCGCCGAGTCTCGCCCCCCCTACCTCTCACTTCTCTACCAGAGGACCTCCTCAGCTCTCGCCATCAATAAGAAGATCTAAATCAGAAGAAGCGAAGCACTGCTTTCCAGCTGCCAGAACCACCTGCGTCCCTTACCACTACCCTTACCACTACCCTAGAGCGGCCTCCGCATCACAAAATCTTGATATACACTCGTCGGCGATACATCACTGCATAGAGTGCACACCGCATCACAACAAACACACGTGGAACTGAACATCGACATCGTCAGGTTCCACAACTCGTAAATTCCCACACGCAGATCCTTCTTTCCCTAAAGCAGCTCTCCTATCTACTCATTCATCAGCATTACTAAATACCGATACCACTGTAGACTACTCAATTCCCCCGCCCCTTTTCCTCTCACGCTTCTCCCAACGCCTCGGTACTGCGTAAGCTCAGCTCCTCCCAGTCTTGAATACGGCTCCATCTCAGTTTCTGCAGGTTTTGTATGCGTTCCATCTCAGCTTCTCCCAGTTCTCTGCGTACGGCTCCATCTCATCTTCTCCCGGTTCTTCATGCTTTCCATTCCAGCTTTTTTTGTTGTGTTCTTCGTTCAGCCCACCTACCTGACTTCAGCAGGTATAGCTCTACCCCCCAAACGCTCTCCCCGAAATATTCTATTTCCGTCCATCCGAGTGTCCAATACTGGTGTAGTGAGCACTCCCCACATCCAGCAGCTTTTCGTCTTACCTTGTTTCGGCTATTTCCCCACGTTCTCGGATTTCCGTATGAGTTGCTTGGACCGCACCAATATTCGATGGGCAGAGTTTTCGTGGTTAATTCGTACCAGGTATTTACCAGGTTGTTGTGGTTGTTGATGATTATGTTTCTGCAAGTATTGCATATGTTTCTGCATGTGATCCTGTTGATTGTACTCAGAAACACGATATATAACATCCATCGTAGACTGAGGAGTTCCATGCTGGAAAGGGACTCTGGCAGTAGGGTGTTGGGATATCGGAGTAATGTGTGCCCACCAATGCCACTCGTCAGGTGTAACTATACTGCATATGAGGCGAGTCAACTCGACAGCGACGTACTGCAGTATATAGTGGTCGTGGAATACATGGGTTTAATGTGGGACCAGGGATTCTCGTCGACAGGTAACTGTTTATTTGCAGTAGCATTTGAGAAGTTGAACTAGTGGTAAAGAGGAGTTTGCAAGCTGTGAACGCGTGAAAAGAGCAAAACACCCAATGCAGACCGAACCGCTCGAATGCACGTCCCATCCCTTGTGTGTGCCGGGTCAATGCTGCGGAGGCACCGTTTGATTTCACCCAGGAGGATAAGCTGGATGACCCGAGTTGCGGTGACGCCATGAGACCGGACGGAGAGGCAGCCGCAGCGGAGGCAACAACAGTAGTGTTCGGGCATCGGGGTGATTCTTATTGAAATGTGGTTGCCTGTGAATCTGGATGAGTATTCTTATTGTGTTTTTGAATGGTTTCTCTGGTCGATTTGGATTCCGCGAGAGTTTTTGATGTTTTGGAGTAGTTTCAACGTCAAATAAAATTCAGTTAGAGATGTATGATATCTCGCATTACCGTCGCGATATGTGTATCTATGGCGGGAGTAGGGGATAAGGGGAGACTCTTGTCCGGGGGAACGGGGTTCCTTGCGATCTCTAGCATTTAATTTCTTAGCTTAATTTTTATCTTGGATGAGCATGATTACTGTTTGTGATTTTTTCCATGATTTGCATTAACTTCTTGTATTATAGAGGGAGAGGTTTTCGACGAGGCTGAAGTGAGACTATGAAGCGCCTGGGGGCGTGTGCGGTCCAATCTTCAATGTTTTCTGACTTGGAAGGTTTGGGTAGTACTTCGGAAATTGAGAGTTTGATTTTTTTCGGTTCTTGAAAAATTGTGCTTTTGTTCAAAGTCGGTGCTGGCTGAGTGGTCTAGCAGGTAGAGCTATATAATTCCCTAGGGTGGGTCGGGGGTTCAAGTCTCGCTGAATTCGTAAGTTGTTATTTTCGAGCGTGCGCGCTGGAGACAATACGAATGATTATGATACAGAAGTGTGCCTGTAGACACCAGTAGCGTTTGGCGAGGGGAGGGCCCCGGAGATCACTGTACTAAGTCGACGAGATTCCACTATATATCTTAGGACCAATTCCGCGGAAAATGCCGTTTTACCTTACTGAATCCGAGAAGAATGCCGTTTTACCTTACTGAATCCGAGAAGAATGCCGTTTTACCTGGCATTGGATTTCGAGAAATATATGTGTTTGCGACAGAGAGACTGTGGATTCGAGCATTTGAATACTGATTTGAGGATTTGAGTGTTGATCCAAGAATCTGATTTTTGAGTTACATATTGGATTTTTGACTTTCTGAGTTGATTCGAGTTGATAATAATATTGAGATATATCAGCCCTGCGATGTCGTACATTTTCATGTACAGGGCTGGGGGGAATATTGATCATGCACAGGATCAGGGGGGATATCAGTATGGTCATGTATAATGAGTAGGGGGGATGTTGATTGTACTCAGAAACACGACATACAAGATCCATCGTAGACTGAGGAGTCCCATGCTGGAAAGGGATTCTGCAGTAGGGTATTGAGATATCGGAGTAATGTGTGCCCACCAATGCCACTCGTCAGGTGCAACTCTATACTGCATATGAGGCGAGTCAACTCGACGGCGAGGAAGTAATATAAGAGGAGTTCCGTGTCATGTCTAGAGTCAGCTACGCGTTCCCGTGCCAGCTGCGCCTATACCTTTAGAGATCAATCAACAGATCCTCTACCAACGCAGATCTTCAAGAACCGTTGTCAGCTCATTTCCTTTCGTATCGCTCGAGCATTGGTTTGGGGTTTGCGACCCCCGCCTGTGGCAGTCTGCGTGTGGTCGTCTACCAACGCTCTGCTTCAGGAGGTGATTTCTTCTCCTTTCCTTTCGTAACGTTCACGAGTCGTCTCTTTTTTATTGGATTTCCAGCAAAGCCGGTTATCGTATACCCAGGCTGTGCTTCAGGAGGGGGGTTCTGCCATTTTTCCCGTCGTCAAGCGTAAGCTCTATTTTTATTTTTCTGGCACACCTCGTGATCGTCTACCAACGCCGAGCTCCAAGGGGCGTTTTCTGCTCCTTTCCTTTGGTAACGTTCTAGCCTGTTCTCTTATAGCTTTGCGGTGCGTGATCGCCCACCAACTTTGTTCTCCAGGGGGCGTTTTTTGGTATTTCCTTTCGTAACGTGCAGTCTTCCTAAATGTCTACAAGGTAGCAAATCCTGTGATCTTCTACCAACGCTGTTCTTCAGGGGGCGTGGTCTGTTACGTTCCTTTCGTAGAATCCCAAGACGTTTTGTTTGTTTATTTGTCGTGCCTGTGATCGTCAACCAAAGCTGTGATTCAGTGGACAATTATGAGAGCCTTTTTCCAGAATTTCCAGAGTTTGGAAATAATTGGAGATATGTATCAATATACGGAGGCGTTCTGTCACTATTCGTGAAATTCTCCAGAAGCAAAAAAAAAAAAAAAAAACATGTTTGTTAAATTTCACAATGTTAAATTTTACATATTTGGAAAAAAAAAAAGTCAGGAAAACCTGGAAGATAAAAAATTGCGTGAAAAAAACATGGAAATTATCGACAAAAATCTCTCCGATAAGAATGACCTTTATTCTGGTTTTGCTTTTCTTGCAAAATCCGTGATCGTTTACCAATCCTGTGCTGCAAGAGGCGTTTTCTGCTCCTTTCCTTTCGTAATTTACCTTCCATTTGAGGAATCACTCTACAACTGACGCGTAATGTGTTCAACGCGCTGGTTACCATTCAGGTTTACCACCTCGAAACTTAAGTTTGGAATTGTGACTTTTTGTCGATTTGATATGGACTACTAGCCAGGGTAGCGAGGGCATGCCGCGTTGCAAGGTCCTTAATGACGCAACTGCCACTCGCCTTGATGTTTGGCGCTCGATTCGTGGAGTGCTGGTGCTTCCTCCTTAGCTCCGCTCTAGGCGATATCGTAATGTATGCTTAGTGTGTTTACCGTCGGTACTCCAGGTAGGTACAGCCTCCAGTGCAGGGCAAGCACGATTCACTGTAATTCTCGTCCACCCCTGATTAGTTTCTCCCGCTCGCGTTGGAAGTATTAGTAGCTCGTCCTGTACGATAATTCGGAGTATCAGGACAAAGGCGAAGTGCGTACGGTAGTGCCCAGGACACCGAGAGCAGAAACAAAGACGCGGCAGAAGGACAAGACAAATGGGGAAATTTGGGGAGTAGGTCACTGCGATGCGCGACTTAATTAAGGCGTGCAGCACAGCGACCATGCTAGAAAATACCTGTTACTATTTCAATGCGTACGTTTTGATACGCACACGTTTTTATTAGTTTGTTTTCTGTCTTGGTAAAAATAGCACGTTTTTGTTGATACTGCTGTTGAACGACGGAAACAACCGTGGAGGACGGAAAAACGATGTCGGCTCAAGTTATGCACGGGTTTGCTGGGGTTACGAGGTAAAATGGCAGCCACAGGAAGACATAGAAAGTTGTAATCTCGTCGGCCCAGTTGACGAAAAGGAAGAAATACGTTTATAAGTCAAATATCCGCATACATAACTCCCCAACTATCCGTAGTGTTATTCATACGGAACCCCCCAAGGTGTTCTCCGTGGATCATTGGCAGCTACAGTGCAGTAGTTGGTATTGATATTGACGCACGTACGTCATAAAAGCCAGACCTCCCCAACTATCCGTGGCGTTCCTCATACGAAACTCCCCAACTGTCCGTGGTGTTCTCCGTAGATCGTTGGCAGCTACAGTGCAGTAGTTAATCTTGACGCACGTATGTCATACAAGCCCACAGCCTCCCTTCGTGCAATATTGCCATACTAATATGTATGCCGTACGAGATCTACAATCACCCAACACACTACGAGCTGGTTCCACCGACAGCCGAGGCTTAACAGCTTCGCACTTTTACACTTTGGTTTTGGAGAGTTAGGAAACGAAATTTGGCATGGTTGTGTGTCATGACAAGATGAAAAAACTGGCCAACAGTTTTTATTTTTTATTTTTTTGGTTCTTGAGATATATCTTTCTGTTTTTGTGAATTTTTCGGCAACTTTAACCCTCCCTCATTCACGAAAAAAAAAACTCAAAAAGACCAGCGCCCAGTGGTTTCATCTCTTCATGACGCACAACCATGCGAAACTTCATTTTCCAACTCTCAAAAAACCAAAGTGCCAAAGTTATTCCCGTGAAGTATAAAGGCACCCCTACGGCTGTTAAAAAGCTCGATACGTTGCTCTAGTACTTTGGCAGGCTTTAAATATAACAGCCTTGCATGTTTCGCAGAACAAAACAAGTGGCGCAGACGTCTTCCCCTTGTCGATACGATCATGTGAACACTTCTAGTGTCGAATTATTCGACGTATTGGCCGATGTTTGGCCTAAATACGAAATTATATATTTTTTTACTAAAGACAGTTTAAATCCCTATGCAACAACGCCTCCGCAAGTAATACAAATAACGTGCATATCTCGCGAACCACAATTCGCACGTCAAAAATCTCTTCAGCGATGTGTTCCCCTTGTTCATGCGCGCATGTGGATACCTGTAGTGTTGGAACATTCGATTATTCTGGTTTTTATTCCCCGAAGCTGTAGTTTGATGAGTGTCGCTGGAACCAGCTCGTAATCCTTATGTTGTGATATCACCAAGCAATAATGCTATAATGTTAAAACACAGAAATTCCTAAACCCCTTACAGAACCAAACAGCTACCTCCCTTCTGTGAAAAGTCAACAACCTAACCCATTGAAAGTCTAAAAGCTCAAACCAAAGCTAATTTCTGGAATGTATACGTACTTGCTTCAGCTCCAACGCCTTCCAGGTTATCCCGCAAAATCAATGACAACATGCCAACATGCTGACTCAATGAGGTCGCTGCCGTTACGATATAGGATCAAGGCAGCCAAAGGAAGACATAGTAAGTTGTAATATCGTTGCCCTATCATAGTTGACCAAAGACCAAAAGGAAGAAGATGCAAAAAACCTCTTATACGGAACTCCCCAGCTATCAGGGCGTGCGCTATGTGCGGCTGCATCCTGCGAACAACTTTGTGCAGGGCCTGCATCGTCAATTTCAACCTTGCACGCGGACCCAGACTAACTCGACCCCAAGCCTGACCCTAACCCTATCCCGAACCCGAACCCGAACCCCAACCCTTTGGGGGGCTCGAGGTCGGCAGGGACAGTCACGCGGCTCCGCCGCGTGTTTTGGTGGCGTTTTTAAAAAAAAACGCTGGGCGGTCGAAAGGCCCGCCTGGACCAATAAGGCCCGCATACTGCACAGTTTTTTGTGCAGGATGCAGCTGCACATAGGTCGAGTCCAGCTACCAGTATGTTTCTCCGTAGATCATTGGCAGTTACTCTCATCAATTCCCGAACAACACACTTAGTAATAGAATATTGCTTTTGAAAATAGAAGTCCATTGTCGGCCACACTAGATTGTGTGAGGCGTCTATTGATAGCCGTTGTCGACCGCAATACATGTTACACGTATCTAGCGATAGCCACATATCGGTGACAATAGACTGGGAATACCCTTGATCGATAGACGTTGTCCACAACAACAGATTGGCAAACCTGTCCATCGACGACCATTGCTGGCCGTAAGAGATTGTGTAATATATCCATTGACATGTATTGTTCACCACAATAGGTTGTGCACGGTGTCCATCGACGGTCATTGCCGACCGCAATAGATTACGGAAGCTATCAACACTATATTGTTCATACATAAGTTAAAAATACGTATCAGCTGAGATCGAAAGGGATTACGGGCTGAAAACATAATATGTCGACTCTGTAGCACCAGCTTCATTACCGATATGCCCTCCCTTGCACTGGTGCTTGACTGATTTTGACCCCCTCTTGCTCTCATACAAGTCGAATGTCGGTAACAATGGCCATTGATATCCACCATTGCACAACTTCAATATAGGATGCGGCGACATGTGGAACCACGCCCCAATAGTCCTTTGTGGGTGGCGAAGACTATTGATGGACACAATTGTGGGTCTGCCGGTATTGTTGGCATCAATAACTATAAATAACCAACGCTGTTGGTCCAACGTTGAAGCTACTGGTCATCGATGGATAGTATAACTTGCATAATCTATTGTGGTCGACAATGGCTATCGGTAGACCTCGAGCAAAGGCTGTCGATGGACCCACAAGCCAATCTATTGTGGTGTACAATATATCGATAGATAGTGTTGCCAGTCTATTGTTGTTAACAATGGCCACTGATATCGATAGACAGCGTTACCGGTCAATTGTGGCCGACAATGGCCATTGACGAGAGTTGTTTTGAGGTCATCGTGGTCGCCATGGTCTACATCATATTAGATGACACGTGACGACAATGTATAAGTGATTTTAGGAAACGAATTCACATTCAAAGTACGTGTATGTTGTTCGTATATGATACCGGATACTGGTATGTTACATGACATTAGCGCGATACACCATGCACCCACTACTGCCGATCACTATATAGCACGCACGCATTGCACATGGATTACAGTAAGATCGTGTTCAAGAATACTCTAGATGAAGTTGCTGTCGCGCAACGTAGATTGTATTGCTTTGTTTTACACTAGAGTGCCCACTGTATAAGTGGCAATAGACTGGCGATACCGTCAATCTATAGGCAATGCCCATGACGATAGATCGTCCACTGTGTCCATCGATAGACATTTCCGGCCACCGTAAATTGCGGGAAGTGTCTATCGATAGCCATTATCGATCGCAATAGATTGTGCAAGCTATCCATCGATAGCCATTGTCGATCGCAATAGCCTTGACAGAGGGACTACCCGAGACTGCTGCCGGAACAATTTGGAGGGAAATAATATATCGATTAGCACTACCAACGACAACGCACTGAGAAGTCTTTCGTCCAGCGTGTGACACCAAGTCGATCTTGATGCAAGCAAGTCTGAGAATCCTGCTGCCTCCCACCGTGCGACATGATCGTACTATTAATAGCGCCTACAGCGTACTCGATGCACAATCATCCTACTTACAAATCTTCGTGATATGACACCGTCAAGTAATAATGCTATCATTCCAAAACAAAGAAATTCCGAAAGCCACTTACAGAACCGCCTCCCTTCTGTGAAAACCCCAAACCCATTCAAATTCCCAAATATCAAATCAAAGCCGAAATTATGGACTGTATGTATACGTATTGACTCCGACTCCAAAGCCTCCTCGGTTATCCTGCACAAAAATCAGTGACAGCATACTAGAATATTGGCTCAACTCATGCACGGGGTTGCTGAGGTTACGAGGCAGGATGAAGGCAGCCAAAGGAATACATATTAATAGAAGTTTGTATTACCGTTGCTCCAATTGACGAAAAGAAAGAAAAGTGGAAGCTAAATCCTCTCAATATGGAATTATCCAACTATCCGTACTGCTCTACGTGCATCATTGGCAGTTGCACTTGGTCGACATTGACGCAAACATGTGTCATGACATGCTACAGCCTCCCTGCTCCCGACATAATCGTACTTGTGCAGTGGCTATGCCATACTGCATCCGCCATCATCGAACCCATGAAGCATGATTACATGACCAGCACCAATGCTATCAATTCAAAGACAGAAACACCAAGCCCACCTAAAGAACCAAACAGCTTTTCCCCTTCTGTGAAAATGTCAAACCCATTCAAAATCCAAAACTCAAATCAAAGCAAGTTCATGAATTGTATACGCACTGGCTTCAACTTCAAAGTCTTCTCGGTTATTCCACAAAATCAAAGACAGCATGCTAGCACATTGGCTAAACCTATGCACGGCGTTGCTGCAGTTACGATGTAGGATTAAGACAGCCGCAGGAAGACATGGACAACTGAATTTGCGTCGCGCCAGCTGACCGAAAAGAAGTGGAAGACAAATACTTGCATATGGAACTCCTCCTCTATCCGTCCTGCTCTCTGTAGATCATGGTGTCTATATATAGAACTACTTATAGATATCTCAACCTCTGAGCGTGCTCGGTTGGTACATCCCTGGCCTCTCAGAGCTCCCACTTGGGAATCGCCTCCGTTTATTACTTGCCGGACCGTTCCAGCGAGTCTTTGTTTTCTCCATTTCTCGTCGTACTTTCAGTCCTTCTTCCCTTTTTTCTTCTTTCGTTTCGTGTGCGTGCGTGTACTCCGAGCACGGTTGCGCGGGCGAACCCGGCACCATCGCGGGTGTCAGCGGATGCTGGCGAGTAGAGGGGGAGTTGCAAGGAGCGCGGTCGCCGCTTTCGTGCCTAGGCGTCGCGTGTGCCTCGAGACACGAGGGATGCCTCAATAGGCTCTGCCTGGCCTCCATTTGTGATTTTGGATAGAGTACGTACGAGTGTTTAAGGTTCGTTCGGGATTGTAAGATAATATTCAAGCGGTGCTTATTTTTGCGACCGGGCTGAGAGTCACAAGAGGGAGGTACCCCGAATGAGCACCAACATTGTCGAGCTCGTGTCGAGGTCCACGGTGAGCACCGGGCTTCACGCGAGGCGGGCGACGGGGCTCACTGTGGAAGAGAGGGAGGGAAGCTTCACCCGGACTGAATCGGTGGCGAGATGGTCGCGAGAGGGGCGGGCGGCGTACGAGGCTGAGAGAGAAGCTCTGCTGTAAGATATTTTTTTTTCTTCATTTTTTTTTTTTTTGACTGGTGTAAGGTGTTCCACTCAAGTAGTAAATTATTACACGAAAGGGGACGGGGATTTTTTTTCTTTTAGAAATTTTCGGTTTCATTTTCATTGTTTTTGCTGTGTTGCTGTGCCGTTCTGTGCTTTATCTGTCGTACATACGACGAGTGCACAGACACAAGAGCATATCGAAAGAAGAATATAAGTACCCTACCTGGGGTATGTATACGTATGTACGACGTGTGAGCGAGCGTAACGGAAAACCGCCCGCCACGCGAAGCATATGTGGCGTCCGAGCTGTTTTCTCCTGAAGCATGGCGGCGCGACTCTTGGCATTATCAAGTCGCCAGTTTGCAGCTAACTACAGGGGCCATAGAAAAACAATATTCAATCATGGACCTCTGTCCGCTTCGCATAATTTGATGTTTCCTTCCTGAGCGAGCGTGGCGGGCGGCGTAGGCCGCCCGCGGAGCGAAGCGCCTTGTAGAACTACTTATAGATATCTCAACCTCTGAGCGTGCTCGGTTGGTACATCCCTGGCCTCTCAGAGCTCCCACTTGGGAATCGCCTCCGTTTATTACTTGCCGGACCGTTCCAGCGAGTCTTTGTTTTCTCCATTTACTTCTCGTCGTACTTTCAGTCCTTCTTCCCTTTTTTCTTCTTTCGTTTCGTGTGCGTGCGTGTACTCTGAGCAAGGTTGCGCGGGCGAGCCCGGCACCGTCGCGGGTGTCAGCGGATGCTGGCGAGTAGAGGGGGAGTTGCAAGGAGCGCGGTCGCCGCTTTCGTGCCTAGGCGTCGCGTGTGCCTCGAGACACGAGGGATGCATCAATAGGCTCTGTCTGGCCTCCATTTGTGATTTTGGATAGAGTACGTACGAGTATTTAAGGTTCGTTCGGGATTGTAAGATAATATTCAAGCGGTGCTTATTTTTGCGACCGGGCTGAGAAGAGGGAGGTACCCCGAATGAGCACCAACATTGTCGAGCTTGCGTCGAGGTCCACGGTGAGCACCGGGTTTCACGCGAGGCGGGCGACAGGGCTCACTGTGGAAGAGAGGGAGGGAAGCTTCACCCGGACTGAATCGGTGGCGAGATGGTCGCGAGAGGGACGGGCGGCGTACGAGGCTGAGAGAGAAGCTCTGCTGTAAGATATTTTTTTTTTTCTTCATTTTTTTTTTTTTTTTTGACTGGTGTAAGGTGTTCCACTCAAGTAGTAAATTATTACACGAAAGGGGACGGGGATTTTTTTTTTTCTTTTAGAAATTTTCGGTTTCATTTTCATTGTTTTTGCTGTGTTGCTGTGCCGTTCTGTGCTATATCTGTCGTACATACGACGAGTACACAGACACAGAGCATATCGAAAGAAGAAAATAAGTACCCTACCTGGGGTATGTATACGTATGTACGACGTGTGAGCGAGCGTAGCGGAAAACCGCCCGCGACGCGAAGCATATGTGGCGTCCGAGCTGTTTTCTCCTGAAGCATGGCGGCGGGACTCTTGGCATTATCAAGTCGCCAGTTTGCAGCTAACTACTGGGGCCATAAAAAAACAATATTCAATCATGGACCTCTGTCCGCTTCGCATAATTTGATGTTTCCTTCGTGAGCGAGCGTGGCGGGCGGCGTAGGCCGTCCGCGGAGCGAAGCGCCTTGTAACTACTTACAGATATCTCACTCTCTGAGCGTTGTCGGTTGGTACATCCCTGGCCTCTCAGAGCTCCCACTTAGACATCGCCTCCTTTGAATACTTGCCGGACCTCTAAAGCGGTTCTTTGTTTTCTCCATTTTTCTTGGCGCTTCGGTTATTTTTTTTTAGTTTTTTTTTCTCTCGTTTTGTGTGCGTGCGTGTACTCCGAGCACTGCACCGCGGGCGAGCGCGGCGCCGTCGCGGGTGTCCGCGGGTGGTGGCGGGTAGAGGGGGAGTTGCAAAAAGCGCGGTCGCCGTTTTCGTGGCTAGGCGTCGCGTATGCCTCGAGACACTAGGGAAGTTAATGGACTCTGTCTGGCCTCCGTTTCTAGAATTAGATTGAGTATGTAAGAGTCTATAAGGGTCGTTCGGGATTGCAAAAGAACAATAAGCGGTGCTTGTTTTTGCGACCAAGCTGAAGTTCACCAAGAGAGCTACGCAATCTGAGCACCGACATTGTCGAGCTGACGAACGAGGGTCACGGTAAGCACCGGGCTTCACGCGACGCGGGCGACGGAGTTCACCGTGGCAGAGCGGGCGGCAAGCTTTACCCGGACCGGATCGGTGGCGAGGTCGTCGCGAGAGGGGCAGGCGGCGTTTGAGGCTGAGAGAGAGGCTCTGCTGTTCGATTTTTCATTTTTTGTTTCTGCCCGGTCGAAGGTGTTCCAATCAGGCAGGAAATATTACACGAGAGGGGACGGGGATTTGTTTTTCTTTCCGAAAAATTCGGTTTTATTTTCATTGTTTTTGCAGTGCTGCTGTGCCGTGCTGTACTTTCTCTTTCGTACATACGAGCACAGACATACAGCACATCAAAATAAGAAAATAAGTACCCTTCCTGGGGTATGTACGTACGTACGTACATGTGAGCGAGCGTAGCAGGCGGAACCGCCCGCGACCCGAAGCGTATGTGGCGTCCGAGCTGTCTTCTCCTGAAGCATGGCGGCGGAACCCTTGGCATTATCAACTCGCCAGTTTGCAACTACAATCATAAAAAAAGCTATATTCAATTATGGACCTCTGTCCGCTTCGCATAATTCGATGTACTTTTCCTTCCTGAGCGAGCGTAGCGGGCGGCGTAGGCCGCCCGTGGAGCGAAGCGCCTTGTATATATATACCAGGTAGGCAACATCAGTCCGTTGTCGTGATAATGGTTCAGTTGTGACTACAGTACGGCCGGCCATCTAGTCAACGGTCGTTAGCACTGAGTACTATTAGTAGTGAAGAACTGCTGTAACAGTCAGCGATATGCGGTCGACAGACGTGCGTATTCCTTTAACGGAACACGCATATACGAGTACTGGTAACAAGTATTCGGCGGAATATCACACCAGAAAAGTGGTGCAACAAGTCAATAGCTACTGTACATATCTCCCGTACAACATTGTTTCGAAAACAGGACTTCCGGTCTTTTATTCTTCGTCCGTAACCCGCAACTTTCAACATGAAACACCTCCTTTGATTTTCAAACGCCAGTCAGGTCGTTGACCACTACCAGCAAGTCTGTGCTACTACCACCAGCGAGCCTGTGCTACCACTGTTTACCAACACTATACTCGAACAGGTCATGAGCCCGAATACGCGCGGTGCGCACAGCAGGATCATCGGGAAGACGCTCCTGAGGATTCAAATCTGGCTGGGATTTACCCCCCCGCGGACTATTGCGTCGGCAGGCGACACTATAAAAAGGCTACTCGTGCAACAACCGATAATAGAATGAGAACAACAAAGTAAAAACGCGGCTGCGCAAAGCTGATCATATACTAGTGTTGAGACAACTATACGGTTCTACAGTAGAGCGATCGAATGTACCGCACACGACACAACATCTGCATCAGTGCGGCGAACAATCACTGGTTCGAAGCACGAGTATTGACAAACGCAATTCAAGTGAATCGGGTCGAGGGTTGCATAGCTTCATTCTTGAGGAGATATTTGAAATCAAGCGTTACCTCCGAAGACAAGCCCACGAAATCGTCGTGACGGAAGCTCGTACCAAATACAGTAAGTACATATTGTAAATTTATGGTTTCTAAAGCCCACAAAGCTGTGGCGAAGCTCGTACCAAGAACAGGAAACAGGTACAAGTTACGGCGAATGCTGAGTAATTTATTCTGCAACAATAGCTCTCTATTGCAAGAAGAGTTGTTCGCAACGTGGAGGACAGGATTTGCAAACTTGCAGCCCGCTCGTACCAAAGTACGACCAATAATCTTCCGTGAAAATACCGGAAAACCCCGAAGTCGCGATTCGACTGAACTACTGCTGTAGATACGGCGTAATGCATTAGCTCTACGCAACATCGAAGATCGAAGACATCACCAACAACAACGTCGCGACTGTGGCAGAGGGCCCCCTGCGCTGCGACGGGGGGGACGAGCATGCCTAGCGTGACTGGGAAGCACGGATCAAGATCCGCTGCAACGGATCCATCCCTTTCAGCTGCCCCATCATACTAATGGGGCAGGAAGAGTACAAGTCGACTGAAAACCTGGTTCAAGCAACAGCGCAGGAACGTCAAATATCACACCTCTACTCTGCTCTCTTCTTGTCTACGATCGGGAGAGTCACTATTACAGCAGTAGGCGTAAAGAGGGCAAGCAACCGCAAGACAAGCGGCTTAGAACGCGCTCGAGGAGACAAACGGTGGCATCAGCACCAATCACCACTCGTCAGTAGCTCTACGAAGACCTGGCCAAGATCTCACAGGCGACAGACCGCTGGTACATCATGGGGGATAGCACAAGATCGCCTTCACGAAATGGGGGAGTATATTTTCCCAAACGACTTGCAACGCTTACACTACTGGGGCAGACCCTCGACGACTGAAAAGCCGTTCGAAGGGGGAGAGCGTGTCGATAATTTCGAAAGCCTTTCCAAAGCCATGGGACCACCGGAGCCGGCGCATTGGAGAAGGGTATCGATAAAGACATGGGAGACTGGGGCAGAACTACGACGACAGCTACATTCAACGGAACTTACCTCTAAGACTACCAAAGCTAAATCGTGTTCTAGGTATACTACTCTTTCTTAACCCCATCAGCTATACACATCCATCGCCGCGCCGTCATCACCACGCCCATCAGCTTCTCAATGACTACCTCTCCCATCAGCTACTCGTCATCCATCGCAGCGCCATCATCATTACGCACATCCACTCCTCATCGACTAACGAAAATGGCGCCTTCACCAAACAATCGGCACAGAATTATCAGCAAAACAAGACAGGGACCAATTACGATCGACTGCATTTTCAGCATCATCATAATTATGATCGTCTCCCGAAGGCATCGACTGCTACAGCAACGTCTACTACTACAGCAACGACTGGTACAGTAATAACTACGATAGTATTGACTACTACAACAGCAGCGACGTCTGCAGCAGAGAATACTACAGAAAGCGGAAGCCACCACACAGCGACAGCAACACGACTAGCAGCAGCTATTTCAGTCTCGTCGGCTGCTTCAGCGTCACCAGCTGTTGCAGCTTTATCAGCGTTATCGACTACATCGGCTTCCTCAGCTTTATAGGCCGGCACCAAAGTTGGAGCATAGGGCGTATTCGCGGAGGTGGTTACTAATACGCGCGGAACGCTGTAAGACGCATACATATTGTGTGCGACATAAATATAGGAGTTAAGCATCGATTTTTGAAGGCAGTGCAACACACGGTGGACTTGGAACGCTCACGTTTGTCTTCAAAAGACACTCGCTACAACGCACCTGGTATGTTTGAATGGGTCCTTAATGCTGTTCGACTACTATTTTGGGATTTCAGAGTAACTTGATATTAATCGTGTACATGCATTAACATGCATTTAATTGACTTGGCAAGCTAGAGAGTGAAAGAGGACACCGTTTGCAACGACTTGTCACTGCACAAGCTTCAAGTTAGGAGATCATGCACTCAATGATTGGACAAGCTCAGTGAAAGAGAAGACCATTTGCAACGATATTTCACTGCACAAGTTTTGGGTCAGGTGATAACCCCAGGGTAGGATCTCCAAGTGACAGTTACATGTTTTTGCAACGATAGCGTTTTCGCAGAGGCGACTTCCAATCAGGGGAGTGTTAAGATATAGGCAGCACCAACCTCTTATCGTACTAAATGTTCAGTAGCGACTACATTACAGCAGTCTATCTAGTCAACGCTCAGTAGCATTGGGTACTGCTGAAAATTGCAAAATTACAACAATCAGCGATGTGCGATCGATTTACTTGCGTAGAGCTTTGACGAACACGCGCGAGAACAGGTAGCAAGAATGTGGCGAAATTATGTATCAGAAAAGCGATGCAATCGAAAAATCAATAATCACATACCAGGTATCTATATACGTACAAGCACACAAGCACGTTACGAGAACAGGACTTCTGGTCGTTCGTCGGACCAGTATATTAGCTCGGAGTAGGTAAGCTTCCACGATTAAACATCAAGGAGCGTTGCTATGGGTCGCTCAGTAATACGACCCGTAGGGTACATCTACGTATAACAGCCGTAGATGTGAGTTCAACGGGGACTGTCTTGCAAGTACACACCCTACCTCTCGGACATCGTCTTGTTTCACTACTTTATACCCCTCTTGTTTTTTTCTTATTCTCCCGCAACCGGTAACGCTTCAACCTGAAACACCTTCTTTGATTTCCAAACGCCAGCAAGGTAGTTTAACCACTACCAGCACAAACCTGCCATACCGCTTGCCAAGGGTATGCCAGCAAGATACTCCAACACATCGACAGTTATACCTTATCCATCTCGCCTCAAGCATACATAATGTCCTACGGCCACCCTGCTCGCGACATTATCATACTCCTGTAGTGTCTATGCCGTACTAGCGTAGATCAACAATCGTCCAACTCATGAATCCTCAGAATGTGACACCACCAAGAAATACTGCTGTCATCTTCCAACACACAAACTCGAGAAGCCACTTATACGACCAAACGGCTACCTTCCTTTTGTGAAAACAACGAACCCATCGAAAGGTAAACAGCTCAAATCAAGGAACGTTTCTGAATAGTGTCCGTACGTACCGGCTTAAACCCCAAAGCCTTCCCAAATTTCCCGCAAATCGATGTCAACACGCTAGCATGTTGGCTCAACTCATGAACGGGTCTGCCGGGAACACGAAGTAAAATAATGGTACCCAGAAGAAGACAGACCAAGTGGTCACATCGTTGCCTCAGTTGATCAAAACTAGCAAGTAAAAGAATTGTCAAATCCTCCCAAATCCCCAGCCATCCGTACTGTTCTCCCTTGATCATTGACAGTTACACCTAGTCGATCCTGACGTCAGTATGTCATGAATTTCTAGAGAATTTTGGCTTGCGACAACACCACACTATTGCTACTTGCGGTACTACTGTAGATGCACAATCACCCGACTCATAAATTCTCATGATATGACACCACCAAGAAATAATGATGCTACTGTCCCAAACGCAGGAAATTCAAACACCACTTTATAAGAACGAACAGCTGCCTCCCTGCTGTGAAAACACCAATCTCATTCAAATGCATAAAGCTCAAACCAAAGCAAAATTCTGAACTGCATTGTACGTGCTGGCCACAACTCCCAAGCTTCCCCGGTTTTCCCGCTAAATCAATGACAACATGCTATTACAGGGGTCCATAGTTAACGGGACCAAATTTTGTTAGCAAAAATAGGTAAATATATAGGTTTTTATGTACACCATAGGTCCTGTTAACTATGGACCCCCGTAATAGTAGGTTCGCTCAACCCATGAACGGGTCTACTAGGGTTACGAGCTAGGATAAAGGCACTGAGAGGAGAACATGTAAACTTGCAATGCCGTTGCCCAAGTTGACCAAAATGGAAAAAGTATAGCAACCACATTCCCGCATATGGAACTCCCCATATATCATATCTGGTATATCCGTACTGCTCTCCGTAAGTCAATGGTAGTTACAACTATTTAATACTTGATATTGATAAAATTATGTCATAAAACCTTACACCCTCCCTACTTGCGACATCATTATATTAGAGTCTATGCCGTACTAGTTCCACAATATATCAACTCATGAATCACCATGATATGATACCACCAAGTAATAACGCCGTCATTCTAAACGAAAACAAATCAAAACCCACTTCATAGAACAAAACAGCTGCCTCCCTGCTGTGAAAGCGCCAAACTCATTAAAATTCCAAAAGCTTGAATCAAAGCAAATGTCTAGGCTGTATATTTACTGGCTTCAACTCCGTAGTCATCCCGATCATTCCGTAAACTCAACAAAAACATGCGAGAATGTCGGTTCAACTCATGCACGGGTCTGCTGCGGTTACGAGGTAGGATAATGGCAGCCCGAGGTAGACATAGAAAGTGGTACTATCGTGGCCCCAGTTGACCGAAAAGAATGTGTCAATTCCTCCCATAAGGAACTCCTCACATATCCGTCCTATTCTCCGTGCGTCATTGGCAGCTACACCAACTCCGTCTTGACGCAAGTGCGTCACAAAACCATATTGCCTCCCTGCTTGTGACATTATCATACTAATAGTTAGTGTCTATGCCGCACTAGATTCACAATTATCCGACTCGAAAACCCTCAGAATAGGACACCACCACGACATATTGCCTTCTTTCTAAAACACGGAAAGTCTTAAACTCCAAAGAAAGCCTTCCCAAAAAAATCAAAAATCAATGACAACATGCTGGCATCCTGGCTCAACTCATGAACGGGTCTGCCGTGAACACGAGGTAAAAAATAGACGCCAGAGCAAGACTGAGCAATTGGTCTTATCGTCGCCTCATTTGACCCAAAAGAACAATATTAAGATGTCAAATCCTCTCGTATGGAACTCCTCAAGTGTCCATACTTTTTCCCCAGAAAATCGACAGTTACACCTGCTTGATTTTTGTATATATATGTCACACAATCCAATACCCTCCCGGCTTGCGACCATATCATAGTGTCTACGTTGAACTAAATCCAGAATCTTCCGACTCATGAAGTCTCATGGTATGACACCATCAAGCAATAATGATGTTATCCCAAACACAGAAAAAAAGAAGAAAAAACACTTGCAGAAACATACAGCTGCCTCCCTGCTGCGAAACATCAATCCCATTCAAATACCAAGAGCTCAAACTACAGCAAAATTCTGAACTGTACACGTACTGGCTTCAAACTCCCAGGCCTTACTGGTTTGCCCGCAAAACCAATACCAGCATGCTAGCTTGTTGGTTCAACCCATGAACGAGTCTGTTGGGGGCTACGAGCTAGGATAAAGGCATTCAGAGGAGTACATATAAACTTGCGTTGCCGTTGCCCCAGTTGACCAAAAAAGAAAAAGTACAGCAGCCACATCCTCTCATATGGAACTCGCCATATATCATACTTGGTACATCCGTACTGCTATCCGTAAGTCAATGGCAGTTGCAACTGCTCGATATTGATAAAAATATGTCATAAAACCTGACAGCCTCCCTACTTGCGACACCATTGTACTAGTGTCTATGCCGTACTAGATCCACAATCAGCCGATACATCAATCACCTTGATATGATACCACCAAGTAATAATTCTGTCATTCTGGATGCAAACAATCCAAAACCCACTTACAGAACCAAACAGCTGCCTCGCTACTGTGAAAACGCTGAACCCATTACAATTCCAAAAGCTTGAATCAAAGCAAAATACCTGGCCTGTATACGTACTGGATTCAACACCGAAGTCATCCCGATTATTCCGCAAAATCAACGGAAACATACGAGAATGTTGGTTCAACTCATGCACGGGTCTGCTGCGGCTGCGAGGTAAAATAATGGCAGCCCGAAGATTACACAGAAAATGGTTTATCGTCGCCCCAGTTGATCGAAAAGAAGAATATGCCAATTCCTCCCAGATGGAACTCCTCAACTATCTGCCCTGTGCTCTGTAGACCATTGGTAGTTACACCTTTTTCATCTTGACGCAAACAAAATCAGACTGCCTCCCTGCTTGAGACATTTTCATGCTATCAGTAGTTTCTATGCCGCACCGGCTCATCAATCCTCAGAATCTGGTACCACCAAGAAATATTACGAGGTACTAGCATTCCAAAACATCGAAAACCAAACACCCACCTACAGGACCGAACAGCTGCCCCCCTTCTATGAAAACAGCCACCCCATCTAGACTCGAAAAGCTCAAATCAAAGGAAAGTTCTGGACGGTGTACGTACTGGCTTCAACTCCAAAGCCTTGCCGAACATTTTGCGAAATCAATGACAAATTTTATTAAATGCATGTTGGCTCAACTCATGAAGAGGTCGGCTGGGAACACGGCCACCCCATCTAAACTTGAAAAGCTCAAATCAAAGGAAAGTTCTGGACGGTGTACGTGCTGGCTTCAACTCCAAAGCCTTGCCGAACATTTTGCAAAATCAATGACAAATTTTATTAAATGCATGTTGGCTCAACTCATGAAGAGGTCGGCTGGGAACACGGCCACCCCATCTAAACCCGAAAAGCTCAAATCAAAGGAAAGTTCTGGACGGTGTACGTACTGGCTTCAACTCCAAAGCCTTGTCGAACATTTTGCAAAATCAATGACAAATTTTATTAAGTGCATGTTGGCTCAACTCATGAACAGGTAAGCTGGGAACACGAGGTAAAAAAGTGGTAGCCTGAGGAAGACAGAGAAAGTGGTGTTATCGTCGCCTCATTTGGCCATACGTGATCACACGAAGATGTCAAACCCTCCCATATAGAACACTCCAACTATCCATGCTCTCCCAAGATCGTTGACCTCTACACCTGCTGGACTTTGAGGTAAATATGTCATAAAATCCAATAGCCTCCCTGCTTGCAACTAAATCATGCTACTAATAGCGTATATGTTGTACTCAATTCACAATAATTCGACTCATAAATCATGATATGACACCACCAAGTAATATTGCTATTATTCCATACAAAGAAATTCCAAAGCACCCTTATAGAAGCAAACAACTGCCTCCCTGCCGTGAAAACACCAAACTCATTCAAATTCCGCGAGATCAAATCGAATTTCAAAGCTGTTTATAAGATCGCTTCAACTTCAAAGCCTTCCCGGTTAGACCTATGCCAATGATACCGCGAAGTCCAAAAGTTTTCTTTGAAAAATATTGCTTTAAAAAAAACAGCCGAAAATATCTTCGTACTGCCGCTGTGGGAAAAAAGGGATTTTTATTTTTTAGTTTTCCTTCTTTTTTTTCTAACGGCTGCAGGCGGCGCAATTTGTATTCTCTCGTTGCAAATTGTCAACACGCTGATAAAAATCACCTCGTTCGACGGTAGATGCTCGATCTCGATATAGACTCAGCCCACGGCCAACCAGCTTGGTGTCGGGCAGGGCCAACGAGCATAGATGACGGCATCGAAGATAGAAAGTGGATAAATGCTCTAGGGGGCGAGAGCTTGCCGGCGGTGTACTGCGGTATCCTCCCAACCTGAAAATAAAACGGTTTTTTCGCCATTCGAGGCGGATCGAGAAATTTTGTCTTCTGTTTTGTACACACCAGCGGCTAAGTATTTTTTATCGTACGCCTGGCCAGCGCCCGCCGCACGTCACTGGCCATTGTGTGAAGACGGTGACCCAAGGGTGGGTCGGAGCCCCTCTCGAGCGCACTCCGTTCAGAATTCATGACGCAATCGTTGGTTTTGTCGATCGATGTCTGTCGAGGACTCGGAATCTCGCCGCTTCGAACCAAAGATCGCCCTGAGTTTTTCTCAAGCCGATCTTGGCCCAACATCGGCCCCAGATTTGCTTTTTTCGGGCTTTTCCAAAGGTTGGGAACTTTTTTTTTCTAAACGTGCCCATAGGAAGCTTGTTCTACATTTTTTTGGCGGGTGTCTTTGGAATTCAAACTTTTTAACGATACTTCGCATTCCCATTGGCATAGGTCTTATGCCGTAAAATTAATAACACCATGCCACCATGTTGGCCCAACTCATGCACGGGGTTGCTGCAGTTACGAGGTGGGATTAAGGCGGCCGCAGGAAGACATCTAGAGAAAATTGTACCTTTTCCGCCTGCCAGTTGACCACAAGGAATACGAACAGAAGCCAAATCCCCTTCTAAGGAATTCCCCCACTATCTGTACTGTTATTCGTAGATCATTAGCAATTAGACCCAGTCAATCTTGACGAATGTATGTCCTAAACTCCTATTGTCTCCATGCTTGCGACACTATCATACTATTAATAGTGCCTACCCGCTATGCCGAAACCGCAATAGATTAACAATCATCCAAACCATGAAACCTGATTATATGATACCACCGAGTAATAGTACTATCATTCCTAGACACAGAAATTCCAAAACCTACTTATAGAACCAAACAGCTGCCTCCCTCCCGTGAAAACACCAAACCCATTAAAATGCCAAAAGTTCAAACCAAAGCTAGGTTCTAATCTGCATATAAACTGTACGTACTGGCTTCAACTCCCAAACCTTCCCGGATATCCCGCAAAACTAATGACGACATGCTAGCATGTTGGCTCAACCCATGAATGGGCCCGCTGGAGTTACGAGGTAGGATGAAGGTATTCAGAGGAGGGCATACAAGCTTTCGGTGTCGTTGCCCCAGTTGACCAAAAAGGAAGAAGGATAGCAGCCCCATTCTCTCATAAAGAACTCCCCATATATCGTACCAGTATATCCGAAAATGTTCTCCACAGATCAATGGCAGTGGCACCTACTCGAAATTGGTGAAATTATATCATAAACCCTTACGGCCCCCCTGCTTGCGACATTATCATACTACTACTGTAGTGTCTAGTATGCCGTACTAGATACACAACCACCCAACTCATAAATCCTTATAATATGACGCCATCGAGTAATAATGCTGTCATTCTGGAACCAAACAGCTGTCTCCCTTCTGTGGAAACACCAAACCCATTCCAATTCCTGAAGCTAGAATCACAGAAAAGCATATAACTTTATACGCACTGGCTTCAACTCCGAAGCCCTCCCGGTTGTCCCGCAATATCAATGGTAGCATGGTGGCATGCTGGCTCGATTCATGCACGGGGTTGCCGCGGATACGAAAAAGGATGAAGGCCATCAGAAGACGACATAGCAAGTTGCATCGTCGTCCCATCAGTTGACCAAAAGGAAGAAGTAGAAGTCAAATCTTCTGATATGGAACTCCGCATGTCTATGTACTGTTCTCCGTAGATCATTGGAAATTACATCTATTCGACCATGACGGAAGCACGCATAAACTCTTACAGTCTCCCCTCTTGTCATATTATTAACAATGTCTACGCCGAACTACAGTAGCTCACCGTAGTCCAACTCATTATTCGTCACACCCCCAAGTAACAATGCTGTCATTCCGAAACACAGAAATTCAAAAACCCACTGGTAGCACCAAACAGCTGCCTCCCTGCTGTGAAAGCACAAAATCCATTCGCATCCGAAAGCTCAATTCAAAGCAAACACCTTAACTGTATGCGTGCTGGCTTCAACTCCAACGCCCTCTCGGCTATCCAGAAAAACCAATGATAGCATGCCTGCATGTTGACTCAACTCATGCTCAAGGTTGCTGCGGTTTCGGGGTGGGGGATCAAAGCAGCCAGAAAAATACGGAAAACGTTGGATTATCGTCGCCCCAGTTGGCCAAAACAAAGAAGTACGTGTGTAAAATCCTCTGATACGATGAGGCTGATGATGTTCTCACATTAGCTCATTTTCCTAAAATCCTTCCGGTGGTCACAACACGGGCTGAAACAAAATGCATCTCGATGGGGGAGGACAAACAAGTGCGGGTATACCTTCCCGTATCACTTGCAGCCAAATAATGCCAGGAAGATATCTTTTACATGATACATACACCCCGAAGAAGAAAGGAGACGATAAAAAACACAGGTTGAAAAAAAACAGAAAGAGAACAACAAAGAGGAAGAAAATACATATGAAACGAAACAAACATGCGCGTAGGACGCAGGCTGGGCCACGAGGGGGCAATATTGCCGTTCGCTCGTAAGGACGGCACAAGAAAACCAGACAGAAGACAACACGACGCGAGGGTAGTCTCAAAGAGCTATCAACGAACAAAACAAAACGAGCATTTCTTTGTCTAGCTGGTGGGTCAAGGACGACACAAGAGACACAAAATAGGACAGAGGCAGATGGACAAATGGCGGCTCAAAACACGAAAAGAACAACAACAAAAAGAAACAAAGGTCACAAAAACAAAAGAAATTGAAACAAAACATTAAGGTAGCGCACCGCACGCAGAATGGCGAGGGACGGCGGCGGGGGGGGGGGGTACCATCGACTTGCCAGCGAATCGGGCAACACTATACAGGGATTTTATCACAGTAGACAGTAGTCGCTGGGCGTGTTAACAAGAAAGACGGTCATTGCTGAGTTCCGGCGGGAGCCTTCACTACTATACACGGCCTAGCTGCTGTTGCTACGCCTCCTTCAACGCAGCTCCTCTTCCCCCTCCCCCCCCGGCCTCGGGCCTTACGACGTTTTAAGTCGCTTGTGCATTTTGTACCTCAAGCGCTATCGTTTTGATACAGTTTCCTTTTCCATATCGAACCAGCGCTTCATGCACTGCTCTGCCGCTTCCTCTACACCTCTGAACCACTCGCCCGAATTCTTCGCTGCCGCCATTCATTGTTAAACAACGAGGTCACCTTCGAGACAACCCAACCAGTCCTGTTCTTACTCTCCCACATGACCCCTTACTTACCCCCTTCAATCCCCCAAACATCACTCGTTCGTGTAGTCTCTCGAACCCCGCGAAAAGTATCCTCTCCTTTCGCACCGTCAATCCGACGCTCTCACAGCCAGTCTTGGCGAGTGCGTCTGCATAGGAAGGCATGTGGTAGCCGTCGTGATGTTTTTTTCCTCTATCCGATGCAGCGGAGGAGCAATCGGTGGTGAGCCGTTCGCAGTATGGCAAGATGGTCTACAGGAGGGCTCTACGTAACACACTCGTATAGCATAGCTTCCATCAACTCGGCTTTGAACATTCGTACTTTGAGTCGGAGCGGTGCGGTGGGCTGGTTGTACAACGGTAGGCCATACCGTGAGAAACGTACGTTGGCCAGCAGTACGCACCGGCTGATCTCGACAGCAGGGTCGGCGCTCTCGCATACACTTGCCCCAAGGTACACAAACTTAGCGGTGGGACTCTCCAACTATTCGTATCGTTCCTCGTAGATCACTGACAAATACATGTAGTCGACCTTGAAACAAATATATCATGAAGTCCTGCTGCCTCCCTACTTGCGACAACATCGTACTATTTATAGTATATGTGCCGTAGTACAGTAGATCCACAATCATCCAACCCATACCTCCTCATGACATGACACCACCAAGTAATAAGACCAGATTTTTAAAAAAAAACTCATAAAACCTAGCAGATGCCTCCCTGCAGGAAAAAAAACAAAACCCACTCCAATCCCAAAAGTTCAAACCCAGCGAGTTCTGAAATGTATACGTACTACGTAGCTTCAACTCCAAGGCCTTTCCAGTTGTACCGCAAAATCAAGGATAACACGCTAGCAATGTCTCAACTTATGAAAGGGTTTGAAGAGGTTGTAGCGTAAGGTGAAGAAAGCCAGAGGAATGCATACGAAGTTGTATTATCGTCGCCCCAGTTGACCAAAACGAAGCAGAAGCGAACTCCTCTCATATGGAACTCCCCAATTCTGCGTATTGTTCTCCGTAGATCGTTGGCTGTCAAATCTAGTCGAACTTGACGCAAGCATGCCATGAAATCCTACAGCCTCCCTGCTTGCGACATTATCATACTCCTAATAATATACGTGCCGTACTACGGTAGGTTCACAAATTATCCAACTCATAAAATCCTCATGTTATGATATGACACCAAGCAATTATGCTAACATTGCAACGCAGAAATTCAACCCGCATATACGAGAACCGAACACCTGCCTCCCTGCCGTGACAAGTACAAGCCCATTCAAAATCCAAAAGGTCAAAGTCAAAGGAACCTTCTAAATTGTCCACGTACTAAGCCTGTGGCGTCTGGGTCGTCCTAGGGTATCCTATCACGGGGGGGCATAGTAAATAGGACCTACGAAACACACAAAAGCTTATATATTTCCCTATTTTTACTAACAATATTTGGTCCCATTTACTATGGTCCCCTGCAATAGTGGGTTTCCTACTGATCTGTAGACATGCATGCGACATGGATACCTCCTGGGATGTAGTCACATAATATCACTCCGTCTATTGTTACCATGTGTGTGCTTCGGCGAGTCTACCTATCTAGCTGGGTGCGCAGCGATGCTGGCCCCGGGCTCCTGCTGAAACCAGGGTATTTGTGTGGAGCTGTGGGTGCCCGCTTCTTCGGGTGCCCCATAGTGTATGTGTACTTGCGAACGGCCGTATTATCGCGATTGTTCTATTTGCATGCAAAAGAGGAGATTATGTGGCATATTTTTTGTAAAGCAACACACGACTTGGACATCTTCCCACCACACACGAATAGAGTAAGCGAAGAATCTCAGATCCGTAGCGTCAAGAGACAGATATAGCCGCGGCTTGCAGAGTTTCTCAACATGTGCGCTGGGAGTAGGGGCGATATAGGCGTCACCAATCAAAGCGACCGGCCGCGATATCCGCTCAACGACCGTTAGTAACAACAACAGGCAGCAACCAGACACAGCAGGAATCTTGCAAGCCATAAAACTCGGGATAAAGCGTCAGCGCCCGAAGCCCAAAGCTCCATATTTGAAAGCAGATACACCGGAGGCCTGCGGTGAGTTCATTCGCCAATGGGGTGGATTTCGGGAAGATCAGAACTGCTGAAGAAGTGGGGGTTTATGTACGCAGTTGCATACCCGATCAAAGTGTAGCCACCGTCTGCCTTCTGAGCAGCGTTTGAACACATCACGTTCCATCGGGTGATGACGAACTTCTAGATTGAGTCAGGCAAGTGGTCCAGCCCCCCAACAGTGCCTTTTCTACGTACGCTCGCTTGCAGCTTGCCACCGAATGTGCTGCACGCCCATATAACGCTGATAACGTTCGTCGCCATGTACTGCTTACGTGAGAAGCCATGAGTGCCGCGATCGCGCACGCAAATTGATGGCGGTTCGCCAAGAATGTAGGCAACGGGTGGGGTACGTGGAAATCGGCCGCTGGAAAGCCCTTCAGCGCGGGGTTTATGGAGGCCCTTAGGGCGCATCAATATCGAGCAAGCGCCCGTGACGAACTGATAATAGATGACGCACCATGGAAAAACCAGAGAGGTTTCGTCGTCGTGTCCTATACCTAACAGACCAATGGCCGGAAATATGATCGACGCTGGGGTGGGCGGTACTTAACCTGATGGTCGCGGTTGAAGAGGCCGTGCCTCTGAGGATGCATGGGACCGTCGCGGAGGTGAGGGCAGGAGTCAGCATTATCAAGTAGTCGAGGGGCTTCAGCAAGTTTTAAGCGCTGGGAAACAGAGAATAACTACGGCGGTGCGAGAAATAGCCAGAAGTACGACGGGACCAGGGAAAATTGTGACCGAGGGCAATCCCCGTGTCTCAAGTACAGTCAGTCCGAGCCTCAGTGCTTGTTGCGGAACCTGGGTGCGCGTCCGGTGCGAAGAAGCGATTTTCCGGACGACGGGTACATCGCGGTGGTGAATTTTTTTTTTTTTATGATACTGGTATCGGTGGTAGTAGGGTGCACACGCCTGAGAGAATCACTCGCCGTGAATGGGGGACGTTCTCGCGGAACGCGTGCGGCGCCAAGCCGGCGTGTAGCATGTTCCGTGATGCGCGTACGATCCCAAGTCCATGGAATCCGATATACCTGTTTCACACATATACGGCATGTGGCTGTGGAAGTGGCTGAGCATGTTGAATGTAATGGTACTGAGGTCATTTGTCTACATCATCGTAGACGTTTCATGGATTGGTCGTCGGAACAGGACCAGTCGCCACACCAAACGCCGTGAAACGGGCTGAGCGTGCAGCTTAGTATACTATGAGGGTGGTTCCGCTGGTACACGAGATTCTCGAGGGTAAGCTGAAAAAAAATCAAGAAGTACCTGCCGACTGTGGCACAGCACTCGATCATTGTGAAAACGTTAAGCCTGTGGTGGCGGACAACGTAGTCGATGAACGCGGGAAAAGTTGCGGTATCACAACGGAGATTACATGCGTAGCAGCTGCAGCATCACGTGCGGTTGTGGTGCTATTGCGCTGCTGGAAACAAACGCGACCAGGAAAGTATGGATTGCTGCAGCTCAAGGACGCCGATTTTCTGCGACGAGTATACGGTGGATAGTGTAGACAGGAACAGATTGTCGAGCAAGTCTGTGCCATACTTCGTTTTAATGAGCTGAAATCGTGTGTGGTCAGCAAGTTCCTTTTCAATACTGCACAGTGCACCGTGCGGTACTTTGCTTTTAGATATTTCGCGCTACGTTCAAAACACTGCACCTTACTGTTGGTTCTACTGCAGTGATGAACTATCTATTGCGCGTGTGTCATCGTGACCAATCGTTGGTTGTGAGGTTGGATACATGTGTCCCGAAAAAAGTCCGTATGATTGAGTGCACATGTTGCTTGATTTGAGATGCCGTCGGTCAACAAGCAATGACTGTTATTTTTTCTTGCTGTAAGGTATTTAAGTGTTGATTCATTGTCGATTTCAGGGCTGGATGTGTGCCATTTTTCTTGCATTTGCTCACAGTGGGTGGCATCTTCGTACCTGTGGCATTCTTGTTTCCATCCTATTCTTCTTTGTTTCAATGACGTGAGTGCCTTTGGTCTGGTTCGCTAGCTGGGAGAGCGCACATGGAAATATTTGTGACGATAATATTGCAGTACCTTTCATATGACTTTAATGTGTTCAGATGTACTGAGGTTGTGCACGGCTTAGTTTTGTCTTGGGCTCTCTGAACGATAAATTTGTTTTATTGGATGGGAGTAATCCATGTTGCATACCAGGTAGGAAATAGACCCATGGCGAGATATCATGAAGTTTGTAGCTTTTGCCGCTTGCTTT
Source organism: Macrocystis pyrifera (assembly GCA_031763025.1). Lineage (NCBI taxonomy): Eukaryota > Phaeophyceae > Laminariales > Laminariaceae > Macrocystis > Macrocystis pyrifera. The sequence continues at coordinate 10,454,848 of JASSKH010000003.1, forward strand.
CGGGATGTATGAATGTTTCTGCGCGTTGTTTCTGGTAAATTACAGGTAAAACGTTTTGGTGTTATTTTAATATTTCCGCTGAGGATATCTTGTCTACTTTTTTTTCTTTTGCCAGGTGCCTCAAGTCCCTTCGGGTCTGTGGGGTACTTTGGGGGGACGCTGTGGCATCTGGGCCATCCTAGGATATCCTGGCGGGTTCCCTACTGAGATGTAGGCATGCATGCGACAAGGATACCTGCTGAGGTGTCATCACATCATATCACTCCGTATATTTCTATCTGTGTGTGCTTCTGCGAGTCCACCTATCTAGTCAGGTACGCAGCGATGCTGGCCCCGGCTCCAGTTGAGTTCAGGGAGATGAGTTTGGAGGTGTGGGTCACCGCTTCTTTGCGTGCCCCATCAGCCCACCCCGTTATCACGCAAACTCAATGCTAGTATATTATCAACGTATTCACGGGGCTGCTGCGGATACGAGGTAGGATGAAGGCAGCCAGAGGAAGACATAGATAGTTGTAGTATCGTCGCCCCAGTTGACCTAAAGGAAGAAATAGAAGCCAAATCTACTTACAAAGTAACTCCCCACCTGCCTGGTTGGTGAAAACCCGACGTGCTCCGTCCCGGCATTGTAGGGATGCGAGGGTCTATGGTCATATGACTACGGCCATGCACAATAATGAGTACACCCCCACCTACCTGTATTGCTCTCCCTAGATCATTGGCAGCTACACCTGATCAATGTTGACCCAAAGATGTCTTAAACTCCTATGGCCTCCATACTTGCGAGAGTATCATACTAACAACAACGCTCATGCCGCACTAGATCAACAATTTTCCAACTTATTGATCATCACACCACCACAAGTATTGATGCTATCATTCCAAAACACAGAAAATCCTAAACCCACTTCTAGAACCAAACAAATGCCTCCTTGCTGTGGAAACACAAAAACAACGAGTATTTCAAAAGCTCAAGCCAAGCAATATTCTGAAGTACTGCATACGTGCTGGCTTCAACTCCAAAGCCCTCTCGGTTATACGCAAATTCAAAAGCATCATGCTAGCACGTTGACTCAACTCATGCACGACCTTGACTCAACTCATGCACGGGGTTTCAGCGGTTTCGAGGTGGGATGACGACAGCCAGAACAAGCCAGAACAGGTTGGATTATCGTCGCCCCATTTGAATTGAAATAAGAGTACAGAAGCCAAGTCCTCTTGTAGGAAACTACCCAACTATCGGTACCGTTCTCCGTAGATCATTGGCCGTTACACGTAGTCGACCTCGCCGGAAAATGTGTGACGTCCTTCTGCGTCCCTGCTCGCGGCAATATCGTGCTATTAATAGTGCATATGTCGTACTACGGTAGATGCACAATCATCTAACTCATGAATCCTCATGATATAACACCACCACCTAATAATGCTATCAAAAACCTGCTGATAGCACCGAGGAGAGGCCTCCCTGCAATGAAAACACCCAAACCCACTCAAAGTCCGAAAGCTCAAACCAAAGCCACCTATTATCTGTATAAGTACTGGTTTCAACTTCAAAGCCTTCCCGGTTGTCCCGGGAAGTCAATGACAACATGCAAACATGTTGGCTCAACTAATGAACGAGTCTGCAGGGGCTACGAGGTAAGATGAAGGCATACAGAGGAATACATAGAAGACGTATTATGGTCGCCGCAGTTGACCGAAAAGAAGAAAAACCCAAATCCTCTCATATGACTCCTCGAGTGTCCGTACTGTCCTACGTAGATTAGTCGCAGTTTCACCTATTCGGAGTAAGCCACACTTTGATGACGGTCAGAGACAGGCCCGACTAAGGTGGAATATACGAACCGGGTTCGAACCGGTACACAAAACTTGAGAAATAAATGTGAGCGGGAGTTCCCTCTCGCTCTCCAGGGCGCAAAAACAAAATAGCGGAATTCCACGGAAGATAAATCCAGCTACCTCCCTGCTTATGACGATGACATCTTACTTGTATTTACAGTACTAGCGGTACGGCCACGGCTCCGCTCGTGGCGCTAACCTGTGTTGCCCATAGTAGCTTGTAAGTACATGGTATTAATCGTACTAATAGTGTGCGTGATATGCTACTCTGAACGGAGATGTAAGAACCACCCTGCGGTGGTATCAACCCAAGAAATGTCCGAATTTGTCCCCGGGTTGCTGGAGTTGTATATGTATGACATGTTTATGATCCGGGCATGGAACATTATCATCCCCGGTTGTGGCGGGACCTCGACTTTGTCCCGAGGAAACTCTCGCCACGCGCTGGCTCCATGCTGAGCCCCAGCCCAATCGCAAATCAGTCAGTGGGGTTGGGATTCACAGCTTGCGGAGCTGGATCGACCCGGGGGATGTCTTTTTTTGTCCCCGAGTTATTGAAATGTAGATATATGGAAGGATTTCTGATCAGGGTATGGGACTTCATCATCCCCGGGTGCAGCAGGACCTCGGCATTGTCTCGCGGGGCAACTTCCGCCACGCGCTGGCTCCATGAGAACCAGCCAACCGTAAATCAATCAATGGGGTTCGGTTTTCCAAACCTTGAGGGGCTGTTTCAACCCGGAGGGTGTCCGTTTTCGTCGTCCCGGGTTGTTGGAGTCGTAGATGTACGAAAGGATTTACGATCCGGGAATGGGACCTTATCGTCCTCGGGTGCGGCGGAACCTAAACGTTGTCTTGAGATGCAACTCTCACCGCCGGCTGGATCTATGAACCCCACCAATTCCACAGTCACCTGATGGTGGCGGGGTTTCCACTCCTTGCGGGGCGAAATCGACCCAGGGGATGTCCGATTTCGTCCCCGGGTTGTTGGAGTTGTACATGTATGGAAGTAATTATGATCTGGGGATGGGACCTTATCGTCCCCGGATGCGGTGGTACCTCGCCATTGCTCCGGCGGGCAATTCTGGCCGCGCGCTGGCTCCATGAGACCCAACCGATCGTAAATTGGTCAGTAGGGTCCGGGTTTCCACACCTTGCGGGGCTGTATCAACCCGGGGGGTGTCCGTTTTCGTCCCCGAGTTGTTGGATTTGTAGATGCAAAGAAGGATGTATGGTCTGGGGATGGGACCTTATCGTCCCCGGGTGCGGCATAACCTCAACGTTGTCCTGAGGGCCCGTCTTAACGAGAAACCTTTTTCGTGATTTATCGAACAGGAAAAAATGCATTTGATTTGATTCGAATAAAATTTCGTGAAAAGTATGACTTTGGGTCCTATCGAGGAATAGCGTATTAGAAAACAAATCGAGCAACGCGCAAGGGTTAACGAACACCCGAGGGCAACCGACGAGGCGGGTGACGGCCCGCGTCCTCCCCGGGGCGTCGCGGTCAGCGGCCAATTGTTTCTGCCGGCACCGTCGAAGCGGCCATCGCTCTTGGGACGTCTTGAGTGGCTGGCGCAGCCCCGAAGCCCCACGCAGGCAGCAGCGACGGGGATACAGCGATCGAACTTCTGAGCGAAGTCGTAACTTGGTCGATGCTCGTGTGGTTCGCGAGGCAAAGAGGGATGAACAACTGGGTTTGCGACGGCCTTGTCATTTTTTTAGGCTCTGCGGATGGTCTATTCTGTGCTAGGAGTCGTCAGACCTCGCGATGCGGCCGTTCCCGTGGACCTGTTTCTCGGGAATGGTGGATCTCACCTGTGAAGCAGTCGACGACACGGCTCAAGTTTGCGTGGCTTGCTTCGGTTTCAGGAACATGCCACGTCAAGTTGGACAAATTGCCCAAAAAGAATAACGCGAAGAGAAAAGAAGTCCCAAAAGATTTCTTGTCGAATTCGTTTTTTTTTTTCGTTTTATTCTAGTCATAAGTCAAAATGCCTGCATGGTGATTCACTTTTCGACCAAGCAGATGCGAATCAAATCAAACGAAAAAATATTGGCGGAGTATCATAAAAAACGTTTCTCGTTAAGATGGGCCCTGAGGGGCAACTCTCGATGCCGGCTGGCTCTATGAACCTCACCCAAATCCACAGTCGCCCATTGGGGGCGGGGTTTCCACATCTTGCGGGGCAAAATCGACCCGGGGGATGATCGTTTTCGTCCCCGGGTTGTTGGAGTTGCACATGTATGGAATTAATTGTCAAGGCTATCACGATATTTCGGCGGGACGGTAACGGCGGTAACGGTGGGACGGGACTGTAAAACCGCCGTCAAAATGATCCCGCCGTCCCGTCCCGCCCCGTCCCCCCGACAAATTCCCTGACCATCGTCACTTCCCGTCCTGCCCCGCCGATAAATATCTCCCGTTGGAAATTGCGGTCCCGTCCCGTCATCAAAAGCTGCACCGTTGTCACATACATTCCCCTCCGACAGACACAACTTGCCTCTTCCCCTGCAAGATACTTTCGTGGTCGTCTGTTCCCATCCATTCCCACCACGAAATACGAAATGAATCAAGAAATTTTGAGTTGCACTAAAATTTAGTAGTAATTCCTATATAAATACATACCAGGTATGTCACCATAAATTGTGCACAACCCCCTTTCTATGAATGAAATATTCAACAGTAGGAGTAACACACAGCTTGCAAAATTGAGTATAAACTATTCAATTATTCAGTCGAACTCACGGCTGACGTATTAGCATCATCTAAATCTTATATAACATGAAATTGCTCCGCACCACACTTACTTCTTTTTTTTTTAGCAGAAGAACCTGTGCTGGTGTTGATAATCAGCAGCTGATTGATGATTTGTATTCAGATATTTAAATAAAAGTATAAATAAGTACGAAGTACGAAAAAAATGAAAAATTGCTACCAAGTAGTAAGTGGTGTACCTGGTGGTGTTGTTTTATTTTCATTTTTTTAATGAATCTTCATACTTCATATTTCCACGCGCAACACCTGCCACAGCCGCAAGCTCGCCACCACACACAAACAGCACAGAGACCACTCATTGATCAACCCACGGCCACACCAGTGCTGATGTGGCCCAAAACGATGTCAGGAGACATGTCATCAAGCGGGACGCAAACTTTCGCTGTCAAGGATGTACGGGCCGAGTGTTCCACACTGAAACCTAGTATTTTGGTGTCAGTCAACACATGTCAAGGCCAAGTTGCCCTCTGTCAAGGGGTGAAAAGTACTGTCTCCTAACATCGTTGGTGTGACCGGCACGGACGCCATGGATGCCTATCTCCGGGCGGGGTCGATCGACCAGCAGCAGCACTAGAGACACCACCGCCGCCACCACCATCTCCACAACCACCAGTAACAAAGCGCAAGCACATCCATCAGAACAGTCACCATCAGCTGGCACCGCAACAACAGTGCGTGGGGCAGGGGTGGGAAGAAGTAAGAAGACGTCGCCCGTGTAGTGGCAACACTTCTAGTTTGAGCCGCCGGTCGAGAAGATAAACGTCTGCGTCGGCACGGCTCTCTTCGCGCAACCAGAAGTGCGGGAAGCCTTTATGTACAACTGCGCCGACCTTGCAGGGGGAGAGAGGAAAACCGTCCCGTTCCGCCGAGGAAAAAAATATTTACGGTCCCGCTCCGCCGAAGAAAAAGAAAATTACCGTCCCGTCCTGCCGAGGAAAACAATATATACCGTCCCGTCCCGCCAAGGAAAAAATTGTTTACCGTCCTGTCCTGCCGAGGGAAACAATATTTACCGTCCCGTCCCGTCGTGAAAATCTGCCCCGTTGAGTTTTACCGTCCCGTCCCGTCGAGAAATTATGCAACCGCTGTCCCGTCCCGCCAACTTGTTATATGCCCTCATTTTACCGTCCCGTCCCGACCCGTTTTCTTTTTTTTCCCGTTGAACATGTCAAATCTGCCACGTCCCGTCCCGTCACGATTCTCAGTCACTTTAATAAGCCTCGGTAAATATGATCTGGGGATGGGACCTTATCGCGCCTGGGTGCAGCGGTACCTCGCCATTGCCCCGGTGGGTAATTCTGGCCGCGCGCTGACTCCATGAGACCCAGCTAGCCGTAAATCAGCAGGCAGGGTTCGGGTTTCCTCACCTTGCGGGGCTATATCAACCCGCGGGGTGTCCGTTTTCGTCCCCGAGTTGTTGGAGTGGTAAATTTACGAAAGATTTTATGATCTGGCGATGGTACCCCATCATCTCCGGGTGCGCGGGACCTCGACGTTGTCCTGAGGGGAAACTCTCGCCGCGTGCTGACTTTTGAGCCCCAGCCAACCCAGCAATCAGCCGACGGGGGCAGGGTTTCTACACCTTACGGGGCGAAATCGACTCGGATGATGTCCGTTTTCGTCCCCGGGTTGTTGTACTTGTATGGAAGCATTTCTGATAAGGGGATGAGACCTTATCGTCCCCGGGTGCGGCGGGACCTCGCCGTTGTCCCGGCAGGCAGTATTCGTCTCGCGCTGGCTCCATGAGAGCCAGCCAACAGTAAATCCGTCAGTAGGGTCAGGGTTTCTACCTTGCGGGGCTGTATCAACCCGTTGGTGTCCGTTTTCGTCCCCGGATTGTTGGACATGTAAATGAACGAAAGGAACTCTGATCCGGGGATGGGACCTTTTCATCCCTAGTGCGGCGGGACCTCGAGGTTTTTTTTCCTACGGGGAGAATCCCGCCACGCGCCGGCTCTATGAGCCCCACACAAATCAACAATCAGCCGATGGGGACGGGGTTTCCACGCTTTGCGGCGCGGTATCGACCCGGGCGAACTCCGTTTTCGTCCCTGAACTGTTGAAATTGTACATATGGAAGTAATTATGATCAAGGGATGGAAACCATCAACCCCGGGTGCAGCGGTACCTCCCGTCGCCCCAGCGGGCAGTTCTGGCCCCGTGCTGGCTCCATGAGCCCCAGCCAACCGTAAATTAGCCAGTTGTGGTGGAAATCGAGTTTATAGGCCTTAAATTCATGTAGCGTTTGTTGCGTAACATTTTTAGTCTACATTCCCTACAATGGCGTCGCAGACAGGGCGTGAGATTATGAAGAGCGAGTTCCGTGGTTCGATTCTCGCCTTCATCCCCCGAAAAAAAAGAAAAAAAGGGGAATATCTCATGTTCAAGAACCTGTAAAACTCACTCACGTACAAAACACCCAGGAAGGAACGATGAGAGCAATGCGATCATTGCATACTGAGTCCGGTACCGAAAAGTCGAAGGTCAAACGTGGATACTCAGAGTCTCATCGGGGTTCCTGACTTACTCGCAAGGAGAGATAAGTCAGGTTTAGTGAGGGAGAATGTGGTGGAAATCGAGTTTATAAGCCTTAAATTCATGTAGCGTTTGTTACGTAACATTTTTAGTCTACATTTCCTACACAGTATGGTTGGAGTTTCCACAGCTTGGGGGGCGGTATCCACCGGGGGGATGTCCATTTTTTCCCCCGGGTTGTTGGAGTTGTAGGTATACGGAAAAGTTTATGATCTGGGGATGGGGTCTAATCACCCCCGGGTGCGGCGGGGCCTCGACGCTGTCCTGAGGGGCCATTCTCGCGGCCCGCTGGCTCTATGAGCCCCACCCACATCAGCATCAGCCGATGTGGGTAGAGTTTCCACGCCTTGGGGGGCCGTATCGAATCGGGGAACTCCTGTTTCGTCCCTGGGTTGTTGGAGTTACGGATATATGGAAAGATTTATGATCAAGAGATGGGACCTTATCGTCCCCGGGTGCGGCGGAACCACGCCGTTGCCCCGGCGGGCAGTTCTCGCTGCGCGATGGCTCCATGAGCCCCAGCCGACCACAAATCAGCCACTAGGGTTGACGTTTCCACGCCTTTCGGGGGGATATCTACCCGGGGGATGTCCGTTTTCGGCCCCTGGTTGATTTATTTTGTAGATGTAAGACCTATGCCAATGGCAACCCGAAGTATCAATAAAAAGTTTGAATTCCAAAGATACCCGCCAAAAAAAAATAGAACACGCTTCCTATGGGCACGTTCAGAAAAAAAAAAAAGTTCCCAACCTTTGGAAAAGCCCGAAAAAAGCAAATCTGGGGCCGATGTTGGGCCAAGATCGGCTTGAGAAAAACTCAGGCCGATCTTTGGTTCGAAGCGGCGAGATTCCGAGTCCTCGACAGACATCGATCGACAAAACCAACGACTGCGTCATGAATTCTGAACGGAGTGCGCTCGTTAGGGGCTCCGACCCACCCTTGGGTCACCGTCTTCACACAATGGCCAGTGACGTGCGGCGGGCGCTGGCCAGGCGTACGATAAAAAAACAAATAGCCACTGGTGTGTACAAAACAGGAGACAAAATTTCTCGATCTGTCTCGAATGGCAAAAAACAGACTTTTTTTCAGGTTTGGGAGGATACCGCAGGACGCCGCCGGCAAGCTCTCGCCCCCTAGAGCATGTATTCACTTTCTATCTTTGATGCCGTCATCTATACTCGTTGGCCTTGCCCGACACCAAGCGGGTTGGCCTTGGGCTGAGTCTATATCGAGATCGAGCATCTATCGTCGCACGAGCTGATTTTTATCAGCGTGTTGACAAATTGCAACGAGAGGAAACAAATTGCGCCGCCTGCAGCCGTTGGAAAAAAAAAAAAGAAAAAATCAAACATTTTTTTCCCTTTTTTCCCACAGCGGCGGTACGAGGATATTTTCGGCTGTTTTTTTAAAGCAATATTTTAAAAAAAAAAAAGTTTCGGATTTCGCGTTTCCATTGGCATAGGTCTAGGGAAGGATTTATGGTCCGGGGATGATTATCATCCCCGGGTGCGGCGGAACCTCGACGTTGTCCTAAGGGGCGACTCTCGCCGCCGACAGGCTCTATGACCCTCACCCAAATCAACAATCAGCCGATGGAGGCGGGGTTTCCACACCTTGCGGGGCGAGATCGACCCGGGGAATGTCCGATTCGTCCCCCGGCTTTTAGAGTTATAGATGTATTGAAGGATATCTGATCTGAGGATGGGACTTTATCGTCCCTGGGCGCGGCGGAATCTCGCCGTCGCCCCGGCGGGCGGTTCTGGCCGCGCACTGGCTCCATAAGCCCCAGCCAACCACAAATCAGCCAGTAGGGTTGGGGTTTCCGCACGTTGTGGGGCGGTACAACCCGGAGAATGTCCGAGTTTGTCTCCTGGTTCCTGTAGTTGTACATGTATGGAAATTTTTAGGGTACGGGGATGAAGCCTTATCATCACCGTGTGCGGCGGAACCTCGATGTTGTCCCCGGGGAAAACTCTCGCCGCTCGCTGGCTCCATGATGAGCCCCAGCCAAATCATAAGTCAGCCAGTGAGGTTGGGAATTCCACACTTTGTGAAGCGGTATCGACGCGGGCGATGTTCATTTTCATCCCCGAGTTAATGGAGTTGTAGATACATGAAATGATTTCTGACTAGGGGATGGGACTTTGTCATACCCGGGTGCGGTGGGACCTCGCCGATGTCTCGGGGGCCACTCCCGCCGTGCGCTGGCTCCATGAGACCCAGTCAACCGTAAATCAGTCAGTACGGTTCGGTTTTCCAGCCCTTGCGGGGCTGTATTAGCCCGGGGGGTGTCTGTTTTCGTCCCCGGGTTGTTGGAGTTGTAGATGTAAAGAAGGAAATATGATCCGGGGAAGGAACCTTATCGTTCCCGGGTGCGGCGTAACCTCAACGTTGTCCTGACGGGCACCTCTCGCCGCCGGCTGGCTCTACGAGCTTCACCCAAGTCAACAATCGCCCGATCGGGGGGGGGGGGTGTACTCGATAGGAGAGATGTACTCGATCTCATGCATGGCCGTAGTCGTATGGCCATAGACCCTCGCATCCCTACAATGCCGGGATGAAGCATGTCGGGTTTTCACCGACCAGGCAGACATTGCTTGCACCAAGCGCGAAGCGCCGTGAGGTGTCCGGCGAGTCGCATGAAGGGTGAGCTGCATCCTACTAAGAACCGCTTGTGAGGCGGACTTGCATATGGATGACAGCCTCAATGAGTTAGTTTAATTTCCGGTGTAGCCACTTCCACAGACAGCAATGGGAGTACTATGTAACTGCCTCTTGGATGCCTTACCTTGAACACTACGTGATACGATCAATTCCCTTGTGCAGAGTAAAGGTTCTTTACTTCGCACAAATGATCTCACTCCACAACCAGCTGTGGGCGACCGCCAAAACAAAAACAAAAAAAAAAAAAAAACGGTACCCTGGATGTGGCATGTTTTACAGTGTTGTTGCCAACCGACGCCAACCCAACCCATATATAATCTAGATATATATATATATAATGGGGGGGGGGGGGGCGCACTCATTCGTTGCTTGCCTTAGTCATTTAACCATTGGCCACGCATCCTTTCCGAGACAGAGCACCGTTCATATTCCTAATAGAGACACCTCGAACAGTTGGGCGCTTAGTACGTTGTTTCTGTATATCACATACAAACGTTTTTCTAATCTGCCGTTCCTGTTTGGCCGCCTGTGGCCACCATCTATCTCCTAGGATAGCGACCGTTTTCTCGTTGCTATCTAGTGTCTCAAACGTCTCGTGTCACACTCTTTTATTTACCCCATCTCCTCTTCTAACACATCCCGTTCCTGCTTGTTCTTCTCACATTCTTCTGCTATGTGAGTTCTATTCTCTTTTGCTTTGCCACACGGGCACATCTGCGCATCTACTTCCTCTTCCCGGCTACTGGTATACCTCTTTCTTCTTTCTGGCAGCTCCAGGTCCCCTACACGAACTCGCAGTTTTGGCGTTTTCGCGAATTCCCTTGAACCGTGCAAATACGTTTTCATTCCTATTCCTTCGCCTAATTCCCCGTATATATCTAAGCGTTTCTCCGATTTCAACTTGATTCTTATCGCTAGCCTGTCCCTGCTCTCTATCCTTTCTTCTACGTCTGTCTTGTACCTCCTAAACTTCTCTGTGGACTTGCTGTCTTCTTGGTTTCCCCCTATATCCTTCCATACGTTCTCGGCTACGCTATCCCATCTTATTCCAGCTCGCCCTTTTGTTACTTTCTCCCATACAGCTCTATCAACTATGGCTGGCACCTCTTTTTTGGCATGTTCTTGACTTTACATTGTCAATTCAGCTTTCTCATGTTTCTGCATGTATTTTTTTTAAATAAATTTTGAAATACGTCAGCTGTGAGTATTTGTACCAGATATTGAGTTGGTACATCTCCAGTTCTCCTCTTAATACTGTATTACTCGTCGTACTTGAGTATCTTTGTAGTTTTTAGCTGCTTTCATCTTTACTGTTTCCAGCTGTTTAACGAACTTCGCGTACCCTTCCCATACTTCTCTTGTATATTTTAGCCTTGGTACTATCACATTCATCAGGATACATCTCTTGACTCTAGTGTCGAGGTGCGAGTCTGGTAGGATCACATCCATCTTTCCTAAACACGTGTACTTTATCCCTTCCTATTATTTTTGCTCTCTGAGTATCCCAAGAGCAGTATTTGGATATCTCTACACCAAGGTACGTATACTGACCTAAGATCGGCAATCCATCTTCTTCCCAATTCCAACCGAAATTTATCAGGTTCACGTTGTCTTCGTTACATACAACTACTGCGCACTTATTTACGTTCACCGTAACCCTCCATTTCTTAGTGTATTCTAGCGTCTTCTGTATCTGTTTCTGCAACTCTATGGGTTCTTCTGATATCCCCACGATGTCGCCGGCAAACATCAATGCCGACACCGTATCTTCCCCCACCGTGACTCCCTGCTTGGCTGCTTTGACTGCTACCATCAGGTCGTTATATATGCCGTGAATAGATTTCCAGGTATGTGATAACGTACAGCCCTGTGCAACTCCTTGTAAAATATCAGCATACTTCGATATCTCTCTGTCCAGTATCACAGCACTTCTCGCACATTCTGTCATCACTTTCATCATTCTCCACATATTTTTCGCTGATCCCTATTTCCCACAGTCGTTTCCACAATCCATATCTCCATACTGTGCCATACGCCTTCTGTACATCTAGAAAGAAGCAGTATGTTGTTAGCCCCGCGTCGGTCCCATCTTGGATTACCTAATGTGTACAGATAAATGCCTACGCAGCTGTGGTATGGCCTGAGCCCTGCTTGTCCTTCGCTCATATTGTCTTTCTTCTCCATCACTGTTCCCATTCTATCGTTCTAAAGCTTACGAAAGCTTTCGCCTACCGAACTTAATTGCGTTAACCCTCTATAGCTCCCCGGGTCAGCCTTACCTCCGTTCTTAAATAAGTCAACTACTACTCCTTTTACCTCCTGCGTGAGTACTCATTTTTCCTTGTCCAGTTATTCAACATAACCATCATGATAAACATTCCTTCTCCCCCGTGCTTTATTAATGCATTCACTATTGGGTCTGCCCCTGCTGCCTTCTTTTTTTAAGTTTAGCTACACACTTTTTCACTTCTTCACTTGTGAACTCTCTCTGTATCCCTCCGGAACCACTGTCTTCCCTTTCTGGTGCATCTCCGTTCGCCTCTGCCCCCGCGTTGACTTCCTTCTCGAATTCCGCGTCGAAACTTTCGTTGGCTGTGGGCATTCCTACAGCTGCTTCATGCCGCCCTCAAAGTATTCATTCGTTTTGTTTACTTTTAATAAATCTTTCCGTAGCCTTTCTCCTTCTTCCCTACCATATCCTTTATTTCTAGCTGTAGCATTTCCTCCCATCCTGTCGTGGTTTTACTCGATGGGAATCTTGCGCGTGTCTCCTTACTCTTGTAGCCTCTTTTACTTCCTCATCCCACCATTTTACGGCTCGGTTGCCCAATATCAAATTAGTCCCTATTACTATACTCGCTATGGTCTTGAGCAATGGCTTCTTTGTACTATCCTAGCTCCTGCATTATCCCTCCCGATGTCGTTCTTTGGTGTACGTATTCTCCCAACAGCGCGGAAAATTGCTTTGCATTTTTTTTCCATCTCTTCTTGGCACTCTTCCAGTGTTTTGTTACTTCTAGTTTATATATTATCCATCTGTACAACTTCCTACCTCGCCTATGTTTGGTAATTCTCGTCTGTTGACTGTCCGTCCATATTAGACAGTGATCCGTCGTTCCTACGTCCGCTGCGCATACATGTATATCCGTTTTCTTGCTACTTCATTTTTCTACCACCATAAAGTCAAGGAAAGAGCTTTCTCCCTGTTGTATGCACTGTCTATTCCATTCTGGTTCTGTCTTTTTTACTCTAATGTTCAAAGTCTTCATCTCGTCGTGCTTACGGGACTCAACATCTCTTCCCCATTCTAATTATTAGTTGCTTCCCCATATTGTCCAATGTTCTCATTCGAGTTGCTTACCTTCCCGATTCTTGAGCTAAAAATCTCCCACTAGTGCTATCCACTCCTACTTCTCCGAACTCCCTCTGAATACATAATTTTACCCTACTCTTCGACTCTGGGGGCATATAGATGTATACTAAAAAGTAATATTTCGCTCCCCGCTCCCCTGGGGTTTTTATCCAATATCCAAATGATTTCGTCGAATTTAGTGCATTCGATCACCTCTAATACCAGGGTATGTCACACAGGTATTCTTTGACTGGGAGCCCTACTGCCCCCCCCCCCCCCCCCCTATTCTGGAATTTTATATTTTCCTCTTTTCCCCTATCTATGCGTACTCTCCAAGTTTGCATCCTGTTCCCCCCCCCTTCTTTCTCTCACGACTCTTGAATTTCCAATATGTCTAGGTTGCACTTATTTACTTGTTCGGCAATTTCTATCATTTTGCGCTCTTCCGTGGCGAATCTACATACGTTCCATGATCCTATTCTCAGCTTCTTTTTCGTTTCACTATCCACTCTAGTCTTGGCTGCTGTTCCTTCTCCGTTGTCGCTACGAGTATTTCTACTATCTCTTCTTTGAGCATTATTTGCGTTTCCGATTCTGGTTTTGTCCGCTTGTTCTGCGCCCCAATGTTTCTCCCCCATTCCCTTTGAGCCAATTTCTATTTCCTGCCTCCCCTTACTTTCGTTCACCGTAGGACTACGTCTTGGTTTCGCTATTCAATTAGCTATACATACTCTCCATCCTAGTCTTCTAACCCATGCCGACACTTTTTCTGTCTCTATCCTTTGCCGCTCCAAGCTCGCTTTTGGCTTTAGCGTGACTCGAAAGCGTTCTCCCTCCCGTTCTACTTTTCCTACTGAAAAGCAGTACAGTCGCACTTCGTCGCGCTTCCTCTTGAACTCAATCCTCATCATGTCGCTAGGAACTCCTAATATCAGTACTACTAGTACTTTACCCTGCCAATTTTCTCTTCTCCACCCACTCTGCCTTACCGTATTCCTCCTAGTTTCTTCCGAGAATATCTGCAGCTTGTTTGTGTTCATATTTGTAGTGGGAAGCGTTCAAGTTTCTGGAACTTCCCAATCCTCGTACTGGTTGAAGGTCTGGTGTCTTTCGGTTATTTTGCCGGCGCACCACACTAAATAGTGCCTCCAACACAGGCTCGTAGCCTGGAGTCAAGTTCAATACCCTTAGCACAAGTACCCCACGTTTGTGTCAGGCGATCTGCATGGTAACCATCCTGGTGTCCCACGATCGTAACTTCTATCTTCTTGCCTCGTTGGTGTACTGGTTGTGTTCCTCCAGGGAGGTCATTTTTACCGTGCAAGGTTCAAGGACGGCGCACATAACACAAAGTCTCACTTGCACATCGGGATGCCCCGTACGTCGCTTTCTCCGTCATATGTGCGTTTGACCATGGGTAGCCACCCGAAGAATGCTCCCGAGTGGACCTTCACTATCGAAAGTTTGACCAACAATCCCCCCACATTTTGTACTGGCTTCTGTCCTTCAAGATATCAAGATATCTACGTACCGCTTGGTGCTCCTTCTCTTTGAGCATGTGGTCGGCCAAAAGCAAAGTGTTTATTTCATGAGTATATACAGATATTGACTTAATGTCATGCATCATCCACCCCTCCCCTATACTTGGCGCTTGGTATGCGCACCTTATGTCGGGGATTTTAGGAATAATGTCAGACCAGACTTCCACCGCCCAATGGAGTTCGGTAAAGTTTCACGGGTATCTTACCACGAGACCCAACCTTCATGTTAATTGAACATGTCGGGGTGCCCTTGCTGTATCTATGTGGGTGTTTGTGAGGTGGTCCGCCTTCATGCTAGCTTTTTGTCTGTGTTTATGCCTTTACTACCAGTCTTACTATATGGGAGAAACTACAGTATACACTTTTTCTTTTCTTCATGTCCTACGTCTGGTTTGTGTTTAGCATGGGGAAAAAATTGTGGTTAGTTGAGTTGCTTCATGTCTAAATCTGGTTCGTGTTTTGGTAGGAGATAAAAACGATTCGGTGAGAAATTTGTGTTTATTTCTGATTTGTGTTTTGGTCGTATGGGGGAAAAAAAAAGGCTAGTTGACTAATTTTGTGTCTGGTATGATAAATATATATATATATGAGTTTGAGTAATTTCATGTCTTGGTCCGGTTTGTGTCATGCTAAGGGAAACAAAACTGGTTAGTTCAATTGTTTCACGTGTGAATCTGTTTTTTGTGTTCCGGTATGAAGAAAAAACAATGTTGGTTGAGAAATTTCAAGTCTAAATCTGGTTTGTGCATTGGTATGAATAAATAGCTGTGGTTTCGTGTCTGTTGTGTTGCGTTTGCTGTTCCGGTGGGTCTGGTTTTTGAGCTGTTGTTTGCATCGTGTCTGTGTCTGGTCTATGTGGCATTTGTGCGGGAAGGGACAGTCTGCACATGGCATGTCCAGTGTCAGGTGGCTTATTTTACAGAGTCGTCGCCACTCGACGCCAACCCATCCAGATTTAGAGAGGGGGAGATGGGGGTGGGGTTTCCACACCTCGCGGGGTGTAATAAAGACCCGGGGGTGTCCATTTTCGTCCCCGGGTTGTTGGAGTTGTGCATGTATGGAAGTATTTCTGATCAGGATATGGGACCTCATCATCCCCGGGTGCGGCGGGACCTCCCTTTGCTCCGGCGGGAAATTTTGGTCCCGCGCTGGCTCCATGCGACCCAGCCAACCGTATATCAGCCAATAGGGTTGGAGCTTCCACACCTTGCGGGGCGGTATTTATCCGGGGGTGTTTATTTTTGTCCCCGAGTAGTTGGAGTTGTAGATATACGGAAGGATCTATGATCCGGGATTGAACCTCTTCATCCCCGGGTGCGGCGGGACCTCGGCGTTGTCCTGGGGCGCCACTCTCGCGGCGCGCTGGCTTTATGAGCCGCCGATGTAGGTGGGGTTTCAACACCTTGCGGGGCGGTATCGAACTGGGGGAACTCCGTTTTCGTCCCTGGGTTTTTTTAGTTGTAGATTTATGGAAGGATTCCTGATCAGGTGATGAGACCTTATCACCCCCGGGTGCGGCGGGACCTCGCCGTTGCCCCCGCCAGGGGGGAATCTACCCAAGGGATGCCCGTTTTCGTCCCCTGGTTGATGCAATTGTAGATGTACGGAACGATTTATGCTGGGGATGGGATCTCATCATCCCGAGTGCGGCGGGACCTCGACGTTCTCCCGAGGGGCAACTCTCATCGCGCGCTGGCAATATGAGCCTCACTCAAATCAGCAATCAGCCAGTGGGGGTGGGGGGTTTCCACACCTCGCGGCGCGGTTCCGGGTTGTTGGAGTTGTACATGTATGGAATGATTTCTGATCAGAGGATGGGGCCTTATCGCCCCCGGGTTCAGCGGAACTTCGCCGTTGCCCCCGTGGGAAATCTTCGCCTCGAGTTGGCTCCATGAGTTCCAGCCAACCGTAAATCAGCCAGTAGCATTGGGGCTTCCACACCTTGCGGGGCGGTGTCGATCCGTGAGGCGTGCTACGATAGGGGTAGGACTTTTCAGCTAAAATACTATCTGGATGACGGGGCTCCTTAACCCCAAATCGTCGGAACTCTTTGTTATTTTTTGCAAAAGTAGTATTCCTGCACCCAGGCCATTAGATTGTTCATCGGGTTGGACTTTCAATTTTTCAAAAATCTGATTTTAGGTGAGATATAGAGCTCCTCAAACGAGGAATAGCAAGTGTCCCGGTGGATGTCCGTTTTCGTCCCCGGGTTGTTGGACTTGTAGATGCATGGAAAGAGTTATTATCCGGGGATGAGACCCTATCGTCCCCGGGTGCCGCTGGCTCCATGAGCCTCGAATCAGTGATGAGCCGATGAGGTGGGGTTTCCACATCGTGGGGGGCGACGTCGATCCGGGGGATCGCCGTTTTTAGTCACCGGTTGGTCGGAGTTGTACATGTATGAAGGGATTTCTGATCCGGGGATGGGACCCTATCCTGCTCGGGTGAGGTGGAACCTCGATGGCTTTATTCAGCACCAATATTTTAGGAAGAGCCAGCGGCTCAGGCGTGGATTTAGCCAACCAATCAGCGGGCAGAATTGCAGTCCAAAAGTGTGAGTCAGCAGCCACGGGTAGGCTGGCTAGATGGCTGTCAGAACTGCCTTGGGATTGTGCCACGGCCGTTGTTCGGCGCGGCATGAGACCCGATGTTCTGCTGGTTGTGGCACCCAGCCTTCCTACCCATGAGGAAAGGCGGGGCTGAAGCGCGCTGGATCACGAAACATGATTCCAGGCAGACTACGAGTAACAGCAATAATATAGTTATATTGCCATGTATATACCAAATGGACTTACTAGCACATCGGCCACGATTTCTCTTCCGGCCGCGAGTCGTTTCTTTGCGCTCTCGGCCGCGGCGCACGCAGGGGGGCGGTGTGTACACCACGGCGCAAGTGCGGGTCCCGGCCGGGCTCGGTGGTGCGTGCCTTTAAAGTCATGAAAACTGGCAAGTATTGGCGGGGACGCCTTACGCCGAGCTAGAGCCAAGCAGATCCATGGAAACCCCGAACTGTCATTTTTTCCATTTTTCACCTCTGCTGCTGTTTCTGGAGCACTACATCAACCCTCAAACGCTAGGTAGCGACCGTGAATAGCCGCGCTTGAGTCGTTACTCTTTGCGACAACCCACATGTGGTGGTGATACGTGTGTGTGCGTGAGCATGCGTTTGCTTCTGTGTATCCTGCCGCAGTAGAAACCTAGAGGTGCAATTTCAGCCTTTCTCTTCCTCTTTTTTGCTCTAATGTATATTTATACGTGCTGGCTTCAACTTTAAAGCCTTCCCGATCATCCCCCACAATCAAGGGCAACATATAGCATGTTGGCTCATCTCATGCACGGGGTTGCTGCGGTTATGAGGTAGGATGAAGACAGCCACAACAAGACAGAGTACGTTGTACAAGGAGCTTCGCGTAGCGAGCGGTTTTGCCCGCTACGCTCGCTCACGAGGAAGAATGGAACGGAACAGATAGTCCAAACATTTAGATGTAAACAGGCGACTTGCAAATGCCAAGAGCTCCATGCTCCTTACAGGAAAACAACCCGGACGCCGCATGCTGTACGTATGATACATACGACCGTATTTCGATATTTATGTACGAAAGAGATGCACGCATGGCACAGCACCGCAAAACAAAATAGCTGAAACAAGACGCGTTCAACGATAGAGGAGGACATTTCCGCCAAACTGTTTTCTGAATGACGAAGTTCCTCAACCCAAAATCGTCGGAATGCCGATCTTGTTTCGAAAAATAACGTTTTGGTATACTTGGGCTATGGGATTATTCATCGGGATGCAATTTGATTTTTGCTGAAGTCAGTTTTCGGGTTAGATATGGAGCCGCTTAAGTGAGGAGTCTTACAAGATTTAGGGTGATTCCCTATCGTAGAACGCCTCACAATGAATAAAAAAAACAATCCCCATCCCCCCTGATGAAATCATTTTTCGTATGGTTGGAACACCGTACGCCGGTCGAAAATAATCGAACAGCAAAACTTCTTTCTGCCTCGTACGCTGCCCGGCCCTCTCGCGACCACCCCCTCGATAAAGTATTACTCGCCTGATTGGAACACCTAGCGCCGGTTAAAAAAAACAAATCGAACAGCAGAATTCCCCCAGCCTCGTTCGCTGCCCGTCCCTCTCGTGATCACCTCGCCACCGATTCGGTCCAGACAAAGTTTTTTCCCTCTCTGCACCAGTGAGTCCCGTCGCCCGCCTCGCGTGAAGCCCGGTGCTCACCGTGACCCTCGTTCGCCAGCTAGACAGTATTGATGCTCAGACTGCAGAGGTATATCTTTCAATTTTAGCGTGATCGCCAAAATAAGAACCGCTTGAATGTTCTTTTGCATACCAAAACGATCCTTATAGACTCGTACATAGTATATTTAACCCAACATCAGAAGGCCAGGCAGAGCTCATTCATGCTTCCCTCGTGTCTCGATGGGCACGGGACGCCTAGCCACGAAAACGGCGACCGCTCTCCTTCCAACCCGCCATCTACCTGCCAGCGCCCGCTGACCCCCGCGATGGTGCCGAGCACGCCTGCGTTGCCGCGCTCTGGGTGTACGTACGCGCACAAAAAAAAAAAACTCTCGCCGGCAAGTAATAAAAGGAGGCGGTATCCAAGTGGGAGCTCTCAGATGTCAGGAATGTACCAACCGAGCACTCTCAGGAAAAGACAAACGCAAATAAGTCTAGTATCGTCGCACCAGTTGACAAATGGAATAAGTAGAAGCCAAATCCTCTCACATAACTCCCCAACTATCTGTACTGTTCTCCGTAGATCATTGATAGTTACACCTGCTCGATTCTGACGCAAGCGTATCACAAAATCCTACAACCTTCCTGCTTGCGACAATATCATATTACGGTAGTGTCTACCGTACTGCAGTAGACCCACAATCATCCAACTATTAAATCCTCCTGATACGACACAACCAAGTAAGCATGCAACTATGCTATCTTCCCGACTCAGAAAATCCAAAACCATCTTAGTATAGAGCCAAACAGCTGCCTCCCTGCTGTGAAAACACCTAACCAATTTCAATTCCACATGCTAATTTCGGAACTGTATACGTACAGGCTTCAACTCCAATGCCTTCCCGGATATCACGCAAATCAATGACAACGCGCTAGCGTATTGGCTCAATTCATGCACCGGGTTGCTGCGTTTACGACGTGAGATGAAGGCAGCCAGAGAAAGAAAGAGAACGTTGTATTATCGTCGCCCCAATTTACCAAACGGGGGTATAGAAGCCGAATCCTCTTATATGGAACTCCCCCAACTATCTACGATGTCCTCCCTGGATCTTTGGCATTTAAATCTAGTCGATATTTCCGCAAGACGTCATAAAATCCTGCAGCCTCCCTACTTGCGATATCGTCATACCACTGTAGTGTCTACCAGGTGCAGTATAAGCCGTACTACAGTAGATTCACAATCATCCAACTCTAAAATATAGTGATATAACACCACCGAGTAATGTTGTCATCATTCCAAACACAGAAATCACAAAACACACTGCGAAACCGCTGCTTCTTCAGTGAAAACTCCTAAAGCTCAAATCAAACCAAACATTTTCACGTTTTAGGGAATCCGTCTCATATTTTTTCAATGACCAGGACAAACAGTTGCGTATGAATGAATCGCCGGAAATCGCATTTTCGAGAACCATCGCTCGAGACCGTCGAAAAGCATCACACGAAAAGAAAGAGCAAATGCCAAAATCAGGTATACCTCACCCGTTTGAGCCAAAATCAGGTACATGCTAAAACCAAGTAAAAAACGCGCGCCACGAGCGGTGTGATGTCCATGACAATCCGGTAAAAAAAGAGTGCGCCTAAACCAAGCGCCACAGGCTTCTAAAATCTGAATAATTTTGTGTTCTTCAGGGTGTAGGTACCACGGGCTCCACTGGAACCTGCAGAGAGTCACTATTAATATGCTTCGTTTGTTTCGCCACGGCGGGAGCGCCAAGAGTATTTATTTACTCTGCCCCCCCCCCCCCCCCCCCGTTGACAGCTTAAAGCTTCCAGACCGTTCTCGCGGAACCGCCTGCTCAGCACGAAAATATCTTGCCGTACCAAACCTGAGACCACCTCGACGCGGGGTGGTGCAGACGAAATGCCGTGTGGCCATGGTGCTGTAAAGACCGCTGTGAACATAGAAAACAACAGAGTACACACAACAACTAACTGAAGCAAATCGAACACCCTAAAGGAGAAAAAGTGAAACCAGCGTACGCATGTATGCATGTATATACGTACTTTTACGTACGACGTACGAGTACAGAGTCTATTATACACGTCAATACAGAAAAAAATCAACCGAGGGAGGGCAGACTCATACGGAGAGAAAACACAGTGTACGTGTGGCCTCTCTGATTGGTTCAAAGTTGGCCGAAATCAGTTGAAAGCTAGACAGAGTAGAAAAAATCAGGTATACCTTGGCTTTTTTGAGCCAAAATCAGCTACGATGTCAGCCTGGCCAATAGCAGGGCTCCAGGGGTGTGTTTTGTACTTGGTTTTAGCATGGAACTGAGTTTGGCCGAAAAGTGGCGAGGTATACCTGATTTTGGCTAAAACCCCCAAAAAAATGATCACACTGCGCTCTTGGGCGCTTGGTCGTTTGTGGCGATGGGATTTCATTGCTTCTGGCTGGTTGATTTAATACTAAGATCAAACGGTGCCTTTTGTCATTTTTAGCGCCGTTAAGGGCAAGAAAAAGCCTTCGTTGACACCCTCAATTGTATACCTACCGACTTCGACTCCCGACTCCAAAGCCTTCCTGGCTATCTCGCAAAATCAATGACAACATACTAGCATGTTGGCTCAACTCATGCGCGTGGTTGCTACGGTTACAAACTAGGATGACGGCAGCCAGGGGGAGCAGCCAAAGGAAGTCATAGAAAGTGGTGTTGTTGTCACCGCAGTCGACCAAAACGAAGGGATAAAAGCCAAAGCCTCTCATATGGAACCCCCCAACTATCCCTACTGTTCGCCTAAAACTAATGGCATCTACACCTGCTCAATCTTGACGTAAATACGTCATAGCCTCCCATTATCTCTATTCTTGCGACAGTATCATACTATCAATAGCATATATGCCGTAGTACAGTAGATCCTCAACCATACAACTCGTAAATCCTCATGATATGAGACCAAATAATGCTATCAATCCAAAACACACTAATTCAAAATCCCACTCGGACGAACCAAACAGCTGCCTCCCTTCTATGAAAACACAAAACCAATATACATTCCTGAAGCTTAGCTCAAAGTAGAAGGATGAACTGTATACGTGCTGGCTTCAACTCTAAACCCTTGCCGGTTATCCAGCGAAATAGATGACACCATGCTCATAAAATCAATGTTGATTCAACTCATGCGCGGGGGTTGCTGCAGCTATGAGGTAGGATGAAGGCAGCTACTAACAGACATAGTGTTGCATTCTCATCGCCTCAATTGACCAAAAGGAAGTAGAGTCAAACGCCTCTCATGATAAACTCCCCAGCTATACATGCTGTTCTCCGTGCATCATTGGCAGTTACACGTACGAGTAGTCGATCTTAAGGTAAGTATGTCGCATAATCATACAGTCTCCCTATTTGCGGCATAATCATATTAAAGTCTATGACGTGCAACAGTAGATCCACAGTCATCCAACTCGTGTATCCTTATGCTATGACACCACCAAGTAATAATGCAATCATTTCAACACAGAAATTCCAAAACCCATTTGTAGAACCAGCAGCTTCCTTCCTGCTGTGAGAACATAAACCCTTTCAAATTCCAAAAGTTCAAATCGGAGCAAATTCTGAACTGCGCACTTCCAAAGCCTTGCCGGTTATCCTGCGTAGTCAACGACAATATGCTAGCATGTTGATTCAACTAATGCACGTGGTTGCTGCGCTTACAAGAAAGGATGACGGGAGTCAGAGGAAAACGTAGTTGCATTGTCGTCGCCCCAGTTGACCAAGAGGAAGCATAGAAGCCAAATGCTATCTTATGAACTCCCCAACTACCAGGACTGTTCACCGTAAATCATTGAAAGTTATAGCTATTCGTAGTCAATCTTAACGCAAGCATGTCATAAAATCTTACAAACGGGATTATAACACATGATTTTTGTTCTTTCTGTGTGTCTCACTCTGCGTCTGTGTGTGCTTCGTCTGCGTGTATTTGTGTTTTTTATTTTGTGTCTCGCTATCTGTTCCGTCCGCTGCTCTCCTCTCCTCTCTTCTCCTCACTTCTCCTCCCCTCTCCTCTCTCGCGTCGCCATTCGGCGCTCCCTGACCCATTTTTTTTATCTCCACCACAAACCCTGCCTTCCCTTCAGCCGCTCTCATAAGTACCGGTACTACAGTAGACTACTCAACTCTCCCGCCCCTTTTCCTCTCAAGCTTATCCCAACGCCCCGGTTCTGCTTGCGGTTCTATCCCAGCTTCCTCCCAATAGTTTGCTTTCGGGTCCATCTCAACTCCTCCCGGTCCTGCATGCGTTACATCGCAGCTTCTCCCGGTTCTGCATACGACTCCATCTCATCTTCTCCCGGTTCTGCGTGCGTTCCATCTCAGCTTCTTCCACTGTGTTCTCCGTTTAGTGAACCCACCCAACCTCCTTTTCGCCGGGTAGCTTCAGCCCTTCAAACACCCTCCCATATAAATACGCTCTCCGCCCATCGGAATGTCCAATACCGGCGTAGAGAGCAATTTCTACGTCCAACAGCGTTTTGTCTTACCTTGTTTCGGCTGTTTCGCCCATTCTCTCGATTTCCACATCGTTCGCTTGGGTCGCGCCGATATTCGATGGCAGCTTTCTCATTGTTGAGTAATACCAGGTCTAAATTAGGCTGTTTTTGTTTAGCTTTCTACGTGTGTACCTTCTGGCATTGTTTTTTGTGGCGACGCCTGCGTGTGATCGTCTATCAACGCTGTGTTTAGGGAGGCGTTTCCTGCCCGTTTCTTTCGTAATATTCGAGCATTGTACTTTCTCCACGACGCCTGCCTGTGGTCGTCTATCAACGCTCTGCTTCGGGGGGTGTTTTCTGCTCTTTTCCTTTCGTAATGTTCGAGCTTCTTCTCTTTTATGTATCTAATTTCTAGCAAAGTCTGTGGTCGCATACCAACGCTGTGCTTCAGGGGGCGTTTTCTGCTCCTTTCCTTTCGTATAGTTTAATCTCTGTTTTTCTTCGCGAAGCCTTCGTTGTCTACCAACACTGTGCTTCAAGATATTTTCTCTGCTCCTATCATGTTGTAATTAATTTTTTCATTTGAGGCATCACCCAACAACTGACGTGCAATGTGTTCAACGCGCTGGTTACCATTCACTTTACCACTTGCAAGCTCGGGTTGGTATATTGACTGTTTTGCTGATTTGGTGAGGGCTACTAGCCAGCGTAGCGAGGGCATGCCGCGTTGCAAGATTTCTCACGACGCATTGCCACTCGCCTTGATTTTTAGCGCTCGACGCGTGAGCGTTGGTGCTTCGTCCTCACAAAGCTCTGCTCTAGGCGTTGTCGTGATGTATGCAAAGCATGTATACCGTTGGTACTCCAGATAGGTGCAGCCTCGCGTGCAGGGCTGACACGACGTATGGTAGTTCTCGTCTACCCCTTGCTCCTTCCTCCGGCTCGCGTGGAACGCATTACAGTAGTAGCTCCTCCTGTACGACAATTCGGAGCAACAGAGCAAAGGCGAAGTACGTACGTAGTGCGCAGGACACCGAGAGCAGAAACAACGATGCGGCAAGAGGGCATGGAAAACAGGAAAATAGGGGCACACAGGTCACTGCAACGCACAACATATTTGAGGCGTGCAGCACAAGGATCTATGCTAGAAATCACGTTACAGTTTTCTAATACTACACGCAGCATGTTTTCAATATTTGTGGAAGCGTTTGGATTGATACTGTATAACGGGGAAACGAAGATTTATTTAGAGTTTCCTTCGCCTTGCGTTGCTGCCTGTCTTTAATAATTCAGACGGCGGCCATCTGTTCGCGGTCTAGCCCATTGAATTGTTCGCCCAAGGGACTGGGTGAGGGTGGTAGTATTGGAGCTTTTTTAGTGGCCGTCTTTCGCAACATGAAGAAATACGAGTGACCAATACATATACAAAGCTCCCCTTCCGCATGTAGGTTCCCGGGGGCGTCGCAGGGCGAAAAGGGAGTCACAGGTAACACACGTATGGCTGTTCTTAGCGAAAACGTGAGTGACGGATTAGCGTATTGCTCCAAGGAGAAAGTAGTACTAATAGTAGTCAGCAGGAAGTGAGTACTACTCTTTCTGTGGTGAATACTACCTAATACATGCACGCGGTACCACATGGGTTGACTACTATACTGTTACTATACACCACTATACCACTACTCCGCAGATGTAGTACAGGTAGATAGGCAGCATGCACTCCACAACAACTACCCGGTACACTACTACAACTACTAGCTATACTATTAATACTACTATGTACTACTGCTAGAGCATGACCAATCACTCATACAACACAGACAACCATATGGTAAACAGAGAGGTCATGTAACCACGCGATACCATGGGTTGGGGCATGACTACTATACGGTTATACTATACACTGCCAGTATTACGTAGATGCAGCACAGGTAGAAGCAGCACGAATATATACTACACTACTGCCTACTACTACTACTAATACTGCTACTACTATAGTATTAACTTTAATACAACGGCAACGTAGCATGCAAGCGGCACCATGCGTTGGGGGCATGACCACTATCCTACTCTTAATAAATATACACCATTACTACGCAGATAGATGTACTGTAGTAAAGGTATAAGTAGCATGCACGCTACACAATACTATACTACTACGACCACTATTAAGATTTTGTAAGTGTTCAGGCGACGTAGCATATACGGTTGAGGGCACCTACTGCTATTGACCAGGTAGAAGGAGCATGCAGCCGGCAACAACAGCAATCGCGGACACCACAACGACTACGATTATTGCTACTACTTATATTACGAGGGACCATAGTAATTAGGACCAAATATTATTAGTAAAAGTAGGGAATTATATAGGTTATTGTGTCAACAGTAGGTCCTATTTACTATGACCCCCCGGAATAGCACAGGTACTACTACTGCTATCGGACAAGCATTAACAGAAGCAGCATGCGCCCGGTACCATGGGCTACTCTTAATACTAATACTACAACTAAAACTATTACCTGGTATATACTATACTAACTACTTCAGAATTCTATCCCTGCGTGTCAAAAAAGGCGTCTATAACACAAAAAGGCCAAATAACCGAAAACGCCACTATTCATATTAGTAGGAAGCAGCTTCTCTGTATTTATTCGTGTACACGTATACGTACGGTTGGGGCACGATGAAAAAGTTATCTGCATCTATCTGTCCTGAAAAAATACAGTATAATGTGGGGTCCAGGTTCTCGACCAGACCGTCGCATGGGTATTGTCCCGCGGAGGTCCCACCATTCGCCGAGGTCGTGGATATCCGTATATCTTATTGTACGACTGTGGTCATCCATATTCCATGACTATTTGTTGTCGTCAGCAGAGATGTCGTCAGCAGTGACATTGTCCCGTGACAAGTAGTCACTGCGGATTGGAATGCAAGGCCCGTGCCTCGCACACACTCTCTCTTCCTCTTCCATCATCGTTGATGGTTGTTCGTGAGATCGTCCGTACCGATCCTATACCAAAACCTGGCGTGTCCTACACGCTACACCCTCTAAGAAAGGGAAGTGCCACAGATGTCGAGTCGAACCTGGGGGTCCTCCCCACATTTGGCGTCGACGAAGGCTCGCGCCTGTGGCAGTTCTTGTTTTCTCGTGAAAACACACAAGAGGTTCGGTATTTTTCTTCACATCGTACGAAGAAAAACACGAAAGAAAAAATCAAAGAGGACACGAGTCAGTGTTTCGTAGACTGAGTAAACTACCCATTTCATCGTTGCGATCTATGGAAGGCGCCCTTCGCCACGCTCATCGTTGACAAGCGAAGAACGCTCTCCAATCGCTATGGGCCGTGGTTCTACCCGTCTTCTGGTATACGATATGCTCAAGCCGCGTTGGTAAGCCTTCGGTGGCGAGTAGATCTATCGTACCTACCGTCGTTTGTTTCTTCCGCTGTACGTATCAGTGAAACAGACACGTTCGTTATGTCTACCTGCGAGTAGATATTTTCGTTTTGTCGATTTCAGGTAGGTGTTTGTCTGCAGAGTCTTCTGTGAACCCACCTGGAGCGCTAACGCTACGTAGCATAAGCGCTGGTTCTTCGTATAACCACCGACGAAACACCGTCCTAGTTTCATCCACCAATAACCGCGCTCTGCCCTCGTTAGGCAGGTACATACCATTGGTTCGTTGGACTGGTAAAATCTCTTCTGTTCCTTCTTGTTGTTCTGTTGTGGTAATTTCGTAATTTTCCACTCATTGTATGCATCATACAAGGGAACACAACACACAAGACTTTGAAGCACAGGTAGAGTCGGTACAATCGGTACGTATCATTGTTTCGCGTGCTGTCGCTGGGCCGCAGCAGCGCAGTGGTTGTATTCGTCACCGTGAGTACAACTGCCGACGTGCTCTCTCCCCTTCGTACGGGGGGGGCAGCACGGGTAATCGCCACTTCTTTGGCAGATCTGCGTGGGGTGTCTAGCTGTTTGTACCCTTTTCCATCCCATGCAGAGGTCATATTTCGTACGTTGACCTGTCTGGCCAAAGTTGAGCAAACAACTCTTATTCTGCTAGTTGGAGAGTTCGTGGTTGTTGCACACATAAACGACTAAATAAAAATAAAACAGAATGCCGCGAAGAGGAGCTTGTCGCGTATGCGCGACCGAACGTACAAGGTCAGTACGAAATATCAGGCAGCCGTCTTGCTTGATAAATGGTATTCGTGTGTACCATTCAGCTCGACTCGGTCCCCATGCAACAGCATGATGTGATAGGCGCATTCCGTACTCGGCACCATCGCTATTAATTGACTCTCGTTCAGGTACTCGTACGTACTCGTGTACGCGTCGTACTCGTACAGTCAGTCTGCCTGGTGGTCGATTTATGTTTTTATTTTTTCCGTTTCGTCTCGTATTTTTACGATTTTCTTTGGTTCTTTGGAAAATAATTGCGCCATTCAATTGCTTATCGCATAAATATGTTCGCGGATTTCCGTCCTGTTCGATTTGGTCGACAGAAAGAGCAAAGAAACCCTCATACAGTCCAAAAAGCAGTACCGCAGAACGATATTGTATGTCGCAATCTCACCGCATTTTGGCAATCGTATTGTCACTACAGAGTACTACGTAGTACTTACACTACTGCTGTATGGATTGAGGGACCACTACCACTAGTTCGACAGTGAGTTAATACAGCAGTATAAAACTCTCGTCGTTGGCCGAATATAGGAGGTAGTCTATCAGACTGACTCACAGTCATATTTACCTGTACAACAGTACTCGTACGTACAAGTAAGTAGCTTGTGCAGTACACGTTGGATGCATGACATAAAGGCTCCGTGGCCCACCAATGTGCACTTCGTTGCGTGCCGTAAATCGTTGGACGCTTGAAGTCGTGGCATACTATGTCTCTATCCGTTACATTAGGCGATATTCCTCGCCGTACAGCACCAGTCGTCTCACTTTCAGCAGCGCATGGAAACACGTGCTGAAGTATGTACAACATGCCGAAAGTTTGCGAAATTATGATGATTTGTGGCGCAGCCATCGTTGGCACGTTACATGTAAAACCGTTACAAGTATCATGATGTGGTCATTTCAACTGTGAGTGCTATCAGAAAATGAGATGTTCTGCGAAGAGCGAGCTATCGTAACTCGCACCGTTTTCACATGGCTAGCAATAATTATAGATGGTTTGGTTGCTATATCAATAGCTAATCCATCTTCCGAGTATCTTACCCTATACATACGTGTATAGGTGCAGAGATTGTCAAATTCGTCAAGTGTTTCGGTAGCGTCTCCAGCTCAACTGCACGTGCAGACTGTCATAGCAGCAGAATCATCCGTAACACCGACCGGCATAATTGCAGCTGTGTGTGCTGAAATCGTAGCACCGTTGTCTAAAGTACTTGTTGACTCCACGTTCTTGATGATCAATAGTCAGCAACTAACTTAAGATATCTGCGCAACTATTATCTCGTTTTCTTTTCGATTCTACCACATTTTTGTGGCAAGCACTCTCCTACACATTTACACCGTGTGGTGTTCGTAGTACTGAATGATCTGTGAGTCTTCACAAAATGGCACAAATATCGTTGAGCCATACGTATTGTCGAGGTGTTAATTGTCGTGGGCAACTCCCGTGTTTGTCCACAACTCGAAAGTTTCAATCTTTGACGACCGTGTTCGTAGCTCGGCAAACAACTAGTAGCCGTCGAAATTAGCGGATGGTCCTAAATCGGTCGTAAATTTAGGTCACGTAAATTCTGCTCGATGAGTATACCAGTTGGGGGAATCGTGGCAAGCCCTCGAAAAGCTGTCAAACCCCATTTGCACCAAAGAATGTCGTTTTGTTTTTATGTGTGGTTAATGTCTCACGGCGGTTCGTTGTCAAAGTTCGCCGAAGTAACCGCACCGCTCGCTGAACTCGCCGGTACATAAGGATGTTGCTGCCCGGACACATATTACAAAGCCTGGACAACGCGCAAAATACGCGTTTGCCCACATCAAGCGTTTACTGATGGTGGCTTCCGTGTTCAAGATCCTTAGTATTACTAGAGTCAGGTATCGTAAATACATGTAGTGATATGAAACCGTTGTCGCACTTGCTTATTATTAATGGCGAGCGTACTCTATTGAGAAGGACGTTGCGATGATTGTTGATCATCAACCTCCTGACCCGTCCATATCACAATTAGACATGTATATTTTTAGTATGCTAAATCGTTGGAGTATCGTTCTTCAGACTTCCAACTTTACCGTTCAGCATATAAAAGGGAATCTTGTTTTTTTTGTTTCCCTATACATAATACCGAGCGTTTGACGTAGTGGAGAATTAACGTTTGCTTGGAGTGGTGGCCGTAAGTTATATTCCCACAGCGTCTGAGGGAAAGACTCTACCGTTTGGCTAGCCACGCACCATTCAGGGCTCCTCTAAATCCTCGTAGAGCGAAATATTCGCTGATACAGCGTCGTCGCTGCTTCTCAAACAGTGTTGTCGCTGTTCTTCTTACAGCATCGTTGCTGTTCCTCAAACAGCGTTGTCGCTGTTGCTCATACAGCGTTGTCGCTGTTCCTCTTTTATTACAGCATTGTTGCTGTTCCTCAAACAGCGTTGTCGCCGTTCCGCATACAGCGTTGTCGCTGTTAATCTTACAGCATCGTTGCTGCTTCTCAAACAGTGTTGTCGCTGTTCCGCATACAGCGTTGTCGCTGTTATCTTACAGCATCGTTGCTGTTCCTCCAACAGCATTGTCGCTGTTCATCATACAGCGTTGTCGCTGTTAATTTTACAGCATCGTTGCTGTTCCTCCAACAGCGTTGTCGCTGTTCATCATACAGTGTTGTCGCTGTTCCGCACACAGTGTTGTCGCTGTTTCCGTGGTTTCTAATACAGCGTTGTCGCTGTTACGCATCCAGCGTTGTCGCTGTTTCCGTGTTTTCGTTGATGAACCCAGAATGTTTCTGGAAGAACAATGTGTTGAGTTCGATCCGTACATCGAATAGGTGAAAACAGTTGTTACCGTTCCCGTTTCCAACGATTAAATCTAGTACTCGATGAGCCACAAACCGTTTGAACGAAACCGCACTATTCCAATCGTTATATGCGTATATATCTGCAAGAGAGCAGTTCGTTCGGTGACCAAATCGTGCACCCACCACTCTCCGGGAATGACCCGTACCGTGATCTACCAGCGTTCGGTGGTCATCTAGCTTCGAAAGCTACGCTCATTAAACCCGAGACCGTGGTTCAGTGGCTGTCTATGTACAAAGATGAAACCACGCAATTCGATGCCATTTTCGAACCAACATTGCAAGACGTATTACTGTCCTCTGACGTACATGTTGAGCATCGTCTTTTTTCCGTCCGTTTCATGTGTACACCCTGGCCTGGTCGAGTAAAATCGTCGTCGAATTACTCGAAGTACATCATGTCCGTGATTGACCACATGACTCATTTTCTCGTGATGGTCGCGATTAGTGACTAATCAACCGCCACAATCGCCCGAGTTCTTCGAGAACACGTGTTCTCCGTTGTCTCTACTCCGGAAACTTTGCATTCGGACCAAGGTAGCGAGTTTGAGAATGAACTTGTCAAGGAGTTGCAAGCCGTATACAGGTATGGGTTCAAGAAGACGCGCACGTCAGCGTACCGCCCACAAAGCAACCCCGTCTTAGAGCGTGTGCGTAGTACCTTGCACAACATGTTGGCGATGTACGTAAACGTTAAATACGACAATTGGGCAGAATTACTACCGTTTATTCAGCTCGCGCACAACACAGCCTATAACGAAACGCTCGAAGACACCCCACATTTTTTAATGTTCGGCCGTAGAGCTTCGTTAACCGTTGACATTATTCTCGGCGTCCCGTGTACGTTTGGTTCTGGAACACGATTGGAATACTCCCGTCGTACCATTGAAAACCTGCAACTCGCTTACGAAATTGCTCGTCGCAATTTACAGGAACGTACCGACAAGCAGACAGAAACTAACGAGAAATTGTCCTTTCCGCAATATCAGCAGGGAGATCAGGTGTTCGTACACCGCCCCTATACCGTTGCTGATGGACCGAACCTCAAACTTATTAGTCCCTGGCGTGGTCCATTTACTGTTCGTTCCCAACTATCACCCGTAATTTATCGTGTTGCGAGAGATGGCGAACTTGCGGAAACATCAGTTCATTTTGGTCGTATGAAGGCATACCATAATGACGCGTCTAACTCAGTACCGGATTTTACAGCACTGGACGAGTTCCTTGTGAGAACAACGTTGCCGTTACCTGACTTAGACGGCTCTGTGCTCACCGTGCACATCGGCCCGTATGCTATTGAAGCTATTGAAAGTCATAAGCGTGGCCTTGGTAAAGCCTCGCCGACTAATTTCCAATACCACTTTCTCGTGAAAGATAAACCGTCTAGTTTTGGTATTTGGAGACGTGGCAACATCGTGCCACAAGATGATCAGAGCGTATCGTACGAGGATCCTAGCTGAAGATCCGCATGCATTTGATCGTCCCAAACGTAAGCGAGACGCCGTCGCCTCGTAACCCTAACCCAAGCCCCAGTATCGTTCGTTGTCGACGTCGCTATAGCCCTGGGAGTACTTGCAGTCAGCACCGTCGCACCACACCCCACTACCATATAAATATCTGGCCAGATATCGTTTGTTCCTTAGTGGGTCGTTTAACACGTGATTCGCAACCTCACGTGCAGTTGTCTTGTGGATGCTTGGGAGATATCGTTTGTGGAGTAGTGCCCACGAACCAAGTCATGGTCAGACACCTAAATGCTGAACCCCAACAGCCAGTGTCCCGGTATATCGTTGAGATACCAGTGTGGATTGTGTTTTGTTACTTCGTGTGAATGTGCCCCACGCGAAATGATAGCATTTTAATCGTGTTAATTTGCTATAGAGTTTGAGACGTACAAGTGGGAATAAAGCGTTCAACTAGTAGTTATGCAGGGGTGTGCATATACCAAGAGTATACACTTATGCGTTATTATTGGGTTATTTGACTACAATAGCCGCGCACAGTGCTCATATACTTTAAAGTATGCACGTGTGTGTGGTTATTCAATCAAGTAATGAACGTTTTCTTAATCGTTTTAGGTGGAAGAGACACGGTGTTCTTTCCATCAGTCTCTTTGTGCGAGACACTAGGGATTCCTGGATACATGGATAATGTATTCTCTAGTGTCGGAACCGTTCCGTTGGATTTGACCGAGGAGAGGCAACCGTGCGCGTGAGTTGCACAATCCAAAGTCATATATCCTCGGGCACATTATGAGTCCCCGCTTGTTTTACTGCATTTTCGTGAGTGCTCTGTCTGCAGTCAATCGTCAATGACTGTCCGAATGTCTCTTGTACAGATCGTCAACTGTATAGATAGTTCGTACTATCAACTCGTTATAAGTCGATTCCAGTGTTTTCACTGAATCGCAAACATGTACTTGCTCAAAAAGTCGATGATGCCTTGTCTGACTGAGGAGACATGTTGTCGTCGTATCGTTCACCATGCACCTGCAGTCCGTTATACTGCACCGTTATTGTCACAACCACACCGTTGTCAAGACATGCAGATTTTATTGTTTATTTTTTTTAAATCGTTTAAAAAAATTGGTTGATCAACCTAAACGTTCGTATCGTTTGTTGCGCACCCTGCATGCAAAGCCCTCTGACAAAATTGTCATTCAGTACATTTAGTTCTCTTCAGTTTGTGTGTACCAAAGCTTGCAAGCAATCGTTCCATATACACACTGTGAAACGTCGAGAAAAGCTGGAATGTCGTCAAAGGCACATATCATTGTTCGATATGAATGGTTTCGTATACCATTAAGAAGGCACCATACCATCGTTGGGTATGAATGGTTTTGTATACCATTGTTAGTGATGCAAGATTATATACAATGGTTAAGTATACCATCAATCATTCAAAGTACATGGTTTCGTATACCATTGTATAGATGGTTCCGTATATACCATCATTATGTTTTCATGGTTTCGTACACCATACAACATACATCCAGAAAATAGAATGATTGAGTTCGTATATCATCACTACGTACACATGGTTCCGTATACCATAACACACATACATGGGTCAGTATACCATGGTATGAATGGTTTCGTATACCGTATCATGAATGGTTTTGTATATCATTACGTATACATGGTTCCGTACACCATAGTATACACAGTTTTGAGTACCATTTTAGGTACACATGGTTCCGTACACCATAGTATACATGGTTTTGTATACCATCATTAATATACATGGTTCCGTACACCATAGTATACATGGTTTTTATACCATCGTAAGTGTACATGGTTCCGTACACCATAGTGCACATGGTTTTGCATACCATCGTAAGTATACGTGGTTCCGTACACCATAGTATACATGGTTTTGTATACCATCGTAAGTATACATGATTCCGTACATCATAGTGTACATGGTTTTGTATACCATCACTTGTTATACATGGTTTCGTATACCATTGTATTAGTCATGGTTTTGTATACCATAACTCACTCGTCATACGTGGTTTCGTATACCATTGTATGCCTGATACATGAATTTGTATCCCATCGTTCGTTACACGTGGTTTCGTATGCCATCGTGCGTTATAAAAGGTTTAATTTTCGTTGTGTATGTTAATCCTGAACCATGCAAGCGCGCATGCGAAGGACATAAACATATCCCACTAGTAGTTGATATTTCGTAGTATATGACTGACACACTAGCAAGTCAAATCATGATCATACAAGCCCGTGGTTTTTACTACGCAAGGGGTGACATGACTAGATGAAAGAGTGCAAAGCTTATACATCAACTACTGCTGTACAATGCCTTGAATGGTAGAAAGCCACAAACCTGTCACTCTTCATAAATGTTCAAAAGCGGTACTGGGTTCTCCAGTATTACGCGTTCAAACATTGGGGGGCGATGTGGGTTCCAGGTTCTCGACCAGACCGTCGCATGGGTATTGTCCCGCGGAGGTCCCACCATTCGCCGAGGTCGTGGATATCCGTATATCTTATTGTACGACTGTGGTCATCCATATTCCATGACTATTTGTTGTCGTCAGCAGAGATGTCGTCAGCAGTGACATTGTCCCGTGACAAGTAGTCACTGCGGATTGGAATGCAAGGCCCGTGCCTCGCACACACTCTCTCTCTTCCTCTTCCATCATCGTTGATGGTTGTTCGTGAGATCGTCCGTACCGATCCTATACCAAAACCTGGCGTGTCCTACACGCTACACCCTCTAAGAAAGGGAAGTGCCACAGATGTCGAGTCGAACCTGGGGGTCCTCCCCACAATAATGCCTGTCAAATAAGTACTCACGGCAACAGCAGCTGAATCGTGGCAACAGCGGTAGAATTCTAGCATCACTATGACATGTACAAGCAGGAACAGGTCTACACATGATCGAGGGCATCCTAATAAAAAAAAAAACCTGCACGTGTCATGAAATGTTTCCCTCTACGTTTAAATTAATGAGTGTCAAAAGCAGTACCTGGTATATAATACTCTCGTGGTCACAGCAGCAGACTCGTGGCAACAGCACCACTACTACCTACTACTACAGTACTACACAGTACTACTACCGCCACTACTACTGCTACAACTACAACTACTACTATTTATAATACTACGAAGTACTACAGTACGTACTACTACCTGTAGTATTACCACTACTACTGCTACTATTAATACTGCTACTGCTACTACTAATACCAATACTACTATACTACTACAACTACTACTATGACTATGCCGGATGCACACCGAGACAGGGGGAGTAGAGAGAGACGGGCGGCAGAATGAGTCTGGCTCTGTGGCTTTTGCCCGGTGCGATTGCCTGCTGCCGAGAGTGTGCGACTGGACAACTCGCTAGGTATGATACCTGTACATGTCCAGTAGGCACCTGGTACCAATTTCCCTCAGGTATAGACGGACGGAGGGAGCCAGTTTTGTGGTCATGTACGTGCTCGGTGTGGGGTGCGTGGTGTACGTCAAAGGGCTAGGTGAAACTTATATGACGCTCGACAGACGTGTACTGCTGCTGCTGCATCTGCTCCTGTATCTGCTGCCGCTGCTGAGATTGATCAAAAACCAAAAAGTGGACGGGTAAAAGCGGGCGGTTTTCACTTTTTTGAGATTTTCTATGCAGAGAATGTTCTTTGTTGTTGAACGTGCACACAGCTCGTCGTACCACACATAGGTTTTGCATGTCACCTACTCGGCTCGGTGAGGCGGAAAGCAATCCCTTGTTTTTTAGAGCAAACTCGGCGTCGGTGAACGCCTCGAGCCCCGCAACAGTGCTCGGCCGGGATCCAGACATGCGTCGTAGTGTACCCACGGCCCCCTTGCTTGCCCCGCAGCCGAAAGTGCGAGAAATAACCCTCGGGCACCGGAGAGCAGCATGCAAAACAAATTAAAGTGCATCCTACACATATACATTATGTGGGACTGAAATATGTGTTGCACATGTTCGGATGGCAAACGAAGTAGTACAAGGTTGTTCGCTCGAGTTGTTCGCACGATAATCTGCCTCTATTCCGTCGTCTGCAAAGTTAATCCATTGCAATCGTCCAGTTCGACTCTGACGACAGCCCGTGGGTCGCCGTGCATAAGGCAATCCTTTTCTCAGGCAATTCCATACAAATTTGGTCGACGGTGGCTGAGGAGGTGTGATATCTGCAAGTATAGTTAGGTAACGCGCTTGTAGAGCGGCGCTCGCAGCTCATGTTCTTTTCCTTCAAAAGCATTTTCGTCCCGTCCCCCCCCCCCTGCTGAAGGGTGTAGCGGTAGCTTGTTTTCCTGTGTTTTCGTAAATAAATGTTACCCTCCCCCCCCCCCCCCTCGCTGGCGCTGTAACGGATCGGTATCTGTCGTTTCTGAGCTTCTTTCGGATAGGCTTCCTTTCTCCTTTTGGCGTTCCTCCATGAGATTTCGTAGCCTCGTAGAGTACAGGCAGGTGCTGGTTTTGAGGAACCGCAGTTTCGATTCATGTTCTATTAATAGTTCGTGTAACCGGTGTTTTGCTGCATTTTCTTTTACGGCTCATCTGGGTGGACTGTATAGTGTTATGGGATTGCCCTGGACAGCTTGCAAAGGACCAGGATTTAGGAATACTACTGTAGGTCAAATTGTTTGGAAGGGCCTACGTACACACGTCGTATACGTACGGGGAAGAGGGGCTGAGGCCAAGGCAAGGCCGGTCCTCTTTTCAGACCTCATCCGCCCGAACTGGATACTACTGCAAACCTCTTCTAATGCAACACAAGTGTGTGATAACGCGGGACTTACGTGATAGGCAAGGCTGGAAGGGCATACGTGTGTGTCGCAGGGAATCTGTTCACATATCCTGCAGCACAACAATACAATGCATCCGCCAACGGTCGACTTGCGCGCCAACTTGAAACTATCCCCGGTATATTTTCATCGCTATGTGTGCCACAAAGCCGCGCTGGCATCGATAGTAAATGTAACACTACTGCTTCCGTCCCTTCTCTACCATTCATCCCGTCCCGTAAAGAAAATGAGCAGGTAAGAGGTGTGACTTAACTCAAAGAAAAAATAGGAGACGACAGGGCAATTATTCAATGTGGGCATTTTGGTGTTGCCCAACAACCACTCACCATACACCAGTATACTTCGAAGTATAGGCATAAAAACGACCCGAGAGTATCGACGTCATACATGTACTATGTGGTCCACTCGTGTTCGGCGATGTCTTGTTCGTGAATATCAAGCTCGAGACCGCCCCCCGGAGAGTCACCGCGGAGATGCGGAATACCATGGTACCAGGTACAACGAAGGTGGAGGTAATTGCCCTTAACGTTTTCCAGTATGTACAACCTGGTTCAAGTATATTGCCCCAAACATTGTCCGCCACGAATGCCAGTCGCAACATCTACCCGAGTGTCACATATTTGGTTTTACACTGACCGTAATGAGCAGCGGAAGAGCGTAGCATAACCAGTTTGTTTTTGCTACGGGCCTGGGGCTGGCTCTAGGATCGAACTTGTTTCCCGACCAATCAAAGGCCTCATGAAGGTCAATAATAGTCAGGCGTTGTTTTTTTCAAGTTTATTTCTGAGCGAACCGGTTGCAGGTACTCCAAGGCATGTCTGTAAAACGTTTGGAGCAATTTTCAAACAACTGACTGCGTAGCACCAATATCAAGTCATGTCCAACCCCAAAAGCTGCTCCTACACTAAACCTAAGCAATTTCAAGGCAACGCCTGTTTTTTATTCACTTTTACCACATAAAAGTCCGAATAGCCGCGGGTTTTTTCTAGACTGATCGCGATTGTTCGCACACGTATTCTATGAGTCCCTTCCAAGCCGTTACCAATTGGGGTATTATTTTCATTTTTTTTCTCCGGAAAATGGGATCTCTTGAAACCCGAACAACCCAAAAAAAACAAAAACCAATACTACTGGAAAAAAAAAGAACATTATGTAAAGGGTTGGCAGGGGCTTTCGGAACACGTGTGCCAAACTCACGGTCTATCTATCTGCAGAAACGGCGTGGACATTAGATGCTCACCAATTTTTGCGGCGGTATGCTCGAACCAGCACGTACGCATATACATATGGTATTAGTATTCATGCTTGATACCAGGTATGGCACTATCGTTAACGGTGAAGAAGAATAAAATAAACGCCAACAGCCAAGAACAGCAACGTTCCGCAGGTGCTCCCGGCATACCTCACACTCCGAGAATACACGGAATATCGAGAGTATTTCGTTCTGCGAGTACTAAAAGTGTTGCAGTACTGGCGGCTGAAACATTTCGAGTACCGGCACTTTGAGCAGTAGTGACGGCCGACATACTGCGAGTACACGGCAGTATCCGCAATACCGAACTCCGAAAAGCTCACTGTATGAGAAGTATCGAATCCTGGCATATTGCCAGTAATCTCAGTGCCTCCAGTGATTCCCCCTCGAAAGGGGTTTACTCCAACTCCCAATCGTGGGGCCATCTATGTAAATTTTGTGCCGAAAATTGTAGATAAAATTCTCGACATGGTGCACAGGATCCTCACAACTATTTATCACCCCTCACACGGGATTCGTCGGGCAAGCTTCCTGCTGCTCTCGGTTGCTCTCCGGCTGGGGTAGAGCTCGGGCCTGCGACTTCCCCAATGCCTGGCACGTGTCAGAGCTCCCAGAGGAGTGCGGCGCTGACCTTGTTCGCGTGCCGAACTGTTGTAGCGGTCGGACATGGTCGAGCCGACGGTGATGGTCAGCGACACAGCGGGAAAGAACATCACAGCTGTTTCGACGCCCCAATTTTTCCTGCGAAACGGTGTTGTGTCATTGTCGCGGAAAGTGCGGACCTCGTAGCGAATGGAGAAGACGGACCAGTACTCGCGAGAGTACGCAATCATTCGGTGTCATCAAGGAGGATATGGAGGTCGGGGTGCATTGTACAGCTACCCCCAGTGCGTTGGAATTTTGGCAAGAACTGAGCAAGGCGAAGGAGGACTAAGCGGAATCAGTACATCGGTCGGGGAAAGTGCAGGATGGACGAGAGGAAATATTCAGCTCGGAAAAAAATGGAGGAAACGTCGAAGGAATCGAAGGGAAGCTCGGGAGCTACGCGCAGATGCGAGGGCTAGGTCCAGAGCTGAGAAACTCATTGTGGGTAAGTTCAACGTCTGCACGCTCGCCTTCGACGGAAAAACGTCACAGGCCACAACGGTTACAAGTGTGCCAGGAGTTAGCTGTGATGTCAGGTCTCCAAGAGACTGGACGAGAAGGGCAGAATACCTATACGGCCATGGGATATACAGGTTTTAGCTCTGGGGCAGATGCAGGCAAGCACAAGAGAAAGGGAACGCACGGCGTCGGACAAGCGACGAAAAGTCTGTTGTGGAAGGGGTGGGTAAGGATGGTCTCGTGGTGGAGTGCATCAGTGCTACATTGATGAAATTTTGCGTCCAACTCGAAGTCAAATCAAATGATGCGTCGAGTGTCACGGGCTATGCTCTTACAGAAGAGAAACTAGCCCACGAGCAGGATCACTTTGGAATGCACTCGACAACGTGATCCCCGGGGTTCCCAGTGGAGACCACCTGTACCGGCAAACGCGAAAACGGCTATGCCGACCTTAAGGTGCTGATAGCATACGTACGTCACTAACTGGCCGATAACGGGAAACGACTGCTGCTCCACGCAACAGACAACAAGCTTGCGCTCCTCAATACGTTTTTCGCCACGCCTACTAGCGGAGTATGGTGCACGTTCCAATCCTCAGACTGGAGGAAAGGCTAGCACCGATTGGATCACATATTGACACTACAAGTTAATAGGCACCTCGTCCGCAACACAACCAGGTTTAGACCACCAGAGGAGCGCCATAAACCGGACCACATCGCGTGGTCACGCGTAATTTCTCTCTCTAGCCGGTTTGCACAGAATCGTCGGAAGCTAGCAAGCAGGTGTCAGCGGATTATTGATCTATGTCAACGGTGGATGACAGACCCGGGGCTCCGAGCACACCTCGATAACGAGACGACCGCGAGTGGAGGAAAGAGGGTGGAGGCACGGGCCGGGAAAGTCGATGGACAGGGGAAGGAAGAGAGAGGCCAGACATGATGGGAAACGTTTTACGTTGACGATGCGGGCATCGTCACGGTCACCAGGAGGGTTGGAGAGGATGACGACGGTGATCGTGAATGCGTGCGCGGTGTGCAGGATTACGGCATCGGGGGCAAAGACGGAGACCATGTGCCTGCTAACCGAAAAGGGGGGGAAAGTGCCGTTCACCGCCACTGCAGCCGGCCAGATGTACAAACAAACAGTCGAGTTTGTGTACTTAGGTGGGGCTATCAGCGCAGAGAGCGGTCTCTGTGTCGAGGTATCGCGGCGACTCCAGAGGGCATGGTCGTGCTCCCGTCGGAATAAGGTTGAAATATATGACCGCCCGGGTCTGCGCTTGCGGCTGAAGGTGCGAATGCTGAAAGCCGAGGCAATCGAGACGCTACTGTATGGGAGCGTCACATAGAGCCCGAACAAAGCTTATTGCGACAGGCTACGGCAGATCCACT
This sequence comes from Macrocystis pyrifera, assembly GCA_031763025.1. NCBI lineage: Eukaryota > Phaeophyceae > Laminariales > Laminariaceae > Macrocystis > Macrocystis pyrifera. Next base: position 10,495,302 of record JASSKH010000003.1, read on the forward strand.
GCAAAATTCTCCTCCAATGCTTCGGTTGGCGAAAGCGGAAGCGCGAAGACTATACTCTATTCCACGGCGACGCGTTTGTCCAGGCAGACCCCGAAAATACTGAGGCCACGGTGCGCAGACGGAGGGTATTGTTTACGGGTTTCGTGGCACGTATGGGAAAGGAGTGCCTGCCGAGGAGGGTGATGTTTGGGGAGATGGTCGGGTTGGGGCCTAATCCACAGGATAGGACAAGGAGTGCATAATACGTCTCGAGGGAGATCTGAAAGATTTCGGTATCAAGTCCCAAGGGTGGCACGAAGCAGCACAAAAGGCCGTCAGATGGTGCCGACGGTTTGAGGACAGGGTGGAGGCTGTCATGTAGAAGTGGCATGACGCAGAGAAGAATAGAGCGGCCGTGCGACACGGGACGGTTGCAACCATGACACCAACCGTTGACACCAACACACGCGCGCGGGGGGGGAGGGGGTGTCCTCCCCAGGGGCTGACGTCTGGGTATGGCCATAATCGCCATGATGCGTGCCTTCGTATGACCGTAAGTAGTTTGCGTAGGGACGCCCGGACTTCCTCGCCTTTCCATAAGTCTCCACTGCCTGCTTGTTATTTTCGTTTTATATATTTTTCCTTTATCACTTTTTCGCTTCTTTTGTACGCGTGCGAATTCATCGCTGGCTGTTCGTGTTCTAGCTTTTGTTTCGCCACCTCCCCTCCTGCTTGCGAGTCTGCGAGTCGGCTTACAATATTTCGTACTATCTTATTTTTCTTCGTTTTCCTCTGTTTCTATTTTTGTTTTGTTCCATTTCGTGTTTCCTCCTCGTCTGCGATCTGCTCGTTATCTGCTACGTACCATACGTACTTCGAAGTATAGATGAGGAAGGTTGTCGCAGGGGAAACCTGGTGTTTTGGGAGCAACGGGTAAAAAGATACATCACTTGCAGAACGATAATTTAGAAGGTTTGTACAAGAAAAATGGGGGGCTTAGTACGGGGTATTAATAGGGAAAATGAGAGTTTCACGATCGGTAGGAGATAGAGACGAACGAGATTCAGATGCAAGCAAGCAGCCGTAGGTCATTGTGAAGAGCGGAGTCGCCGGTGCGGCAAAGTAGCCAGGATAGCTGACGGGCGAAGTCTGCACGAGCTGAACAGAGCCGGGTGCCGAGCAAGGGACGCCAAGGAGTCGTCAAGTTTTGTTTTTTTCTTGTCGTCAGTTTTGTTTTTTTGGTTATCGAGTAGTATTCATCGGAGCGGCGAGCGAGGATGGCGTTTCCACCACGTCTTTCTCAGAGCCAGCTGCGCGAAGAGGAGCAAAACCAATGGATGGACGGCCCGAGCCTAATCAGGCAGTCGACCCGCGAAACAGACGGCCGGCAACGCAGAGGACGGGCAGTTTTCAGCAGGAGGCAAGGACAACCACGGTACGAGGATGCAAGGGAATCTGTTGAATAACATTGGTTCCGGTACGAGACACGTGCAGTTTTCGCTGGGAGTTGGTACGTCAGCGCGTCGCGGAGTCCGCATACCGTCGGGTAGGGGATACCACATATCGACAGGCCGTGGACGGGGGGTCGGCGCGAATAGAGACCGGGAGCAGGATCAGACAACACATCGTTTCTCCTCCCCGCAGCTCAACATTGTTTTCAGCCCAGCCCCCGGTTTCCGGGGGGCCCCTTTCCGACTGGGGGCAGTTCGTACTAGCCGGAGGCCGGGGGTGGGCGGGATCACCATCAGCTCAGTGCTTTTAGCGGGAAATCGCAGGCGTCAGGGGGGGCGTCAGCCCCACCGGAGCAGCAGCAGCAGCAGCAAAAGGGATGGGCACCACAGCAGCAGCGGTGGAGGTGGGAATCGCAGCGGCCACGGCAGGGGGGGGCACTGCAGCAACAAAGGTGGGCGCCGGAGGGACGGGGGGTACTCGATAGGAGAGATGTACTCGATCTCATGCATGGCCGTAGTCGTATGACCATAGACCCTCGCATCCCTACAATGCCGGAACGGGGCATGTCGGGCTTTCACCGACCAGGCAGACATTGCTTGCACCAATCGCGAAGCGCCGTGAGGTGCCCGGCGAGTCGCATGAAGGGTGAGCTGCATCCTACTAAGAACCGCTTGTGAGGCGGATTTTCTTGCATATGGATGACAGCCTCAATGAGTTAGTTTAATATCCGGTGTAGCCACTTCCAGAGACAACAATGGGAGTACTATGTCACTGCCTCTTGGGTGCCTTACCTGGAACACTACGTGATACGGAGGGACGGTGGGGGGATATGTTGGGGAGAACGGGCACCGGATCTACGGCAATATCAACAGCAGCAGCAGCTGCGGCAGCAGCCGTCACGTCCAACGCAACAGCAGCGCAGGGGGGCGGCCGAAAGCCGGGGGGGGGGGTCGGGGAAGTAAGCGCGTGGCATATAGAGGGGTCAGGATCGCGGCAGCAGCAAGTATGAGCACCCGAAGTACAGTGAGGGAGGGGGGGGTGCAAGCCCTTGGGAGACGGGGGGACGGGAGCCCCAGCCGCAGCTGCAACAGAGACTGCGGTCAGAAGGACAGGTGGGCGCAGAACGGCTCTTGGGTGGGGAGACGCGGCCGGCACCACACACAGCACCAGGCAGGAGTGGAGGGTACAGGAAGGAGGCCCACAGCAGATGTGCTTCGGGGGAATGGGAAGAAAGCCGTGAGATTGTTCGCCCGGATGGCCGCAAGGTTTGAGGGGGGGGTACTCATTAGCATACTTGGCGGTAGTCGTATGACCAAAGACCCTCACATCTATCCAATGCCGGGATGGAGCACGTCGAGTTTTCACCGACCAGGCAGACATTGCTTGCACCAAGCGCGAAGCGCCCTGAGGTGTTCGGCGTGTCGCATGAAGTGTGAGCTCCATCGTACTATGAACCGCTTGTGAGGCGGACTTGCATATGGACGACAGCTTCAATGAGTTCATTTATTTTCCGGTGTGACCACTTCCAGAGACAGTAATGGGATTACTATGCAACTGCCTCGCGGAGGCCTTACCATAAGCGCTACGTGATGCGATCATTCCCCTTGGGCGGACTAAAGGTTCTCTACCCCGCACAGATGATCTAACTTGATAGCCAGCTATGACCGACCGCAAAAAAAAAAAGTATCCTGGTTGTCTAGCTCACGTAGTGAGCGGCATGTTTTACAGTGCCGATGCCTAACGACGCCAAGCCAACCTATGTAAAATATACAGTAGGGGGGGGAGGGGGAGAAGGATGTAGCAAGCAATCTCTGGTGGAGATGCAATGACCGAAAAGCGGTCACAAAGAAATGGTATGGGCATCGCTGCAAGGGGACGGGAAAGAACCATCGTTTCTATCAGTGGAGACCATGAGCGTGTACACCGAAACATTCATCATCAAGGCGGGGGGGGGGGTCGCGGCAGGTAGTTTTGCTAGCCAGGATCGATGTCCGGAACTTCTCGCAGAGAGGGCACGTTGGCTTCGCGGCAGGGACTCCATAGGTTACTCTAGGCCACAGGATGGAGGCCCTGTCTCTGTTGCTGATGTGTCTCACGCAGTTCGTAGCAGACGATAAATAAGACTTCCCGCAAGCATCATTGCGCTGGATGAGCAAGCTGGTCGAGCGTTTCAGGGTTGTCGCGCAAGGGGTGGGGACTTTCCACGCGCAGAACGTGCAGATGGCGGTTTCGGCGCTGTTCCAGGCATAGTTTTGTCAGTGCTTCAACGAGGAAATGCAGCAGTGGCCGCAGGAACTAGCCAGCTAGGCGCACCTACTGAAGCAGGAACCGGGAAGCTCGTTTCCCGGTCCAAGTAATATAGGTCCGATGCCCCTACCGCTGTTCGCGCGGACTCATACGTCGGTCACGGCGGCCCCCATCTACCTGGAGGACACAGCGTATGCCGGGGACTCCGTGCGGGGGAGCATAAGAAGGGACGGGAGACGGTGAGAGGAGAGGGGGGAGCAAGCGGAGGCTGCGGGGAGGGGGGTGTGTGTGCTCGGGAGGCGGGGGGGGGCAAGGGGCGAAGGGGGTTGGGGGAGGAGGGGGAGGGGGACGGGGGGGGGGGGGGGGAGGGGGGGGCAGGCGCCATATGACCGCCCCTTCCGCGACTACACCGAATATATTGCGTGCCTGCACGAGCCTAAAACTAATTTTCCGTGCAGGTGCAGGCGCCCCACAGCCTTAAGACAGCGCAGGGCGCATTTTTGCCGAGGAAGGGGGACGGGTCGCGCAAGCGCAACAGAGAGGGAGATGGGGGGGGGGGGGGGGGGGGGGGGCAGGGAAGCGGAAGGGGGGAGAAAAAGGGAGAGAGGGGAGTGACGGGCCGGTGAGAAAATGCGAACACGGGCTCCGCCGAGCAGCGGGGTCAACCATATGAGCAACCGACATTAGTTCCGAGGCAACCATGACGAGGATAACGATGGAGACTTCAGGTTGGGCTCTGGGCCAAGGCGGGGGGAAGAGGAGTACTCATTATCATGCATGGTCGTAGTCGTTTGATCATAGACCCTCGCATCCCTACAATGCCGGATTGGAGCACGTGGGGTTTCGCCGACCTGGCAGACATTGCTTGCACCAAGAGCGAAGCGCCGTGAGGTGTTCGGCAAATCACATGAAGGGTGAGCTGCATCATACCATGAACCGCTCTTGAGGCGAATTTTCTTGTATATGGACGACAGCGTCAATAAACTGATTTATTTTCCGGTGTGGCCACTTCCGGACACAGAAACGGATTCACATTGTAACTGCCTCGTAGGTGCCTTGCCATATACACAACATGTGATACGATCACCCCCTTGTGCGGAGGGAAGGTTCTCCCCGCATAGAAATGATCTAGCTCGGCCGCCAGCCGTGGTGACCCCCCAAAAGAAAAAAAGAAAAAAAAACGGTATCCTGGTTGTCTAGCTCACGCAGTGAGAGGCGTGTTTTACAGCGTCGTCGCCAACTGACGCCAACCCAACCTATACATATACCAGGTACAAAAATGTAGGGGGGGCAAGGGGGGGAGGGGGACTCCAAGGTTGGTGGTTGCGTCAGAAAAAGGTGCGATATCCGGCCGGCGCAGAAGAGCAGAAGCGTTGGCAGGTAACACAGGGGTTATTGGGGAAAGTGTCGCCGAAGTAGAAGGCCACAACTTTCATGCCGGCTCTAGCCTCGATCGCGGGGACGAATTCATCGCGAGTTACGACAGGGCGCCAGAGGGGAGCGGGGGTGGGATTTATGGGGCAGGTAGTACGTTGGTTGAGCAGATCGTTGACAGCACCCCACATGAGCCCGGAGCACGTGGAAGCGTTCTTTGCGGACAAGCACCGGTTTCCCGGAATCGATAATTACGCGCGTAGGGGTGCCAGTGGACGTGCAGTCGGGGGAGACCTAGTCAAGGAGCTCGACTCGCACACGAAAACCATTTAAGCGCAGAGAAATTTGACGAGGTGGCGTGGGAGAAGACAGTGGCGGACGTTGCGGGTGGCCGAACAATCATTTTTCCGAAGGAGCAGATGGGGTAGGTACCGGAATTGCGGGTGCCGCCGGTAGAGGTCGTGCAGGAGCGGGAAAGAATATAGTAACACATTATATTACTTTCGAGCACAGGGATGGACAGGGGGGGGGGTATTCATTAGCATGCATGGCCGTAGTCGTATGACCATAAACCCTCGCATCCCTACAATGCCGGGACGGAGCACATCGGGTTTTCACCGACCAGGCAGACATTGCTTGCACCAAGCGCGAAGCGCCGAGAGGTGTTGGGCGAGTCGCATGAAGGTGAGCTTCATCCTACTAAGAACCGCTTTAGAGGCGGATTTTCTTGCATACGGGTGACAGCATCAATGAATCGATTTAATTTCTGGTGTGGTCACTTCCAGAGACAGCAATGGGTTCACTACTATGTAATTGCCTCGTGGGTGCCTCACTATGTACACACTACGTGATACGATCATCTCCCTTGTGCGGAGTGAAGGTTCTCCCCGCACAAAAAATGATCTCACTCGACCGCCAGCCGTTGTAACCGCCAAGCAAGAAAAAACAAAAAAACGGTATCCTGGCTGTCTAGCTCACGCAGTGAGTGGCGTGTTTTACGGTGTCGTCGCCAACCGACGCCAACCCAACCTATAAACACCAGGTATATTGGGGGGGGGGGTGTACTCATTATCGTGCATGGCCGTAGTCATATGACCATAAACCCTCGCATCCCTACAATGCCGGGACGGAGCACGTCAGGTTTTCACCGACCAGGCAGACATTGCTTGCACCAAGCGCGAAGCGCCGAGAGGTGATGGGCGAGTCGCATAAAGGGTGAGCTGCATCCTACTAAGAACCGCTTTCGAGGCGGATTTTCTTGCATATGGGTGACAGCATCAATGAATCGATTTAATTTCTGGTGTGATCACTTCCAGAGACAGCAATGGGTTCACTACTATGTAATTGCCTCGTGGGTGCCTCACTATGTACACACTACGTGATACGGTCATCCCCCTTGTGCGGAGTGAAGGTTCTCCCCGCACAAAAATGATCTCACTTGACCGCCAGCCGTCGTAACCGCCAAACAAGAAAAAACAAAACGGTATCCTGGCTGTCTAGCTCACGTAGTGAGAGGCGTGTTCTACGGTGTCGTCGCCAACCGACGCCAACCCAACCTACAAATACCAGGTATATTGGGGGGGGGGGGTGTACTCATTATCGTGCATGGCCGTAGTCATATGACCATAGACCCTCGCATCCCTACAATACCGGGACGGAGCACGTCAGATTTTCACCGACCAGGCAGACATTGCTTGCACCAAGCGCGAAGCGCCGTGAGGTGTTGAGGGAGTCGCATAAAGGGTGAGCTGCATCCTACTAAGAACCGCTTTCGAGGCGGATTTTCTTGCATATGGATGACCGCATCAATGCATTGATTCAATTTCTGGTGTGGTCACTTCCAGAGACAGCAATGGGGTTACTATGCAATTGCCTCGTGGGTGTCTCACCATATACACACTACGTGATACGGTCATCCCCCTTGTGCGGAGTGAAGGTTCTCCCCGCACAAAAAATATCTAACTTGACTGCCAGCCGTGGTAACCGCCAAACAAGTAAAAAAAACGGTACCCTGGCTGTCTAGCTCACGCAGTGAGAGGCGTGTTCTACGGCGTCGTCGCCAACCGACGCCAACCCAACCTATAAACACCAGGTATATTGGGGGGGGGGTGTACTTATTAGCATGCATGGCCGTAGTCGTATGGCCATAGACCCTCGCATCCCTACAATGCCGGGACGGAGCACGTCAGGTTTTCACCGACCAGGCAGACATTGCTTGCACCAAGCGCGAAGCGCCGAGAGGTGATGGGCGAGTCGCATGAAGGGTGAGCTGCATCCTACTAAAAACCGCTTTAGAGGCGGATTTTCTTGCATATGGGTGACAGCATCAATGAATCGATTTAATTTCTGGTGTGGTCACTTCCAGAGACAGCAATGGGTTCACTACTATGTAATTGCCTCGTGGGTGCCTCACTATGTACACACTACGTGATACGGCCATCCCCCTTGTGCGGAGTGAAGGTTCTCCCCGCACAAAAATGATCTCACTCGACCGCCAGCCGTCGTAACCGCCAAACAAGAAAAAACAAAACGGTACCCTGGCTGTCTAGCTCACGCAGTGAGAGGCGTGTTCTACGGTGTCGTCGCCAACCGACGCCAACCCAACCTACAAATACCAGGTATATTGGGGGGGGGGGGTGTACTCATTATCGTGCATGGCCGTAGTCATATGACCATAGACCCTCGCATCCCTACAATACCGGGACGGAGCACGTCGGGTTTTCACCGACCAGGCAGACATTGCTTGCACCAAGCGCGAAGCGCCGTGAGGTGTTGAGGGAGTCGCATAAAGGGTGAGCTGCATCCTACTAAGAACCGCTTTCGAGGCGGATTTTCTTGCATATGGATGACCGCATCAATGCATTGATTCAATTTCTGGTGTAGCCACTTCCAGAGACAGCAATGGGGTTACTATGCAATTGCCTCGTGGGTGTCTCACCATATACACACTACGTGATACGGTCATCCCCCTTGTGCGGAGTGAAGGTTCTCCCCGCACAAAAAATATTTAACTTGACTGCCAGCCGTGGTAACCGCCAAACAAGTAAAAAAAAAACGGTACCCTGGCTGTCTAGCTCACGCAGTGAGAGGCGTGTTCTACGGCGTCGTCGCCAACCGACGCCAACCCAACCTATAAACACCAGGTATATTGGGGGGGGGGTGTACTTATTAGCATGCATGGCCGTAGTCGTATGGCCATAGACCCTCGCATCCCTACAATGCCGGGACGGAGCACGTCGGGTTTTCACCGACCAGGCAGACATTTGCTTGCATCAAGCGCGAAGCGCCGAGAGGTGTTGGGCGAGCCGCATGAAGGGTGAGCTGCATCCTACTAAGAACCGCTTTAGAGGCGGATTTTCTTGCGTATAGATGACAGCATCAATGCATTGATTCAATTTCTGGTGTGGTCACTTCCAGAGACGGCAATGGGTCTAATACGTAATTGCCTCGTGGGTGCCTCGCCATATACGTACTACGTGATACGGTCATCCCCCTTGTGCGGAGTGAAGGTTCTCCCCGCACAAAAATTATCTAACTTGACCGCCAGCCGTCGTAACTGCCAAAAAAAAAAAAAAAAAACGGTACCCTGGCTGTCTAGCTCACGTAGTGAGAGGTGTGTTTTACGGCGTCTTCGCCAACCGACACCAACCCAACCTATATATATATCAAGTATATTGGGGGGGGGGGGGGGGGGGTACTCATTCGTTGCTTGCCTTAGTCATTTGACCATTGACCACGCATCCCTTTCGAGACGGAGCACCGTTCCTACTCCTAATAGAGACACCAACAATTGGGCGCTCATTACGTTGTTTCCATATATGACATAGAAATGTTTTGCTAAACTTATCCCCTTCCTGTTTGGTCCCCTGTGGCCACCATCTATCTCCCAGGATAGCGATCGTTTTCTCGCTGCTATTCATTGTATCAAACTCCTCCATGTCACATTCGTCTATTTTCCTCATCTCATCTTCTAACACATCCCGTTACTCCTTGTATATTTCACATTCTCCTACCATGTGAGTTCTACCCTCTATTCCTTTACACAAGGGCACATCTGTGCGTCTACTTCCTCCTCCTCCCGGCTACTGGTGTACCTCTTTCTTCTTTCTGGCAGGTCCAGGTCCCCTACACGAAAGCAGTTTCAGCGTTTTCGCGAAGTCCATTGGGCCGGGCCATGCAAATACGTTTTCATTCCTATTCCTTCCCTCAATCCCCCGTATATCTCTAAGTATTTTTCCGATTCCACCTTGTTTCTTAGTGCTAGCCTTTCCCTTCTTTCTATCCTTTCTTCTACTTCTGCCGTGTACCTCCCAAACTTCCTAGCGGACATCATCTCTACTTGGTTTCCCCCTAGATCCTTCCATACTTTCTCAACTACGCCATCCCACCTTATTCCAGCTCGCCCTTTTGTTACTTTCTCCCATACAGCTCTATCAACTATGGCTGGCAACCTCTTTTTTGGCATGTTCCTTATTTTATATTGCCAGTTCAACTTTCTCATGTCTCTATTTGTCTTGAGTGGGCGCATTCCCAGTTCTGCTCTTAATACTGTATTGCTAGTCGTACGTGAGCATCTTAGGATTTTTTTAGCTGCTGTCATTTGTACTGTTTCCAACTGTTTTACGAGTTTCGCGTTCCCTTCCCATACTTCTCCTGCATATTCTAGCTTTGGTACTATCACATTCATCAAGATACATCTCTTAATCCTAGTGTCAAGGTTCGGGTCTGTTAGGATCGCATCCATCTTGCCTACTTGTGCCTTACCCTTTCCTATTACCTTTGCTATATGTGTATCCCAAGGGCAGTCTTTTGATATCTCTACGCCAAGGTATGTATACTGGTCTACGATCGGCAATTCATCTTCTCCCCACTTCCAACTGAAATTTACCGGGTTTTACCTTATCTTCGTTGCAAACAACTACTGCGCGTTTCTTGACGTTCGCCGTCACCCTCCATTTCCTGGTGTATTCTAGCGCCTTCTCTTTTTGTTTCTGCAATCCTTCGGGTGTTTCTGATATCCCCACGAAGTCATCCGCAAACATCAATCCCGACACCGTATCTTCCCCTACCGTGACTCCCTGCCTTGCTGCCTCGACTGCTACTATCAGGTCGTTAATGTATATCTTGAATAAGTTAGGTGACAACGTACATCCCTGTGCAACTCCTTGTAAAATATCAACATACTTTGATATTTCTCCGTCCAGCATCACAGCACTTCTCGCACATTCCGTCATCTTTTTCATCATTCTCCACATCTTTCCCCTGATTCCTATTTCCCACAGTTTTTTCCACAACCCATTTCTCCATACTGTGTCGTAGGCTTTCTGCACATCTAGAAAGAAACAGTACGTTGTTAGTCCCGCGTCTTTCCTACCTTGAATAATCTTACCTAAGGTGTACACATGATCTACGCAGCTACGGCTTGGCCTAAACCCTGCTTGAACTTCGCTTACTTTGTCTTCCTTCTCCAACATCGTTCCCATTCTATCGTTCAAAATCTTACAAAATGTTTTGCCTACTGTGCTTAGTAGCGTTATCCCTCTATAGTTCCCCGGGTCAGCCTTATCTCCTTTCTTGAATAAATTTACTACAACTCCTTCTCTCCACCTCCTACGTGCGTACTAGTTTTTCCATATCCAGTTATACAACATAACCATCATGGTAAGCATTTCTTCTCCCCCGTACTTCAGAAATTCATTCACTATTTGGTCTGCCCCTGCTGCCTTTCTATTCTTAAGTTTAGCGACACACTTCTTTACTTCTTCCCTTGTGAACTCTCTCTGTAACCCTCCCGATCCACTGTCTTCCCTTTCTGATGTATCTGCGTTCGCCTCTGCCCACGCGTTGATTTCCTTCTCGAATTCTGCATCGAACGTTTCGTTGGCTGTGGGTGTTCCTAGCTTCGGTAATGCTCTACTAGTACCTCCCTTTTCCCCTTCGAACTACTGACTATTTTACCGTTCTGTGCTCTTAGAGTAGCTATTCCCGTGTCTGCCTCTCCTGCTTGTTTGCCAAGTATCCCTTTTATCCCTACCCACATCTGCTTCATCCCGCCCTCAAAGTCTTCATTCGTTTTATTTACTACGTCTTTCCATATCCCTTTCTTCTTCTTCTCTACCATCTCTTTTACTTTCTTTCTAGCTATGTATTCCTCCCACCCTGTCGAAGTTTTACTCGATGTATACCTTGCGTGTGCCTTTCTCCTTGCTCTTATAGCCTCTTTCACTTCTTCATCCCACCATTTTATCGCTCTGTTGCATACTATCAACTTAATCCCTATTACTTTACTTGCTATGGTCTTGACCAACTGCTCCCATCCTTCTATTATCCTAGCTCCTGCATCATCCCTTTCTATATCGTTCCTTGTTGTACCTATTATTTCCAACAGCTCGGAAAATTTCTCTGCATTTTTGACCATCTCTTCTTGGAACTCTTCCCGTTTCTCTTTTACTTCTAGTTTATCTATTCTCCATCGATACAATTTCCTACCTCTTCTATGTTTGATAACTCTCGTCTGTTGACTGTCTGTCCATATTAGACAGTGATCCGTAGTTCCTATGTCCGCTGCGCATACATGTAGTTCAGTTTCCTTACCACTTCCATTTTCTACTACTATAAAGTCAAGGATAGAGCTTTCTCCCTTTTGTATGCACTGTCTAATCCATTCCGGTTCTGCCTTTTTTACACTGTCGTTCAACGTTTTCATCTCGTTGTGCTTGAGGAACTTCAACATCTCTTCCCCATTCTTATTCTTTGTTACTTCCCCATATTGTCCAATGTTCTCATTCAGTTTGCTTGCCCCCCCAATTCTTGAGTTAAAATCTCCCAGTAGTACTACTTCTCCTTGGCCCTTGTACTTCTGTACATCTACTGCTACTTCTCCGAACTTCCTCTGTATATCTTTTATCGTATTCTTCGACTCTGGGGGCATATCTATGTTTCCTAAGAAGTAATTTTTCGCTCCCCGCTCCCCTGGAATCTTAATCCATATGCTTTCGTCGAATTTAGTGTCTTTGATGACCTCTATTATGTCACACAGGTATCTTTGACTAGGAACCCCACACCCCCCCCCCTATTCTTGCTATTCTGTCCCTTCCTTTTTTTCCCTATCCATGCGTACTCTCCAACTTTGAATCCTATCTCCCCTCCTTCTTTCTCCCACGACTCTTGAATTCCCACTATGTCTAGGTCGGGCTTACTTACTTGTTCGGCAATTTCGATTAGTTTGCGCTCTTCCGCGGCGAAGCCACATACGTTCCATGATCCTATTCTCAGCCTCCTTTTCGTTTCACTATCCGCTCTAGTCTTGCCTGTTATTTCTCCGTTGTCGCCACGAGTATTTCTGTGTCTCTTCTTTGAGCATTATTTTCGTTTCCGTTCCTGTTCTTGTCTGCTTGTTTTGCGCCCCTATGTTTCTCCCCCATTCCATTTGAGCCACTTGCTGTTTCCTGCCTCCCCCTACCTTCGTTCACCCTAGAACTACGTCTTAGTTTTGCTATTCCATCAGCTATACATACTCTCCATCCTAGTCTTCTAACCCATGCCGACACTTTTTCTGTCTCTATCCTCTGCCACTCAATGCTCGCTTTCAGCTTCAGAGTGACTGGAAAGTGTTCTCCCTCTCGTTCTACGTTTCCTATTGCAAAGCAATACAGTACTCATTATCGTGCATGGCCGTAGTCGTATGACCATAAACCCTCGCATCCCTACAATACCGGGACGGAGCACGTCGGGTTTTCACCGACCAGGCAGACATTGCTTGCACCAAGCGCGAAGCGCCGTGAGGTGTTGGGCGAGTCGCATGAAGGTGAGCTTCATCCTACTAAGAACCGCTTTAGAGGCGGATTTTCTTGCATATGGATGACAGCATCAATGCATTGATTTAAGTTCTGGTGTAGCCACTTCCAGAGATAGCAATGGGTTCACTACTGTGTACCTGCCTCGTGGGTGCCTCACTATGTACACACTACGTGATACGATCATCCCCCTTGTGCGGAGTGAAGGTTCTCCCCGCACAAAAATGATCTCACTCGACCGCCAGCCGTCGTGACCGCCAAACAAGAAAAAAAAAAACGGTACCCTGGCTGTCTAGCTCACGCAGTGAGAGGCGTGTTCTACGGCGTCGTCGCCAACCGACGCCAACCCAACCTGTACATACCAGGTATATTGGGGGGGGGTGTACTCATTATCGTGCATGGCCGTAGTCATATGACCATAAACCCTCGCATCCCTACAATACCGGGACGGAGCACGTCGGGTTTTCACCGACCAGGCAGACATTGCTTGCACCAAGCGCGAAGCGCCGTGAGGTGTTGGGCGAGTCACATGAAGGGTGAGCTGCATCCTACTAAGAACCGCTTTAGAGGCGGATTTTCTGCATATGGATGACCGCATCAATGCATTGATTTAAGTTCTGGTGTAGCCACTTCCAGAGATAGCAATGGGTTCACTACTGTGTAGTTGCCTCGTGAGTGTCTCACCATATACACACTACGTGATACGATCATCCACCTTGTGCGGAGTGAAGGTTCTCCCCGCACAAAAATGATCTCACTTGACCGCCAGCCGTGGTAACCGCCAAAAAAAAAAAAAAAAAAAAAAAACGGTTCGCTGGCTGTCTAGCTCACGCAGTGGGAGGCGTGTTTTACAGCGTCGGTAAATTCGACGACAGATTGGGATGAGACTCCAGCGTGTGCACTTGCTGAGGTTATGCACGAGGTCTTGCAGAGAATACTCGGGTGAAGAATCAAACTCGAGGATAGAACGCAAATTCTACTTGAAAAATATGGATGTCAAAAACACATTCAGACAGATCCTAGTAGATTCGACGGGGCAGCGGCTTTCGGCTAAGTGCTGGGGAGGTACCGTTTCGTGGGTTTGCGGTTATGCTTCGGGCGGCGGGGTAGTCCAGGGAGGTGGGGCGTGATATCAGTGGCGATGCAGCATGCGCGACGTAACACCACGAGAGCATCCGCATCGTTCTCGCAGGCGGGGGACAGAGCACTAGAGCACGTGACAGTCGAGCAGGACACAGGGCGTCCGGTAGTCCGTTGACCGGTAGAGTGTGTCGTGCGGCCAGCGAGGGGCGGGGGGAGAAGGTGGACGACCCAGCCAGCCTTCGCAGTATTTTTTATGGATGATGTCATCTCAATATAGGTAATGTGGGATTCAGAGGAGGCTGGGTGTTTGGATTTGTCACGATCGATAGTCAATACATTTTCAGGCGAGAGGTGCGCGGGGCAGGAGCCGTTACTGTCGCACAAAAAGGTGACAGGCTGGGCTCCGCAACAGGAGGCGTTGGGGTATGACATTGACACAGAGAGTATGACCATCATTGCCCACCCCGCACCCCGCGCGGAAAGTAGACGAACTACGCGCGCGGTTGGTGGAGTGGCCGGTGGGGCGGCAGACTGCAACGGTGCCGGAAGTGTTGTTATCAGCAGGGGTATTGCAGCACTCACCCTTCGCAGTCCGGCCCGGACAGTACTTTGTCCATGGGCTTCTGCAGTTCTGTAATCTGCTCTTAATGGGCATGAGCGGGCCGGGAGGGGGGGGGGCGTGGGTTAGGTACAGAAAGAAGACAGAGCCGAGGCGAGTTTTACGGTTGTCGCGGGAAATCATGGTAGATGTGGGTTGGCAGAGGTGGTTTTGCGAGAGAGGCGAGGGGGTGCGGGGGAGAGAGGATATCAGCGCCATCTTTCAGCTTCGTGAACCAGCTGCCGAGTAGAACATGGTATTCGGACGCATCCCTATCAGCGAGAGGAGGGTTGTGCTTGGAGACGAGGGTGTACAGGAGATTCGACCTTCTCGAAGAGGTGCAGAAACGAAAGATATAGGGGGGGCAGGCGGTAGTTGAGTTGATCTCCATCAACTTACTGGAGGTCATGGCGATGGTAATGACGGCGTTTGTGACGATAGACATGAGGAGAGACAGACCGAGAAGAAAAGGTGAGGCAGTTCTTAAGAGAGTGGATATTGATGCGGCCGTAGCCTAGGTAATGAGGTGCAGGTGGGTGGGGAAGAAACAGGCCAGAGTCGTAGGGGCATTGATGAGGATGATGGGGGCATTGGAAGCAAGGGAGGGGTGGTGTTTTCAGGCAAGCCATACACGGGGTTCGACCATAAGTTGGCAGACGGTTTGACTTGGTGAAAGGAAGAGCAGATTACCGAGAATCCAAACGAGGAATGTCCCGGAATCGCCTGACAGGTGCAGGAACTGGAACCGGGGGAGCGGCGCATGTGTCCGGAGATATTGCGAGAGGGTACGCTGTTGGAAGAGTTGCAGCTTCGAATAGAAAAACTTGCGAGGCGAATTGGAGGATGTAGGTGAGTTCGAGGTCGTTCGTCGCGGAGGAGTGCTGGCTGCAGAAATATATGGGAGAAGTGGAACTAGTAGGGGAGTTGGTCGAGTTCATGGGGTACTGTTGCGCTAGAAAAGGGAAGAAGGAGTCGACTATCCTGGGCAAGTTGGTGGCGATCAATTTTTACCAAGAGGAATTTGTAGGGCTGTCAGTACCCATGGGGTAACCCGTTGATCAGGTCGGTGAGACAAAGTATCAAAAGGGCACACGTGGAAAAAGGTAGTCAGCACTGGGTGAGAAGGCTGTTGACGTGGGAGATGCAAACGGAGATGCAGGACAGCGTTCCGTCATGGGGGGTGAGAGGAAGGGTGATGTGTATAGGCCTGGCTTCGTCCTATTTTCTAGAGTTACGGGCGTCGGAGCTGTTCGCCATGGAGAAAGGATTGTTCCATAAAGTATTACGCACTTCGGATAACGTAGCACTCGGATAAGACTTATCTACGTTATGGGGCCTAACCCAGGGACGTGGCAACGTACTAACATTGTGTTAGCTCATATCAGGTAGTGTTAGCACTGGAGGAGCAATCACGGCAACGCGGGAAGACAGTGTCAACTGCAAACCCACGAACGTGCACATGCCCTAACGTAATGTTTCAGCTCGATCTCGTCCAGCTCTGGTACAGTAGCATCATGTTATGCCGTGGTCCGTCCTTGAACTAACACTGTAATACAGTGTTGCAATTTTACCAAACACGTACGATATCACTCCAACATGCCCAGATCGATATCCGCATATTTACTACTGTAACACGATAACATAATGTTACTGTCTCGCAGCGTTAGGCATAATACATTAACACAGTGTTACCCATAGGAGGAGTGTTACACAAAACACCCTAACACGTTATCATGTTCGCCAGCACTACTAACACGTAACATTGTGTTTCAAATAACACACTAACGTAACATAAGGCAGTGGCCAACACTTCTAACACTACGTTATCTGGACCCCCCATCTGATTGCCTTAGGGTCGGATAACGTAACACTTAACGTACGTTAGATACGTTAGATACGTTACAGTCTTAGCCGGCCCATACGTAACGTCATGTTAGAATGTTAGCCTAAATGCGAAGGTCTCTGTAACATCACGTTACGGTGTTACCGTCCGTAAAGATCTGACGGTAACATTCCGTTACTGAGTTACCGTTAGGGCCGAAGTCGTTCTAACGTAATGTTACTACGGTACCCATTGGATCTTCCCGAGATCTAACATGTGTTACCTGTGTGAGTGGTATAGCGGCGTGTGGGAGTAACATAATGTAGCCGTGTTATCCAATTTCGCCGACATCCCAGTATGGGACACCTACAAAAATATCCCCGGGGAGGGTAGCATGACATCCCCGGTGAAAAACGCCTCCATATTTTAAAACCCAAAACAGGGGATATTTAGGAGGGATCCCCACAAAAAAACGTCTTATTTTTTGGTGGGAACCCCGCCAGTACGTTATATATCTATAACAGAGTATGTTATCCATCTATCACGTAGTCTGCACTCTCGCACGTACGAGCTCACATGGCAGTAACATATTGTTGAAGTTAGATTGTTAGTGTACGTTATCTGCTAACTTGTGTTACTACATACATTGCATACGAGTTAATACGGGGAACCATAGTAAATAGGACCACATATTGTTAGTAAAAATAAGTAAATATGTAGGTTTTTGTGTGTACCGTAGGTCCTAATTACTATGGTCCCCCGTAATAACACATTAACATAATGCTAGTGTTTTATCGATTATATACGTTTTTCGTTTGACGTATGTAATGGTAGCAAGGCTTGCGTTGACACCCTCACACAACGTCGCTCGATACGGACTGCTGCTGCGGCTTATACGGTAACATAATGTTAACGTTGTATTGACCATTTACGTCACCCCTCCAAAATGTGTTCCGGTAGCCACTAGGAAATTCGCTAACACACTAACATAGTGTTACGTACGCGTTCATTTGACCGTGAACGTTATCCGTCTAAATGGTGTTACGGCCGCAAGTAATAATCCCGCTGACACACCATCATAATGATACTCGCTACGGGCTGATGTCGCTAACACGGTAACCTAATGTTAATGTTTAATTGACCACGTACATTATTCCTTCAACGTTTGTTACGATAGCCACAAGAAATTCCACTAATACGCAAATATAGTGTTACTCGATATGGGCTGCATACCCTAACAGCGTAACACATATACTGCGGTCAGTACGGGATCAAGGTAACACCCTAACATAATGTTGCGCGATCGCCCGTCAATATCAAAATACACTAACACTATGTTATCACAAAATCCAGAAAGTAGTTAGCGTAGTAACGTAATGTTACGGGGTTTTTTTTTTCGCTGACGCCTAACATTAACAGAAAGCGTTAAGTGTTACGTTATCCGAAGTTTGAAAAACCCACGAGGCGAGTTGCAGGATGTAAGTGAGTTTGAGGTCGTTCGTCGGGAAGGAGTGCTGGTTGCAGAAATATCTGGGGAAAATGGAACTAGCGGGGGAGTTGGTCGAGTTCATGGGGTACGGTTGAGCGGGAAAAGGGAAGGAGTCGACTATCGTAAGCAAGTTGGTGGCGATTATTTTTTACCATGAGAAAATTGTAGGGTTATCAGTACCCCTGAGGCAGGGTATCAAGAGGGCACACGTGGAGAAAGGTAGTTTGCGAAGGGTGAAGGCCTGTTGACGTGGGGGATGCTGACGGGGATACAGGATAGCGTTCCGTCATGGAGGATGGGAGGAAGGGCGGTGTGGATAGGCCTAGCTATGTCCTATTTTCTAATGTTTGCGGGCGTCGGAGCCGTTCGCCGGGGAGAAAGGAGTGTTCCATAAATATACGGTTTACGGAGGGGGGACGTGGCCTTCTTTGGGGATAACGAGCAGTAGGGGGAGGGTGGGAGGCAGGAAGCAAGCAGGGTAGTAGAGGTGGGGTTTAGGGAATCGAAGGGAGACCAAGGGGGGAAGGGGGCGGTCCTGGTGAGGACAAGGACAGGGGTAGGAAGGGAAGAGGAAGGGGAAGGCAGTGGGAGCTTTTCAGCATGTACAATGACGGAGAGTTGACGGGGGAGGCGCCTTTGATGTCGCAGCAGGAGAAGGAGGGTTGAGGGTATGGTCCAGGGGAAAGGCAACCCAATGGTTGAGGAATGGGATTGCAAGGGTGGGAAGAAAGTGGAAGGACGAAGGGAGGGGAGCAGGAGCGAGACAGAATCCGGAAGAATTCGCGTTGCATTCAGGGAGAATAGGGGGAGCAACAAGGCTGGCCGCAAGCAGGGTGCCAGAGGCAGTGATCAAGAAGGAATATAGATGGTTGTCGGAGGCGTTTATGGTGTACATTAGGGCTAACATGGAAGACCCAATATGGGTATCAGAGGTATTGGGGGAGGGAGCAGGGGAGTACGAGAGACATCCGGGATAAAGGACTAAATGGGGCTGAAAATATAGGTGTCACTCTGTCCGGCAACCCAAAGACCGCTCGGATACTGTTATAAGTGCCCGAACGGTCCCTATGCACGTCCGTACAGAGTGGTAGAGAAACGCTGTCTCGTGAGGGGAGGTGTTCCACTAGCGGAGCGCGACCGGTAGAGAGGTCGACCTCGTTTCGTTATGTGTTGATGGGGGAGGCGTTAACATGCAGGGAAAGGGGCGGGGCAGCCCCTTCCCCCTCCCCTCCCTCCTGCTATTTTGTGTAGGGGTAGGGGAGGCGTACGCATGCGGGGGGGCAAGGGGGCAGTGAAGCCTACCTTCCCCCCCCCGTCCCCAATTCCGCAGCTCTTCAGATCATATATAGCATCTTTCGTGGAAGTGGCAACCAAAGAGGAAGGTTATCGTTGGGGCAACCTGGTGTCAGGGGCAACCCGAAATTTCGACCAAATTCGACCACTGGAGCACCTTCAGGTCGAGGTGTAGGCCTCTGTTGAGAACTTGCGGGGGGTCAACCTCGAGAGAAACACAAGCTGCTGCGATGAACCTCTTTCAAGTCACCGTCGCTCTCCGGTGAGCACGAACCAGCCGAAATTCTAAACGCAGCGTGTTAAGGTAGCATTTTTTTTTTTCCGTTCCGATAAAACATCTAGAGATGGGAGTGACCGGAAACCCGGTGACCAGGAGACGCTTGGGTGCCAGCGGCTGGAGGTGTCGAATCGTTACGTAGGCAGACTCTTTTTAAGGCTGTACTACAAGCGCCGTAGGGGTAGGACCAAAGTCCCTCCTTTCAACGAGGAAAGATTGGTCCGTATTTGTCACTCTCTGGTTGAAATCGACAGAGCGGCGGCCAAAGAAAAGAACGAAGGCAACGCGGTGCTTGTGTACATAGATGAGAGCTTTGTGCACCAGGCGCACGGCTCCGCTTACTCGTACTTTTTCATGGACGGAAATGGGATTGTCGATGATGGGTTTGGTAGGACGTCAAGAAAGAGCTTAAGGTTGATCACGGGTGCATGCAATCACCAAGCACGGCCCCCTGGTTACACTGTGTGATGATGAAAGTAGCGACGGCGGTATCGATCAGAAAGGTTTCCCGTTAACGAGGGTTGGTTCCAAGATAAAAGAAAAAGGCCGGGCGATACAGAGAAATGAAATTTCCAAGCAAAAACAGCTCGAAAAAGCAGAGTTCCTTTGGCAGGCCAAGGTGGCCAGGCGATGGACGACAGCCACCAATGGAAGTTGCTCATCTTCTCCCTCACGCTCACGTAAGTACACAGCACAGCAAACGGTCGGACAGGGCGAGCAGACAAACACGCACGCACGTACGCACACAAGGTCGTATGCCTGCCCGTCTCCTGTCCGTCTGATGCTCTGTTGTCTAATACCGAATCAGGGCCCGAAGAGGCAAAGTGTCCTGTGCTTTTGTCGGGGCGAGAAGAGGGGGGGGGGGGGGGGGGGGGGGGGGGGTACTCGATAGGAGAGATGTACTCGATCTCATGCATGGCCGTAGTCGTATGACCATAGACCCTCGCATCCCTACAATGCCGGGACGGAGCATGTCGGGTTTTCACCGACCAGGCAGACATTGCTTGCACCAAGCGCGAAGCGCCGTGAGGTGTTAGGCGAGTCGCATGAAGGGTGAGCTGCATCCTACTAAGAACCGCCTGTGAGGCGGACTTGCATATGGATGACAGCTTCACTCAGTTAGTTTAATTTCCGGTGTAGCCACTTCCAGAGACAGCAATGGGAGTACTATGTAACTGCCTCTTGGGTGCCTTACCTTGAACACTACGTGATACGATCAATTCCCTTGTGCAGAGTAAAGGTTCTTTACTTCGCACAAATGATCTAACTAGACGACCAGCTGTGGGCGACCGCCAAAAAAAAAAAAAAAACGGTACCCTGGCTGTCTAGCTCGCGTAGTGAGCGGCATGTTTTACAGTGTCGTTGCCAACCGACGCCAACCCAACCCATATATAATATATTTAATCTATGGGGGGGGGTAGAAATATCTCATTGTACGGGAAGGCACGGAGGGGCGTGTTGATCATTGATTATTTTCAAGAGACAGAGCAGCAGCAGCAGCAGCAATGGCAGTAGAACCAGCAGCAAAGGCAGCAGCAAAGGCAGTAGTAGTTTGCAGTAGGAAATAACAGTAATAGGAACAGTAGCAGCAATAGCAGCAACAGCAGGAGCAGATGGGAGAGGGTAGACGTCAAGAGCCGCGGTTGCCGTGGTTGCGCGTCGCAAGTTTTTCACCTCGTTCGCGAGATAACCTGTCACGTTATAACAGACCACACTACTGACTGCCAGCGCCTCGAAAACGCGCGAGGAAAAAAATCGTTTTTCGTCTCCCACGGCGTCGCTTTTTAGCCTACCACATGAGAGCGCCCCACCACCCTCCCCTCAGCCTCCGACTATATGTATGGTCACGATTACGGCCATGCATGACACGAGTACACCCCCCCCCCCATTCTTTTATCGCAGAATGACATGGTTGGTGCCTCTGCGTCGGCGTATAGCTGGTACCGGTCAGAAAGATACCACTTTTGCATAATACAAGTACCGCAGACTATGGGACTAGTACAAGTACCGTTCCTTGTTTGGTTTAATCCGACACGGATACCGTCCCGAAAGTCACATGTTTTGTTGCTTTCATGTTATTAGTACATGCTTAGGGTGATGTACAGGGGACACGAACGTTAAATTCCCGGGTTTCCGTTCAAATTCGTTCAACTCCGATCTCGATTTTTTTTTTCGAAAAACTAAACAACGCTTTTCTCATTTGTTTTTCGCCAGCGCAATCAACAGAACAGCATATGCGTTGACCGCGCTCTACAAGTACACTGGGCTACCTACAAGTTGGTTTATTACCGAAGAAAGGCAGACAATTGGAAAAGGCCGGTGGAGGGTGACTTTTTCAGTGGCGTACGTTTTTCATTGGCTCTATGGATCGAGGAGTAAAATGCAATTCCAGCGTTTTTTTTTTTTTTTAAATAACCTTGGAATGACCTTCAAGTGCAGCAATCGTACGGCGAGCTCCGAGTCCCCTTGCTTAGTGAGGCCATATCATATGAAGGTTGTTATTGCGTTGTTCTGGATTTGTTTTGCGTTGATTTGCATCGCCAGCCCATGGCGAACACAGTAAAAAAAAACGAAATGCCGATAGATACTATTATCGCCAAGATATCGGCACAAACGTCCAAATAGTCCCCACAATATGCAGGAGAGCGGTATACCACTTGAAGGACGGCAATTCAGAAGGTTTTCACAAGAAAGTGGGGTGTTTAGTACGGGGTAATATTGGGGGAAATGAGAGTTTCACGATCGGTAAGAGATAAGAGAGGAACGAGATCCAGATGCAAGCAAGCAGCCGTAGATCATTGTGAAGAGTGGAGTCGTCGTTGCAGCGAAGTAGCCAGGATAGCTGGCGGGCGAGGTCTGCACGTGCTGAAGAGAGCCGGGCGCCGAGCGAGGGGCCCCGACAAAGTCGTCAAGTTTTGTTTTTTTGTTCTCACCCAACCTCCCGCTAAACAAAAAAATTCCACCGCGGATGGGTGAACGGAGGGGAAGAGGACGCAGTGGTTGGTTCGTGGTGATTTTCCCAATCGCACGGGCCGTTAGAAAGGGGAGCGCCCGACAGCACAGGTACATAGTGGTCGATTAGTGGTGGTTGTCCCGACCGCACATGGCCGTTAGAAACGAAATCATTACCATTATTATCAATAGCAATCGTTTGGCAGTCGCGGTGGGTCCCCGAAACGATCGGGTCGATAGAAACGGAAAAATCACCCAAACGCACGCGCAGGTAGTGGTCGATTAGCGGTGATTTTCCCGAGAAGCACGGGCCGTTCGAAATGGAGTCGCTAGTAATCGTTTGGCAGTCGCGATGGGGTTCCCGATAGAAGCGAGCGGTTCAAACACAGAAAAAAAAAAAAAACATCTCGGCAGCACACGCGAGTAGTAGTAGGTCAAGTGGGTTCCCGATCGCAGGTGCCGTGAGAAACGGGACTACGGGGCCGTTTAGCAATTGCCAGAGCCCAGTGATGACCGGATTGTCTGCAATGCACAGGAAAAAGGGGGGGGGGGGGGGGGGGTTAGCATTCCACTAGAGGAACGCGACCGGTAGGGAGGTCAACCGCATTTCGTTATGTGTGGGTGGAGGAGGCGTAAGCAAGCGGGGAAAGAGGCGGGGCAGCCTCCCCCGCTCCCCTTCCTCCTGCTATTTTATGTAGGGGTAGGGGGGGCGTACGCATGCGGGGGGGGAAGGGGGCAGTGCAGCCTGCTCCCCCTCCCCTCCCCCAGGGCGGGATGAAGCAGATGTGGGTAGGGATAAAAGGGATACTGGGCGAACAAGCAGGAGAGCAGACGCGGGAATAGCTACCCTAGGAGCACAGAACTGTAAAATGGTTAGTAGTTCGAAGGGGGAAAGGGAAGTACTAGTAGAGCATTACCGTTAGCTAGGAACACCCACAGCCAACGAAACTTCCGACGCAGAATTCGAGAAGGAAATCAACGCGTGGGCAAAGGCGAACGTAGACGCATCAGAAAGGAAAGACAGTGGCTCAGCAGGGTTACAGAGAGAGTTCACAAGGGAAGAAGTAAATAGGTGTGTGGCTGAACTTAAGAATAGAAAGGCAGCAGGGGCAGACCAAATAGTGAACGAATTTATGAAGTAGGGGGGAGAAGGGATGCTTAGACCAACTATTATGGGAAATTATTTCTGAGCTCTCAGAACTGGGTTTTTAGGCCGAATATACGCCTTTTACTCGGCGGGAAAACCAGAAACACCGATAGACTCCTCAAAATGCTCCCCGTAGTTTTTTACGAGTTTTCAGGAACCATTTCCCCTTTCTCCAGAGTCCAAATTTGAATTTTGGAGCTGCCAATCAATCACTTTTCTCTGGAGGGTCAGAAATAAGGCTGTTGGTCAGAACTGGGGCCAGAAATAGTGGATCTTCGAGGATTTTTGATGAAAAATCACGATGTCCTCAGAATTGGAAATATGGACGAACAGTCCGACGACGACTCTGGAGAAACGGGAAAGGGCTCGAGAAAGCTCTCGGAAAACTAAGGGGGGCATCCTGAGGAGTCTACCGGTGTTTTTGACAGTCCTGTTGAGTAAATCGCGGGTTTTCGGCAAAAAAAGCCAGTTCTGAGACCCCTTCAAAAATTTTCCATAATATTGCGGGGGGGACCATAGTAAACAGGACCAAATATTGTTAGTAAAAATGCCTGATGTAGTTTTTTTATGTATGCCATAAGTCCTGTCAACTATAGACCCCCGTAACAGTTGGTCTTACCATGTTGGTTATGTTGTATAATTAGATATGGAAAAACGAGCACGTACATAGGAGGTGGAGAGAAGGGGTAGTAATAAACTTATTTAAGAAAGGAGATAAGGCTGACCCGGGGAACTATAGAGGGATAACACTACTAAGCACAGTAGGCTGAACATTGTGGAATATTTTGAACGATAAAATGGGAACCATGATGAAGAAGGAAGACAAAATAAGCGAAGGGCAAGCAGGGTTTAGGCCAAACCGTAGCTGCGTAGACCATGTGTACACCTTAGGTAAGATAATCCAAGGTAGAAAAGACGCGGGACTAACAACGTACTGTTCCTTTCTAGATGTACAGAAGGCCTCCGACACAGTATGGAGAAATGGATAGTGGAAAAATGAAGGACCTGATAGTAGCGGTCGAGGCAGCAAGGCAGGGAGTCACGGTAGGGGAAGATACGGTGTCGGGATTGATGTTTGCGGATGACTTCGTGGGGATATCAGCAACACCCGAAGGATTGCAGAAACAAATAGAGAAAGCGCTAGAATACACCAGGAAATGGAGGGTGACACGGCGAGCGTCAAGAAATGCGCAGTATTTGTTGGTAACGAAGATAAGGTGAACCCGGTAACTTTCAGTTGGAAGCGGGGAGAAGATGAACTGCATATCTTAGATCTGCATAGAGATATCAAAATATTTCTCTTGGGATACACATATAGCAAAAGTAAGAGGAAAGGGTAAAGCACAAGTAGGCAAGATGGATGCGATCCTAACGGACTCGCACCTTGACACTAGGATTAAGAGATGTATCTTGATGAATGTGATAGTACCAAAGCTGGAATTGCACGAAAAGTTTGGGAAGGGAACACGAAGCTCGTAAAACAGTAGGAAACAGTACAGATGACAGCAGCTAAAAGATCCGAAGCTGCTCAAGTACGACTAGTAATACAGTACAAGTATTAAGAACTCGGAATGTACCCATTCAAGACAAATAGAGACGCAAGAAAGTTGAAATGGCAATACAAAGTAAGGAACATGCCAAAAAAGAGTTTGCTAGCCATAGTTGATAGAGCTGTATGGGAGAAAATAGCAAAAGCGCGAGCTGGAATAAGGTGGGATAGCGTAGTTGAGAAGGTATGGAAGGATATAGGGGGAAACCAAGCAGAGATGATGTCTGCCGGGAAGTTTGGGAGAGGAATAAAGGACACACAGAAGGGAAAGGCTAGCGCTAAGAAACAAGGTGGAATCGAAAAAAAAACACTTAAGAGATACACGGGGGAATTGAGCGAAGGAGCAGGAATGAAAACGTATTCGCACGGCCCAATGGACTTCGCGAAAACACTGGGACTGCGATTTTGTGTAGGTGACCTGGCCCTACCAGAAAGAAGAAAGAGGAATGCCAGTAGCCGGGAGGAGGAGGAAGTAGATGCGCAGATGTGCCCTTGTGCAAAGCAATAGAGAGTAAAACTCACATAGTAGGAAAATGTGAAATGCACAAGGAGGAACGGGATGTGGTAGAAGAGGAGATGAGGGAAATAGACGAATGTGACAATAGAGGAGCTTGACACACTAGATAGCAGCGGGAAAAAGATCGCTATCCTAGGAGATAGATGGTGGCCACAGGCGACGAAATAGGAAGGGGATAAGATTAGCAAAAAAAATCTACGTAATATATGGAAACAACGTGATGAGCACTCAATTGTTGGAGGTGTCTCTATTAGGAGTAGGAACGGCGCTCCGTCTCGAAAGGGATGCGTGGTTAATGGTCAAATGACTAAGGCAAGCAACAAACGAGTACGCCCCCCCCCCCCACACCATTTCGGGATCCTTCAGATAAGAGCACCTTTCGTGGAGGTGAGGACCAAAACCTACGTACACTGATCTCACTTTAATAATACGTATTGTCTGAGGTGTACGAGTTGCTTCAGTTGTTTATAAAAAAATTATTATGATCAACTCTTATTGTGCATAGCATTATACATCCAATACCGAAGCGCCAGGCATGTCTTTATTTGGACGAGGTACCTGGTATTTTTTTCGTTCATCTTACATGTTTTCCTCCCCACCACTGGAAGCATCTGTGCGGAGTTCAGATCATACCGACGACCACCTAACAGGTAGAACCCCACATGATTACTTTCGGTTAGCACACTATAAGAAAAAAAACGAGTTGAATAATAGCAAATCGATCGCCCCAGCGGTCTAGTGGTCAACCTCGAATAATACTAAAAGGTTGAAGTCGAGGGTTCGAGTCTCCGTATGGAGTTTTTATCTCTCAAATGACACCAACTGGAGAGAGTCGAGAGCGCCTGTTGTAGCGTGGGTAGGCGCAATTTAACACGAGTCGACGAGGAAAGAAAGTGCTGGACTCTTCTCGCGATAAAAACGGAAGGCGAGACCCGTAGGGGGGAGGGGGGAGAAGAGCGTACTTAGTGACCCCGGATCTGAGTTACGACTATTGACAGGAGGGAGCAGGAGCAAGGAGGGCGTAGATGACAAAGGCGATGGAAAAATAGATAATAACTGTACTGGTTATTCCAGCAGTAGTTTACAACTCGTTTTTCATGTGTGCGTTTAAGCGTTCCAGCTCCCTGGACAAGCCGTGGCCACAGATTTCTTCCCTTCTCCCCACCGCGGTACTTGCCTTCATTTTCATCGCGCAAAAGGGTTTCAGTATTCATTCCTACTGCTCGACGACTGTCATCGAGCTTTGCTCACTCACGCTCTCAAGTGTTAAGTCTAAGGGCAGCTTTCCGCGATGAGAAAAAGGCAACATACACCAGCAATGGTATGCAATATACCTGCTATTTTTTCTTGTTTTTTGGACCCGCCGGCATTCGAACCCCGGCCCTCATACGCTATTTACTGTATAATATTTGAGGTTACCCTCTATTAATAGACCATCGGGGCGACCAGTGGTATCACACCTCTTGATCGTGCCGTCGCATACATGATACAAATATACCAGGTACCTCTTGATTGATACCAGGTGTTCGTAGAGCTTTGGTGGATATCGTAATGATGCGAGTAACCCCCCCCCCCCCCCCCCCCCCCCCGGGAGAAAGTAACAAAAGGGCGAGCTGGAGTAAGGTGGGATGACGTAGTTGAGAAAGTATGGAACGATATAGGGGGGAAACCAAGAAGAGGTGATGTCCGCCGGGGAGTTTGGGAGGTACAAGGCAGAAGTAGAAAAAAGGATACGAATAAGGGAAATGGCTAGCGCTAAGAAACAAGGTGGAATTGGAAAAACCCTTACAGATATACGGGGGATTGAGCGAAGGAATAGGAATGAAAACGTATTTGCACGGCCCAATGGACTTCGCGAAAACGCTGAAACTGCGCTTTCGTGTAGGTGACCCGGACCTGCCAGAAAGAAGAAAGAGGTATACCAGTAGCCGGGAGGAAGAAGTAGATACACAGGTGTGCTCGTGTGACAAAGCAATAGAGTAGAACTCATGTAGTAGGAGAATGTGAAATATACAAGGAGGAACGAGATGTGTTAGAAGAGGAGATGATGGAAATAAACGAATGTGACATGGAGGAGTTTGATACACTAGACAGCTACGAGAATACGATCGCTATCCTAGGAGATGGATGGTGGCCACAGGCGGTCAAACAGGAAGAGGGTAAGATTAGCAAAAATGTTTCTATGTAATATATGGAAACAGCGAAAGAGCGCCCAATTGTTGGAGGTGTCTCTATTAGGAGTAGGAACGGTGCTCCGTCTCGGAGTTGTTATCGAGCTCGAAAAATCGGTCCGGGGAAGGAAGGGGTGTACGGTTGGGGGGGGGAGGGGGAGGGTGTACTCATTATCATTCTCATGCATGGTCGTAGTCGTAATGACCATAGACCCTCGCATCGCTACAATGCCGGGACGGAGCGCGTCGGGTTTTCACCGACCAGGCAGACATTGCTTGCACCAAGCGCGAAGCGCCGTGAGGTGTTGGGCGAGTCGCATGAAGGGTGAGCTGCATCCTACTAAGAATCGCTTTCGAGGCGGATTTTATGGCATATGGATGACAGCATCAATGAATGATTTAATTTCTGGTGTGGCCACTTCCAGAGACAGCAATAGGTTTACTATGAAACTGCCTCGTGGGTGTCTCACCCTATACACACTACGTGGTACGATCATCCCCCTTGTGCGGAGTAAGGGCTCTCCCCGCACAAAAATTATCTAACTTGACCGCCAGCCGTGGTAACCGCCAAAAAAAAAAAAAAAAAAAAAACGGTACCCTGGCTGTCTATTAGCTCACGCAGTGAGAGGCGTGTTTTACAGCGTCCTCGCCAAACGACGCCAGCCCAACCTATATGTGTACCAAGTATATAATATAGGGGGGGGAGGGGGCGGGTTAGTTGCATTCTTTACGGTATTTACCTATTTTTTACAGTAGCTGTAGTAGGGGGTGCGTACGAGTACAACAATAGGAAAGAATGCTCTGCGGAGTGGGGCCGCACGGATCTCACAACCACATGCAGGTATACCAGGTGCATACTAGAGCACCCAGGGAGGAGACGGGATGACGTCATCATGCACGTTCGTCGCTGTGCAGACGGGTGCAAATTGTGTGCATTGCAGCCTACAGCAGTGTCCGCAGGTATACACACCTCCTGCCCGTGCCGTCGCATGCATGATACAAACGTACTTCCTTGATCGATACGGTGCTCGGGAGCTTGGGCGGATAGTTTACTCATTATTACACTGGCTGTTCGCATTTTTTTTTCAACACTCGTATCGATCGCAATGGATACTTGCTACTACTGCATGTAGTACACTGGAGTAATACACGCGGAGTCGAGTACCTGATGATACAGCAGTACTGCTGCGCAGTCAATTACGGTATACCCGGCGGAGTTGGGCCGCGAAGTCACAGCCACACAGCATACACCAGTAGAAGAGCACCCACGAAGGCAGGACAATGCCATATGCATGTATGTTGCTGCTTTGAGTGCGTTGTTGCCTTCTGTGAAAAAAGTACGCACCTATCTTGTGGTTAACTTCTTGACCTCTTGATGGTGCCGTGTGCCGTGCCGCCCTGGCATTACAAATATTCAAATACTCGCACAAGAGGTCTTGAGCGATACCAGGTATATACGAAGGTTGGTGCTCGTCGTGGAGCTTTGGCGGATATTTTACCCTTCCACCGATCGCCAAGTGTACCTTGGGGTATAGAAGGTATACGAGTACTATTATTACTACTACTACTACTACTACTACTACTACTACTACTACTACTACTACTACTACTACTACTACTACTACTACTACTACTACTACTACTACTACTACTACTACTACTACTACTACTACTACTGCTACTACTACTACTACTACTGCTACTACTACTACTACTACTACTACTACTACTACTACTACTACTACTACTACTACTACTACTACTACTACTACTACTACTACTACTACTACTACTACTACTACTACTACTACTACTACTACTACTACTACTACTACTACTACTACTACTACTACTACTACTACTACTACTACTACTACTACTACTACTACTACTACTACTACTACTACTACTACTACTACTACTACTACTACTACTACTACTACTACTACTACTACTACCACTACTACTACTACTACCACTACTACTACTACTACTACTACTACTACTACTACTACTACTACTACAGTACTCGTATAGATACTGCAGTGTACCAATACCAGGGTAATCAATTAATTATACCCGCGGCGGAGTTGGGCCGCAACGATACTCATACCATCTCACAGCAGTAGTACTACTGCTGTAGTACCTGTACAGCATCTCGGGAGGAGACAGGATAATAGTCAACGTACCGCCTTGCATGTGTTGCCTTTGCTTCGTGTGCCTAGCTGGCTTCAGTGCACGAATGTTTGTTTATACGCACGTACACACACAGCTACAACAGCGAGCAGCAAGTATATCATTCCTCTTCTTGATCTCTTGTGATCGTGCTGTAGCATACATGATACATGATACATATACAGCTCTTCCTGGTCGATACGGGGCGCTCGTGGAGCTTTGGCGGGGTGTGCAATAGTTTACCAAGGGTCATACACCCACCCAACGTTTTCGAGAAACAAAACTACTTTTTAATAATACCGGGCAGGTACGCTGTACATATCATACTTGGAATTGGACTCGGATCGTTTTTCGAAGCAGTCGTGCAAGAACAAACAGTTGGCCGAATGATCCGCAATTCCGGTGTAGGCCCCAAAGAAAAAGATATACGCAGAGCGGGCGCATGCGCGCGTGCGAGGCAAACGACGCTGCTGCTGTTTGTTCCTCATGTATGTATGTATACGCCAGGATGGTCGCTCGGTGTCTTTTGAGGGTCGTAGCTGGTAGAGATGTACAATAGCGGGAGGTATGGAAGCTTTTCACTCACCAGTATTTGCCAGGCACAATCGATCGTTGCCTGCCGACCGAGTGCCGAAATCGACAGCAGCGAGAAACATCTATCCGAGCGAGATGCAAGGCCAACACTACTCACCTCCTTCGGCAGAGATCTTCAGCTGGTCAGCAGGGAGAGGCGGGCAGCGCTGGTGACTTCGTTCCCCCAGGTATTCGAAGGCTGGTGGAGGCATCTTCGTCGCAGAAGCAGGCCGTAAGGAACGATCGTTGGTCCCTTTCTCAAAGAAAATGATACATGCTCCGCGTCTTCATCATGACGAGACCAACCAGTTCAAACTTCAGACCGACGAGAGCAACCAGCAATCGTTGGGGTTGCGTAATATCAGGGCCCTCCAGCAGCAGCAGCCATCAGCAACAGAGCGGTCCTGTAGGTATCACGTTGTCCATCACCTCCCATGCGTTGGGTGCTCTTTTCTCTGCCTCGCCAGCGGTGTGTGCTTCTCTCCCGATGGGGCGGTGGTTATTGTGAACCGCCGGAAATACGAACACATGATCAGCAGCAGGGGAGGCCTGAAAAATATCCCTGCAAAAGGAAACAGGCGTTTTTGTCAACTTGTCGTTACTTTTTTCTGGTACTTTTTTGTGTATGTTTTGTATGAAGATCGCAACAAGAATCAGCTCATGGGTGCGCTCCTCAATCTATCTGACGAAGGTGCTCGGGAGGGGGAGGAGCGTGAAAACAGCAAACAAAGTAGCTGTCCACAATGAACGGTGGAGCAAGATAGCACTGCAGACACACCTATAGATAGCGCATCTACCTTCTTCCTCCACGCCTGTGGGTAGTTCCCTGCTGAGCGGTTGACCTCCTCCCTCCAGTTCTTCCCTCGACGGATACCCGCTTGTCTCACTCTGTCCCAGGGATAGCCGCCGACTCTGTGATAGCATCGCTACGCTACCTCGGCTCCGTCCCGTCGTGGGTATCGAATAAGGTACCAGGTACATACCGGTACCGGGGAGATTTCGACCACAACAAGTTCAGTAGTAAACCAGGTACACAACACCACTACCAGGTACGTAGTAGGATATTGATGTACAGCATTAAGTTCGTAGTATTACCAGGTACACACCACTACGCGCCTACGTAGTCGGCTCCATTCATAAAACTTATGCGCGAGGCAAAGGGTGCGTCCTACACTAATATCAGCGATAACAAATGAATTTCCTCCATGGTCGGTCGTCCTTTCTACAAATATATGCATCCACACAACTCTCATGTTACGTATGACAGAAGTTCCTTCCCGCGGCTACATAATGTGTAGGAACCGGTATGCGTAAGCGAGCAGAGACGAGGGGTTTCTCTTATGTACACAGCATACTGTCCGCAGTCACACAAAACCGTAGGACCTTGCGCGCCTGCGTGGCCGCCTCTGCCGGGGTACTTTGTATGCGCGTAAGCCATGATATACGAAGTACGCATGTCTGCGCGATGCACAACTAGGACAAACAATATTACTTACTGATGTAGTCTACCAGTATATCGCAGTCTACATGTATATCTGTAGGTACTGCTGTTGTGGGTACCTGGTACGTACCTATCCGTACAATTAGTACCGTATATTCTATTCAAGATAACACACCCCTCTGGTTCGAACTTCGGCGCCGAGTTCTGAAAACCCAGGGGGGCACACACACACAACGAAAATTGAATTATCTTGTCGAGATTTTTCCATAGACATATGCATCGCTCGGCGTTTGCACCTTCCCCATTGTAGATAAAATCGACCTTGAAAGTCATGCGAGGGGGCGTGTTATCCTATCGCACGAGTCAAATAATATGATACTACGATATACGAGTGAGTCGTATATGGTGGTGTGCACAGGTTTGTACTTGGTACCATGGTATCTGATACCAGGTACCAGGTACATAGCTGATATGGACAGCCTCGAACTAGGCACGGACAAGTGCGAAGCCTTGAATGGGACGCTCGGCGAGTACGGTAAACACGCACGGCCACAGCTACTCTGCCAGGTATGATAAGGGGGCGCTTGCTACAAGTCATAATCCCGCAACAGGGGAGAGGGGATATCGTGACACTCTCACATTGCTGCGCAGTGATAAACGAAACCTCATCACGGCCTATCGTAGGATATGATATATGGTGGAGAATCCGGTGCGAAAAAAGGTGTATGTGACGGCAACACGACACGTTGTTTGCTCCAAAGTTGAAGGTCGGCAACACAAACGATACCCTATTTGTTCGTGTTCTTAGGGGTTGTTTTCATCTCTCGCCCTTGCGCTGCACGGAAGCGCACACACAAAGCTGTGACGCCTAAAACTTACCAGGCATGGGCGTACTCACGCATGTTGACAACCCTGTGCGCTCTCGGGCTTCACTGCAAGGTCAGGCAGTATGCCATGTGCCCCCATTTTGACCGTTTCGGTGGGTCCAGTGAGACAACTTTGACAAGACTCCCTTCGAGTGAGGTGACAACGGTTTTTTACTGGTGCCCAATTTCGCCGCGAAGACTTCACCTCCAAAACGACCAAACCTTCCCACACGTCTGATGGTTCCCAAAATTTCCGTGCCCGCGCGGTCTGACAGTTCCAAACAACTACACCATTCCGAACGGCAGGGCCGAATTTTTCCGTGAATGCATTGGCGGTGTAGCGCAAAACCTAACGAATCTTCCACACACGGCGTGTACCGCTTGGCTCTCGTCTCGACGCCGCCGGATTACTCTCCGCAAAAACTTGTGGCGTACGACTTTAACACTCTTTTTCAAGGCTGCTAGAACATGTAGGAGACACGAATCTCCGTTTCGTCAGCCGCAGACGGGGCGAGCGGCCATGGCTAGCACAATTCGGTGCAAGTCGCTGAGCTGAACAAAAAAAAACTCTACCTAAAGGCGCGACAACACCACGCGGAAAGACGCGCGTCAAGTCCGTTTGGCAAGACTTCCTTCTCCGCGAGCTCCAGCTAGAAGGGGGGGAAATCGGTCGACTGGTAAAAATGAAACACAACAAATATTTTTACGAAAACACGCGCTCAACGGTAAATTAGCACACGATCAACGATAAGTTCGTTACTTCTCCGCCTCCCCAACAACGGGCAGGGCTTCCTTGTCTTGTTCCTCGGCCGCCAATCGGAGATCGTCCATCTGCACAACCCCGGCCTCGAGGTCAGCCTTCTCGTCTCCTCGTTCTCCTTCCGTCTCTGTCGTGACAAACGCGTCATCATCCCCCCCGCAAAGCAAGGGTGGCACCGCATCTTCCCCGAGGAGTTCGAGTTCCTGGACGGAGGGAATGCGGGGCAGTTAGGGGGCTGTCAGTAACGCCTACTGACGTGAGATATACGCGGGGCCTTCCACAACGACGTCACAAATAAGTTTCCATGTCCATCCGTTGCCATTGTGCGGGATACATTTGGGAAGTTTGTGCGCAGAGCGTAAATCATCGTGAACCTCCAACTGCTGTCGATTCGCTACCATACACCAAGCCGCCAAAGTGCTTGCTGCACCAGTGGTACATTCAAAGTTCTACTAGTGTTGCATTCACCCGTCCGAACACAAGAAGAACGCGTGTTGCGCCATGGAAAAAGTCGCACCTGGTTCCGGATAATCACCGGGACAGAATAAACAAGCACGCGAGCAAAATGAACGAGCATCGGTACACACAACTTGAGCCACAACATGTTTTGGCCTCGTTATGTTGCATTGCTGACGTCAATCGCACGATCGCAGGGTAAACACACACTAAGTACGAAGCTAACATCTCTCCAACAGGTTTCGAACATTTCGCCTTAGCGTCAATCGCACGGTGCACACCAGTAACCCACCCCCCTTCTTCAAACCGTCTCCCGAAATCCCGCACGGCTCTCGCGACAAGAAAAAAAACGGCTCGCGCGAAACACTACGCTGTATCACCTGCACGATCCGGTCTAGCTTGGCGCGGCAGTCCTCCAGCCGCTCGCCGAGCGCAACCCTGGCGCTATCCAGCTGCCGCCCCTCGTCCTTCAGCCCGTAGATCCTACGCTTGGCCTTTTTCGGGACGGGGTGGGGGGGGGGGGGGGAAGAAGATGAAGGGAGACGAGGAGACAGAGAGGACGTCCGGTGGAAACACATCGGAGTAAGTCAGGGGGAAAAACACGGGTGAACAAGCAAACAATACAACCATATAGCGCTGTTCATCGAAATAAATGTATATAACCGAAATATAAGCCGTACAAGTGAGTTCGGGTCTTGTGTATGTGCGGTGCTAAGCGGTGCTGCAGGACAAGGCTCTGGGGAGGCGCGGGCTTCTTCGTATCGGGGAATAGACGACCCCTTCCCCACCCCCCCTTCCTCTCGTCGTGATCGCTGCTCCAAGGACGCGCACGGGCGGGGATCACGCCGTGTTCATTGGCGGTGATGGTGAGCCCCCGAGGAGCACGCCGGCGACATCCAGAGCAATGAAGCGCGTGTTGGCACCACAAAAGTAACGCCGCCAGGTAAACAGAGATCAGCGTGCTGCGACAACAGACGCGCCGAAAATCTATTTTTCCCCGGCGTCGTGCAACAAAACAGCCCAGTTTCTCGACTGACTGACTCTTGCCTGGCAGGCGAAGACACGGCCAACAGATTTGGGATCGCGCAAGGCAAACCTGACGACTCACGGACACACCTACACGTATGATACGTATATCGCCTCCCACACTCGACTGCTCACTGCCACAGAGGCTCACCGCAACATTAACGCTGCATTCCCCTGCTTCGCGCCGGTGCTCAGCCGGCATGCGCCAGCAGAGAAACAGCTAGCCTGCGACCGCTCGATGCGTGTACGTCCCGGTTGGTCGCCTTGATTCTCGCGAGCACCGGCAACCTACGAGTACAACTACTCTGCAAACATGATGCTGCCCTGGGGTTGCGATTATGTACCTGCAGGATGTCGGTGTCCGTTTCCGAGCCACCGCGCGAAAGCATGGTCGCCGACCGGCGTAGCCAAAGCTCCACTGTTGCGTCCACCACTCCAAGGCGCTCTCGCACCTTCGTCCCCGATCGGTGGCGTTACAGGCGACAAAATGTTCAAAACACAAGAGACAAGACACCGCCAGCGAGCGAAGCGAGTGAGAACGCCAGCGGAAAAAAAGAGGCATGGCGGCGCCCGGCCAGGACAGTAACGAGTAAAACACGCTGTGGCGAGTCGAGCGACTGCCGAAGGCGTAGGGTAGGTATCGAGCGATGACTGACCGCTAAGCTATCACGTTCGAAGGCGCAGACAGCGCACCCGCGGGCGATGCCGGCGCCGACACGCACGCGCCTCAATCGACAGCCAGGAGGCACTCTCGACGCACTCAGCACGAATCAAATAAGTACTCTCCGCGACAACAAGAGCGACACGCTCCCGTAGCCAAAAGTAGCGCAGCAGCGCGGTGGTGCCTTTCGCGTTCCCTCAACACTGCCCATACCACCAAACGGCCGTCATTCCCGCGCATTCTTTGGCAGCCCCAGGAGAAGGGTGTTAGCTCCGGCATGGACGAACCGCGGTCCCCTATCGGAGAGCGACAAAAACAATAGCAAGAAGTCACGCGCCCTACCTACCGCTCACCGGAGAGACGCACATCACGGGAAAGATGCACGCCCATCAATCGACCAACCATGTCAGAATGCCAACGGGAACCGTGTAGAGCTCTCGCATCGAATACCGAACACTTCAAACTCCAAACTCAGCAGCGCACCTTCTCGAGGTCGCCCTCAAGCTTATGCTCTCTATCCGCCAGCTGCTTCTGCTTCCGCCGCAACTGCCCTATTGCCACCGCGTCGGCCTGGCCTCCGCCCCCCCCACCTCCCCGTCCCCGCCCTAGTTCCCTCCTTTCTCCTCGCCCCCTATCCCCGACCCTTCTAAACGCGTCTTCCCTTCGGCGTGGTTTGGGGGCCTCGCGAGACGCCGGCCACTGGTCCCGATTGTCGTCCCACGCCGGTTCGCGTCCGCGCTGCTCCCGCGCACCCCGACGACCCCCCCCCTCCCCGCCCGCCGCATAACCCTTGGGTTTCCCGCGGCGTTGGCCTCTCCGTTCAGGGGCGGCGGCGGAATCTCGGGCGCTTGGTCGCCATCGGTAGTCCTGCTCAGCACCCAGGTCCTCCGGCGGGACAATAGGCTAAACCGATAGGTGTCAAGGTGGGGTAATGGGGGTCATACGTGTCGGGAGGCGGTACAAGCGCGGGGGGTGAGAGGGAGCGGGGGGAGGGGTGTACTCGATAGTAGAGACGTACTCGATCTCATGCATGGTCGCAGTCGTATGACCATAGACCCTCGCATCCCTACAATGCCGGAACGGAGCATGTCGGGTTTTCACCGACCAGGCAGACATTGCTTGCACCAAGCGCGAAGCGCCGTGAGGTGTCCGGCGAGTCGCATGAAGGGTGAGCTGCATCCTACTAAGAACCGCTTGTGAGGCGGACTTGCATATGGATGACAGCTTCAATGAGTTAGTTTAATGTCCGGTGTAGCCACTTCCAGAGACAGCAATGGGAGTACTATGTAACTGCCTCTCGGGTGCCTTGCCTTGAACACTACGTGATACGATCAATTCCCTTGTGCAGAGTAAAGGTTCTTTACCTCGCACAAATGATCTAACTCGACGACCAGCTGTGGGCAACCGCCCAAAAAAAAAAAAAAAAAAAAAAAACGGTGCGTTGAATGTCTGGCTCGCGTAGTGAGCGGCATGTTTTACAGTGTCGTTGCCAACCGACGCCAACCCAACCCATATATAATATGTATATAATAGGGGGGGGGGGGGTACTCATTCGTTGTTTGCCTTAGCCCTTTGATCCTTGACCACGATTCCCTTTCGAGACGAGGGGGATTACACAGAATACGAGAGGGAAATAAGGGTTCGCATCTTCCTTTACAAGGACCAGCTATTGGTGCGATGGACGCCACTACATACTTGCACCACCAAGAGAGCATTCGGGGAAAAAAAAAAAAACGAAACAACGATACGTACCCCTCGGTAACGTCGAGTTGAGACGGGCGTTTTCGAAGCGCGGTGGTTAAGCTCCCGGACTGCGATAACCTCGCGGCTTGTTTGAGTCTCTCCACAAGGCTTTCTCGCAGGTTTTCCCCTCAACTGCTTTGAAAACATGTTGTAAAAAAAACTGCTGCAAATTCGTGCAGTGTTATTATAATGCTGCTGCGTCATTCGAATCATGATCCATACCGTTGCTTGTTTCTAAAACGCCTTTGACACTCCTTGCTTCAATGTCTCAGACACTTCTTGCTTCAATGTCTCCCCCCCTCACCCTAAGCTTCCTCGGCGAATCGTCTCCGGCGATAGTGTCGAACCGCTCCAGCAGGTCCTGGAAATTCATCGCCGGCAGCTGTTCGGTGTCCTCCGAGGCTCCCCCGTACCAAAAAAGGGCGTTGTACAAACTGGGCGGCGCCGCGCGCCGGGGGGGGGGGGGGGGGGTACTCATTTGTTGCTTGCCTTAAGTCATTTGACCATTGACCACGCATCCCTTTCGAGGCCGAGCACCGTTCCTACTCCTAATAGAGACACCTCCAACAATGGGGCGCTCATTACGTTGTTTGCATATATTACATAGAAACGTTTAGCTAATCTTATCCTCTTCCTGTCTGGCCGCCTGTGGCCACCATCTATCTCCTATGAGGCGTGGGGGGGGGGGGGGAGGGATACTCGATAAAAAAAAAAACAGACGTCAAAGCGGAGAGGTTTCCGACTTACCAAAAAGCGGACTGTTGTACGTACACACCACAGAATCAAAATCAATCGCGATTTTATCGGTGCGACGTCCGGCACCGCAGTGGTTGGCTTCATTTCTTCCGCGCAGACAGCACCATTCGTTTGCCGCTATGCACATAGCTTTCAAGTATACGCCACGCGCGTCTACCGGATACCACCCCTCTAACTTTCCCTTCCTTGCCATTTATTGCCTAATCGACACGAGTCGAACCGAATCCCCACCCCTCCGCACAAACTACAACCTCAAACACGCTGCGCGAGCGCGTTCCACCAACACCCTGCACTACCCGCCGACCAAAACCCCTACCCCCGCCTTCTGCACCACCACCAGCTGTTGATATTCGACGCACCTCCTCGCCCACGAAAACACGCCGCTCTGGTTCGCCTGCTGCGCGTCCCTGAACCAACCCGCGTTCCACTGGGGAGACGGCGGATCGACACGGCGCTGCTCGCCAGCCTCGGGTGCCGGGGCCCTCGCGTGTCGACGCCGCCGCGGCTGCAGCTCGCCATCGGCCGTGTAGTCGCCGTCGCCATCGCCATCGCCATCGCCATCCCCATCTCCCCCGAGGTAGACTTCCTCCCTATCGTTGACGCCGTTGCCGGAGCTGCCGGGGGGGGAGCGGTGTGCATGACGTCGGGTGGCAAGAGACGGAATGTGACCGGGTAGGACAGCAGGACGTGAGACGTGACGAGGGGTGGAGATGCTGGTCACGGTGTTGTGACACCAGTCACGTTATTTAGCCCACTAAAAAGTAGCGTCAGCTTGTTTCAATCGCCGATCCCTACAGACCGCCGACTTTCAGAACATGATTACTGCTGCACCACTGCCGTGCTTTGTCGACCTGCAACCGTCTTCCCCCCGGCGGGCAGACACGAATCAAACAGCCTGTGGGCATCTGAGCATTCGCGCATTTTGTCAAAAGATATGACACCAGCACTTACACAAACGCATCATACATGACGCTCCCCGTCCGTATGCGATGCTTCCTGTTCAAGCAGTTCATGAGGTAAGCAAGTATCATATCATACCAGGAGTTGTTACTGCCTTTACACTGCCGGTGTCACAAGTAAAGAACTAGCAGAAGCCGACCTCTCACCGGAAGTAATCCCTTCCCTGCTCCCCTAAACTGAGGTCCTGCTCCTCCTGCTCCTCCTCCTCTTCCTCTTCCTCCTCCCGCCTCCTCCTTCTCCGTCCCCCGCCACTGTTCCCTTTCCGGGCTGCAGGGACGTTGCTCCATTGGATATCCTCCCAAGGAGCCGTACGACGATTTCGCGCGCCCCCTCTCCCGCCATCTCCATCGTCATCGTCACCATCGCTATCGTCCCAACGGCTCGCCGCCGCAACGAATGGGTCTTCGCCATTCTGAAAGGAACCTCCCTCGTTGAGCAAAGGCGAGCGAGACAGCACCTGCGAGCTTGAGCTTGCAGCGTTGGTGAATCCACGCGTTCGTCGACGAACCCAATTCGTGGTGGTGGAGCACGAAGATGTTGCGCAGCTGTTGCAGAACGCGCAGACCGGGGAAGGATTCAATCGAGCCTGATATGCTGGCATCGACGGGAGCGCCACGAGCGCTAGGCACGCGGCGTGCGCCGCGCCTGGAGGTACCATTGCTGCATCGAAGTTTATGAGTGTGTGTCGCAATCAGAGCTCGGCGAGGGTTTTCACATGAATAATAAGCATGTCTGAAAAGGGACAAAAACATCGAGAGATGCTACGCGAAGCTCACGTCACGTCTTCAACTGCCTTGGCCAGGGCGTGGCGGCGGAGACGTGGACGCAGCCAGATCTTGAGGCGCTTTTCAGCTGTTTCCTCTTTTCTCCCCCGCAGTGAACAAAACGTACGAGATAATACCTAGAGTTCGAGCTTTTTGCCCTCTAAAATAGCGCACCCACAGAAGCATTACGTAAAAAAAAAAAAAAAAAAACTGGAAAGTACAAATGGAGGCCGGGGACGAGAAGCGGATGTCGGCGCGGGAAGCGAGGGGCTTTCTGGGGCTGCCAGCTGGCCCTGGCGCTCAGGAGAAGGACATCAGCGTGTCGGCGGCGTCCAGCGCAGACAGCGCGGATATGGCGGGCGGACGTGGTGAGTGATTGACCGCCTGCTGGCGCTACTCGTGCTGCTGCTGCTGCACGTTGTAAGCAGACAGCAGGTACGTGGCAGTTGGTCCAGGCGGGAACTCGCACCGCAACAGAATGCCCCAGCAGGAGTCAGTGTCGTTCGCACTCTCGATGGTCGAAGCCACCAGATACCAGGCTGCTGCCCATCGCCACTAACAGCTTGGTGCACCGAATACGCTGGCCATCTCTCCGACTCGTTTCGAAACTGCCTGTCAACAGGGAGTGAACCCTGACATATGGATGTGCGGTACTTTGCTTCACACGTTGCAATAAAGTGTGTCGTGTCGTAAATATGAATCATATTATTAATATTAATACTGCTGCTGCTACTACTGCTGTGTAGGGGTACAACTGACAACAGCAGTGTACCAGTACGCCTGTGTACTACTACAAGTGGATTGATGTCCGGTCTTGGTACTCGGCACCGCATGCATCGGAAGTGAACATCGGCACGGCACTCCTTTGCCTTCGTAAGAGTCAGGCTGCCATTACTCTTGCTGGCGTGCTGTATGTACCAGGTTATATGCACACATGTGCACACGTCTGCAGGCTACCTCTATAGCAGGGTATTCCGACGAATACCTACGGCGTCTATAAAAAGACCACCTACCAGGTACGTACCTGGCATCTGGTGTGTCGTTTTCTCCGTTATCTTGGTATTTGTTTTTTTACAGCAGTACAGCAGTAGTGGTTGGGGTACTCATGGCCTCGCCCTCCTTCCTTCCTTCCTTCCTTCCTGCCGTCTCCTTCCTGCCGTCTCCTTCTTGTTTTGTTTTTCTGCTTTGACGAACTAATCCGTCGCTTGCCAGAGTGATTCGCCATGAGGCCGTTTCCTATGCGGTTCGATTTTTGAGCTTCAGCTTTTGACCCGATGGCATTTCAGATGTGAGCTTGACAAATCGAAAGGGCCTTCCAATGCGGAAAAATCATATTTATTGTGCGTGTAGAGATTCGAGCAAACGCCGAGACAAACTGCTGTTTTTGTGACTTGGCGCCGCGAAGAGACGCGCTGGGTGCACTGCCCTGCGCGTAGGACCCAAGCGTCCGAGCCCACGCTGACTGCCTCTAGTCTGGTGGCGAAGAGACGTGGCGAGTTCGCTAGAGTCAACCTGTCTTGGTATTTTGTGTTTTATTTTGTGGCTTGACTGCTGCTGCTGCTGCTGCTGCTGTACAGCTGCGGTGTAGTCTACGAGTACGTATCCACGGAGAGGCGCGTACCGAGTGCTCTTCTCTTGGTCTCTAGGCCCGAGCCCGCGCCAGCCGACTCTAGTCTGGCCACGGAGGGACGCGCCGTCCGCGCGTCGGGCGTGAAGCAACGTCTCTACACAGCTCTATCACCATCCAACTCATCGATCGTTCTGCTGCTACTGTTTGCTGTCGTGGATAACATCTTGAATTTCGAGAGCATGCCATTTTTCGATTTGAAAATCTGATGACCCTGGTCGTCGGATTTTGGCGACTTGGGTCATCGGATTCTCCAATCGAAAAATTTCCGGTCGGATTTTCCATATTTGGACTGCATAAGCAGGGTCATTCGTTTTTGAGATCGAAAAATACAAATCTGAAGCTCGAAATCGAACCGCATAGGAAACAGCCTGAGAGAAGAGACTACGAGCACTTCTATTAATACTGCTGTTATGAATAATAGTGTTCAGGAATGCCCACCTTTCATGATCCTGTATATACCTGGACAGCAGCAACAAAAGCAGCCAGTATGTACCCGTAATACGTACGTAGCGCGAGGCAGTGTAAAACGGCTGTCATCGATTTATCCTGCGGTAAATTGTAAAGTATGAGTTTTTTTGCGGTATGTGTTGGATTGGTGCTTTGATTTTTTCCATGACTTAACTTTTTCCTATCTTTTCCCCTTCTTATCCTTATGAAAGAAGTACTACAACATAGTGGGTGGGTGACGAGCGTGTTTTTTTTGTTTTTATGTTTTTTGGCCCACTCATTCTTCCTCTTTTTACTTGGTTAAGTGTTCCCCAGGATGCATACTTCCCTTTTCCCTTTTTCCTTCCCGTTTTTTTCCCCTTGCACGTCCATTTTGGCTCATGCTCGGGGTATGTGTCTGAGCTTTGGCTTCCCATTTTATTATTTATTTGGGATTCTTCTCCTTTTCTTTTTTCGTTTTGGTTTCTTCGTTACTTCTCTTTCTTTATGGTGTATTTTGGTTGCTGGCGTATGTATGTACGTTGTGTCGGCCGCACCTAGTGCGAAGGCGTGGTATTGCGTTGGCTATTAATGCATTACGGTGTGTTATCTCTGTGTCGTAGTCTGACCACGGAGCTCGTATCTTTCTGGGGTGAAGAATCAGCACGGACACTGGGCTTGCTGGATGTCGGCGAGTAGAAGAACGGTTTAATGTGAAGAACACACACACATATCCTGTTTGAACATACACATACAGCTGTAGTAAGAACACCTATGCTATGACAATGGGAACGCGACGTTCGAAAGTTTTCTTTGAAAAACATTGCTTCCAAGAAACAGCCGAAGATATTCTCGCACCGCCGCTGCGGGAAAAAAACGGGGAACTTGTTTTCTTTTTTCTTTTTTTTTTCAAACGGCTGCAGGTGGCGCAATATGCATTTTCTCGTTGCAAATTGTCAACAAGCTGATAAAAATCAGCTCGTGCGACGATAGACGTTCGATCTCGACATAGGCTCAGCCCACGGCCAACCCGCTTGGTGTCGGGCACGGCC
The DNA here is from genome assembly GCA_031763025.1 of Macrocystis pyrifera. Taxonomy (NCBI): domain Eukaryota; class Phaeophyceae; order Laminariales; family Laminariaceae; genus Macrocystis; species Macrocystis pyrifera. Next base: position 10,538,337 of record JASSKH010000003.1, read on the forward strand.
AACGGGTGTAGATGACGGCCTCGAAAACACCAGGTGGATCCATGGTCTAGGGGGCGAGAGCTTGCCGGCGGCATCTTACGATCTTCTCCCAAACCTGAAAATAGCTTGTGTTTTGCCTTTCGAGACGGATCGAGAATATTTGTCATTGGTTTTGTGCACACCAGCGACCATTTTTTTTTTTTTTATCATACGCCTGGCCAGCACCCGCCACGTATCACGGACCATTATGTGAACACGGTGACCCCAGGGTGGGTCGGAGCCCTTAACGAGCGCACTTCGTTCAGAATTCATGACGCAGTCGTTGATTTGATCGATCGGTGTCTGTCGAGGACTCGGAATCTCGCCGCTTTGACCTGAACATCTGCCTGTCTTTTTCTTTAAGCCGATGTTGGCCCAACATCGGCCCCAGAATTGCTTTTTTAGGGGTTTTCCACAAGTTTGGAATTTTCCGTTTTGAGAATCGTGCTCGTAGCAAGCTTGTTCTGAAAAATTCTGGCGGGTATCTTTCAAATTCAAAGTTTTTATGGAAATACTTCGAGGTATTGCTTTTCCATTGGCATAGATAGGTGTACATGTATCGTAATATGTACGTCGATGTATAGCGACCACAAGAAACAGGAAAAACGAACAGTACGATTTTCTCGAGCGTCTGGCGTGAGCGTGCAGCACCATGCTGCGCGCAGCCCCGCGCCTTGCGATTTTGGACTGACACCCCTACCCGCAACAGAGTTCATTTGTATCTCCGAGTACTCGAGATGCTCATAATATTGGCATCATGTACGCGTTGATAGTACAAGTGTATTGCTCCGCGCGTGTCGTCCGACTCCCTTCATTGATTGGTTGTATATGCGTGTAATATATACCTGGTGGTTCGGATCACCCTCCAAGACCCATCGTGTGGTCGATGATGACGTAGTCGGTTTTCTTTCGTCCCTCTCAAGCCTGAGGTTCATTTAGGGTGCGTTTCTTGTGCGTACTCGTAAATACGCCAGGCGCGGTGGTCTTCAGCATCAAAGCGCTAGAATGATATGTACTGCGTGCTGCTACATTGCTGTATTGCTTGTGCCAAAAAACGTTGGTTGCTTGTGCCAAAAACGATTGGTGAGTGGGGGCGTCCCCTTGACCGAAAACTTGCAAGAGCTACACCAGGCATCGGGTGGGTAGCGTTTTGTTTCGAACCGCTTCGACTCTCCCGCCCGTATTCCCCGAACCGCGTTTGTTTCTACTAGTTGTGTTTTTTCGAGCGATCGCCCGAGCCAACCACAGCCCCAACCCCGCCTCCATCCCCACTCCCACTCCCACCCTTACTCCAACCCCAACCCCATCCTTACCCCCACTGCCATCCCCACCCCCATCCCCACCCCCACCGAGCGGCGAGAACTGTCGAACTGATCAGGGACTTTTTTTCATCCTCTTTTCTCCCCTCCCGCCCCCCCCACCCCTCGCGAAAAATATTGTTTAGCGGGTCCACGAGTCGGCGCCTACCCTGAAGACCGCGGGGGGGGGGTTGGCGCGAGCCCAATGGGAGGGGTTCAAATCCACCCTTCTCGGGCCCTGTGGGAAGCGCAACCGACCCCGTCGCCAACCGCCTCTCCTTCCCCGCCAGTTAACGGCAACGGCAACGGCTACCACCACCCGGCGAGCAAGAGGCCCCCGCTTGAACGCGGCGGCAGCAGCAGTAGAGAAGCGGGGTGGAGGAGACACAGCAGCGGCGGTGGCAGCGGTGGCAGTAGCTCAACGGCGGACACGTTTTGGTCCCCCGTTCTCCCGGAGACGAGTCCCGCCGCTCCCATGGATAGCAGCAGCTTGGGCGGGCACTGGGCTTGGCTGCAGCAGCAGCAGCAGCAGCAACAACAACAGCAACAGCAACAGCAGCAACAGCAGACGTCGGAACGGATGGTTGACAGCTTCCAGCCTAACGTGTACGGCCTGTCGTCCCCCTCGAGTCATCAGCGGCAATTTTCGGCGCCGGCGGCGATAACGGCGGCGGCGCCGGCGGCGGCCGGAGCGGAAGCGGGAATGGGGATAGCGGTGGGAGGGGTTTTTTGGCGCGGAGATCGACCGCCCGGCTTCGAGAGGGCAGGAGTACCGGCGACAGAAGAAGCGCAAGGGTGGCTGGCTTTCAAGCAAAAACAGCAACAAAAATAGCAGCAACAATAACAACAACAATAGCAGCAGCAGTAGCAGCGGTAGGCAGATTCCCTCGGCGTCTTGCTCCTCCTCCTTGATGAAGAGCGGGTCGGTCGAGTCTCAGCTGCACTCAGCCCCGGTCGCGGAGGACTCCACTACTAGGAGGCGTTTTTGGGGCATACAATGGCTCCCCGCGCTACCGAGAATCAGACGAGGTCGGTCGGACGGGGACGACTCGCGGCGAGACTCGCCGCTTGGCGGGGGCGGGGGGGGCGATGGCGGCGGCGGGAGCGGCGGTGGTGGCGAGGGCAGTAGCGACGGGGGTGGTGGTTTTGAAGGAGGCGGTAGCTGGAAGGGGTATGACGGGTGGGGGGTGGGAGAAATGGTGCCGCCGGGGTCAGGAGGAGAGGAAAGTCGTCTGTTGGTCTCGATAGAGGGGTCGACGGAGCTGGGGAAAGGCCTAGGGGGACACACGGCGTACAGGCTACAGGTTAGAACGAAGTGTCGGTAGGCGATGCGTCCGTTCGTTCGTTCGTTCGTTCGTGTGTGTGTGGGGACTATCCCGGTAAAATGAGGAGCTGCTGACTTTGCTGGACTGCTCGCTGATGTTTGTACGAGCATCGATGCAGAAACGAGTTGAGTTTTTTTTTCTATCTCCTTGTGCTCACGAGTGTACGATAGCTTGCATGGTTCCTGTAAACAGGGTGTGACATCTCGCACGGTAATTTTTTGTTTTTTTGTTTAGTTTTTTTTAAGGGGGAAGTTCTTCCAACGCCGGGGACTGCCAACCCGTCCCGTTAGCAAGCCACCGGCTGTCATCGTTCCAGCTTTTCGAGCACGTGCTTGGGGGGGGATAGGGCTGTAGTTACGGTTGGCAGGGTGGGGGGCACACGTAGCTGTATCGTGAACTGCTGCCGGGTGTTTTGTGTTTCCCTCTCCGAGAAGTGTGGCGGCAATGGAAGCGAAGCCGGATTCGAGCCCCGCCGCCTATGGGTACCCCCCTACACTGTAGATGAGCTGCAGCGCTTCGGGTGTTTTCCACACCAAACGCGAACTAACCACCCCCCCCCGATACCTTAGCAAAACGTTTCTATGTAACATCTGGAAGCAAAGTAATGAGCGCCCGACTGTTGGAGGTGTCTTTAATAGGAGTAGGAACGATGCTCCGTCTCGAAACGGGATGCGTGGTCTATGGTCTAATGACTAAGGCAAGCACCAAATGAGTACGCCCCGCCCCCCCCCCCCCACAATCGTCAAGCAAGAAAACTGTACGCAATGACGCGCTCGCTCCTGGTACTGTTCTTCTTCCTCCTCGAGCCAGGTGACGGATCGCGCGGGCGGGGAGCAGTGGGTGGTGCTACGAAGGTTCAGACAGTTCGAGGAGCTGCACGAAGAGCTTCTGGAGGTGTTCTCTAGGGAACCGGACGCGAACGCTTACGTGCTGCCTCCCAAAGAGGTGCGGAGCGCCGAATGCGACTGCTGCTGTTGTCGTTGTTGGTTGTGTTTTTTGTGCTGTTGATGGTACTGGTGTTGGTGTTGTTTGTGTTTACATTTGTTTTGGTTGTTGGTGTTGATGATGTTGATATTGCTGCTGCTGTTGTTGCTTTGCTGCTGCTGCTGCTGCTGTTGTTGACGTTGTTTTTGTTTTTGTTGCTGTTGGTGTTCCTGCTGCTGTTGTTCCGGCTGCTGTTGCTGCCACTGCTGCTGCTGCGGGGCTCTTTTTTTGGTGCTGATTGTGCTGTGTACTTGCACCGTGTCGTGCTGCCGTAGCTGCTACTGTCGCGTTTTTTTTTTGCTCAACATGCTAAAGCTGCTGATGATGCTGTAACGATTGCCTCTATATGGTGGACATATTGTAGCGACTACCACCACTGAACATGCTGTAACATACTGCTGCGGCCACCGCCACTACTCGACATGCTGTGACGACTCTCCTGCGTACTGAACATACCCACTCGGTGAGCAACTCAAACTGCCGCCTTACTTTTAAGAAACGCATGAGAAGAAGAAAAAAAAACGTTTCATCGTACTCTGCACTCTGTACATACAGCAGTGTGTTATTGGTGTTTTCTGCCGGTATGTTAGCACAGTTTGTATATTTTGCTGCTGTTCACGTGATAGCAACAATCGATAGTGATTTTTGGTATGAATTGCTGCCGGGCTGTCGCGGTGGCGACGCGTGACTGTGCAGGTGTTCGGGGGCAGGCACGGAGGCGTCATTGTGAAACGGCTGAAGCTGTTGAAGGTCTACCTCGACCGCCTCGTCACTTGCAGGTTGGTGTGCTTGTTCATTGGTCATCGGTGAATAGTAGAGTGTGCTGGTACGAGTACTTTCCCTGAGACCTGCCAATACCGCACTATGTATTTGTATTGATTATTAGAGTCAACATATCTTGGATGATTGATGGTTAATAAACGATCGTACGCAAAACACGTGGCTCTACCAATATATTGGAAACAAATAGTATTGGCTTCGCCAACTATTACGGAGGACCATAGTAAATAGGGCAAGATATTGTTAGTAAAAATAAGGAAATATATGGGTTTTTGTGTGTACCGTAGGTCCTATTTATTATGGTCCCACGCAATACCAGCATACCTGGTACTGGTACTCGTATGCCGGGTATGATATGATCTTTTGTGTTTCGGCACCACACAGACGGTTCTAGTGATTGGTGCTTGGTGCTGCTCGTTCCAACGCAATATCTACTATTATACGACTAATTAAATAGCTGTTGCTGTGTTGTTGTTGTTGTTGTTGTTGTTGTTTTTTATCCTCCGGCGGATTGGTAAAAATAAAGCTTAAGCTCACCACACTTCCACGTTCCAATTTCGTGTCGTGTGTCAATTTAGCCCATAGCTCCCGTTGCGACATCAGAACAGGCTGTTGTTACCCCTGGAGTTTGGGCAGGTTGACCCGACCTGACCCCCGAGAGGAGCAGGTGCGGTGGAGATAGCCACCCGGCTGTGTTGTTGTTATGTTTCGCCGGCGTAGTGCCGAGGCCGCCTTTTTGGCAGACCTTAAGAAGCGCCGGGACGACTTAGAGTACAGCAGATTTCGCGCCATGTTGCTGTTTTTTTTTTTGTTCCGGCTGTTTCTTACGGACCAGGTATGCGATTTTTTTTTTTCAAAGTTAATTTGTTTGTTTCGGACAGTTGTTGGTGTTTCAGATCCGGGAGGATAAGCGAGTCAGTCGTGCTCTTGTCGCAATGAGTTACCCTACCCTCCCAGAGTTACCTCGATTGAAAAAAGAAAAAAACTTATCCTCCCGTCGAAACTTTATCGAGTTCCTGCCCGGTGTGTTTATCATTTCCGCTATTTTTCAATAGAAACAAAACTGAATGTACTTCCCAGTGCGAAATTTCGGACCGTTCGAATATTTTTTTGTGCTTTCGCTTTGTTTCTACGCACTCGAAAAATTTGGAAATGGCATGATAGACATGTACTTGTCGTGTATAGGACGGGCAAAAACTCAAAATGCTTCGGTTTTTTTATTGTCGGGTGCCTCTGGCAGGGTAGGGGAGCTCATTGCGACAGGAACACGACTGCTTTGCTCTCCTTCCGGGTCTAAATTGTCAATAACTGTCTAAAGCAAACGAATCGAACTGGCTTAAGAAACAGCTATAGGGAAGCAGGGCGTGGTGAAAATATAAATTGATGCCTGGTGCTGGAATATGGTATCGATTTTTTTTTGCGGGGGGGATGTGGGGACACAGGCGCAGAAGAGGGGTCCCCTTTTACAAGGTTTGGGAAACGCACGTTTTTCTGTGGTTTGTTTTTGTTCTTACTCGTATCGCTTTTACTTTCCAACTCGACTTGTGGGAGGTTGCACCTCCACCGGCAGTCTGGAGCAAAAGCCGTGGTCACAGGTGTCTGTATTCTCTTCTCCGCCTTCCTCCCGCAATACTGCTGGAAGTGGCCAAGTGGCCACACCAGAAAATATATTAACCCATTGAAACTGCCATCCATATGCCAGTCCGCTTCACAGTCGGTTCTCAGCGACTCGCCGAACACCTCACGTTTCGCTCCGCGCTTGGTGCAAGCAAAGTCTTGCTGGTTGGTAAAAACCCGACGTACTCCGTCAGGGCGCTGTAGGGATGCGAGGGCCTATGGTCATACGGCTACGGCCATGCATAATATCGAGTACCCCCCCCCCCCCCCCCCCCCAATGCTTCCCTTCATCTTCATCGCGCATAGCGTTCATTCACTCAGCGTTCCCGCTACTCGTCGATGTCCCATCGAAAATTGCCAACGTGCGCTCTCGGCGACAGAACAACGACTCGGAAAAAAACACCACGCAAGACAAACCGCCAGTAAGTATTGACAACCTACCGCTGACCGAGCGTCAAACTTGAGACCGTGTACCAGTTACCAGCTGCACACAGTACTAAAGCAATTGGTCGTACAGTCCGGGTATAGCATACCAGGTATATCATCCTGGTACGTGCGTAGGCGGAGAAGTACTGCTGTGGTGTGGTGGCAAAACGGCACGTTTTTTAATTTCCCGTTCTGTTTTTTTTTTTTTTTTTTGCTTTCCGTGTTTCATCGGCGCGTTCCTGCGGCAGAAAACATGTATCAGGTATATTTATATATATATATATCCCTCGTCATAATTTCTCACACGCCGCACCGGTATGTATGTATGATACATGTCCGTTTCCCGAATGCCCCCAGCGCTGCCGTGGAACACCGCGCCACGTCGTCTTTCTTGGAGCTCGACCCCGTTCTGCGCGGCCTCGGCGCCTACGGCCGGCTGCACGGCCCGGAGTGCATCCTCAAGGTGGGGTGGAGGTTATTGTTGCTGTTGTTCTTGTTTTGTATATTTTTTGTTGTTGTTGTTGTGGTCGCTGTTGTTCTGGCATCAACGTGTTTCCTTTGTAAATACAGCAGACTCGTATGATATATACGTACCACAGGCATGATTATATTGTCTAGCCTCTAGCCTATTGCGTGGGCCGTTTTTTTTGTGCTTGAGTGTTTTTTGTTTCAAGGTTGCAAACAGATATTTTTCTGCTGCCGAGGTGGTTTTCGCCCCGTAAAGCGAAGGGATTGACTCGGCTCTTCTCGGAATGAGCCTGACTACTCTCGGAGAGGGGTGCCTACATCAGTTTCCCGCTTCTCGAGAGTCGCAGTTGCGAGAGTTTCGGACTATTGGTGGCCCGTTTTTTCAATTTTTCTTGATAGAATACAAACGTGGTCACACAGAGCCCCCAGTTTGTTCAACTGCCACTATACTGACTAGACATCGGAACATGAGTTCGTGCATTACTCGTAGTCCGGAATCTATCGCACCTGCGACCCTCGAGAAGCGGGGAAGTATTCTGGGTACTTCTCCTAGAGCAGCCAGCCTCCTTCCGAGAAGTGCCGACTCGATTTCCCCGCTATACGGGGCAAAAACTATTTGAAAGCAGCAAAAAAAAATATTGCTTGCAACCTCGAAACCAAACAAGTCCCGCATAACGAACAGCCTCAATCGTTGCAATCATTCTGGAGCGGAAGAAATCGTACCAGGTACGGCGATACCACACGAGTGTGCAAGCAAGACTGAAGCGAATATCGCACACAACAAACCCGCTGAAAGTTAACGTAATCAACGTGCCTGCACACGTGCGCGCATCATGTACAGTCAGTGCATGTAACACGCTGCACGGCTGGAGACTGGGGACGAGGGAAATCGAGGATACACCAAAAAAAAAAAAAATGGATGTTTGAGTATACTCGTACGTTATGAATAAGTGTGAATAAGTGTATGGGCAGGCTTGGAACGACTCGGCGGTGAGTCGGAAAATATACACGGCATGCGATGTTGGGTGTTCGGTATTGCGGTGTTGGGTCCAGTGGAGCTTACCGCTTCTTGAGTGGGGTGGATCGGGCGAGAGCTTGCTTTCAGACAACGAATACTCTGACGGTGAGTGCCTGGTTGGGACACGCAACAAGGTTCGTATATGTATATGTAGACGTGTCACCATGTGCGTGTGTCGGGGGAGGGGGAGGGGGAGAGGGGGGGGGGGGGGCGGTCATCCTTGAGGTAGTGTACACACCGATGCGTTATGATGTCAACCATAACAACAACGAGAACAACAACAATAACAACAACAGTGTGCCGTCCGTGATTAGGTGGTGTTGGTGAAATGGATAAGAGGACCCCTTGTTGCCTCCACCCGGTCTGTAGGGACTCGTTCGTTCGTAAAAGAAGCACAAGAGCTTAAGAAAGGCGGGCGTGCCTGCCTCCTGATCTTGAAGAAGACCTCTCTTTTCTCTCTTTGATTTTTGTCGCTTGCACTTTCCTCTTCCTTTCCCTTGCCTCCTCTCTCCACCGCCCTTTACAATCCCCCCCCCCCCTGTTTCTCCTTTCCCTCGCTATTCTCCCCCTCCCCTCTCCCTTCCTTTCTCTCTTCTTGTATTTCTGTCTCTCGTTCCCTCCCTCTCCCTGCCCCCCCCTCAATATGGAAATCCCTTTTTTACGTGAAAACAGGAGGGAAAACTAAGGGTAAAGGAGTGGAAGGGACCGCATAAACCGGTCATCAACATCTTGGAGGCCGGGTTGAACCTCATAGGATGGACCACGTGCGTTTTTTTTTTTTTTGTTGATACAGTTAGCGAGCCCGTGCCACCAATGGGCGATCTTGTTCTATATATTGATATAGATGGGCGCGCTTAAGGTTTGTTCACGATGCTACTACTGGTTGTGGTCTACGCTCTGAATGTAAATAGAAAGACCTTTTTAGTATTCTTATCAAGACTAAACGCTCAGTACTTGTAATCGCGGACAGGATGGTACGTGGTAAAGTAAAATGGGCCAAGGGGGGGGGGGGGGGGGGGGGGGGGGGGGGGGGGCGTTTTCAGAAAGAAAAAAAAAACGGGCGACCTGTTTTTTGTTGTTGTTGTTGTTGTTGTTTTTTTTTGCTTTGCTTTTTTTTGTCTTTGCCGTTTTTTTTTCGCAATATTTTTGCGCGGGTTTCAGGCGTGCGACATACTTCAGAACACACCTCACCTCTTTCCCCAATCACCACTATTACTACATACCACATTGCCAACATTACCACTACGATTAATAGTTCACGCAATAATAGCAACACCAACAACGCCGCCGCCGCCGCCACCAACCACCGTCATCACCGCCATCACTCGCAGCCCCCCCCGCACAGAACCATTTATCGGAGTCCCCACCAAGTCCTTACGCACTACACCCCGTCTCGCTCACGTCCAAACACTTGTTTGGTTCTCGATTTCGTCAAAAGCCGCGACAGTCGTCGCGTGTTGTCATCTGGCCCGTTTGCCTAACGCACCGGTAGTTCAGTAGTTCACTAAAGTGTTTTCCTGCGCCGTACCTACGCGCCCCCCCCCCCCCCCCCCCCCCCTCCCCCCCCCTCCTCCCCCCTCCCCCTCGTTGGTTAAAAGGGATAGCCTACAGTAGTTGTCCCTCTATAGTGCGGGTTTAGCAGGGTCGGCTGCCCTTTGTCTATAGTGCCGGTCGAATCGCTTGGCACAGATGGGAAAAATTCGCCAGTGTGTGTCGTAGTGTGCGGAGTATATACAGTAGTGCCGGTTGCCCCGCTACATTGTGGTGCCGGTATTGTTGCCTGGCGCGTACTATGTAGTAAGGACCGCTTGTGCAGCAGGTTATCCCTTCTAACCAAAACCCCTTCCCCTCTCCCTCCTTCCCCCTCCCTCTCCGTCGGCGGTACCTTCCGGAATGCCTCTGCCGCGTGCACTCATCATCGCCGAAAATAGCTGCCACGCAATCGTTTCGCCAGGGCCGGTTTTCCTGGTGTACGGAGGCCCCGAGGAGAACCCTGTGAAACCGTTTTGGGCCCTGCCGGATAGAAGGACTGTCGGCTCGCAGGTGGGGGGAGCGGGCGGCCGGGGGTGGGTTTTTTTCAGAGACGTTTTTTGTTCGTTTTGGTGTGCTGGTGACGGTTTCGCCGGCGAAAAAGCACGAGTGCTGGAGGGGGCGGGGTGGGTGGGGGGGGTGGCGGGGGGGGGGGCTGAAAAAAGGGGAGCACTGCTGCTGCGTTCAATTTATTTTGTTGATTTTTTTGCCGTATCACACCTATGACCACCTCGACGCGGGACGGGGCAGACGAACGACCGCCTGTGTCCTCGGTGGGTTTTTGAGGGGGACGAGGGGGTGCCGCCACTGTCTTCTCCGTCTGCAGGATAGCAATACCGGTAGATTTATAGCCTGACTGGTGGGGGTGAGGCAGGGGACCGTGGAGTCGTATGCCGCGACACTGCGTGTCCTTCTTCCGCCGATCGGGACTTGCCGTTGCCGTTGCCCTTCAGAGCGTGGGGCGGGGGCTCCAATGGACGGAGAGACGGTTGCGGACACAGCAGACGGAGGGGGGGGGGCACGGTGATGGTCGTTGATACCAGGTTAGAATGGCAACCCTGACTCTCTTTTGTTAGCACCACCACCACCACCACCACCGCCACCGCTATAAACGTCTACTGCTGCTACTACTACTACTACTACTACTGCAACTGCTATATGCGTACGACTGCTATTAATATTGAAACTATTAATAGTTACATGGGAACATGGGGGAATCAGAACCTGTTACTGGTGACCATGATAAAAAGGACCTACGGTACGCACTAAAAACTATATATTTCCCTATTTTTATCAGCAACATTTGGTCCTGTTCACTATGGTTCCCCGGAATAGTAGGGGTTGTGAAAAATTAGGGATCTTCTGGCTTTTCGGGTTTCCGTTTGGTTCTGATCGTGATCGGCCCCTTGTACTACTAAGTTTAGAGCCCATCTTTAACGAGGAACGCTAAAATTCGTTATTTGGAAATAAAGTTTCGATTCCAATGAATTTTAATTTGATTTCGAAAAAAAAATGTGTTTGTGTCTTATCGGGAAACGGCGCATTCTTTGTCAAACAAAGAGGAAATCGAACCAACCTGGAATAACGCAGCGCGTCATACAACGCCCAGCCGACAAACAGCGACGAGCGCAGACGAGAGCGAAGGTTTGCGTTGTCGCGTGCGCGCCGCTGCCAGCATTTTTTTCTTTTTGGTGGCGCAGGATAGCTATCACCCTCAGGGTCTCTTGGGTGGGCGTAGGGAGCCCTCAAGCGCCACGTGCGGAACAGCAACGGTGGTGCAGCTATCGAGGTCTCGAGCGTATCATCTGTTTTTTGCTCATTGTTGGTCGATCGAGCAGGCCGAAAAATCGGGCTTGCGGCCGCCATGATATATTTTGAGGCACCACCACCGGGCTACGATGTTCTATGGTCTGTGGCCGTGGGCGCGGCTATTGCTCCGGTCGCCTGTCGTTGAGGTTCGGGTTTTATCGCCTCGACCGTGGTCACCGAAGCGGCCAAGAATCACCCCAGACTCCACCGGGGGTGTTGACCCACCATGAACATGCTACATCAAGGCGGATCAACTCCTACATTCGAAATCGAAATTAAAAAAAACACACGAAAAAGTCCCAAAAGACTCTTCATTCAAATTGTTTTTTTCTAGTTTGCCCCTTCGAATCCTGCCTGGTCATTCATTCACTCTTCGGCCAGTGAGAGGCAAATTAAATTAGAAAAAAAAAATGAATTCAAATTAAAAGAACCAAAAGTCCTCAAAAAGATGGGCCCTTACCACGTACTACTACTAGTAGCACCTCTACAGTATTATATTATTACGGGGGTCCATAGTTAATAGGACCTATGGTATACATAAAAACCTATATATTTACCTATTTCTACTAACCAAATTTGGTCCCGTTAACTATGGACCCCCGTAATAGTAGTTGGCGTGCCTTTCCTTTCCGCCAACGGAGGGCGTGTTGTCGCTTCGCCCGCGTCGGCCGGTTATTTCTTACACTTTTTTGTTCTGGCCTTGCTGTTTGTTGGTGCTGTTGCTCAAAAAGGTACCGGTACCTTCTATTACGGGGGACCATAGTAAACAGGACCTACAGTGCACACAAAAACCTGTATATTTACTTATTTTTACCAACAATATTCGGTCCTGTATACGTTGGTCCCCCGTACTAGCTGATGCTTACCAGGTACCTGGGAAGCAAAGAGCGTAGGGATACGTTTTGATATACTTGGGAATTAATCTGTAACTGTTTTTCGTTTCGCACGTCAGGTCCGCGTCCGGAGAGTGGACATGTGGAGGTCGGACCTCGAGAAAGACCATACGCGTCTGTTCCTCGTCAGGTGAGGAAAGGGACGAAAAACGCGCGCGGCACGCGATTCTCTTGCGTATAGCAGGCGGAGTACTGAGTCGTACAGTAACTAGGTACCTCGTACCCTGGTATGTATTGTGCCTGGTCTTTTTTTACGGTACTTGTACATGTTTCGCCCCGGCGGTGGTGGAGTGATATCTGTTGGGTTATCATATGTGATAGTTCGATGGTCTATGCTACACTATGATGTACGCACTATGGTTTACCACTCTGACTGACCGAAAATGTCAGCACCGTTTGATATCGGTCTCAGAGTCCAAATGGGTGTTATATTTTGGGTATGGGTGTTCTATTTTCGGTCAGAGTGGTGTGCACTATGATGTATGTATGGCAACTAGACCTATGCCAATGGAAACGCGAAGTCCAAAAGTTTTCTTTAAAAAAATATTTCTTTCAAAGAACAGCCGAAAATTTCCTCGTACTGTGCCGCCGCTGTGGGAAAAAAAAAGAGAGAACATTTTTTTTTTTTCTTCTTTTTTCCAACGGCTGCAGGCGGCGCAATTTTTTTCTTCTGGTTGCGAATTGTCAACACACTGATGGAAACCAGCTCGTGCGACGATCGACGCTCGATCTCAACATAGACTCAGCCCACGGCCAACCCGCTCGGTGTTCGGCAAGGCCAACGAATATAGATAACGGCCTTGAAGATATCAGGTGGACCCATGGTCTAGGGGGAGAGAGCTTGCCGATGGCGTCCTACGGTATCCCCCAAACCTGAAAAAAAAACCTATTTTCCTGCCATTCGAGACGGATGGAGAAGTTTTGTCTTCTGTTTTGTGCACACCAGCGGCCATTTGTTGTCTTATCATGCGCCTGATCTGCTCCCGCCACATGACACCGCCCCTGGTGTGAAGGCGGTGACCCTAGGGTGGGTCGGAGCCCCTATCGAGCGCACTCTGTTCAGAATTCATGACGCAGTCGTTGGTTTTGTCGATCGATGTCTGTCAAGGACTCGGAAACTCACCGCTTCGAACCAAACATCCGCCTGAGTTTTTCTCAAGCCGAGGTTGACCCAACATCGGCCCCAGATTTGGTTTTTTCGAGCTTTTCCAAAAGTCTGAACTTTTTTTTTTTTTTTTCTAAACTTGCCCATAGGAAGCGTGTTCTTATTCTTTTTGGCGGTTTTCTTTGAAATTCAAACTTTTTATTGACACTGCGCTTTCCCATTGGCATAGGTCTTACCCATTTGCTTTTTTTCGGAGATGTTTTATGTGGGTATATATGCTCCCTGTGTTTAGATAAGTTGTTTTGTACCCGTGGTCACCGTGGTGTACAAAATTTTTTTTTTGCGTTTTCAAAGTAAAAGTTCGATGTGATCCTGCTGTGATACACGTTGCAGCTATATTGTTGGAGCTCGAATTGCTCCTAAGTCTCCCACCCACCCACCCATCCACCCACCCACCATCCTGCCCCGTCGTCCCCTTGCGCTTGCGCACCGTGACAGCTGGGAAGATACCTCTCTCCTCTGCCAGGTGGACTCGGACGCATCCCTCGAGAGCTGGGCTCTAGCGTTGGACGAGAGCGTAGACCTTCGTCCCCAGCAGTCGGAGCTTGATCGAGCCAAGGTTGACATCGAGTTGAAGGCGAAGGAGGAATGGACTTCGAGGGAGGAGGGGATATGGGGAGGCTTGTGAGCGCTACCGCTGCATTGCACTGCACACGCTATCATGAAGGAAGAAAAATCGTGTAATGTTTTTTTTCGGGGGCGCGAAAGAGGGAAAAGGCGGGCGAACCCGTGTGTATTTTGTGTTTTTGGTTGCGGGGACGGGGTGTACTCACTCATTATCATGCATGGCCGTAGTCGTATGATCATAGACCCTCGCATCCCTACAATGCCGGGACGGAGCATGTCGTGTTTTCACCGACCAGGCAGGGGAGGGGGGGGGGGGAGGAGGGGGGGGGGTCTTCCTTGTCTGGTTTATCACGCTGCGGTGGAGCTACGTACATGTATATATATATATATTAACCAGGTACTCACTTGGCTGTAGAGCTATCTACTGACAATCTGCAGTCGGAAGGTGCACCTGTACCCCAACACGGTGAGAAGGGTACGGTACGGCAGTCTGAAGGGTACCGACTCGCTGCTCGCTCCGCGTGCTCGCTCTTGCGTGCCTACGTGCCTCTCTGCCCGCTTATCGAGTAATTCTAGCAATTCCAGATTTTTGTTTCTTTCGTTTTTTCTGTTTTGCCAGATTTTTTTTTTCCGGTTTGTTTTGCTCTCTGCATTTCCAGCTCCTCTGTCGTTTTTTTTTTTTTAAGATATGTTTAGTCGCTTGCGCGCTTGCTCTTGGTTTTTTGGCTGGCGGGCTCGACGTCCCTGTCGTTGTTTTCGTTTCGCCTTGGAAAAGTGGTTGTTGTCTGCTGGCGAGCAGAAGGTTAAAGTGAGATTTAAAGACTAGTACACTATCGCGAGGCCTTCGATTGACTCTTTTGCTATAGAATGTATGTAGTCTACTGCCGCGAAAAAAAAAAAAGTCTTCAACTTCACTTCCTAGTCCCAAGTAAGCTACTGTATGTCTTGGGTGAAAAGACCTGGGCGTAGTCGTGAAAGGGCTTTTTTTTTTGTCATTCATAGTGGTTATATTTCATGTTCCCACGGTGATAGTTCAACTTATACAGTATTTGACGTCCTTACGTTGGAAGAGCAAGAATATGAGCAAGAAATATATGAGAAACAAAAAAGTATGATAGTGGTCGAATAGATTATTCATAGATGTCTCGTGTTGTCCGTACGAAGTGAAACCTGCGTGATTCGTGAAGGAAGCCTGCGTGTTTCGTGGGGAAAAAAAAAAAAAAAAAAAAAAAAAAAAAAAAAGTGTATACTTGATTGTGTTTCTTGAAAAAGAACTAAAATCAGCGTGTTTTTTTTGTGTATTTACAGAAGGGGGGAGTGTACGATAGCTAAAGGGTAGCAGAAATATATGCATAGCACCAATAGGAGGTTGCGGGGGGTTCGCTCGCGCCTTGAATAACCGGTGTAGCATCGACGATTTCGAAGTCACCATTGTTTTACGCTGAGGCGATGGAGGCAGACGGGGTCGGGATGGGTTGCGCCGCGTTTTGCCACTGGTAACGGGAAAAATGGTGGCCTCAAATGGCGAATTGGCTTTCAAACTGTTTTTGTTTGTGTTACCCTTTTGCGTTTAGTGTTTTTTTTTCGTTTTGCGTTTGCGCCATTTGTGCTCTTGCCAGTGTACTTATTATTGGCATACGTATATACAATAGGTATGATAGCTAATGGTTAGTTTTTTTTTCCCCCCTGCATGCATGCAGGGGAGAGGGGGGGGTTGCATCCCTCCGCAGGAAAGTGCTCTTCCGCCAAGATATCGATACACTGTAGTACACGGGTGAATTTCGCATTTTTCAATCGTGTACCGTAGGGTTTCCAGTGGATGTTCAGACGTTTTGTCACGGGATGTCGACCCCCCTCCCCCCCCCCCCTCCCCCCCCCCCCCCTCCGCGCGCGCCCTTACGCATCTCTACGCACTCCAAGCAACGTTTTTTGTTTTCGTGCGTCGTTGTGTGGCATAGTTAAAATATATACACGCACCTGGTACTACAAAAATAGCGAAGCGTGTGACAGCAGTCTCTTACGGGAGAATAAATCATACCAGGTAGTAATCAGAACCATGGTGTGTGA
This sequence comes from Macrocystis pyrifera, assembly GCA_031763025.1. NCBI lineage: Eukaryota > Phaeophyceae > Laminariales > Laminariaceae > Macrocystis > Macrocystis pyrifera. Next base: position 10,554,302 of record JASSKH010000003.1, read on the forward strand.
ACAGAGGGGAATACCTGGTTTTTGGGTCCATGGTGGACTCTGATTTCAACGTTAGCCCCCCCGCAATTGGTCAAGTGGATCGCGAGGCAGGGGAGGGGGAGGGGGGGTGTACTCGATATCATGCATGGCCGTAGTCGTACGAGCAAAGACCCTCGCATCCCTACAATGCCGGGACGGAGCACACCGGGTTTTCACCGACCAGGCAGGGGGGGGGGGGGAGAGACAATCTATGTCCTACCCGATCGAACCATCATCACCAATCAGGATCATCGTCATGAGTGCATCATCATCGTATGTATGCGGAGTGGATACAAATCGAAAATCTCCCACGCGGTGAATAAACCTTTTGTCTTCAGAAGAAGAGTCGTATGGCCCGCGGATGTGCGTGGGGGAAGGGAAGCGGGCGCAGCACGTCGTGTCTTGCGTCGCCCCGCCAGGCTTTTGAAAATGGGAGCGGGTTCGGTTGACGGTGCAGTAAAAACGACAAGCAAACGCGTGAATTGAACGGTGGCTGCAGAAGTTACAAATGAGTGTAGACTAGTAGTAGTGGGTGGCCGCCATCGCTGTTGGTGGTTTCATTTCGTCCACTGTGATACCATGGAATTCACAGATAGCCGGAACTCCCCCCCCCCCCCCCCCTGCACAGCAGTGTGGACGTAAAAAAAAAAACCTTGTGGAGACATCGAACTATGTAGCATACCGTTATGGGCGCACCGAATTGACAGGTTGTGGTCACCTCGTATGGGTTTGCTACATTGATCAATATCTCCACACAATGAGATGTTTTTACGCCCACATTGTGCAAGCGGGCGGGACCCTGGTCACCTGTGATTTGGTACTACAACGCTGCTGCTGTTTTTGCTGCTCTGTACGTACGCGGAGTAGAGTATCATAGAAATTCGTTGTATCCCCCCCACACACATAGAGCATCATAGGAATTCGTTGTATTCCCCCCCCCCGCGCCTCTCTTGCCTTTGCGTGCGTGGTGCATGTTTGGGGGGAGGGGGCTGGAGCCCGAGGCCCCTGCCTGCTTTCACATGACAAACAAGGCCGGGGCCCTCTTCCCTCTTGTTTGGATATATATATATATATTGTCCTTTTGTTCGGAAATATTGAATTTCGCTCAGCCAACGGTTTAGGCGGATTTCTTATTTTTTACGTCGAGTTTTTTTTTCCCCGCGTCCGGCGTATAATATTAGGTGCACGTTGCCGTTTGCGCCATAATTCGTGTTGATGAGTATCGTGAAGTGATGAATCGAAAAAAGAGCGGGGTCGTGGTTTATTTGTAGTCCTTGTGTGCATGTATTTTCGGTACTGCGCACGTATGTATGATTTTTGCTTTCTTGTTTTGGTGTTGGTGCTCGACCGATTGGAATTGTTAAGTGACTGGCGGACGTGGTGTGTCTTTGTCATTCGTCTATTTTCTTTCGTGTTTTTTTTTTTTTCAGTGTTTTCTCTCTTCATGTTTTTGATGCGTGTGTGTCAAGTGTGCCTGTGCTGGTATTTTGTTTCTTATGCTCGAAGTGTCACCCACGGGGAGGAGACATTTTATCAAGCACGTCGTGAAAAACACGTACGCACTTGGTCCCAGGCTTGTTCGTATCACAGGAGGAGCAGAATGGAAATATGAGGTGCTGTGATGGGCTACGGCAGTGCTACAGTATTAACATATGAATACGCCGTATTAGTAGTAGACTGTCACGGTTCGTTGAGACACTGCTACTGTACAAAGAATGGAAGGAAGGGCGGGTGCTATGTCTGATGGGCTACTTGTATGACGGCATGTTTTGCAACGCCGTCACATACCTACCTGTTGTAGCCGCATCATATTATATTAAGTCCTTACGAAAGGATGAGATGAGTTTAAGAGAGGAGCGCCAGCCATTCAGCCGTGCAGCCGGGTCTAAACAGGTGCTGGGTAGTTCCCTTGGCAAGACGTCTCGAGGGCGTTTTTGTGCATTATTATCCTCCCTTTCCCGCATTTAGAAATCTTCGGCATTTCGTCTCGTCTTTCCAGGGCACTAACAGCAACAAATAGGTCGTGAACGAAAATAAATCTGGGAAATAAGGCCACGCGAGGGTCGGCAATCAAGCGTTTCATACATCGTAATGCAATGCCGACACATAGCGGTACGAGTAATGCACGAGAAATGCCACCACATAACCGTACGGTGTACCGTGGCGGTGTATGCCCCAGTGGGGGGGGGGTTTGACCGCTGCGGTCTCTAATTCGGAAAATACTCTCTTTTGTCCGATCCAAATTAATTAATTTTTTACCCAAGGGGTAAATGTTCATCGATTCTCATTTAGAAAACTAGGGTAATTAATCGTCCGATCGACTTCCACTCCAAAACTACTGTACGCACGGTACGTACGTACGGTAAATGTCCGGTCGATTTTCACCCTAAAGAAACCAGGATGGTAATTGCCCGCCTGCATGATACAGCGTCTCTGGGGAGGAAAAGGCCTGACCATGTTTGTAACACGCGAAAAACAGTCATACAACGGTATACTTGAGGTTTCTCCGTCAGTTTACGGTATATACGGAAAAGAATATCAACCCACGGGCCCGACCATAAAAAAGGGAGACACCATTTTCGTTCTCGTACTCCGTTTTTTTGTCAAATCGCCAGCATCTCCGAAAAAAAAAAAAAAAAAAAACCCCTCTCCCCCCTTCCGCCAAAAAAGTACCAACTACAGTAGTGAGTGGGAAATGCACTGCCAAAACCAGTCAAGGTAAGACGACGCGTTGACCTACTGATACCTGTTGCACGAGCGCACCTACTGCTACTGCTTTACGTACGTCTCGACTGCACCTACCTACCGGGCAAGACGTCACAACAGGTAGGTGTCTTCCGTTCTCCCCCCCGGCGCATGCGAAGGCATACAGAAAAAAGGGTGTTTTTTATCTGTATCGGACATTTACCTTGGTTTTAGAGGGAAAATCGATGATCGGTCATCATCATTACCCACATCATTGTTCATATTATTCGTCATAATAATCATCTCACCATATCATTGTTTATGGCCGTCAACATCCTCACTATAGAATATCATCTGATAATCACGATTCGTCGTATCACGCAATCATCATCATCATCATGTCATCATCATCATCATCGTCGTCGTCATACTCGTCCTCACAGCAGTGTATAGCAGCAGCAGCAAAAAGGTACCAACGAAAGAACGAAAGAAGATGGAACACCTACTACAGCAGTATGTACCTAAAAAAAAAATAACACTTTTTGTTGTTGTTTCGTCGGTCTCGTTGCTGGTGTTCGTTCATCATCAAGGAAAAAAACAACATCGTCGTCACCCAATCAATCAACCAATCAATCCACCATTCGTCATTAGCCACCACCATCCACCACCACCACCACCACCACCACCACCACCACCACCACTACCACCACCAACCGCAACCACGACTACCGTTCGATCGTCGTCAAACTTAGCTAGTAGTCAGTCAATACACCCCCATACGGCAGGCAGCAAGGCAGGCTAGGCAACAAGCAAGCAGGCAGGAGACCCCAGAGAAAAGAACCGCCATCGCCACCCCCGCCCGAGGTACAGAGAAAGCCGAAACTAGCAGCAGCGGCAGCAGCGATCGCAGCCAGCAGCAAACAAGGATGGATGCACGCAGACACGCACGCACATACACAACAATACAGTCGTAAACCGGGATGTCACCTGATTCTTACTCCTCGACTTTTTACCATCATCACCACCACCACCACCACCACCACCACCATCATCATCGTAACCCCACTAAAAAACAACGATCATTCTGCCGCCAACAACAGGAAGAGGCGTGCGGTCCTTTTCTCCTCCTCTTCCTCCCGGTGAGTGTTTTTTTTCTCTTTTCTTTTCTCTTCTTTTTTTTTTTGACCATATTACTACTCCCACTACTACCACTACTACCACTGTTGCCATACGTGACAACTGCCATAACTGTCGGTGGCTACCAAAATTCACCCTCTAATTCGCGCGACAGCCCGCATCATAAAAAAAAAAATTCACGACCTTTCTGCTGTTTCGGTGGCGCTATGATACTACCGTTTCACCCAATACCACCACCATCACCACCACAACATAACCAGCTAATCCCACCGCCATCATCATCAGCAGCACAGACGCAAAAAAAAAAAAAAAAAAAAAGCCCATCAAAATAGCCAACAAATCTCGGAAAACTAGATACACTTGGAAAAGGCGCACCCACCCCTCATGAGAACAAAAAAAGCAAGTAAACCTACCGGTGTAAGTAAGTGTCAGGCCAGGCAGGCAGATAGATAGACATTACGAAAAGGGCATCAACGTTGAAAAAAAGGAGGGGGGGGGGGGGGGGGGGGCACACGAGGAAGCGGCAAAAATAAAAAGGAGAAAGGGAGCAGAAAGGGCAGCAGCAGTCCAGCAGCAGCAGTCCAGCAGCAGCAGGACCAGAAGCATCCAACAGTTGAACAGCATCAGTATCAACCCAGCAACGACGACATAACCCCTTGCTCGGGGGGAGGGGGGGGGGATTCTCTAGTATTCCCAGTGACGAGACAATAGCAACAACTGCCTTTACTGTTGATAGTACTTATATATACCTGGTATATATGGAGTGCCATAAAGCCGATTCTGGCCGGTTTACTGCGCCCCCCCCTCCTTTCCTGTTCCCCCCCGCCCCGTCTCCCTCCCTGCCTCCCCGCTCCCCCGGCAAACACAAACTTTGAATTACAGTCGCATGTTTGCAGTCTAGCAGCCTTGCAGCATCAGCCTTGCAGCATCAGCCTTGCAGCACCAGCCTTCTAGCACCAGCCCTTGCACAGCAGCCACATACATTGTCCCCAAAAACCATCATCATCAGCCATCAAACAAACGGCCGGTGAAATATCATTGGATGGTGGGGTCTCTTGGCCATCGACGCTATCACCACGCCAACATCACCGGTCCTGTGCTACCTGATCCTCGTGTTCAGTAGTTGCCCCTCTGTTCGCTCGCGAGCTGGTGGCGAAACGAAAAAAAAAAAAAACTCTCCATCTTCCATATCTTGATCTCAAGAAGGTGAGAAGAACAACGCAACAATGAAAACAGCATTAAAAAAGGAAAACAAAGAGAAAAAGGACAAGAAAAAAAAAAACTATCATTACCACTGGGAGCATCCGCTCGCCGTTATATATGTATAACGCCGCCGAAAGCTCTCGTTGTACATAAATATGTATATATATGGGTATTCACTTCCTCGTACTATCCTTCCCTGCGCCCCACCCCCCCCCCCCCTCCAAGTGCATAACTCTTTTCTGCTAACTAGGTGATACCGCCGCGGGGCAGGTCAAAGGAAACCGAAACACAACGAAACACAAAAGAGTGTCATCTTGTACAACACACAACGCCAACAAGTAAAGTCTGTCCTCTCCATCGTCGGATAGGTCGCTCGGTACCACCATCACTGCCACCGTGATCACGTCCCCTTATTACCCTTGTCTCGTGTGAGGGAATCAGGGGGGGGGGGGGGGAGGTGGCTGTAGGGGGGGGGCGGGGGGGGTCTCTTATTCAGCAATTCCAGAAAGTGCCCCTCTTTTCCCTCCCCCCCTCCCCCCCCCCCCCCCCCCCCCCCCTCGCCTCACCTCCCCTTCCCGCCCCATCCAACCCCTCTCCTCAATTCCACCATGTGGCGGTGCGCTTGCTACGCATACTATTAAACTAATGCTGTAATACGCTGTTGTATGTACAGAGTTAGCAGTAGAGTTAGTCGTGGTGGTGCCATTGTAGTTCCATAAAACGCTCGGCGGTTTCGCGATCGATCTCCGATCCATCGACCAATCAACTAATCAATCCCTCAATCAATCAATCAAACCCTCCGACCCATCCATCCACCCATCCACTTAATCGAACCGAGTCGTTCAACAGCCTAAAAACAAAGCATGTTCCTCCCCCCTCCCTCTAACACACACCATGTACGCACGAGCTATCAATAAACACGCCTCCTATCGCCGCTCCGTCTTCAAAAAGCCAAACTCTTTTTCAAGCCAACAATGTCACACGCCGCAACGCATTGCTCAAACGGGTGCGATGCATGGGGGGGGCGGGACAGCAGCCGCAGAGGACGTCACTGGGGGCTGCATATAGAGATGGGGAGGGGGTGGGAGGGGAGGCGGGGGAGTGGACCCCCCCCTTAAGCGTGGGCAACGGTTGGAAAAACTACTGTAGCAGAAAAGCCTCGAAACCGCTATTGACAACCCTTACGTAAGATTCAACCATGATGTCACGTTCTCGTTCAAAGAAAGCCACGCTCCGCGCGGTAAGGCTTGCCATGACCGATCGTTGTACGCCACAATGGGATATATATACTCTTGATGTCCCGTTACAGAAAGCAAAAGTGGATGGTAAGGAGCAGAAAAAAAAACAAAGACGCTCAGGCGCCGTACTGGCACGTACAGACGTAAGCAAGAGCGTACGTTTTCCATCTAGACCCCCCCTCCCCGCCCCCCCATCCCTCTCACGAACCGCTAGCATTTCAGGGAAATGAGTTCATGGAAGAAAATCGTCATCGAATGTACTACAGTACAAGCACTGCCAGCGACTTCCGAATCACTCGCGTTCCCCTTCGACTCGATGCGATTTCACCCCCACCCACGCTCCTTCCCCGTTTCTTCTCTCACGACGTTCCACAATTACATCTCTCGAGAGTATCTGACCACCGAGGCAGCACATCAGCAGGACGTTCATCACGTAACGTTGAGGGAGAAAAGAGACTTCAAGAGACGCCGCGCTACGCTACGCTACGCCACGCTACGTAGCGGAGAGCACTGCTGCGCTCCAAAGAAGCAGAAAAAACGAGAAGGAAAAAAAAAAAAAAAAAAAAACGAAACGAAACGAGGATTCGTTGGTTGAATCGAAAAGCGCGACCAGATATCGACAAAAACAAACGAAGACAAACGAACAAATCCCTCAACTCGCCCCGACCGGCGACCGCCGATCGCCTCCTTGCCTCACCTCCCAAGCCCCACGCCCTGCTCCCTCCGCCCCTCCTCATCTACCCTCTCCCCCCCTCCATCTCCCCGCCCCCCCCCCTCCCCACCCCCATTCAACACAGAACGTAATACTACGGAATCGCGCGCCAGTCGGCAGCGTGTTTCATTGCCTTGTGGATCTCTCTCAGTACGTGGGAGTAAGGGCTGTGCGCACGTGGGGTGCAGGGTACAGGTGTTTTTCTCTTTTCTTCATATTTTTCTAAATGAGCCACAGACCCCAAGTGCAGATGTGCGTTGCGTCGTCGCCAGCCATGTCACAGAAAACAAGTAACCTCACCATCACCCTTCCCAATATATTCGTACTGTATCATAGACGAAAGAAAAAAAAAAGAAAGCTACGAGAGAAAAAAAAAACTGAGGTTTCATGCCGCGACCTATGACACACTACGTCATGTGGTACATGACACGAAATCACACGAAATGACACGATGCGACACCAGAGAAACAAAAAACCAAAACGCAGTTGTACGAGTACGACTACCAGGTATAGTATATGATTGTAGTGTATACCAGGTATTGGGTAAAAACAAAAAGAAAACAAGGTCGTTGAAAACCGACCGATTACCCGACCGACCGATCGACCGACCGAATCGCCGCCGAAAAAAAAAGAAAAAAAAAGAGGGCAGAAAGAGGCACAAAAAAACACCAGTCACATTATATATAGTATCAGTTGTGGTGGTGCTTCCGGCCTCCATCCATCCGGCCTCAAAACGAGAAAAAACAAGACAAAACAAAAAAGACAACAGCTAAATACTGTACGAGCAGCACGCGCGTAAAATGAGACAAAGCAGCGAGCAAGACGAGGAAAAAAAAAAAATGACCAGATCACACGAGTACGTACTTTTACTCGCGGCGAGGCACAAACGTGTACCTGGTATCATACGTAAAAAAAGGGGGAACAAAATAATACACCAGACTACTATTGCTGTAAATAGAGAAGAAACAGAAAAAAAAAAAAAAGAGGGTGGGGAAAAAAAACAAACGAGTATGCCTTGAATTGTGTGAATGAAGCTTATTAAAACCAACCCAACAACGCTCTAATCCGGCACACTCCCTACGTTCCCCAGCCTGCCTGCCGCTCGTGATTTTCTAACCCCCACGTGCACTGTCAGCCGGTCGGTATTGCCGTGACAAAAACAAAAAAAAGGGCGGCACAACATCACGAACGAGAAAATAAAAACGAACACATCCATCCCCCAAATCTGTCGAATGCATCGAATGCAATCAATTCCATCAAATCCATCCATCCACAAACAAAACAAAAAATTGTATGGTCGACAATGCAGAAAAGAGAGTCACTGTATGTACGATATCGATTATACTCCTCGAGGGACAAGTGACAAATACACGCACCCGCGCCTCGACCGACCCACACACGCAACACGCAAGCCGACGAAGAAGACCGAACGACGGCGGGGGAAGACTTGAGAAAAATAAATGAGGGAGGAAAAACGGGAGAGAAACAGAAAGAGGAGAAAACCCCCGACAAAACTGAGCCAATCCTCTCGGCTCCCTCTCGCCCCCCTCTCCTGTCCGCCTTTACACCCATACACCCATCCGTCCAATCGTTCGTCTCCGGCAAGAGCGTTAAAAAAGCAAGCAATACTTCGCTGCTCTCTCTCTCTTTCTCTCCGCCATGCACATATGCCGGGGGACTCTGCCTGCCAGGCTCGTGGCAACAGCACCGACACATTATAGCGCACTCACAAAACGTTTCACTTACGCTCCAAGCACCGCACACGACACGATACGACACGACACGACACGACACGCAGAGGGCGTGCGCGCGCTGGCACCCGTACGACCTCTCGCCTACCCTATAGCCCCTGCCCCCCGCGCATACCAACCCCATCCATCCCACCCAAAGCCCTTCCTGCCTCGGCTATCTGCCTCGACCACCAGCGAAAAAAAATACGAAGGTCTTCCGTTCTTGCCCCTTGAAATGACTTCGTCCAAAACCACTCACACGCACGCAATGCGCTTACGTGCGCGCCAACGCACGAACGCCCTAGCTAGGACGCGAGAGGGCTGCGACGCGACAAGCCAGCAAGCGAGGAACTTCCGCAAAACCATGCAAACCGTACCGTACCGTACCGAACCGAAACCAACCTCACTCTCCACTCCAAAGGGAGGGAGGGAGGGAGGGAGGGAGGAAAGGAGGATGGGAGAGGGGAAGGCAGGGAGTTGTGCAATCTAGTAGTGCTGGGTCATCGCCATCGCCGTCGCCGCCTCCGTTTCCCCCTCTAGAGGCCACCCTTTTGCTCACCCCTTCGACCGAAAGGCTAACCGACCGACCAAATGATCGATCGACTGACTCATGCGACCGATCAGCGGACGGACAAGAAAAATATCAACCGACCAGATCGACGTGACTCGATGCGACTCTTGAGTGACTCAACGAGGCTTTACTACCTAAACGGATCGACTCGACTCAGCTTTACTGCGGCACTAAAGCGCGACTCTCTCCTCCGTTCCCCCATCTTTCAATCATCTGATTACCCCTCTGTCAGACCAAGCCACACAGTCAGCCAGCAGCCGAGAATAAAAAAACATCTCGCCACTTCTTCAGTGGGCTCTGCTCTGCGGTCGCGACCAGACCGATCGTTTCAGGCGCGAACGCCCACCCAAAGCTGTCAGGCCTTTTTCAAGAACTGAACGCCGCAAGGTGGGAGGAGGGGGCGCAGCATAAACATGCTGCAAGAAATACGGGCCAAATCAAAAGTTAGGTCGGGTCAGGTCAGATCCAACCGCGAGGCAGACAAAACGGGGAGGGGGGAGCGGAGAGAGGCGGGGCGGGAAAGCAGGTGCCGTACACCGGCTTCCAGAATTGTCGCAAACCCCACCCAGAGGGAAAAAGCGTGGCGTGGTGTGCCCCTCCTCATCCCCCGAGACTTATCTCCCTGCCTACGCCCCACGCTAAACCCCACCCTACCACACCTCCGGCCTCGAACCTTCCCCCCCCACATCAACATACACCTGTGTCCTGAATCACGGACGGAAAAAACCTCTTCGAGTCACGAGTGGGACATTCGTTGCCCATAAATCATTATCTAAAACTGACGCCAGCGCATCTGTGCTGAAAAACATATCACAGGGCCAACTCCCCCAACCCCCGCCCTTCCCCCTCCTCCTCCACTTCCTTCTCCTTCCATCACTCCCCATCTCGTCAGGCCAGTACGTGCGAGGCACAACGTAATCACAGCCTGAGGGGGGCGGGGGGCGGGAGAAAAAAAGGAATTTGTCCGTGGGGGGGGGGGGGTGCGGCTGCTGGAACCGCAGCCTTCACCTGCGCACATCAAGGCGAGGCAAGAGAGGCATTTCTGCTCTTCACCGAGCACGACTGTACAGTTACTATCTCCGCGCGGGGGAGGGGGGTGTATTCATATAAATCGAGCGATTTGTCCATCCACAAGCCTCGCCTCCTTCCCTCCCTTTCTCCTTCCTTCGCCACCGCCTCTCCCCCTCCCCTGCCCCCATGTGTTCCCTACAAACAAAAAATACACCACAATATTTTCGCACTGGAGGCGGGGGGGGTTGGGGAGGCGGCGGGGTAGGGGCTGGAGAGAGCGGGGGTACTAGGCGGCTTAGGCGCACGCCATGACTTCGCGCAGCAGGGCCTCGTCCTCTTTCTTCACGAAACGCCCCTTCACCCGCATCCTTGTGTCGGCAAAGTTCTTGCGGACGTCGTATTTGACCATCTTCGTCCAGACCTGGGGTTGGTTAGTTGGATAGTTGGTTGGTTTATTTGGTTGGTTTTGTTCGTTTGATCGTTGTTTCGTTTTATTGAATGGTTCATTGATCCCCGCAGAGTAGGCGACACGAATAGACGCGAGACCGAATGGAGAGGGAGAGACAGGGAGAGATAAAGAGAGGAAGAGAGGAAGAGAGAAGGAAAAAGAGAGAAAGAGAGGGAGGAAGGGAGGGAGGGAGGGAGGGAGGGAGGAAGAGAGGGAGGGAGAAAGAGAGGGAGGGAGAGAGGGTCAACGAAAGAAAAAACTTGGCAAGCCTCAACAGCTTGGCTCCATGACGCAATATTATAATGTATGAAAATATTAAGGGAGGGCAACCGACAATGTTTGCGCCTTGAGAAATGGGCCAGGGAAAGAAGGGGAAGCCCTTGTCTCCAGGCGGTCGCTGCTCATAGCAAGCTCTGCCCCTACCCACACCATATCAACCAACAGCTGCAAGCAACCGTTGCTCCCAAAAAGAACTGCTACTCCAAGAACACCGTCGCTTCTCCGACTAAACTCACTGACACTACGTACCCCGAGGTGACGAGCTCGCCCGGGATCACTCCCCAACTCACGCCCTAAACACACCGACGGCGCCAAAAACACAAAGGACCCAGAGAATCGACGCTGCAAGGTGATAAACGCAACTCTCGATCAAGCCAAATGGCAACAACAAAACACCCAACAACACCAGCGCCAGCACCGACGCTAACACCAAAGACCACCCCAACACCCACCCCAGCATCAACACTAACATTGAACCCAACACCACCAACTCACTCGGCGCTCGCGCTTCTGTAGGAAACGGTCTATCCGTTGCCGCCTGGCTTCCGGCGAGTACGCCCCGACGAACTTCCTCTCCTCTCCATCCTCGCCCGCGCCGCTCCCCGCCACCCCATTCCTCGGCCCGCCTCGCACCATGATCCCCATCCCCGACACGACGGGCCTCCCGCGCGCAGCGTGATGGCCCGTACCCCCCCCGACCCCCCCCGTCCCGTCCCTCCCGTACATGCCTCCTCCTAGCTCTCCCACCCCCGGTCCTCCGTGTGGTCTCCCGCTCGCTGCCGCCGCTGCCGACGACACCGCCGACGACTCCAACCCTAAATCCGACCCCAATCCCGAAGGGCTCGAGGTCGTCGCGTACGGCCCTGTATACCGCCCGCTGTACGCCGCTCCCGAAGCGTAGTGGTTCGTTGAGTATCCGGCCGCGCTAGCGGCCGCACTAGCCGCGGCGGAAGCCGCCGCCGCCGCCACCGCCTCCTCGTCGAGGCCCTCCGCGGCCGCCGCGGCCGCTGCCGCCGCCGCCGCCGCTCCGGCCGAGGCCGCCGCGGCCGTGCCGGACCGAGTCGTCCCCATCCTCGGGGAAACTGGCATCATCATCAACTCCGGCTTGATGACGGGGCCACTCCTCGACAGCAACTGCTGCGCCGGCGTCGGCGAGTGAGAGGGCACCCCCGTCAGCCCGCCCGCCCCGAGCCCCATGAGGTCGCCCTCACCCCCCTTGCCGTGCTGGCCCGGGAGGGCCTCCGAGAAGGACTCCAAATCTCTCAACTCGGCCTGCTCATGTTTTTTTGTGTTTTTGTGTTTGGGGTGTAGATCAGGCGTTTCGAAAAGGGTTTTGGAAGAGGGGCTTGTTTAGGTCGGGGGGGGGGGGGGGGGGGGGGGGGGGGGGGGGAGGGGGGGGGAAGGGCAATGCTTGGGACAAGGTCGGCTACATACGCCAAGATAAAAAAAAAAACTCGTCGGCCTTTGAAATTGAACCCTCGCTCGCGCATTGCACCCTTCGCGCGCCCGTCGGTCCCTCGGGTTCGATTCTGTAGTGGCAACACCGGTTCGACTGCCCCACTCCCTCTCTTCCTGACACGCGATGAGGAGCCCCTTATCGTTCAATATTTCGCCACCGGCCATCTGTACGAGAATACTGTGTAAACCACCCCAGCCCTATTAATAGGTCGTTCCCCCCCCCCCCCCCCCCCCCCCCGCGCGACAAAAAAATCCCACCTTAAGCCCGCAGCCAAGGTCGAGGTGTACGTCGTCGGTGAAGGAGAATTTGAACTGCGGGCTGAAGTCTCCAATCGCCGCGCCCAGCGTCTCGAAGCTGCCCAGCTCTGGCTCGTCCACGTCCCCGTGCGCCCCCTCACCCCCGTGCCCGTGCCCGTGCCGCCCATGGCCCGCCTCATCCGCCAGGGCCGTCCTCGCCCTTCTCCGTCGCTGCCGCGCCCCGGCCTCCCCCTCCTCGTCCCCCTCATCCCCATCCAGGCCAACATCGAGGCCATCACCGCTAACGCTACCGCTGCCGCCTCCGACACTACCACCGCCACCACTGCCGCCCGCGCCACCCCTACCGCCACCGCGGCTGTTGCTGCCGTGCACACCGCCGCCGCCGGTGTCAATGAGCAGATGCCCTGGTCGATGATCGTCGTCATCATCGTTGTCGCCGGGCGCGACGAGGTGGTGCGCCTGGTGCGGCGCTAGCGCGGACGAGCGAGACACTCGCAGCGGTCCCACGGCGGTGCCGAGGGCGCCGCCGCCGAGCGCTGCCGCGGTCGAAGCGGCCGAGGCCGCAGCGGCGGCAGCGGCGGCGGCGGCGGCGGCGGTGGCTGCCACCGCGGCTGCGGTCGCCGCAGGGGAGGAGGAGGACGAGGACGAGGAGATCTCATCGTCATCTTCCTTCATGCCCACGCCGCCCTGCTTTGTTACCCAAGGAGCGAACGAAAACAAGTGCAAAACAAGAGAGGATTACTTTTAATGATTGTGATAAGAACATATCTGATTTTGGCGCGCAGGCGGTATAGTAGCAGCGGTGGCGGTGGCGGTTGCATTTTGCGATTGCAGCTACAGCAGGCACACGTACAGCAGATTATCAACATCAGCACCGGTATCACTAAACTGTGTATCAATAGAAATATACGACGAACGTATCAGAAGCAGTAGCAGCGCCCTGGCTATCAGTTGTTACCCACACGTCTATTAATAGGAACAATTTTCAACGATGCGTATCGATGCGTTCGTACTGGTACGTGAACCCCCTGCAGCCTCCCAGATCCAACAGGATTAGAAAATGAAAAATAGCAGACAGCCTACGAGATTGTCAGACAGCGTTGCCAAGTCGTGGCCTCTAGGCGACGATACCGCTCACCTCCTGCTCTGCGTATTCGTGCTCAAAAGTGGCATCGAAGGCCATGTCCCCGATGTCGAAGTGGTCTGAGGTCTCGCCGCAAAGCTACAAGAAAAAAAACAACCGAAAAAGGAGAAAAATAACGAGACAAAACAAAACAAAAAAAAACAAGCATAGGAAGGAACATAGGAAGGAAGGAAGGAAGGAAGAAGGAAAAGAAGGGAACAATGATAAAATAGAAAGAAGGCAAGAAAGGAATGAAGGAGGAGAAAACGGGAGCAAATTATCTATTATCGCGCAAGCGTCCCCCGATTCCGCCACGTGCGTGACTTCAGCGAGCTGCCCCTGGGGAAGCAACAACACAACAAGCAAAAACATCATCATACTTGTTCAATACGATACGCATAATACGTTCACGTAGTTCAAGTTAGTCAAGAACGCCCCCATCCCCGCTGCGTCATGCGTAAGGACCAAAACACACACAAAAAAAAAAAGTCTCCAAGAGCTTCGTAGCTGGCTCAACTCGCGGCTCGAACCGTGTCCGCGCCCGCACCGCTACTACCGTAGCTGCTCTACTAAACAGCCGTACCCTATTACTAGCGCACGACAAGTGCCCCCCCACTGCTCAACACAAGAAACTACAAACGAAGCAAAAGCTCAATTTGTGCGGGGGAGAAAAGGCGCTGGTCCGACACCCGCTCCCTCCCTTCCTCCTGCGATTGCCGGTGCGGTGTCAAATTCGATACCCAACAAACAGGTTTCGTACGAGCTTAGCATGCGAAAACGAACCCGCCTACTCCCCCTCTCCCCCCCCTCGCCACCCCGCTCCCGCTGCTAATCAAACGCCTAAATCAATTCGCAAAACACCCCGTCGCCTCTGCTTAATGGGGTATACTGATTTGTTGCTTCCCTCGAGTCATTTGACCATTCGGGGAGTAATACATACCATGGTATATATATCATGGATACCATACGACGCCCAATAGAATGGTCGAACTTCGCCCACGAAACGAGAAGAGACAAGAAAAAAAAAAGTGCGTACGACTACGCGCGCCACAACCCAAACCAAAGCAAATACTAAAGCCAGCACTAAAACCAACCCAAACCGAACGTAAACAAAAAACAAAAAAAACTCACCCCGAGTCCGTGATCGCTGTCGTCGCACGCGCTCCTCAGCTGTAAGTGCTGCTGCTGCTGCTGGAGCTGGAAGTGCTGCTGGCGGTCCACGCTCCCAGCCGGCCCGCCACCCCCCCCCACAGCGACACTGTCGCGTGACGATCCACCCCCCCCGCCAAACGAGGTCACCGCGACCCCTCCACCCTGTACCCCGTCCCCACCGCCCCCCTGCGCCGAAACGTTCTCCCCGCCCCCACCCCCGGCCGCCGCCCCCGCCGCCCCGTCTCCAGCGCCGAGCCTAGCGGCTCCACTGCCGCTATTCCGTCCCGCGCGCTCACTAGCCTCCTCGCCCGCAGCGGGGGGGGGGGGGGGCGGGGCGGCGGCGCCCGTGGCCCCTTTCCCGCTCCTCCTGGGGGGAGGGTGCTGTGCTCGACCGCGCCATCGCGAGTCGGTATATCCGGCTCCCCGTCCGACATACCGATGTCCATGATCCCGAAGTCTAGGTTCTCCAGGAGGTCTAGCGAGTCGCGTCTGTCGAGCAGCCCTTCCTCCATCAGAGCTGCGGTGGTTGGGTTGGTTAGTAGGTTCATCGGTTAGTTGGTTGGTTAGTTATAGTTGGATATAGTTAGTTGGTTGGATGGTTGGTTGGCTGGTTGGTTGGTTGATCGGTGTTGGTGTACGGTGAGGGTGTTGGCGGTGTTCTTTCTCTGTTCGTGTTCATTTTCGTTTTGGTGTCGGGAGTTGGTGGTTGTAATGGTGGTGATGGTGGCGGTGGTGATGGTGGCGGTGGTGATGGTGTTGGTGGCATGGTGGTGGTGGCGCCGGTGGTGGTGGTGGTGGTGGTGGTGGTGTCGGCGGTGGTTGTGGTTGTGGTGGTGGTGGTGGTGGCAGTGGTTATACGATAAACTCCGCGAAACGATGAGGCCAGGGGGCGCGGGTGCGTTATTCGTTGATTTAGACTCATGATATGATACAAGGAGACGGGGGTGGGTAGGGGGGGGGTACTCATTATTATGCATGGCCGTAGTCGTGGGAAGGGGGGGAGGGATCGACGGGCGCGGGCCGAGTACGGGGGGTGCGAGAGTCTCGGAGGAGGCGGGTCTTGGGTAGCGGGGATAGGGGCGGAAAGCAATCCGGTACGCATTTTCCGGCGCAGTTTAGAGCGGAAAGCATGCTACAGCACCACTGACCCGCCTATGGCATAAACGAAGCCCACAACAGCAGCGTTGTACATAAAACACCTACAGCAGCCTGGGCAGAGATAATAGTACCCATGAGCCTTGGGCGTTCGGAAACTGGACGGTACAGTCACGAGTGACTCTTGCTCTTTGTTGAAGCGGACAATGTCAACCAGTTGCAGAATATTCCCTTCTTGTCTTCGAGTAAACGATACCCGCAGCACTAAAATACGCCAGCGAATATAGATAAAACGTACTACAGGCGAAGATTGTTTTCTATTTATCATTATTTACACCCAGTGGCATCCAGCGTGCCCACCAGGGCCCACACTTGCCAGTATTCCTATTCCTACGTACCATACTGCTGTAAAAAAGGCACGCAAGGAGTAAATACATGTACCGGCGGTCAAGTCGTTCACAGGACGAGCTGCATAAAAATACACGTGTTTTGATACGCGTATACAGATTGACATACCGGTTTACATCAGGGGCCGAAACAACGTACGTAACGACGGACTCTCAGCCTACTGTAAAAAGCATCGCTATGATACATGAAGAAAATGAGCTATATACTGCCGTTCCCGAATAAACATAAACGCGACGCCACACACTCGGAGTTATACTATTAATACTGCTGTAACCTCCTCTACATCGCAGGGATGTGTAGGAAAGCAGTAACAACAACAAAAGCATGTGTACCGCCGCAGGATGACTCCGAAAATCGGACGCAAGAGCACAATAATACCGGTATACCAGCAAGCACCTCAGTACAGCAGTGGAAATACGCGTACTGGTAGCCACTTTATAAACACCTCGGGCACACGCAATCTATTAAAAGGTGGTCCTATCTCTCCGTCTTGGTCTCACGAGTACATTTTACTGATGAAAAAAGATCCTATTCGTCCTTGTTCTAAAAAAGTGTTTTTTTCTCTTGACAAGCCGATTTGCCTGGTCTTATCCACCCGAAAGTCTTCACCCGGAGGGCCTCAATGTGGGTGTACCACTGCTGTACAAATAGTAAATCAGAATAAGAACTTGCGTGCGGCTTACCCGCCCTCCATCAGAACACACTGCTTGGTAAACTCGTCCTGGTCCACGGTACCACGCACCAACTACGTACGAAAGAGTATACGTCGTATACGGCTGCAGCAAAAAAAAGGTAGTACAAGTTTTTCAAGGCTCGGGAAACAGAGGCGTTGCAATTTGCAAAATACGATTGCATTGTTTGCGTGGCTTGTCGTGACGTAGTTGTAGCCTCGCGCGTACCGCATGGTATTGAAGCAAAAAAAAAATAACAAGAGTACTTTCTACCCGGTATATTATAAAAAACATATCATACTCGTATCAGGTATCGCGTAAGAATATACCAGGTGCAAGTGTGACAGGGGGCTGGGAATGGTACTGCTGTATTGGTGGGCTGCACTACATCACGGGCTCGTGATATACCGGTATACCCGTTGGTAGGCGCTGACTTTCTGATCACGTTCTACCAGAGAAGGTACCCGGGTAACCAGGTAAACCTGGGTACGAATAGAAACACGGGTAAACAGGCACTATTAATAGCTTTCATACTCGTGGGTGTTGGGGGCTATACCAGGCTACCCCACTCAACCCGTATATCATATCCAGAATAATAGTACACCTGCGATATCACAAAATGGAGCGTGGAAATAGGGGGCGGACAAGGAGTGAAATATATTATTATTAATATTATTATTATTATTATTTATTATTATTATTATTATTATTATTATTATTATTATTAAATGTACCCTTAGGTCGGCCACTTGCATACCCCCCGGGTAGGCTACCCAGGTACCTCAATGCACATGCCTCACCACCTATATACCCGTATATCACGCCGGTGATAAGACAACACACCCTCCTCGGACGAATTTTCGAGTTGGTTTTCTCCCGAAAACGGGTACAGTGAGAACAACGAGCAATCACCCCATGGGGAACATCTCCACGAACTCCTTCCGAAGCCATAGGACGGTTTCTCGCTGTGAGACCCCCCTTTGGTTCGAAGAGAATAGGCTCGGAAAAAATCATCCACTGGGGAGGTGTGCCGTCTTGCGTGTCATGTTCGTAAAATTGAAAAACAACACCTGCGAGATCGAAGATTTGGTCGAAACTCATCTTTGCGGGCTGGCCTGTGCGTGATACTTCGATCGCGCGTGCCAGAGCATGGATTTCACATGCAGGAAATACAGCACATATACGATGAGGAAGAAAAAATCTGATACATGCGGATATACGGAACAGACAACAGCAGAACCCGGGCACGTGCACACCGAACATATATTTGGAATATTAATATTCATAGCGTCAAGTGCCGTATAATTGATGGCCATACGAAGTGTAACTCACGCTGGTATTAATAGACGTATAATAATGCTAGTACATGAAGGCCAGTAAAACTTGAAAAAAAAGTACACGTGAGGCGAGAGTGGGTGTCCCGTCTTCAAGTCCAAGAGCGCCACGCCAGACAGCTAAGGACAGTTTCGCACGTATATTAGGTCATGCTGCAGCAGGGTTGCTCGCAGCTCGTATCTAGGGTACCAGCTGCCATGCGATCCGGACTGCTGCCGTTTAAAAAAAACATTTGAAAAAAAAAAAAACACGCACACACACAATCGTCCAGCAAAAGAACAGAACATCAATTCATACGAGCCGTCCAGAGGTACCAAAGGTAGGGCAAAAGGTCGGGTATACGAAAGGCACGAATAATAGTTGAGGCCGACGATCAGACATAGAATACCGCGATCGCCACCCGAAATAAAGAAACAAGGGAGCGAGAAAACAAAGGCATAAACACGAAACGACGGACAAAGATTGCCCTCACAAAGATACAACAAAGGTCACGTCACAAACTGAACAAAACCGCCCTGCCCTGCCCGGCCCGGCCGGGCCGATGAGGCTTATTTTCCCCGAAGCGAAAGGACGACGACAGCAGCATCATCCACCATTTGTTTCGATCGTCGTCATCATCCGGATCATCCAATGTACGAAATACCGTCATGCGGCGGGTTATCCGGATTCGGCGAAAGAACCAGCTACAAACAAGACAGAATACGATCGAACATACTGCTGCTGGTTGCTGCTGCTGGTCTAGACTACAGCAGCAGCACAACGAGATAGATATACAACACGGGTGCTGAGATAACATCTACTCCTGTGCGACGAATTCCAGAGCCGAATTTCTACAAAACAAGGGAGGTACCAGTAACAATCAACCAGAATGCCGGCTTTTTTTTCTTCAAGATCTCGTCGAGGCCTTCTTCCATAGTATGTACACGCGTCGCTCGGTGTTTGCGGTCTCGCCGTTGTCAAGCACAAGACGCATCGCTCGGTGTTCATCAGAGCTTTCGTCGTTGTCAAGGAAATCAGCTCGGAAATCGGGGGTGTGCTATCTGGTCACCCGCGTGGTGCGGTACATACCATATCACACTAGGGTGAAAAGATAGCACACCCCCTCGGACCTCGGACGATTTTCAAAGCTGGGTTTCTCGACAACGGTCGGTAAGGGGGAGGGCGGACTGAGTACGACCAGCAATGCATGCGTTTACCACTCTGACCGGAATTATAAGCACTGTTTGATATTGGTCTCAGAGTCCAAATGGATGTTATGTTTTTGGTCAGAGTGGTGTGCAACCTTGTCGACGAAATCTTTCCAGAGCCACCATTTTCGTTGCGTGCCCCCCCCCCCCATGTTTAGAGGAAACCGGGTCTGAAATTCGTCCCAGGGTGTGTGATATTTTATCACCCAGTGTGATAGTGTTATACGGTACTGCTGCCGTTTGTTACTGTCTGCTGCTTGTTACCTGTTATTTCAACCCAACGAATCAGTACCCGCAGTGTAGTGCCGCCCTGGTTCTTCGTCCTATTATCATAGACAAAGAGATACTCGTACAGCAGTTGTCATCAGACTGCTGTAAAGACAGCGAAAACCAAAATTACGTCGTAGGTACACTAGAATTGATGCACGTAAAATATTATTACTTGGAGTGAGACCTGGTTGACGGATATTGCAGTGACAAATGCACCCACTTTTTGGGGGCACACTCTAGGTACTTCTACTTCGAATTGAAGTTGGACTACGGACCGTGTACTTGCACGTTTCCAAGGACGTCCTTTTAGTGTTTGGGAATACACCACCTGAGACAGCAGAATATCCTGAGCTATAATATTAAATATCTATATTATTATAAATAGAATTAATAGGATACCCTGCCACTTGTGTTCCAGTACGTACGTATATGGGCAAATTAAGCAGTGGTACATCTGCACCTGTTGCAGAAATAAAATACGTGGACAACATACAGTACACCCCCCTAAACCTCTGTAAACAGAATATGAACTGTAGTATCAATTAATACAGCAGCTGCTGTGCTGCTGTTGCTGTGGGTTGGCAGATTCGTTGATATTAATTGTTGCCACCGGCGGGTCATCCGGGGGAGCGCGCGCCTCCCGCAGGGGTCGTAGCATACCAAGTTTGATACAGTCTACGTGTGAGAGAATTAGATACACATATTCTACGTATGTGCTGATTGCTGTACACGGTGCTAATTGCCAGATCATACTGTATATACCAGAGAATACAAAAATACAATCCGAGACAACAGAACACGAGAGGAAGAGACGGGGTGGGAGGACAATGGACTACGGAATGGTACGTCACACAAGTCCACAAGTTTTGCGGGATATCGACGTGGGTTTGTCTCCGCCGCTCTTGAATTTATCGATTTGGGTTTTGTTCCCGTCTTGCTGTGGCCGTTTGGTGGAAACCCTCGAATACGATGTATCAGGTAAAAGTGGGATCAGGGTTCCAAAGAGACGCTGCCGACGGCTGAATATATCAAGGGTCAACTTGGAGGGCTTACGTCCGGGTGCTTGGGATCAGGGTGCGCCAAGCACGAGCAGGGTGTTGATGCAAGTCGTGGGTGAACAAAAACGGGCACCCATGTGGGCGTCTGTCCCGAACTTTTTTCCAAAAGAAGGCGAGAGAAGGAGATGGGGATGTACGGACAAACAGACTGTTGTACGTATGATATGTTCAAGTAGAGCGTACGGTGTACGGCCCAACTATCATAACTAACCGGCCGAACCGGCCGAACTATTGATATGCATATATACGTACCTAACCTGCTTCGAGAAAAAGTATATATACTCGTGTCTAACATGCGTGCGAAGTTATATCTATATATATAGATACAGATATATTTTATTCATCACTTTTACTTTCCAGCCTAACTCGTATTAATAGGAAGTTTTACCCTCAGCGATCTTCTGGACAAGCCGTGGTCACAGGTGTGGTCCCTCCTCCCCCCCGGTGCGCGCCTTTCTTTTTTTGTCGCGCATAGGGTTCAGCATTCCCACTGCTCCTCGATTTTCATCGAATGTAGCTAACTCACGCTCTCGCGCTTTCCGCTAATCATTTTTTTTAAGAAAGAAAAAGTCCCTACGAGCATGCACGCGGTGAGACTCGAACCCACGAAATTGATCTTGATAGGCACGCGGACCACCTACCAAGCCACCGGGGACGCCGGCTTCATATGCGCTCGTAAAACAACGAAAACTCAAAAGGACAAGCTCAAGACCGCAACAGAAAACACAGCAACGATCACCGAGCATGCACCCGCAATAAGATATTTGGGGAACATCCCGTTACAATACAACTATGAACGAAGCAGCAGCAGAGTTGGGCACCGAAACACTTTTTTGGTCCGGTCGGTTATATCAGAACCGACCAAACATTGATTTCGGCTTTCGCTTGAAAAAAAAAACCAAACCGAAACCGAGCACTTTCCGGTCGGTTACTCGGCCGGTCATTCGGTCGATTATTACACATGAATGCAAGGTTGTGTTCTGTAGGGTACATAGAAAAACATACTCGGGTTATTACCGGGGTATCACCCTACAAACTGCTTCTGTAACTTCTGTTCGATATTCACTCACACCAGTACCCGGAATTTCTGTCAGTTCTGTACGACATTCATACCCGTACCCGAAACTTCTGTAAGCTCTATACGCCCGTGCCACAATACCCGGAGTACGGGTACGACATCCCATACGCGCGTACCCGGCCTTTTTGTAGGGTTAATACCCGGAATATAGGGCAAATACCGGGGTAAATAACCGGTACCCGACACTGTGTAAAATACCGGGGCGCGGGTGCGAGTACGGGTACAACGTTTAAGTACCCGCCCGGAACTTCTGTGAGTTCCGTAACACTTTCCTACATGATAAAACTTCTGTGAGTTCTGTAAGACTTCCATACCCGGAGTTCACAAACCCTACATAGGGCATACTTTGCACAGAGGACTGCTTTGTGCCACATTCGCGCCCCCGTGGAGTAAAAACATGCAGTTTTCGAGTGCTCGTCCATCAGCGCATCGGCACATCACGCGACAACCGGATCACACGAGTTGCTGGACCCACGACCAGAGTTACGCAACTAAACCCTTTTGGTTCCGGTGGGTTATCTTATAACCGACCCAAGATTATCTTCGGTAGTCAGTCATGTGAAAAAAATGTAGAGGTTTGCATACATACACAGAGGCGCTATATATGGTAGGGGATCGGAGACGCAATGACCGATCGGAAATAACTGATCCGGCCATGTCCGTTGGATCATTCTTCATCAACCGAATAACCGCTTTTGAAAGGTCCGGTTTCGGATATGCCCAGAACCGGACAACGGTTTCCGGTTAAATAACCGAAGATCGGTCCCGCTGCCCAACCCTGCTCGAGCTGTACCTACAAAGGGCCTCTTTCCCGAGTAAGAAAGTCAATCGTAGCCAGCTTCTCACTGAGTCTGTACTGCGTGTGCGGTGCTCTGAACGTAACGATGTAATGATACAAATTCCCCTCGCAAAAGGTAATTTCGTGAAAAGATCGTGTATAGTTGTTGACTACGGGTCATCTGGTCCCAACTGCATTCTGATCGTATTTCAGTTTCGCAAGAACACGGTGTGCTCGGCAGGGTGGGTAAAATTGAAGCCAAAAGTAGGCGAAGCCCACCTTGAGTATACTCAGAGAGGTATACCTGATATACCTGAAACCTTTCAGCCAGCAAGAGGAACGTACGCTCGGGGTGCTGGTCAGTCAGAAGGAGGGCCACGAAGCTTTTCCCCGAGTGCAATACGTTGTGTGCTAAAAATAGCTAAAAAATGATCGGTATACCTATTTTTGGCATCCACTCATCATGTGACCAAGGATCAGTCAATCAGGCAATCGGGGATCAAGGAGCGCAAGGGGCAAATCGCAGATCGCCAAATCCCAAATCGCTACATACGTAAATCGCTGTGAATAAGGGCAAATATTGTTTGCTGTACGTGACGAACACCAACCGAAACGGTGAATTGCTGCATAATAGAGCCGTACAATTAGTTACACATACCACGGCACGACAGCAATACCAGTAGATCAGTATGCACACGTAGTCACCACCTCTCAGCGTGCTTGGTTGGTACATCCCTGGCCTCTCAGGGCTCCCACTTGGAAATCGCCTCCTTTTATTACTTGCCGGACCTTTCAAGCGGGCCTTTGTTTTCTCCATTTCTCTTCGTACTTTCAGTCCGTCTTTCCTTTTTTCTTCTTTCGTTTCGTGTGCGGGCGTGTACTCCGAGCACGGTTCCGCGGGCGAGCGCGGGACCGTCGCGGGTGTCAGCGGGTGCTGGCGGGTAGAGGGGGGGTTGAAAGGAACGCGGTCGCCGTTTTCGTGGCTGGGCCTCGCGTGTGCCTCGAGACACGAGGGAAGCATGAACGGGCTCTGTCTGGGCTCCTGGTGTGGTTCCGATTATACTATGTACGAGTATATAAGGGTCGTTTTGATAAGCAAAATAAACTCAATCGATGATTGTTTTTGCGACCAATCTGACGTCACCGAGAGAACTACGCAGTCTGAGCACCAACATTGTCTAGCTGGCGAACGAGGTTCACGGTGAGCATCGGGCTTCACGCGAGGCGGGCGACGGGGCTCACTGTGGAAGAGAGGGAGGAAAGCTTTACCCGGACTGAATCGGTGGCGAGACGGTCGCGAGAGGGGCGGGTGGCGTACGAGGTTGAAAGAGTCTGCTGCTTGATCTTTTTCTTTTTTTCTTCTTGACCGGTGTAAGGTGTTCCAATCAGGCAGGAAATTATTACACGAAAGGGGACGGGGATTTTCTTTCTTTCCGATTTTTTCGGTTTCATTTTCATTGTTTTTGCGGTGCTGCTGTGCCGTGCTGTGCTTTATATTTCGTACATACGAGTACAGACATCAATAAGTACCCTACCTGGGGTATGTACGTACGTACGAGATGTCAGCGAGCGTAGCGGAAAACCGCCCTCGACGCGAAGCGTAGTCCGAGCTGTTTTCTCCTGAAGCATGGCGGCGGGACTCTTGGCATTATCAAGTCGCCAGTTTGCAATTATTGTACATTCAATCATGAAAAAAACTGCTAGTATTTTCAATCATGGACCTCTGTCCGCTTAGGATAATTTTATGTACTTTTCCTTCCTGAGCGAGCGTAGCGGGCGGCGTAGGCCGCCCGCGGAGCGAAGTGCCTTGTATTACCGACTACCCTCCTGCATCACGAACTGAAATTGCTCAACAGCAAGATTTCTTTCAACCTGTATCATTCCGAAGCTCCTACTTGGTATTTTCATCTGCTGTGACCGCGCAGGACGCTACGGACGTTCGAACAATTAATAGTAGAGGCTCAGGCAGGTTCGCTCATTACTATTGATCTAATAATACTAATAATACTATTGAACTGACTGTCGTGCTTGGCGTTGTCGTCGAAAATCTGAATTATAACAGCAGTATCAGCAGTCTTGAGAAACTTCCATTTTTCAACATGGTGTACAGGTACGGGTAGGAGAGGTACGTGGGGTCAATTTCAGTAACAGGCGCGCTTCGTGATGAAAAGGGCGTCCGATCGATCCGGCGCCTGACACAAAAAGGTTGCCCATGAGCTACAAGTACGCCCACTAAAACTGCCGTGAGGGAGACGGTGCACAGAAACTGGAGCAATGACGTTTTCGGTAGGGAGTCATGAAAGGTCGAAATTGTACCAGAAAAAGTATAGCAACTGAAACAAGAAATGATATGTTTTCAATTGAAAGACTACACTGCTCTTTACATTTTTTGCTCGAAGGGGGCCGCTTAGTGAGGCATGTCGGGCAGAAAGAACGCTTCGGTGTGAAAGAACATACACGCACTCGAGGAATCGGGAGTCGCTGGGCAAGCACGCGGACTTCTACTGCTTGTACTATACACACACGCGTATGTTACACGAGTCAGTCCACGCTCGTACTCGTATATATTATTAGTAACAGCTTGGTATCATGTACCAGGTATACTGCAAACAGCACATCTGAAGAACACGGCAGCGGCAGCGGAAAGCAACAACAACAGCAACAGCAACTCGTGTAAGAAAGAATAAAGTTTGTCCAGCTTCGTCATCTTCATGATGAAATGCCGGAACCCTACACCCTACAGGTGGCATGGGTGTTTGTATTATACCTGCTGATCTCATCTATTAATACTACAAACTGTCCTGCTGTATGAAACATCTCACCACATCGTAGCTGTCTGTCTGTACGTGGTCTGTAGTGGGCGTTTTAGGCGGTAGGCGGTGAGTCTCCAGACGAAAATGTCCGCACATTCGTGGGACTCCGCACTAGTCCGGTTGAGTGCGGTACCGCACTAAAGTGGGATCAGTGTTGTACCGCACTATTAATAGAGTGGGATTAGTGTCGTACCGCACTAAACTACCGCACTAAAGTGGGTTGAGTGTGGTACCGCACAAAAATGGGTTTAGTGTGGTGCCGCTTTAAAATGGGTTTAATATAGTGTGGTATCGCACTAAAGTGGGTGTGTATTACGAATACGTCGTATATACCCTTTGGGTACGAGGAAACAGCAGTTCATAAATACTGCTGTGAAAAATCAGGGGGATGAGAGTTGCCAGGTATTCCGCAGGCACGATCATGAAGTGATCATGGCCATCAAGGCCCCTCGACGATACATTGCTGCTGTTCAACACCTCAAGTGGAAGACCTGTGAGTTGGCTTCGCCAGCCAACTTTTAATACCAACTGCCAGATATATTACGCTTAGGCCGTGCGGCGGTGCGCTGGCGCACTTTTTCGCGACAAATCCGTTTGGCACACCACGTGCTGGAATAAATGTGCAGCTTGCCGCACCTCCGTTTTTTCGAGCCGCATTACCTTTCGCAGCATGAAAAAAAGTGTGCGGCCCGTTCTTCGTCGAAGGCGAAAAAAAACTGGATTCCTTTTCACTTTTCACCGAGTAGGCGAGGGTGAAAAGAAAGTTCAAAATAAGCGAAAAATGTTGTGGGTCCGTTCTGCCGTAGGCGAAACTTGGATGTTTGAGCGAAGGTCGCCCTGAGGCAAGTCTTCGTTCATGACCATCTTGACCACGAGTCATGTTTTCGTTTATTAATACTTCGTTTAGTTTTTTTCTTCTTTTTCAGGCTTCGTACTTTTTTTGCTTCAGATCAGTATATTTATAAAATTGTAAAATCGAACAGCTGGGAGATCGAGGATTGGGTCGAAACTCATCTTCGCGAGCTGTGATATCGCGATCGCGGGTACTACGGGTTTTAAATGGTCTCATGGAGCAAGTACAGTCCGTATGTGAGGAAGACAAATCTGAAGCTGCAGAAATCAAGGAGAGCGTGCCTATATTTGGGAAATAAAAATAAATCCCGAGGTTGCACGTAGCTTGTCACAACAGGCTCCAGACTCGTACAGCAAATGAGCCTGAAGCCCGCCTACTATTAAACTAATGGACGCACACTTCGAGGATATTTACGCATTACTTACGCATATAATGGCCATTTTTTTGAACCTGACAGGGAGGCGCACCCAGCGGGCGCACCGAACCTTTGGCTAGTGGTGCAGGGCCGCACGACGGTCTCGGGCCCCGCGCACCGGAAGCCCGAGTACAACCCTACCAGGTGCTAATAATAACATACCAGTAGTAACTATTAATAGCCGTACAATGTCACAGCCAGTCAGTCTGCAATGCACTGCTGCATTATGTTGACTTTGCAGCGCTCGGCTGCAAAACACACGCATCAGTCCTGACGCACGGCTATTTATAGCCGGTATTTCATTGTACAACATCCTGTACTATGGCAGCAGACCCTTGATCAGGCACAAAGTTCCCCTGCCGCATATGGCACATGCGTGGTGGTACTACTCGTGCGGTGGGGCTACAGCCTGAGCACGTGTTATGTATGCTGGTACTGCTCAGCACTATTAATAGTGTACGTAATAGTATTCTGAACGTGGTGTTGTGGAAGCGTGAAGATACCGCTTTCGTCTGAGGGCCGCACTACAGCGGGGCAAGTTCACACTATTAATAGTGCGGCAGCCGCATTGAAGTGGGATGAAGTTGTGGCAAGATATTTTCACTGCATTTTAGTGAAGACTCGCACTCAAAGGCACCGCACCCAAGTGGGACCCCCACTGCTGTACCGGAACTCCGGAATATCTTGTTGGTATCAATTAAAATATGATACCATCCCCTGTCATGAGCAACTGGATTCAACGATGAACGGCACCGACAATTTCATATTTCATATTGACACCTGCTGTTCTCGCTGTGGGTTGGACAGATATATAGGGTTGGGTGTTGGCGTCGAAATATTGCTGTGATTCCCCTCCCAATCTTGGACCGAATCTTGAATATAAATCCTGCATTATTCATGTCATCAAAAAAAAA
The DNA here is from genome assembly GCA_031763025.1 of Macrocystis pyrifera. NCBI lineage: Eukaryota > Phaeophyceae > Laminariales > Laminariaceae > Macrocystis > Macrocystis pyrifera. Next base: position 10,582,200 of record JASSKH010000003.1, read on the forward strand.
AAAAAAAACTGGCCATATGATAATATTCGAATAATACTACTGCTGCTGCTCTTGTATAGGTGCTAGATCCTTGTGTTATAATATCATATCACAGACGATTATTAATAATACGAGGTACAAGTACCGGTACTAACTTCAGATTAAATCGATTAGTAGTGTAGTCGCACGTTCTCTTTCTTGTCGGCTATTTGTGATGTACGATCCACCACACTTTCAGAGATCGGCACAGGACATATTGACGTAATAACATGACAGAAAACAAGGTAATTCACATCGTGTGATACGTAGACCATACCCGTAATGCGAAGGGCTTATTCAAGGTTCAAGGTGTGATCGGTGGTCAAAAGCCGACCCGCGCACAACTTTTCTTCGTCGGTGTGCAGTGTGTTTGGGGGAGGTATAATACCAGGTATGTACTGCTGTATAAATGTATACGAGGTATATTCGTACCGGTAGGTGGTATGGGACCGAGAACCGCACATAATAACGCCGGTATCAATAGTTGTTTGCGGCAAACAGGAAACGAGTTGCCGCGGAAACTGAAGTGAGAGACGAAATGAGGAAAGGCCCGATCTGAGACCGATCGATCGAGGTTGGTCAAAACACGCCGGGACAGACAGGCGGCGGGCGACCTTCCCACTACGCCGGGACGAAAAGCCAGCGTAGAGTCACGTCTGATCGCTGCGAAGACGTAAAAAATTCAAAAAATACAAGCGAAACTAAACGTGGAATACATAATAACCAAAAGAGCACAACCAACAGAGTTACCTGGTGGTACTTTGACCCACGTTTGGGGGAGAAACTTCTGTATCACACGTAATGTCCATGGAATTCGAGTTGAATCGATTTGTTATTAATAGAGAGCCATGAGTCGGCAGAGTTTCAAGACTAACAATAAATCGTAGAGTCTCGTTAGCCAACTAACTGACTATAGTCGGCAAATTGGCCCGCCACCAGGAAAGACGGTTGGCACCACTGGTGGCCAGCCGGCTTGCCGACTCAAGTCAAGCCAGCAAAGCGAGTATAAATTGCCCTCTGTCGAGGCCGAGATTGCCCTCTGTCGAGGCCGAAATTGCCCTCTATCGAGGGCGAGAGGGCCCCGGCCGAATAAAAAATGTATCCCGCATTCAACAATCCTTCTTGCAGTTATATAAACCCAGTAAGTCGGAAGGTCGGTATCGGTGCACCTGCCTACTAATAGTCAGACAACATACGACGTAGTAGTTGGTGTGGACTCACAGCTCTATGATACTCATATGAAACATGTACATGAAAGGGTTAGACTGCTCTTCTCTGTCTCAGTGTGTAGTGTAACAAAAGAGAATATCTCTATTCTAGGATGAGGTATCAAGACGGAAACTGGTTGTACTCGTTATATAGTTGGGTAGAAATAATGGTGTATTAATAGTGTGTAGACAACACACACTACTGTCCTGTCCAGATTCACCCTGCTGGACGAACTCGTCGCAGTTCTGAGTTAGTCCGTTCACACGAGTATGAGAATACGAGCTCTGAATACGAGCGCGACGAAAATGCCCATTCTTGTGCCCCACGCTACGATGTTGTCAATGCCGCTCGGGTACCGCACCTCAGGCTTGGGCGTCAGAGCAACTTCCGATATGTTGAAGTTGCAGAACGCACGGACCCACGGAACCAAAAACCCAAAATCGAATCCAAAATGAGAGCAAATTGTTCATGTGTATTCATTTTCTGGATTCGGGGAGACGAAATGTTTTAAAAGAAAAGAAAAAAAAAGAAATAATAGGAGCAGTATCAACAGCAGTGATTACCGGCACTCTGAAACAAAGTTCCTTCGAAATAAAAAAAACAATCAATAAAAAACTAACGAGTCTGTGGGCGTAGTCCAGCACTACTCGTACGAGTGGAAAAAAAAAAAACTCAATTTGTCTGCGTTCAAGTCCGAACACCTGCGAGGCATACAAAAAAAAACACAAGAGAACAAAAATATCAAAATCCAAGACTCTAATTTTAGACAGGGGAGTCAAGTCACGTGTCCAAAATTGAAAAATTGAAAACATCAATATTCCACACGCGACTCAAAACTAATGAAATAATCGAACAATATCCGTATATCATGCAGCAGTAATATGATGCAGTTTTGTTAGGGCCCATCTTAACGGGGAACACTAAATTTCGTTTAATCAGATGCAAATTAAATTAAGGAAAAAAAATCAAGTCAAATTGAAAGAACCGAAAGTCCTCGATAAGATGGGCCCTTAAATTAAATTAGAAAAAAAAAATCAAGTCAAATTGAAAGAGCCGAAAGTCCCCGTCAAGATGGGCCCTTATCTATCGTATCCCATTATAATATACGATTCGTACCGCTACGCACGTACTCGTACCACGCATCGACAATCGATAATACCACAGGATACTTAAAACCCTCCTGAGATTGCAGTCCCGTTTTATGGAGAAACTGCTCAATTTCCAAGTATTTTTACCCCCCAACGGGACTGCAGCAGAACCAATAGGGTTAAGTAAAAGTTTGTCAAAGGAAGACCTGTCAATCTATTTTACGAAAATACAAGAACGAGTGCGACCCACAGCGAAAAAAAAAAAAACAAGAAAAAATACCCAGAGGATCAAGTTGAGAATTTTAACGAGAGCCATTACAAGAAGGCATCGCGAACGCACCCAAAACTCGAATTCATAGCACTTGCCTTCTAGTCGAGTCGCATCCCCGTCGTCGTACTGATCCAGCGCCGCCTGCAGCTCGGCGTCACCGCCGATGATCAGGTCTTTCAGCACCCCCTTCTGGCTCTTATCGATCAGGCCCTTCTCCTCCAAGTCCGACGCCGATCTAAGCCGCCCGGAGATGCTCCCCGCCCGGGCCCGCTTCATGTGGGATATCTTAACAATAAAATAATATTAATAGATGAATAACAGATTCACCGCCGCCACCACCAACACGGCATAGGAAATGAGGTTGGGTATGGGGGGGGGCGCAACAGAGAGAGGGGCGGGGGGGGCGGGGGGAAAGAGACTTGGTTTGTTTGACGAGGGTAGGGATGATGTAGAGTGAAGAGGGTCGAGGGCGGGGGAAAAGGAAATAACAACAAATGGTTCGTTGGTTATTAATAATTTCATTTTAATACCGACCACTGCCAAATACTTCGAGCACTCATCGAGAAGGGGTCAGCAGGCAGAGGGGGATTGGGGGTGCAGAAGGAACGAGACACCAGACCTCCAAGTACTTTACCAGGTCCAGTACACCAATATAAACTAAGTGTGAGAGCGCCGGCGGCTCAGGGTATAAACGTATTTGCCAGGTTGTGCCTCGTATATTTGTTGATAAAATTATCGATAGTGATGTGCGATTCCATGCCTGGTAGAATACAACATCAGCAGCAGCAGTATCAAGTACTCCGTGCACGCACAAGTACAGCAGCAGCATCAAGAAGAACAGACCACGTCTCGGCATTGCACAATCAAAGGTCTTCCTCATGATGGTTTTCCTCATGATGGTTTGAGTAGCTTAAGGTGGACTAGCCATTAGCCTACCCTGATATTCATAGTTGTTATCCTTCCATGTGTTGTGCATTGAGCACGATACACACGTCGTCCGTGCTGTGTCGTTGTTGTGCATGTGTAAGCCAATTCTAAAAAGTTGGTGTTTTATCGCGGGCGTAACGGGGGTAAGGAAGAAAGGAATGAGACAATAAACTGAGAACCTCGGGCGAGGCGCCCTACGAATGACAGCAGCTGCTGTAGTGTCCATCGTCCTATCATCCAACATTAACTCGTCGTTGTTATTATTGTACCAGGTGCAGAGTAGAGTATACTTGGTACTTACTTTTTTCTCGATTTTCAATTTTCGAGGTTTTCGATAGTTCGAGTTGTTCGTGTTGCTGCTGCTGTGCTTCTATTACTACTATAATATTAACATTAAAAAGGTGGAAGAGGCGAGAACTTCCACATCAATCATCTATTTATCGCGCGCAAGAGCGAGATCGCGACCAAACCAACACAATACAAAAGATGCACCTTCTTCTTGCCTTGTCTCTTGTCTCTGCATCCTATGCCTATAACATAATATGCGCATAGGCTCCAGGTGCTCGTTTTGAATATACGAAACAAAAATGTTGCGCCGTGGCTGCGATTGCGCGCGCGTCCGCGCCTCCGTGAGCAAGGCCTACGAGCCTGGTCGGGATGGGGATGGATACAAATTTATTTTGGCACGCACGCTCTATATACAGCAGTAGTATTAATAGTAGCGCGTACGAGAGCCGTCGTCGGTGCTACAGCAGCAGTACTGCATACAATCTACCTGGTACACACACTGAAACGAGTATAATAATTAGGAAAAAATAAATAAAATATCAAAAAGGCTCGAGCCTTTTGGGTGTTTGTGTCTACGAACGACAGAGAACGAAAGTTGGCACATGTATCCGCCGTCTCTGTATTCTATATATAGCTCGCTCTCTATTTCCCGCGTAGCGACAGGCAAAGAGGTCCCGCGCCTCGACGGAGGGGTGCTGTGGATCTGCCCGAGGATTGCCGGGCAGTGACGCGCAGTGCAGTTGCGGCGGCGGGAGCGGACGGTGGCGGCGCAGGCGCCTGCGCCAGTGCGTCAGAAAATCTACTATGAAAACTGCTCCAATTGCCAAAAAAGAGAGCTTACCTCGTAGCTGCCCGGGGTGAAGTTCGGAGGGGTGTGCGAAAGAAACGGGCCGCTGGTCCCGAAGAGTGCCAGCCCCTGCATGAGACTGTCGTCGTTGAACAAGCTCATGCTCTCGCTGCTAATGGAGAGGCCGCGCGCGTCTCGTCCCGTTTTTGCCGCGCATCTCACGTAGGACGGCCGCCGCACCTTGTCGTGCCCCCCGTGTGTCCGAAAACAACAAAGCTCCAGAATATCCTACTACTTGTATTAATGCTAAATAATAAGGTGTGCTGCTTGCTGCTGCCGCTGCCGCTGCCGCTGCTGTGCAACTCTCACTGATGGATGACTGCCAGCGGTAATCCTTCGCCTGGGAATCAGCGTGCGCGGCACCAGAGCACCGTGCCAAGAGTCGGCGTGGAGAGAGCCACAGTGGGAGAGTTGCAGTAAGCCTTTCCCTGCACGTTTTGCGGGCTCCCGCAGCGCAGAAAACAACCTTCTATGTCGGGTTTGGCGTGTTTGTGTGTTGTTTGCCGTGTGATGCTCTGAAGGTCTTTCAGTAGAACCCCTACCCGCGAGCCAATAGGAAAAGCAGCGCGAGTTAAAGAACGGGGCAAAGAAGCCCAAAATCTCGGAAACTCGGAGAAGAGAGAACTTGCGCATTTATTCACGCGGGAAAACTGCCGGGACGGAAACTCCGCCGCGAAAATGGTTAAAAATACTGAAAATGTCCAAAATATCACCAAATCTAAATAAATGTATATTTTTTTATTAAACTCGATATTTGTTTTGTTTGATTAAATTTTCTCTGATGCTAATAAATTGTGAAATCTTGGGTGTTCTGGGTGCTGCGGAGATCCCCCTTGTTTTCATTCATACAAACAGCTGCAAACTTGAGTATCAATTACTTTTAATCAGTCGAACTCACAGCTGCATTTCATAATTTTACAAAATTAGTGCTTTCTTAGTTTCTTATTATTAAAAAAAAAAAATGGACGTATTTCATAATTTTACGAAAACAGCTTACGCAGCTTGCAAAGTTGAGTATCAACTATTTAATCAGTCGAACTCACAACTGACGTATTTCAAAATTTATAAAAAACAGCTGCATGCAGTGCCTACGTATGGCGATATCTCTCGTCTTCTGCGTTGGTATCGACACCGAACAACTTCAAAGACGGCAAATGAACAGACAGGGAACCACTATTAATAGTACCACAGCAGCAACAACAGGTATGTGGCTGCCTCTCTGTACTCACGATACGTACACACTCCGTTTGTCGTTGTTGTTATTGTTGTTGTTTGTTATCCTGGTCGTTATTTATTGTGGTGCTGGTGTGTGGTCGATATTCTTCTCGCTGTTGGTCGATTTGGGTGCTTGCTTGTTGTATGCTCACGTGCTCACTTATTACCTGTGCTACAGCAAGCAGTACTCTCGATGCTTTTTAATTGTTGTTGTGGTCGTGAAGTGCTGTTGCTGTCTGTCGTCGTTGATAATATGCAGACGTTGTTGTTGTTGTACGTTTTGTTGTTGCTGCTGCTGTTATTGTTGTGCTACTCAGTAACTGCTGCTGTGCTGTGTCGTTTTTTTTACCAGCCATCTCAATCAACTCGTGGGAGATTTCACCCCCAGCGGCGTCCTCCTGTACAAAAACAAGAATACATCAACAAACAGCAAGCAGCAAATATAGATGTATTTACCTGGTACGTACGCGCCTGGTATTTGTTTGTGTGTACTTCTGTGGGTCGTCCCTTTCCCCCCTCCCCGACCAACAAACAGCAAAATCATTGTCACACAGCACCGCACCTTTCTTTGCTCTGTGCACGCTCACTTCAAAGACAGAAAGAAGACATACTACTATTATAATAATATGTACCGGGAACCCTGCAGTATTATTACGTGCCTGGTGCCCGGTAGACGTGAAACGCGGACGTGAAAATAAAACCAAAAAAAAGCGCATCATCGGCAGGTCGCCATAACATGCAACCGGGAGAAAGACAGCAGTGTAGAGAGGGGGGTCAACTTTGGGGAAAGCGGACAGAGAGGTCAAGTCCACACACATGTCACAGCAAAAAAAAACAGACATACATACGGACAGACACAGACAAACAGATGGCGCAGATAGGCCTGGATCTGCCCGGTGCAAACCGACCATCCGTCTCGTGTGTGTTGTAAAAATAAATGCACGGACGGCCCAACTATATATATACCATAAACACGGTAAAATGCGGTTCATACACATCATTACGAAATCATACAACGCATACATATCCGTATTCATAATAATATTACAGTTGTAATAGAACCAGAAACACACGCATATACCCGAGAACAAGTCGAGTCTACTCACTGCTGTAACATACAACAGCAGTACAATACATACATCAATCAATGCGTAATATTTCGTTTGCCATCCATACCCGACGACGTGCATTGTGCACAAATGTCGCCAGATCAATTATTAATATTAATTATTGAATCGCAGTCGCTATCGTGTCTGTCGGAGGTGCATGACGCGAACGCCGGTCTATCGCTCTGTCGGTCCCTATCCCGCTTCCCCCGCTTAGACCTGCTTGGTACTATTAATACTACAGTACTACAAGAATTTTGTCTCAAACGTTGTACCGGTCATGTTGTACTCTGCATGTACGTGCCATTCCTACGCAGTCGGTATGATGAGCAGTCTTCCTCCCCCTCCCCCGCCCGAGTACACCCCCCCGCCCCCCGCCCCCCCTGGCAGCCTGGTGGTTCTTCACCGCAAAAATAAATCGTTTCGGTGCACCCGGCGAGAAATCACAACCTGAGCGGTTTCCGAAAATACTTACTGCTGTATACAGTCCTGGTATAGGCGTTCCTTACAATCACCTATCCTGGTCAAGGACCATCCGTCTGCCCCCCCGACGACGCTCGCTCTTGCCAACTGATCGATCAAAGTCGCTTTCTTCCTTGCCGAGGCGTCCGAAAACAAACTACGCTTTCGTGGGGGTGGCGAGTTTATGGCTGCGCTCCGTCCCAGACGAGCATACGTGGTTTGCGCTTTACGCCCCTCTGATGTCCAAAAACACGTGATCGATTGTCCATATCGACCGGCGCTGCCTGCACGCATCTTGCGAGCCTCCGCTTGTGTGCCCGCTTGCGTGGCGTCGCGGAGCATCGCCGTGTTGCGGTATAGTCCGGCGCTGTATCATGGCGTTTGAGAGCCCCCGCCCTCGACGGCAATAATGTCCATGCGGCGGTCCCTGCCTACGTTGAAGGGCGACAAGCTTTCTACTTGAAGGCGGAAGGACAGTCGCTTGGAGGTGCGGGAAATCGCGTGGGCCAGTGGCTGGTGCTGTGGTATCACATCTGCGCGCCTGCTCTCGACTATTGACAGCATGAGAGTGCATGTGTCCGCGTGATAAACACATGTTGCACGCCGCAGTAGGCGCCCGCAGTAGGGGCTCCTTGCCGCTAGCAATTCCCCCGTCCCCCTGACAACGCAGTCCTGCTGATGCAACCTCCGAGGCTGGGATGACTTCGGACAGACCCACAGGTCTTGCGGTCGAAAAAAAAAAACGACGGCGCCCGGACCAGATTGATTCCTTTGCCGAGGCTTGGCGAAGCATATCCACTTACGTGTATACGCATCAAACTTCTGGTGTCTGCATGTATGCCACAAACAACATAGGCACGTGTAAATACCAGTACCTGATATTATAGCATGGGGCCAGTTAGCCTGCCAGCAAAAAAAAAAACGCCAACTCTTGGCGAGACTAAAAACCTCAAAGTAGATAGATTTCGAGACAAACCTTGAGCTTAACAAGCTGCGCAACGTAAAGCGTTTAGTGTGGGCTCTTTCCGCTGAACATGCCTCCTCAATCCCAAGCTTCCTTTTTTCGACGTCCCCAAAAACGAGCCTCGTTTCTTTTAATTGGTTGCTTCTCTGCTCTTGGAACCATGCTGTGTGTATGAACGAGACTGTTGTATGTTTGTATACTTCATATGCCGCTCAGCTCGTGATGTATTGTCGTCCCGGGGAGGAGAGGGCTGCACCTCCATCGACCAGCTGGAAGCGAGCGTCTTGGGGGGGGAAGGGGAACAGGGAGCATGACGATGAACGGACTAGGTCGCCATTTCGCAGAGGGTATGTCCCCGTTCAATCTCCAACTGCGGGGATCACCACGAGGCTAGAAGAGTGGGGTGGGGGGGGGTAGAGCCACGCTCATGGTCTGGAGATGGAGCCTACATGCGGCTTTTTTAGTAGAAGGTGGAGGAGATTGTTGGAGCAAGGGCAACAGTTTGAATATAAAAGGTCGATGTCACATCGAAAGTAGGCAATGAAAGGAGCTACACATTATGTATATATGGAATTGTACAACAGACCTCCATGTTTGAACACTCCAGGCTATCTTGTTCTTTCTGTAGCTAAGCTATTTGTTCATACATACATAAGTGATCGAAGTAAGTTTTTTGTTCTAGTTTTCGCTTCTAACAATGTCGGATAGCGAACAAACACGAACGTAGATTGGAAACAATGATTTTGAATTAACCGTGTTCGTAAGATCTTTAACGAGCGAACATTTAATAACAATTTATCATGACACGCGGTTATTGCATGTTTATGCGGCAGGTAGAGGTGGAACCTAATTTTTCTGAGTTTCCTCACTTGAGGACCCCCATGCCTCAATGCCTGCAGCAACCCGAAACTGACTTTGGTCAAATATGTGGGCTTAACCCTGTCAGGACCGCAGTCCTCTATTGGGGACGAACAACTTGGATTTTGAGTCAACCTGAGGAACAATCAATCCCATGGCCTATTTAGGCGTTTACAAAATATATCGTGCAACACAAATGGGATGTTTAATTTGTACACCTGGCGCAAAATTTTTTCCTTTCCATCTGTTGTATTCGCCTACCTTTTCTCTCTCCCTCCTAAAAAGGTTCGGACACGGACTAAACATCAAGTGGAGCAGATCCACGCTAATCCGGGAGTAGGCAACGAAAGAAGCTATTAAGGAGGACCACAGTAAATAGGGCCTACGGTACACACAAAAACCTATATATTGACCTATTTTTACTATCAATATTTGGTCCTATTTACTATGCCCCCCCATAATACTACTGCTAGAAATGTACATGCAACGCCGGTAGTAGACTTTCATGACTGGATTTCCTGTGTCATGTTTTTCCGTTCCTGTAGCTGTTTAGGTGTGAGAGAAGTGATGCTGCACGTCATTTTTTCTCCGGTGTCAGAATGTGATAAAAATCGATAACATATGGTATACCACTCATTGCCCGGGAATGTAATCACCGTTTCGCCTCTGACATGAACTGTCGAAACCTTTTTTGTTGCTTGACCACTGACACCAGCACGCGGTATATGGGCGCGAGGGGGGGGTGTACTCGATAGGAGAGATGTACTCGATCTCATGCATGGCCGTAGTCGTATGACCATAGACCCTCGCATCCCTACAATGCCGGGACGGAGCATGTCGGGTTTTCACCGACCAGGCAGACATTGCTTGCACCAAGCGCGAAGCGCCGTGAGGTGTCCGGCGAGTCGCATGAAGGGTGAGCTGCATCCTACTAAGAACCGCTTGTGAGGCGGACTTGTTATGGATGACAGCCTCAATGAGTTAGTTTAATTTCCGGTGTAGCCATTTCCAGAGACAGCAAGGGGAGTACTATGTAACTGCCTCTTGGGTGCCTTACCTTGAACACTACGTGATACGATCAATTCCCTTGTGCAGAGTAAAGGGTCTTTACTTCGCACAAATGATCTAACTAGACAACCAGCTGTGGGCGACCGCCAAAACAAACAAAAAAAAAAAAACGGTACCCTGGATGTCTAGCTCACGTAGTGAGCGGCATGTTTTACAGTGTCGTTGCCAACCGACGCCAACCCAACCTATGGGCACGAGGGGGGGGGGTACTATTTATCATGCATGACCGTAGTCGTATGACTATAGACCCTCGCATCCCTACACTACCGGGACGTTGCACGTCGGCTTTTCATCGACCAGGCAGACATTGCTCGCACCAAGCGCGAAGCGCCGTGAGATGTTAGGCGAGTCGCATGAAGGGTGAGCTGCGTCCTACTAGGAACAGCTTTTGGGGCGGATTTTCTTGCATTTGGATGACAGAGTCAATGGGGAGGCACATTTTGATCCCACAATGTTCTGACTACTGATGGGGCTCCTCAACCGAGCGACCTACTGAGGAACCTACAGAGGAAACTACTGAGGCGCCTACTGAGGGACCTACTGCAGTGTAGCCAACACCTTTTTTCTATCCCATTTACGTATATTTACAACACGTACACACATGGTTTTGTTTTTCAGCGCTTCATGCCTACCTGGTGTATGCCAAGGGGTTTGTGGGTCTTGCTGTCGTTAATTTCGGGTTGCGCGTACAGTTTTTTTTCTTCTCAAAACCCCGTGTCTCGAGTGTGGGGTTTGTACGAGCTCCTCGCCCACCCTGTCATTATACAGCTTTTACGGGGGACCATAGTAAATAGGACCTACGGTACACACAAACCTATATGTTCCCGTATTTTTTACCGACAATATTTGGTCCAATTTACTACGGTCCCCCGTAATATCATACTGTGCTATCGCCCCCCTCGCTAGAAGCCTGCAATCAGAAGGTGGGCTACTCAACATCTTTACATTGGCGGAGCGAGAAGGGGGTGGGCAGGTTTCTTGCAGTTTCCTGCACCAGGTATAAAGACGGCGAGCGCCTACAGTAGTATGCTGTAGTTACGTACATTCTTGAATAAAAAAGGAAAATTCTGGGCTAGAATTGTCTCAAAGTCTGTTTTTTACCAGAGGTGTTAATATCAAGGTTGCGAGACACTTTGTATCCCTGGATAGGTCTATCTTTTAAGTCGGTGATCGTTGGTACTCACGTGTGTTGCTTGCTTAGCTATAGAAGAAGAGCAGTTTTATTCCTTTCGTGCACGCGGAGACTGAGACAAGCTCGTGCGTCTCTGGAAAACCCCTAGTTTTCCATCTAAGATACGCCTTCCAAGTACTACAAATACGTTCCCAGTGACTGAACCCAGGTAATTACCGGGCTTTCAACCTCATACAAAGCAGTACCATAACACTAGTCCACTCTGATGAGCCGTATATGCAGAATTATGGGAAATTCGTGGAAACCCCGATTCCACGAACTAGGACGTGAGTCGAAGATGCGGCTCCTCAAAACCCACTCCCACACCTCTGAACGGCGAGGCAACGAAGCCGGCAAAGTGCGTAAAAAAAATAAAGGGAAGACCCAGCCTTAAGGGGCAGGAAGAAATCGTCAATGAAAACCATCGCCATGCCGCCCGCACGGGGGGGGGAGGCGAGGAAGATGCAGGAAAAGCGAAAAATGAGTACGGGAACGACCTCATACAAAGCAGTATCATAACAGAGGGTCAATACTATGCTGTAGGGCTCCCAATCCACCATGTCATTCACAGGAACCTGAGGGCGATGATCTACCTCCTCTCTGTATAACTTCTATGTACCGTCCGTGGGACATGATGACTCTTCCTCGATGACAACGATAGAGTCACTCGGCGGTCGGTTAGTACGTACTCGGTGTATCGTTTTGCGGTGTTGCGCCATGTATCTTAGTGCACGTGTGTTGTTAAACGTAACGGTGAACGAACGGTAAAACCAACAATAATGCTGAAAAGACAGAAATATAACGTTAGATCTGTTAAAAAGTTCAGCGGAATAAAGCGAATGCAGCTCCCTTGTTTGACTTTTCACTATCTATGATGATTGTCTTTTGGGGTTTTCATTTTCCTCTGTTGGCTGTAGAGTCTATTGGGTCTTTGAGTGACCTGTGATCTGGACTTGTGAACTGAACCTTGTCCGAGGGAGAACGCTGCATAGGATAAGACCTTTGATTTCAGGTGGTCTAGACTACCAAGTACTAAAAGTGTGTCTAGTAGTAGTGAACTAACAACTGATCTGATGATGATGATGATGGTGATGATGATGATGATGATGATGATGATGGTGATGATGCAGCCGGCGAAGGGGCTATGCGACCAGGTCGTGTTTCTACCACGCACAGGTGTACAGGCTACGAGTATATATACCAGGTAGCACTCAACAATAATAATTCCACAACAATACAATAACATCAGCAGGCAGTCTGTCCTCCACTACTCGTTGTCTTCACGGTGGTATCCTTATCACAGCAAGCACTACTAATACTAATACTATCGTCTTGCCCTTCTTATGTACTGCTGTCGACGGGTAGAAAGATGGCGAACAACACACACCTATTATACTATTAATACAAACTACTACTGTACAACAAACGCTATTTATAGCTATAGAACCTATCGTATACTGCTGTGGTACCTGAGAGTCGTGTGCAAAAAATAAATATAATGGAGTGCAGCAGTGTACCAATCACCACCCGCACCCTCCCTTTTCATTCCGCACGATAATTGTATAAATAGTAAAAGGTACGATCAATCAACAGCAGTGTGTACTTATATATATATATAAACATATATATTGTATATATACCTGGTATATCATGATCATGATACGATATACAATCAGGTGACATCTGATGGAGCGATCGAATCGCGTTTGTGTTTCGCATGGATTGTCGGAACGCAAATAAACATGACGGCGATAGACACATACCAAAGTAGGTACCATTGATATTAATTATTACATGTATATATATAACCTATCTGCAGTGTGCATGGCTAGCATCGATTCTCGGAAGGCAAACAAACATGACAAAACACGTAGTACCATATATACTACATAACTGTACCACCAGTAGTATGCACGTCATGCACATTGCTGTTGATAGTATGCACTGCATGCACATCATGCATTGCTACCGGACATAGCGAATGAACATGTGCGTGAATAATGAACTGTACCCAGATACGAACAACCACCTGCCATACCACCCTCTCCTTCTCCTTCTTCTCCTCCTCTTCCTGGACTTTGGCGGATGAACATTATTTTTGTGCTGCTTACTGGAGTCATTAGCTTGCTGCGGTTGTGGCTGGTTTTGGTGGCACTGCTGCTGCTGCTGCCGCTGTCGTTGTGGCACAATAAAACGAAACAAAACAAACAAACTGGCTGGACGTAAGTAGTTATAAGCGCTAAATTTAAAAGTAGAGTGTGTCGTCAGGTCGTAAAAGTAGAGCCAATCTTCTGATCTCCAACGGGTCGCTCTCAAAAGCTACGATGTATAGATACATCCGTTGTCTTCTCATCTCCAACGCATCGTGCTCGAAAGCTATATATATATATATATATACATACATACGTCAACTAGTAGTAGTAAAGGCATCGATTCCCCATCGCTTGGTAATGCAAAAATTCGTTGATTCCATCATCCCCTCCCACGAAGAACGATGGATACGTGTTGCCCCCCCCCAAAAAATCCATCCATCCATCTACTATCAGCACACACACTCGTGCACTTCGCAGACGAACAGGAACCCGTTTGTTCTGTTCACCCAGGTAAGGGCTCCAACGCCGAAAAAAAAAAACAGTTCGACCGTACCAGACATTTAATAGAGCGAGCGGCATGTACACATGTATACTACGTTGCTACAAAAGTGCCGATCCGGTCTCCCCCCCCCCCACCCCCCCCACTCCACCCCCCCCCCCCCCCCACTCCAAACCCCCTCCCCCCCCACCCTCCCGTCCCCAACGAAAAGGGGAGAGTTAACCGACATATCAACTACCGGACGGTGTTCGACTCGCGGCCTCTAAGTGGACGCCTTGGTTCATGACCCTCATCCTTACGAGTGACCCAAAACGCAACAACTACGTACAGCACCCCATCTATCTCCACGAGCGCTCGCTCACTCTTCGTGACGCAACCAGTTGAGTGCTACTGAATGCGGCCATTTTTTTTCCCGCTGCCATGCACGGATGGATGCATTCATTCGTTCCTCGTTCGTTCCTCCTTTTTTGTTTTGTTTTGGTTTGGTCTGGTCTTGTCTAGCCTGGTCTCGTCTCGTCTCGCCTGGTCTGGTCTGCTCTGCTCTGGTCTGTCCAACAGTCTGCTTTGTGCTCTCTCTCTCTCCTCCCTCGTCAGGCGCTTCCTGGAGTTCGTCCCCTTCTTAGAGTCCGTCTTCAGTTCACCGCTCACCTTGGTTCCCGCCTGCCATGATTTAGCACTGTAAGTATATACCACCCTGTCTAAAAATGAAAGAACGGGCTCTTAATGAGTAGGTTCTGCAATCTGGGAGGTAGGATCTTTAGGGGTGTTTTTGACTTGAAAGTTGCGTAGCGCGGTCTGCACTTCTGAATCGTCGTCCGCAATTGAGAGCTTTCCTGGTTCGATGCAAACAAACGCGGCGCAGCCGCGTTTATGGCCAGTTTTGGCCCGTTTTGGCTGCGGTTTGGGGTCAGGGTTAGGGTTAGAGTTAGGGTCAGGGGTTGGGTTGGGTCTTCGCCCGTACCTTGATCCCAACAGGAACCAAAATACCTGAACTGCCCACCAACCTGAAGATCCTACGTACCTCCCAGATTGTAATGGGACCACGGATTAATATTGGAATGTTTTAACACTCTTGTCTGAAATTAAAAGGAACGCTTGGGCATTGCCATTGAACCTTTTATATATATACCTGGTATTCATATGTTAATGCACCCGGTTCCTTTCACTTCCAGACAGCGTCAGTATATGATTCCCCTCGTTTGGAAAGAAAAACCGCCTCTCCCCTACCAGGTGTACGACTGCATTTAGCCACTATGTCCGCGTGTGTAAGGACCGTTTGCGTATCAACATGAACACCGAAATCACCCTTACATTTCCGGACAGAGCGATATACCGTTGGCGTGTTCCGCCTGACCCCTTCCCCCCCCCCCTCCTCCCCCTCCCCCTTGGCCTCGGTTGTCTCTAACACCCCCCTCCCATCTTGCAGTCTATTCCCTGTTACAGCAGTGCTAACAAATCTTGCCTCCCCCATCTCGCATCAAATCAACGCCGTTGCTCCTTCCTCTCCGAGAGGCTGGACTGCCCCCCCGGATCTTATATAGTTGCGGAATAGTCCATGATTACGCGTGACCCCGGATCTATTTTTCGCATCTACTACACGAAACACAGAGATGGGGGGAGACCTGGGGTACTATAGGGGCAAAGACAGCAACTTGTTGGGGTGGGTAACCACGCACCTTTCTCAGATCGTGTCCCGAAACGCAGGGATGCTCACCGCTTTGTTGACCAACTTATTACATACCAAGTAACAATTTGTTGACACGGACTTCTCCAGGCATATTCCGATGGAGACCGTCATGATACTAACGTACTACTGTCAGTAGATACTTCCGGCCAGTAACTCTTACAATCTGTTTTGGAGCGCGCGGAAAGTTCCGGGGGGGGGAAATGTCTTAATATTCGGGTAGGCGTTGTCCGCACTTCGAAACCAATTGTGGTGCATAGTGAGAAGTTTTCTCGCTAGATGCGAAAGCGGCGCACAGCCTCGCTTCTGGCCAGTTTTGGTCCGCTTTGGCTGCAGGTCGGGGTCAGGGTTAGGGGTTGCGTTGGGTTGGGCTGGGTTGGGTTGGATCTGCGCCCTTACCTTGGCCCCGCCAGGAAATGCCTCCTGGCCTGCATAATAATGTAATACGGAAAACTGCCCGCCTCCCTAAACATCCGTGCTTTTTGAGTCAACAAACTGCGTAGCAGGAGCTCCTCCCAAGTGTGTTTACCACCTGGTCCAATAAAGAGGTATACCCCGGGTAATTGTTGTATCGCTTTTATTACAGATACACCGAAACCATCGACCTTAAACCGTCAACGCTGATTGTTAACTCTCACCGTTTAGGGTGCTTCGCTAACATCCAGCTTCGATAACAAGGGTTGACAGTCCACACGAAGTCCTCATTTCATCTTTCCTTCCAGCTTCGGAAGCGATTGGGGCTATTAAGGGTTGTGGGGTCAAGGGATAGGGTCACCGTTTGACGTCATGTACGTACACCGATCCGTGTTTTTGTACCACCATTGTGTTTTTGTGAGAGCTGGGCCATCCGAGGTCTACGCAGCCCTCTAAAAACTTGTACATTGTCCAAACCCGACCCCAACCCGACTCAACCCGACCCCTAACTTTTTTTCTTTTTCTTTTTTTTTCGATCATCACTTTCCCTTTTCCAGTCGAACTCGTAGGGAGCTTTTACCCTCAGTGATCTTCTGGACGAGCCATGGTCACAGGTGTCGCCCCTTCTTCCCCCCGGTACGTGCCTTTATTCTTTGTCGCGCTTAGGGTTCAGCATTCTCACTGCTCGTCG
The DNA here is from genome assembly GCA_031763025.1 of Macrocystis pyrifera. Lineage (NCBI taxonomy): Eukaryota > Phaeophyceae > Laminariales > Laminariaceae > Macrocystis > Macrocystis pyrifera. The sequence goes on from JASSKH010000003.1 coordinate 10,599,073, forward strand.
ATTTTCATCGAATGTATGTAGCTAACTCACGCTCTTCTGGCGCGTCCCGCTAATCTGTTTTGTATGCAAGAAAAAGTCCCTACGAGTATGCATTCGATGAGACTCGAACCCACGAAAATGATCTTGATAGGCACGCGGACAACCTACCAAGCCACCGGGGGCGCCGGCCTACATTCAACCCTACGAGATCCTCTAACCCCGACCGCCATCTTTCTACAGCCTATCTGTGCTATGTAAGCGACCTTGCCGGGGACCGAATTCGGCGTCCTTGGGGCCGACAACAGAGAAAAGAGGCAAAACCTGTTTTTTTTTTTTTTTTTTTTCTAACGGTGCCTTGTGTGTGGTAGCCATTTACGAACCGTTTTCCCACTCACTGCTGTTGCAGAACTGCTGCAGATAATCCTCTAACGGCGCCTTCCGCAATCGACCGTCCCACTTTTTTTGAAGGGGGGGGGGGTGGCGACGAATCATCCCCGGCTAAGGTCTGAAAAATTTATCACATATTACTCCGAGCATGAAAATGATGGATCCATTTTTTTTTTTTTTTTTCACACTGTTTTAGACCGGGTTTCAATGAATTTTCCCCTTTTCAGTAGGCGAATTCGCAACGTGCAGAAACCCGGGGATGGCGCTTAAACATCCCCGGTTTTGAAAAGTGGTCAGATCGATCTGAGAATTTCAGGTCAGGGTAATTTTGGGGTGGGGAGTACGAATCCGTTGTCGGATTTGTTAATTGCACTTTCATTTTTGAGATACAGGCATGTCCCGCAAGGCAGCGGCTCACGAAGAAAACAAGAACAAAAATAGTGTTTACATCCATCATCTCGGACACGAAGCCCCCCCAACCCCTCAAGTTTCGACCTTCCCACGTGCTTCGGAACCCACCATTGCTCCACGAACAAGTAACGATCACTTAAAGACCAGCCCACCTCCCGAAACGGGTAAAAATACTGGGCTCTTCCTCCGTTCCAAGCTCCTCCCAAATCTTTGAAGCGAACTCCGAGTGACACGCCTGCCACTGTGTCCCAGTTACTCTCTGCACCGTACATTCCTTCTTGTATGACTGGAACTGGATCCTCTGGGATACTTCTGTGCCTACGGGAGCTACTCCAGTGTCCATGACCACCGTTTCCGTTACGTGGCCGTCCTGCATTGCGGGAACGAGACGGGGGTACGTCTCGTTGACGTAGCATTTTTCGTACTCAGAACGCTGGCACGACGAGCAAAAGCATGACGCCAAACGGGTCCTGAGTTTGAACACCCGTTTCACCTTCCTGCAAATCACTTCCTCCTCGCCCGATACTGGACCCTCTACCGGAACCCCCTCTCCCTTCCACCTGCTTGCTAGCCCACCCAACACCTTGACTTCCCGCAGCTCCTCCAACCGGCGTTTTTCTGCTGCCGACCAGCGCACCCGCCCCCCCCTCTCTCTCTTCAGCACCAGCTTGCAGTCATCCTCGAGTCCATCGGTCGTGGTGGACCCATCGCACTTTGGGTTGTTCGCTCCCGCGAAGTGGTTCATCTCTCGCGTACCCGCAATGCCGTCCAGGGTCGAGTTAGGCCGATAGATCTCCGTCTTGCCGATAAACTCGACGTGCACCCTCCGCATGCGGTACGGAGACCATCTCGCGAAGTATTTCCGCATGCCCTCCTCGCCCTCGTTGCCTGCCCTCTCCCGAAAGAAGCTTCGCAAAAAGCTGACTACCCCGTCCGCCCCCATAATTCGCTTGCCAAATCTCTCTCTCCTCTTCATCGCGTTCTTGGCCACTCCACCGATCCCATCGTGGCAGCCTTTGAAGTGAGACGTGGCCGCGAAGTGGTGGTCGATGAAGAAGCCGATTTGCCGCACGCTGTCCGCCAAAAAGCGAAAATTCCGCCGTCCCTTGTACTGCTTCCCGCACCCATCCGTGAACATGTGAATCCGGGGCGTCCGGCCTTCCTTCCGGGCGGCCGCTGTTGCCTCACTCCCACCTCCCCTCAGGTAGCAGTCCGCGATCCTGGCGAGGCCGTGCACGTGGAAATCGCAGTCGTGTTGCATGTCCTCGGATGCAAAGATCCATGTCTCCGTCACGTGCACCCGTCCACCCCCCGCATGCGTGCGCGGGTTGAAGTGGACGATGGCCACCATGAGCGTTGTCTGCGGGTAAACAGGCGTCATCATGCTTATGAACGACTGGTGGGTGTACTTCTCGGCGAAGTCGGTCTCGATGACAAGGTCACCGTCCAGAAACGTCTCCAAGCAACGCCCGTGGCAGTGTCTTTGCCACTTGGCGGTCGCATGATGAGCCATGTAGACCTTGCTGTGCTTCTTGAATGCCGCCCAAAGATCGCAAAGCTTGCCCTCCTTCGGAACGGTCTGATTGGCGAGCTTCTTGGCCTTGACCTTGCCATCCGCCGACGCAGGCACTGTGATGACGTCCTCGAACATCTTCCACACCACCATCTGCTCGGAGCTCTCCAGCTTGCTGCAGAAAGGAATACCGTCAGCACCCCCGAAGCCACACTTGGCGCACTCGAACGCAGTGCACTCCGGTTTCCGCCCCATGAACCCGATGTCGTCCTTCGGGTCCGCGGCCCGCAAGTCAACCTTCGGGCAGGCAATCGCGTCCGAGAACGTGCCCAAGTGCTTCCAGGCCTCTCGCCACCTGCTGCCGGAGTCCACGCTGCACCATCGACACTGGCATTCCCCGTGGCCCCTCATGTCGACGTTGGCCAGCGCCTCGATGTACAGCACCTGTTGCGAGTGGATCTTGCACGCGCACTGTTCCATAACAGGGAGAACCAGGCACTTGCACCGCGTCGAGAGGAAGAGCGTGCGGCCAGGGTCGGTGAAGTCGTCGCTCTGTCGTGCCTTGAAGCTCCTGTAGGCCGCCCAGTTGAGAAACTTCGCGTACACGGCGTCCCCCCCGCCTGGCTCGGTAAGCTGCCGCCGAGGATGGCCGACTACACCCGCAGCCTTAGACGGCTTCCACATGTCGCGGTCAGCTGAGTTGCCGGTCTGGCGTGACACCTCCGGGTCATGCCAGTACTGCCTCATCAACTCTAACAGCTCTTCGCTGGCGGCATCGCTCATCTTAGCTCGGGGCAGAACCAGTAGACGCCCTTCTTCATCGCCTCTGTTGGGTTGAGATCGGACACCAACTTCTTGCCACGCTCCACCGCCGAGTTGAAGGCTTGCTTGCGAACCCCCAGCGCCGCTGCCTTACGCTTTGCCGACATCGATGAACCCCCCTCGTCGTCGGCCAGGGGAAAGGCCGCGGCGGTGAGGATCGTTTGCCACGTCCGGGACCCATCTACGGTTCGACGTTGCTTCTCTGCCTGCTCGAGGGCTCGCTCCACCGAGACAGATGTGCTGGCCTTGGCTTCTAACTCTTCTCGAACACGTGCCTCCTTCGCAAACGTCGAGCCGATGCCTTCCAAATGACGCAGCGCGTTGTCATACCCCATGCTGTCCATGGAAGCGAGAAACATTTCCGTAGACTGCTTGCGCCAGTCGACCTGTGTGCACACGTGACGAATGAGAAGGGTACCGTAAGTACAAGACACGACTGATAGAGGGGCTCAAGTTTAAGTCGGGCAATATTTAGTGCGGGAACAACACCGAGGGTCTCTCTCTGTACACATACTCGCGACTCCTCATGCAATCGTCGCCTCTCGGTGGAATTAAAAACCTCTCGATGGAATTAAAAACCTCTCGGCGGAATTACTGCTCTCTTGATTGAATGTCTCCGGCTAATTACGTATCGGCTGTAAAATTGTATTTGAGGTGCTCGCTTGAAACTTTTCGGCTTTGTAATTGCTGCGTCTACTTTTCGTCTTATATAACGTGATTGATGCTTTGAGTAGTAGTAGTAGTAGTAGTAGTAGTAGTAGTAGTAGTAGTCCCTCTAGTAGTAGTCCCTCTATGTTGCCGGTATTTGCCAGGCCAGTACATAGGCGTTGTAGAGGGGCACCAGCAATATTCCGCACGCTGCCGCACACCGGCCGATCCAACCTGTTGTTGTTGTTGTTGTTGTTGTTTTCTTCACATTAAACCCCAGCACAACCAGTGTTCGTGCCGATTCTTCAATCCTAGAGAGATACAGGTTCTGTGGTCACAAAGCTAACTGCTAGGCCACAGAGATACTACGTTGCCACGTGTGCAATGCAATGCCATGTCAACATACTGCGTACGAGAGGCACGACATACACATTCCATGACCTAGAGAAACGAAACGAAACAAAGAGAAAAAAAACAAACAAACAAACAAACAAAGAAGACAACTCGAAAGAGAAAAAGAAACAAGAAAAAAAACAAATATATACCTAGGTATATATAACAACAAACCATCGTGCCCCCCCCGCAGGGGATCTGGCAGACACTTGAAAAGAACGAGCTGGAAAAAAAAGGAAGAAGAAAACACCACTAGTCGTCAACAATGTAAGACTAAGAACCAAGGGAAAATAACAGGCAAACCAAACAAGGCACAAAGCAAGCATCCTCCAGGTAGCGGCAGCAGTTTATGGTACGAGTAGCACAGCCAGGGTCTCCCTGCTGGCCCAGGCTTGCTAACCTGTCTGCCTCCTTTGTCCAGCGTTCGTCAACTATGCCCGGCCCCTCGGCGTCAGACAATACGAAACAAGCAGTGGTGCCGAGTGATCTCAACGGCATTATAGACGGACCTCTGCCTGCTGGTGTATCCTGAATCGATCAGACACAATCAACCATTGGTAATCTTTACGGTAGTTCCCTTTGTTCGTCGCGTTAACAGCAGTGAGATTCAACCATATAGCGTCGAATAACAGGTGAACTCTGTCTACTCGTTACATGTGATGTATTATATGAATACCTCTGGTACAGGGGTATTAGGTTACTGGATGCGGTGTAAAACGGTTCGTTCTGAAACAACTTCACTCGTAGCGTTTACAACACAGCCTGCCAGCACGAACTACTGCTTTGAGAAACATGCACTGCTGTGCAGCCACCACAGATGATACAACGGTACCGGAAAAGAAAACAGAGACAGCGCTGCTATTACGGAGGCCCATAGTCTCGTATGCGAAGGCGCTCAGGATGACACGATGCGAAAGTATCGAAACGACCATCCGTAAACGGCGACTATTCTTTGCGGGGGCTGTGGTGCGGCAACACGAGGGGCGATTGCCCAGTCGGTTGATGTTCGGGACGATCGCTGGTGGGGGGGGGGCCGAAACCAGGCGGGCAGCCCAAGACTTGGCCTAGGGCCATTGCTGAGGACCTTAGAGTGTTCAAAGCCACCGAGGGATCAACGGAAGGCTCCCCCTTAGTCTTTGGAGTTGGGACCGCACTGTGGCCCACCGCAGCAAAACAGACGGGAAAGTGGTACCGGGGAATCCTCGAAGCAGCTGAACAGTTCATGGGCAGGTGGCACGAGGCTGAGGCAAAGCTGAGTAGACAGCGCCGTGCATCCGCTGCAGGTAGTGTTAGAGGGAATGGGGGGAGGGGTAACAGCAGGAGGGGTAGAAGGAACACCGTACAAGTGTATGGGGGCAGGGGGGGGAACAGGAGGAGTAGAAGGGAAACCGCGGTAGAAGAGAGTAGCAGAGAGACCGCAGATAGGGTAGCAAGGTACCAGGCCGACTAATAGGTTGGACTTTTCTTTGCTACTCGTACCGCCAACTGCTGCGGCCGTTCGGTATGCATTTTGATTTTTTTCCCTTCTTATCCTTATGAAAGAAGTACTACATAGTGGGTGGGTGACGAGCGTATCTTGGCCCACTCACTATTGCACTTTTTACTTAGTTAAGTGTTCACCGGGATGCATAGTCCCCTTTTTCCTTCTCGTATATTTCCCCTTGCACGTCCCTTTTGGCTCATGCTCGGGGTAAGTATGTATGTGTCTGAGCTTTGGCTTCCCATTTTATTTATTTATTTGGGATTCTTCTCCTTTTCTTTTTCTTTTCTTGTTCTTTTTCGGTTTGGTTTCTTCGTTGCTTCTCTTTCTTTATGGTGTATTTTGGTTGCTGGCGTATGTATGTATGTTGTGTCGGCCGCACCTAGTGCGAAGGCATGGTATTGCGTAGGCTATTAATGCATTACGGTGTGTTATCTCTGTGTCGTAGTCTGTGACCACAGAGCTCGTATCTTTCTAGGGTGAAGAATCAGCACGGACACTGGGCTTGCTGGATGTCGACGAGTAGAAGAACGGTTTAATGTGAAGAACACACACACACAGTAAATAGGACCAAATATTGTCAGTATAGAATAGGTAAATATAATCACACCCTGGACAATAGACAATAGTCCAATAGTCTATTAATAGCTCCCTATTGCAATTGACTGTCTATTGTGGTCCCTAATTCCAGTTAATTGAAAGGCGTTGAGCTCTATTATCCAGACAGTTTCTATTATGTGACCCCTACCTGACCCTATTGTCCAGACAATTTCACTTTGTAGGTAGTCTCCGTAATCAATGGTCCGGACAATTCCAATTAATGGACCTTCTCCTAAATAAATTGTCCGGCCAATTCCAATTGACAGACTGTCTCCTGAATCAATTGTCTCGACAATTGATAGTCGCCCCCCCGAAATAGTTGTCCGGACAATTTCAATTAGTAGACTGACGCCAAAAGTATTTGTCCCGACAACTCCAATTAATAGACAGTCTCCCAGATCAATTGGCCCGACAATTCCAATTATACACAGTCTCCAAAATCAATTGTCCGGACAATTTCAATTAGCAGACTGCTTTCTAAATCAATTGTCCGGGCAATTCCAATTAATAGACAGTATACAAAATCAACTATCCCGACAATTTCGACTAATACGAAATCTCCAAAACTACTTCAGACAATGCCATCATTGGTGGGCAGTCTCCTAAATTAACTGCCCGTACATTTCGAAACAACAGTGCATACCGATTACTTTGTTTCGTGAAAACTTTTTGTAATGATTTACATCTGAGCACATGAGCTAACCGGTATCAAAACTTCCTACCTGCGGGGATAAAATACAAAGCTAACGTTGAGGTGTCCCGCCCTTTTCTGCTTATGCCTTGGACAATAGACCTATCAAAATAGACTATTGCCCCTACAGCAGAGTCACGAAGTTGTCTATTAATTGGAATTGTCCGGGCAAGTGATGCAATAGACTGTCTAGCAATTGAAATTGTTTAGACAATTGATCTTGGATACTGTCTAACAATTGGATTTGTTCGGACAATTGATATCGGGCACTGTTTAACAATTGGAATTGTCCTGACAAATAATTTTAGAGACTCTCTATCAATTGAAGTTGCCCTGACAATTGATTTCAGAGACTGTCCATTAATTGGAATTGTCTGAACAATTGATGTTTGGTGTTTTTCAATAATTGGAATTGTCCAGACAAATGAGTTCGGAGACTGCCTATCAATTGAAATTGTGCTGGCAAATGATTTCACGGGCTGTCTATTAATTGGAATTGCTTGAACGATTGTTTTCGGGTGATTTACATGAATTGGATTTGTCGGGGCAACTGGTTTGAGATACCGTCTATTAATTGGAATTGTCCGGACAATGAGATTCGGAAGCGATCTACTAATTGGAATTGTCATGACTATCGAGTTTAAGAGGGCTCTGATATTTGAAAGCTGGCAGCTACTTTTAGAACTACATTTGATTTGGTCAGTACACAACAGTACCACCATGCTAGTATTGCCTCTACAACAGGATCGGGAACTTCCCTCAATACGCAATCATTTGCAAGGTCCTTTATTGTGCCATATTACGAGTAGTATCATAATACAATAACTACTGTAGGTACACGGCCACGACATTTATCGAGCAATTGATTTCTTGCGCGGCATCTGAAATGAATTGTGGGGGCAGATCCGTTTCGACAATCCCATTTAATTGACAGCACCTTGTGCGGACAATTTCAGTTAATATGCAACAGCCGAAATCAAATGTTCAGACAAATCCAATTAATAGGCAGCTCCCGAAATCAATTGTCTGAACAATTTCAGTTGGTGGACAACACCCGAAATCAATTGTCTGGACAATTCCAATTATTGGATATCACCCGAAATCAATTTGCTGAGTAATTCCAATTAATTGGCTGTCTCCACAACCAATTGTTTGGACAATTCCAATTCATAGACAACACTTGAAACCTATTGTTCACACAACTCCAACTAGTAGAGGGTATTCGAAATCAATTGCCTGGACAATTCCAATTCATAGGCAATCGCCGAAAACAGTTGCCTGGACAGTTTCAATTATTGGGCAATCGCCGAAATCAATTGTATTGACAATTTCAATTAATAGACAGTCACCAAAAACAATTGTCAAGACAAATCCAATTAACACACATCCTCCTGAATCAATTGTAGACACAATAGACTATTGAAATAGTAATTGTCCAGGGTGTGAAATATTTAGGGTTTTGTGTGCACCATAGGTCCTATTTACTATGATGGTCCCCCGTAATACGAACACCAGCACATACATGTTAAGATCATGCTGGCGGGACACTTTGTATCCCTGGACAGGTTTGCCTATTAAGTCGGTACTCGTTGGTACTCACGTGTGATGCTTGCCTGGAAATGGAAGAAGAGCAGTTTTATTATTTTCGTGCACGCGGAGACTGAGACCAAGCTCGTGCGTCTCTGGAAACCCCCTGGTTTTCCACCTAAGATACGCCTTCCAAGTATTACAAGTACGATCCCAGTGCCTGAATCCAGGTAATCACCGGGCTTCCAACGTCATTCAAGGCAGTGTCATAACACACTCCAGACAGTCCCCGGGGCCAACTCTTTCAGGACTGCAGTCCCGTTGTGGGCACAAACCACACAAATTCTAAGTTATTTGTCCCCAAAAGGGGACTGCGGTCTTAAAAGGGTTCATAGGGGTACATAGAGATAGGGTTAGGGTTTTATGAGGTCAACTATAACTGGAGACCATATTAAATAGGACCTACGGTACAAACAAAAAAGCATGTATGTACTTTTTTGTACTAACAATATTTGACCCTATTTACTACCGGGTATGGTCCCCCGTAATAGGTTCCGCGTATCCCGTCGACTTTGGGCCAAGGTCTCGTATACAGCCCTCGTGTTAAAAGCCAAACTCATTTACACTACGTATGATGAAGCTGAGCCGAGGCCTACAGTCTCTTCCACAGGCCAACTACATTACATATTATGGTGGCTTCCTATTCGCAGGTGGGTCTCCTCAGCACGATACAGACGCCGATTTCAGCCTTGTCAACCTCCATGCATTTGTGTGAAACGGGTCGCGGTCGGGGATAGAGGGATAATGTCGGGGCTAGGTGGGGCGGTATCAATGAAAACAGACATAAGTAAACCACTGTGAAGAACCAAAGCCGCGTACGTGGTGTATAGCTCCTCTAGGACACGGACACTACCAACCAACTGCTTTTGACCAATAAAATATTCGATTTCAAGGAAAGTTGACCAACAATGGGATTACTGCGGACGCCTTCTCCCTTCGTCCGCAAGTACGCTGCCACCCCCCGACACACATACCCTCCTGCCCCCTACCCCCATACCCCCCAGATACTCCCCCCTCCCGCCCACCTCCACACACCCCCTCAGCCCAAACACACACCCCTCCGTCTCGAAGGAATGCGTGGTCAATGGTGAAATGAATAAGGAAATCAACGAATGATTACGCCCCCCCCTCCTCCCCCAAATACCCCCCTGACCCCCGCCCCCACCTCCCCCCAAACACCCGCCCTCCGCCCCCTCCCTACTCCCATCACCCCACCTCCTCCACCCCTTTCCCCACCCCGCTGCCTCCCCCCCCTCCACCCCCCCCCCCCCCCCCTCCAACCCTCCCCCCCATTCACCCCCCCCCCCCCCCCGCCCCATCCACTCCCCCCCCCTCCCCTTCTCTCTCCCCCCCCCCTCCCTCCTCCCAAACACCCCTCCACCCCCCTGCCCCCCAAGGGGACGGGGTAAGTTGTTGACCGAACAGTGTCAGAGCCTAGCTGCTTGGCCGCACAGCGGATTAGCCTGGAAGCCGCCATGAGATAGAGAGAGAGCGCGCTTTTGCCATCCCCGTCACTTGAATAGACGTGATGAAGAGTGTGCCATCTTGGACCCGGATGAGAGGATCAATAGCAGTGGTAGCAATAGTAGTACTACGGGGGACTATAGTATATAGAACCAAATATTGTCAGTACAAATATGAAAACATACAGGCTTTTGTGTTTACCGCAGGTCCTATTTACTGTGATCCCGCCTAGCAGTATTAATAGTAGTAGCAGTAGCAGTAGCAGTAGCAGTAGTAGTAGTCGTAGTGTCTGGCGTCGTCTCATCACCGCCCTTTGAGGTCTAACCCCGACTCCCCCCTGACTGCAGGACGGCCCGGAAACGACACTCCCTGCAGGTCGTTCGTTGGTCTCTGATTGATCGAGGCTGTGGCCTTTCGGTCGCCCGTTTTGTGTTTGGACAAACGTCACCGAAAGTACGCTGCGGAGTCGCTGCGACGGCCCCCCCGCCGACCTTTGCTCCCAAAGGATTGGGGATAGACTTAGGGTAGGATTAGCATTAGGGTTAGGCTTCGCGCTGAAGGGGTCAGTATAGTCTGGGCCGTGGTACAAGATCGAAATTGATCTCCATCGACCCGCAGGAAGTTGTGTGCCGGGCCGTCCTGCGTTTAGGGCGAGCCGTCGAAACCGGGGGCAAAGAAAAGTAATTTGATATGTATGTATTATACTGTACGTACTTCGTGTATATTTTGCGCGTTTTCTTTGCAGAACAGAGCGGCTTGCTGCAGTTTGTCGAAACCGTGCAAGCAGAGAAAGTTGCGCACGTACGCGTGTACAGCGAAGGGCTCATTCATGTACGCGTGTGTGTGGAGAAGGACTGATAGATTCGGACAAACCTGGCTCTTGGCCTCCCCGGTTGCTCGCCCCTCAGGCGTTCGGTATGCCCCCACCCCCCTTTCCGCTGCCAACATGGTTGTTGACATTGTTGTTCTAGCTTGGTACGGAGAGGGTTGAGCAAAGCCGAGCAGCTTGCCGTGTGAAGTGAGTAGTTCGGTTGCGTGTTGTAATGATGGTGACTTGTGTGTGCGGAGGGCGCCGTGGGCTGGGTGCTGCGTGTGTTTGATTGTTAGGTTGTGGAGTTGCCGAGTATAATGCTGGGGAACTTTCTACTCCCGGGGCGCCGGCGGGTGGGGGGGGAGGGGGGGGGGATCTACTCATGTCATGCATGGCCGTAGTCGTATGAGGGGGCGGGGGGGGCGTCGATCGTCGGCCATTTTTACGTTGATTTACTGCACTTGAGAAAAAATCGAGCGGTCATCTTGCCTTTGTTTTCGAGGGAAAATCGAGGGGTGGCAGACCTTTGCTTTGCGTAGGGGCAAAAACGATCGGTAACTTTCACCTCTCTGGCTTGAAAGGGGGGAAAACCGATTGCGGGCGAGAATGTAATTTCCCAACTAGAGACCCTAGAAGTACCGCACCCCACTTGTGCCCCACTGCCCTTCATCGTTCCTGACAGGCGTTATCGCCCGCCCGGATGAGGATTCCCTCGCGCCTCTTTGTTCGGAAGGCAACCGGCGACATCGTGGTCAACAAGGCTGTCCAGAAAATTCTCCCAAAAAATTTGGCAGTTTTTTTTTCCCCCCTTGACGTCCCGAAGGTGGTGGTTCAAAATATCGGGCTGACAACAGTACATACATGCCCTGTGCATCGTTAGATTACAAGTTGAACGATGGGGATTCACCAACAAATGTTTGCCTGTTTCCCTTGGTTTTATAATCTTCCGGGAAATGCTTACGAACGTGATCGGCGTAAAAGCTCATGCTGCACAATGTCGGAAGGCAAACGCACACACTGTAATAACAATAGTGGCAATAACACTCCTATACTGGCTACTACGTACTCGGATATACGATAAGAGATGAGTGATCGGGATTTTAGCTGAACAGACGTGGTGGTGGTGGTGGGAAGGGAAATCTACTGTTGAAAATACGTGCTTAGTATTTCCCGGCTGTATTGTGTCTATTAGATATCAATAATATTAGTACTTTAGTGCTTTTTTTCTTCGTTCGACAATGTATCGTACATGTTACATTCCGCCTTGAGAGTCGAATATCTTCTAATAACCGCAGTAGTAGTAGTAGTAGTAGTAGTAGTAGTAGTAGTATGGAAATATTCTCTCTTCTCCTCTCCTTGATCGCCTCCTCGAATCTCTCTCTCGCTCCGTCTCTTCTCTACTCACAGTCACAACAACACTAAAAAAAAATCTCGTTTTTGTTCCCAAAAACCACACACACGACGACGCCCGCCCGCCCACCCGCACACCCGCACACACACACACATATACTTACACACGCACCCGCCCACGTGTCATCAACGCGAGGGCGTGCAACAATTGGTGCGGTCTATTCCCTAGGTTAACCTATTATTTGTCGAGTCTGTTGTGGACGAGTACACACACGAAGAGGCGAGATAAAATGGCGCCTGCAGCGATTCAAGTAAAAACAATAAGTTTACGTACGTTACGTACGTACAGTAGTTTTTTTTATGTTCTGATCAAACCGCATTTGGGAAGTGCACCAACGTTTTCGGGAACAAACCACTTGAAATTAGAAATTAGAGGAATGCCAATTTTTTTGCAGGGTCAGTAAATAGAAAGAAGGGGTTAAGATGGTCAGCGCAAAATAGATACTTTTACTAGAAAATACCGGCAGGTGCTAGAGCCATCTTCATCCAATATTCAACCGGTCAGTCAGCGATCGCGTGGTGTTCACGGCCTAAAATGTGCACGTTTATACAACTGTTATACGTACGGTGCCTACCCTACCAGGTACCGGTAATAATAATAAAAAAGCCGTTAGGTATACGCAGTAAGGAGAGGCATCGAACGGTGCTTTTGTTCTTGTGGTGGTCGCAGTAGCGAGAGGCAACGAACGGTGTCGTTGTGATGCTATTACGTGGGGCGCTCCACCAGACCGCAGACAGATGCATCCCTACACGATATTTCGTATAGCTGGTATATGTATACGTCCGTGTATCAATACCATACAGCGGCGGCAAAAAGTGGCATATGGCGCACCACTAATTCGTCGGTACACCCACCGCTGTCAGCATCGCCGGCGCCCACACCGCCCACACGGACGGCGCAACGCTTTTTCTCGGCGGGTATATTATTTATCCGCAGGCAGAGGGCGCGGTTCGTACCTCTCGAAGGCGACCGATTGCCCCTCTCAGGCAAAGATGTCAGGAGACATGTCAAGCACAAGGGGAAAACGTGCGCTGTCAAGGGTGTAAAAGGCCGAGTGTTCCACACTATAACCTAGCTGTTACGGGGGTCCATAGTTAACGGGACCAAGTTTTGTTAGTAAAAATAGGTAAATATATAGGTTTGTATGTATGCCATAGGTCCTATTAACTACGGACCCCCGTAGTGGTCGTTTGGTGTCAGTCGAGGCGTGTCGAGGCGAGTTTGCTGTCTGTCAAGGGGTGAAAGTGCTGTCTACTGACATCTTGGCTCCAAGGCGATCGATCGCCCCTCTCGGGCGATCGCCTTGGACTCTAAAGTCGTATCTGGCCGGTCTGACGGCGCGGTCTACGCCAAAACCTTCCGCGAAGCGACGGGATGGCGCGATAAAAAGAGAGAAAATTGCGTCCGTACAGTCAGCAAGCAAGTACCCTTGTACTGCTTTTGCTGTGGCCGGTCGGTGCGAGGATGGCGCACAGGGCATGGTAAAACTGTTGTAGTTCCCACATACCCTCTTGAAAGAACGGCGGTGTTGAGTATAACATTGTGTATTTTGATCCCAGGTCATCACGTAATAACGCGAACGAGCTTGCATGCACGCGCATGTGAAAGTGTTGTGTGCATGTACTACCATCGTCGAACTAATGCGAGTAAACGCGCCCCCCGCGGCGCTACGAATATGGTGGGCACAAAAAGACACACCCGCGCGTACTGTGATACATATTCCGAGGCGTTTTCTGAAAAAAAAAACCCGGGTATTTTGGCCCCACGAGGCGACACATACGAAAAAAGCAGCGAACACCTCTCACACACGGGGGGTGTACTCGATAGGAGAGATGTACTCGATCTCATGCACGGCCGTAGTCGTATGACCATAGATCCTCGCATCCCTACAATGCCGGGACGGAGCATGTCGGGTTTTCACCGACCAGGCAGACATTGCTTGCACCAAGCGCGAAGCGCCGTGAGGTGTCCGGCGAGTCGCATGAAGGGTGAACTGCAGCCTACTAAGAATCGCTTGTGAGGCGGATTTTCTTGCATAAGGATGACTGCATCAATGTACTGATTCAATTTCTGGTGTGGCCACTTCCAGAGATAGCAATGGGTTTACTATGTAACTGCCTCGTGGGTACCTTGCCATACACACTACGTGATACGATCATCCCCCTTGTGCGGAGTAAAGGTTTTCCCCGCACAACAATGATCTAACTCGACCGCCAGCCGTGGTAACCGCAAAAAAAAATGCAACTAAAAAGGGTACCCTGGCTGTCCAGCTCACGCAGTGAGAGGCGTGTTTTACAGCGTCGTCGCCCACCGACGTCAACTCAACCTATATACTAGGTATATAATGTAGGGGGGGGGGGGGGGTATGCTACTACTATCTAGCCTACTACTACAGATATTGGGGCCCGGGCAAAGCGACCTAGAACACGACAATAAGTGTACTTTTTTGCCATCCGACAAGACAGTGATGTGCAGCGTTTGTTACTTACTAATAATAGTGTCAACTGAAAAAGAAGGGAAAAAAAGGAAGCAACAGAAATTAAAGACGCGTATATAAACGAACGAAATGTATACAACGAATCGATTTGATGCTCTCAAAAGACTCCCCTAAAAAACAAAACGCCTCCTACATACATCAGTCTCATCCGTCAAACGAAGACTGAGTATTAGCAAAAAGTTTCTATGTAATATACGGAAACAACGTAATGAGCGCCCAATTGTTGGAGGTGTCTCTATTAGGACTAGGAGCGGTGCTCCGTCTCGAAAGCGATGCGTGGTCAATGACTAAGGAAAGCAACAAATGAGCACGCCCCCCCCCCCCCCCCCCGCGCGCGAGCATGCATGATAATGAGTACACCTCCGCTGTCACAATGTCTGTACGGCCATGCATGATAATGAGTACACCCCCCCCCCACACTCTAATTTGCTCAGTTTGCCCACGTGGGGTCTTTTATTCTATAGACAAAAGTCCGAAAGCCTTCGCCTCGGAAAAAGCATAAGGTATGCCGTTGTGTTATTTCAGGTCGGGGGGGGGGTTATCACGCTCCTCTAATGAGCGCCCAAATGTTGGAGGTGTCTCTGCTAGGAGTGGGAACGGGTCTCCGTCTCCGAAGAGATGCGTGGTCAATGGTCAAATGACTGTTACTAGGGCAAGCAACAAAGGAGTACACCCACACCCCACCCCCCCCCCCCCCCTCGCTTCCCCCTCTACGCTAACAAGTTAGCAGTAGGGTGCGGACCGGGTCGTGTGGCCGAGGTACTTTAAAATTCGTCCTTTCTTTCCGAAAGTGTTATTACCTGGTATGTCAATATTCGATGTTAATATGTTGCGAAGTAACGTTAGTATGTTATTGACATGTTGATATGTTATTGACATGTTGATATGTTATTGACATGTTGATATGTTATTGACATGTTGATATGTTATTGACATGTTGATATGTTATTGACATGTTGATATGTTATTGACATGCTATTCTAACATGTTACGAAATAATGCTAGTATGTTGTTGATACGTTAATATGTTAATGATGAGTACCGGTATGTCATTACGTCATTGGTATATACGTTAATATGCCAATATATATATATATATATCAAGATGTTAAAAATGTTAACATATATATATATCAATTTGCTGACATGTTACTATGTTAATATGTTCATTTGTTAATTCGTTAGGCAAGTGCTCACATCTCCAGCAGTGGTATCTACCGGTTCGGTGTTAACACTCCGTACCACTTGATCCGTACGTAGCCCACCCTGAAGAGCCACGAGAAAGTACACAGACCCCGGGACGTTGGTACAAGGTGTAAGCACAGGCGCGGGCGGGGGGGGGGGGGGGCGGGGGTGGCAAAACAAATCGTAACATCGTGTACCGTACCACCCGAAACGAAGGTCGTTTGCGTGGATCGAACTTAGATAAAAATCTATATCTATATAACTATACGTCCCCGGTGGCTTGGTACGTGGTCCGCGTGCCTATCAAGATCAATTTCGTGGGTTCAAGTCTCACCGAGTGCATGCTCGTAGGGACTTTTTCTTGCATAAAAAATGATTAGCGGAAAAAGCGCGAAAGCGTGAGTTGGCTACATTCGATGAAAATCGACGAGCAGTGGGAATGCTGAACCCTATGCGCGACAAAAAATAAAGGCACGTACCGGGGGGGAGAAGGGTCGACACCTGTGACCACGGCTTGTCCAGAGATCGCTGAGGGTAAAACCTCCTACGAGTTAGGCTGGAAAGTAAAAGTGATGACTAATATATATATATATATATCTTATATATATGTTTTTTTTCTGTTTTTTCTGTTATTTTGTTTTGTTCCCCATCTACCCATCAATTACGGGGGACCATAGTAAATAGGACCAAATATTGTTAGTAAAAATAGGTAAATGTCTATTTTTTGTGTGTACGGTAGGTCCTATTTTATATGGCCCCCCGTAATAATATCCTCGCCATCATTTTCTATATCCCTCCTATAACAGTCGTAGCTCAGATCCGGGGGGCACGTAGTAATAGTAGGCTATGAATATCCTCCCCCTTCCCCACTACGGCTCATGCCTTGGAAGGCTTTTTTATCGCGATAACACTTCATTCATCATCATCAGCCCTTTCTTCCCTCGTAGGCTCGCGTCTAATTGTGCCGATACGTACTCACCCACCACGCTAAAAACGCGCTATCCCAACAGCTGGTTCCTCTTTCTTCTTTTTTTCTTTTTTCTTGCAGACAAGACAGACGAAGAAACTCTCCGTCACGGCGGGATTTGAACTCACGGAATCGACTCTACGCAGCATCCGAGTGCTACGGTATCCCCTCTCCCCTGCTACTATTACGGGGGAACATAGTTAACAGGACCTACGGTACACACAAAACCCTATATATTTACCTATTTTTTCTAACAATGTTTGGTCCTGTTTACTATGGACCCCCGTAATAACTAAAGGCAAAAGGTTAGCCAATCGCCTACTCAATTTAAGCCTTGTGACTTGAGGGAACCGCTGAACCACCCGGACGACCGGCTCTGTACGTGAGTAAAATATGTCTCCTTCTGTATTACGGGGGGCCATAGTTGATAGGACCAAATATTGTTAGTAAAAATAGGTAAATATATAGGTTTTTATGTATACCATTTTTTTTTTTTTTTTTTTTTATCCATCACTTTTACTTCCCAGCCCACTCGTAGGAGGTTTGACCCTCGACGACCTTCTGGACAAGCCGTGGTCACAGGTGTCGTCCCTTCTCCCCCCCGGTACGTGCCTTTATTTTTTGTCGCGCATAGGGTTCAGCATTCCCACTGCTCGTCGATTTTCATCGAATGTAGCCAACTCACGCTTTCGCGCTTTCCGCTTATCAATTTTTTATGCAAGAAAAAGTCCCTACGAGCATGCACTCGGTGGGACTTGAACCCACGAAATTGATCTTGGCAGGCACGCGGACCACCTACCAAGCCACATTTTTTTTTTTTTTTTTTTTTTTTTTTTTTTAATCATCACTTTTACTTTCCAGCCCACTCGTAGGAGGTTTTACCCTCGACGATCTTCTGGACAAGCCGTGGTCACAGGTGTCGTCCCTTCTCCCCCCGGTACGTGCCTTTAATTTTTATCGCGCATAGGGTTCAGCATTCCCACTGCTCGTCGATTTTCATCGAATGTACAGCTAACTCACGCTCTCGCGCTTTCCGCTAATCAATTTTATGCAAGAAAAAGTCCCTATGCATGAGCATGCACTCGGTGAGACTCGAACTCACGAAATTGATCTTGATAGGCTCGCGGACCACCTACCAAGCCACCGGGGACGACATAGGTCCTGTTAACTATGGACCCCCGTAATAGTAATAAAATATAGATCTACAGCAGTAGATTTTAACATATATATATATTCTAAATAAATGTAGATCTGCTTGGAAAGAGTACGTTGTTACCACATTGTCCCTAAAATATACGTTGCGTTTGGACTTGATATTAGTGCACGAACTGTCCTTATGTTGAGGGACAGAACGGTGTCCATTACGGGGGAACATATAATTCAGGATCAGCTACGCTCCGAAAAAATACTATTAATAGTACGGTCCCCCAGTAAAAATGGATCTGGGTTTATAAATCTAGATCTATGTACAGGTATAGACTATATACATCTACAAGGAGCAGATCTAGAGTAAGTACTTCGTATTATTATTATTATTATTATTATTATTATTATTATTATTATTATTATTATTATTATTATTATTATTATTATTATTATTTATTATTATTATTATTATTATTATTATTATTATTATTATTATTATTATTATTATTATTATTATTATTATTATTATTATTATTATTATTATTATATTATTTTTTATTATTATTATTACTATTATTTTTTTTATTATTATTTAATCATCACTTTTACTTTCCAGCCTAACTCGCAGGAGGTTTTACCCTCAGCGATCTTGTGGACAAGCCGTGGTCGCAGGTGTCGACCCTTTTCCCCCCCGGTACGTGCCTTTATTTTTTGTCGCGCATAAGGTTCAGCATTCCCACTGCTCGTCGATTTTCATCGAATGTAGCTAACTCACGCTCTCGCGCTTTCCGCTAATAATCAATTTTTTATGCAAGAAAAAGTCCCTACGAGCGTGCACTCGGTGAGACTTGAAGCCACGAAATTGATCTTGATAGGCACGCGGACGACCTACCAAGCCACCGGGGACGCCGATAGCCTACCAGGTATTAAATATGGTATACTTTTATACGAAAGAGCGTACCACACGGGTGACGAGAAAACACACCCAGCCCGTGGCAGGAGCAGGCGCAACTTCCGAGCGGAGAGAGCAGAGAGTTCCCTCCGAGGCAACAAGGGAGGCAGCACACACAACCGAAATGACGGCTTTCGGGGAAGGCCTCGCCGAGATATTTTTTTCCAGTGCGTATACGAGGCACATGGCTCCGCGTTTCGCACCTTTCTTTGCAATCATTTTATTGGTCGAGGAAAATCGGCTTCGAAATTCGTCCGAGAGGGGAGGGGAGGGGGTGGTATCTTGACGAAAAGTACGTGGTATATGGTAGTTGTGATGAAGAGGTGGGGCTCTTCAAAACTGCAACAAGAAAAGAGGCGAGATATGTACCCGGCATATACTATTAATACCTGGTACTATTTATGAAGCATGTAACTATATGCCAGGTACTTTTTTTCTTTTTTTTTAATCATCGCTTTTACTTTCCAGCCTAACTCGTATTAATAGGAAGTTTTTACCCTCGGCGATCTTCTGGACAAAAGCCGTGGTCACAGGTGTCGTCCCTTCTCCCCCCCGGTACGTACCTTGCTTTTTTCCGGCGGCGTCCCCGGTGGCTGGGTAGGTGGTCCGCGTGCCTATCAAGATCAATCCCGTGGGTTCAAGTCTCACCGAGTGCATGCTCGTAGGGACTTTTTCTTGCATAAAAAATTGATTACTAGCGGAAAGCGCGAGAGCGTGAGTTATAGCTACATTCGATGAAAATCGACGAGTAGTGGAACCAGGTACTCTGTCCGGAAATGCAGAGATCGTTTTTGTATTCCGAGCGATATGTATATGCAGTAAATAGTGCATAGTAACTATATGTATAGCTACTCTGTCCGGAAGTGTAAATATCGTTTGTTGCATTCGTGGTGGCACCGAAACGGTCTTTGCATTTCCGGACGCAGAGTGGTCTCTGGTAGACAGACCTCTCTCTCCATTTACCTCACACCGCGCACTGAGATATTCCCCTTCATCAAGCTCATACATACCCCTGCTAGGTATATAAAGTATCGCAGTAAGCTATTATACTGATGTCTCGTACATACACACCAGGCACGTACCAGGTGGCAAATATGAGTTTTGAACAAATTTCCGATCTCACACCTGCGAGTTTTTTTTGTTTGTTTGACTTTTTTTGTCCAAACAAAATAAATATGGTAGCATTAACATCCATTACTGTTAATATGTTGTCTCCAATACGGCGGACGGGGTGGGTGCAGTCCGGGTAGCGACTACAAGCAGTACACTGCCATGCAATCGCTGAAAGGGGGCGCCCGGGGGGAGGGGAGGGGAGTTGGTTGTGCACCCCCCCAAAAAATGCCTCATCGTGGTTTTCCCCGCGCGGTGATACACACCGGGTATAGCTGTCTGAGGGTTGGGGAGGGTTCATATACGTGCCCATCTACAGCAGTAACCATACTGCTGTGTACTGCAGGCCATGTTAACAACAGAACCCACGATAAACAAAAAAAAACAGGAGTTTCCGTAAGGTTCTGAACACTGTGTTTCTCCTCGGTAGATACTACAACGGACCATAGTAAATAGGACCAAATATTGTTGGTAAAAATAGGGAAATGTATAGGTTTTAGTGTGTACCGTAGATCCTATTAACTATGGTCCCCCCGTAATAGTACGCACGACCACGGTAAATATGGATCAGTCGGGCTATATAGAGGAGGAACAAAAACCCAAGATGACGATTAGAAGACGACATGCAGTAGACTGTTGCAATTATATTGTGACAAGTGTGTACGTACTGCCGTACGTAGCCAAAATCGGCAAGTCCTCACGTTGCATCGCAAAACATTGCTGCCAAGGCCTTCTGGGCAGGCACGCAGCGCAAACTTGACGGGCAGGGGGCTGTCGTATCTATGACGGGGGGACTAAAAGATAGTGTCTCCGATCAGAGAAAAGAATAGTGCCCCGGGTGTATGGCGCCCATCCATAGATGAACGTCGATGACGGGCGATGTGGGCGGCAATGCAGAGGGCGCCCGCTCTTTTTTAACCCTTCCTTTTCCTTTTCAAGACTGGTCTTTCGCTGCGGGGACAAAACGCTTGGAATTAGGGTCGGATTTAGGTGCCTGTACGGGTGCAGCGGTAAACGAAAGGGCTAAGAAACTCTCGGTCCGGTCGTGAGAAGAGATTGAGGGTCGTTTTCTTTTTCTCCCGGAAAAAATATAAAGAGAGGTTTTCGGCCGGACGAAACGGCGGGTGCTCGGGATCGGGCACACCGCACTGAATCCCCCCCATGTAGGAGCAAATATCAGGCATTAAGAAATGCTATACTATAACTTGTGGAGTGAAAGGTGGCAACAAAATATAAGAAACTGAGCCTCGACGGAACCAAATTTGACGTTTCTTAGCAGCGGACGACTTTCTTCTGCAAAATACCTGGTAGTATTTATTTGTTTGTGCCGCGTTTTTACGTATTAATGTACAGCAGTAGGCGCGCGTGCTCATGACGACCCCGAAAATGTATCGCCCAGCGGCCGGTCACTACTCTACACAGTCTATATCATGTATGTGTTTATATTTTGATCGAACAAGCTCGTCCGTCCGTATTTCTATTTTCTACACGGAATATCTCTGTGGCCGTGTCGTCCATTTTGTTGTTGTTGTTGTTGTAACACTCTCTGTTTGATTGCCGTGAGAAGTAGCACCAACATGTACAGCAGTGAGTTCATACGACAATGTTGTTGTTATTGCGATTGTTGTAAAAGATTGGACATAGGAAAACCTGGAGTTTGTCGCGGAGCAGAATTGAATGTTGAGAAAGGATGCGGGGTATCATAGGGGGGAGGACGAGAACGAGAGTGGAGCAGAGTTTTATAGAGCGTCATGGGTGGCTGGGATTTAACGCGGGAGAGACATTAAGACACACGACGGACGAGAGAGGAGCAAAGCACCCTTCGCCCGTGGCCTTGAAGAGCAAGCCAACCAATGTGTTAAGCCAACCAACGTTACATGTTTCGATTTCAATGTCACTCCTGATACACGAATACGCCGAATCCTGATATAATAGTGCTAATACTGCTGGTATCAGATTATCAGTTTAGGGGCGAGAGCGGGGGGGGGGGGGGTCGAATGAACGAGCAAGGCCTGAACGCTGCCGCCTCCTCCGTGTTATGTAATGGTCTTATGGATTGGTTGGTTGATTGATTGATTGATTGATTTGATCGATCGATTGTCTGACTATTATTTTCATTGTCGTTCCTTCCTTGGACTTTTTCGCTTCCAGTCCCGATTTGCACACAATTTACGAACCACTACAGTATACTGCAGACATTTACTACATAATGTGAATACTCATGAATCAAGTCCAGGGGTACAGCAGAGTGAGAGCCCTCCAGCTGGCACGCGAAAGACTTGCGATTGTCGTCTATTCGGACTACATTTACATCCTGTCCGACCGTTGCTATCCGTTGACTGTTGCTATCCGTTGGGCTACCTAATCAAGTCAGTACAATCAGCCAATCAATCAGGTATTCATAGTTGGAAACAATCCAACGAATACCGAGTCCTCCATCAGCCATCGTTTTTTTCAGGAGCGACTTTCCGCCTTTCCTCTGTACATACAGAATAGTAGCCGCTTTTCCCATGATATGTACGACGGTACACCACCACCGTACAGCAGTACATAGCCACTACTTTTTCCTGACGACACACGACTGATTGATCCTTTCGATGATCGCATGCCACCACCACCGTGGACTATATTTGCGCGATACTACTGTTTACTGCATGCACTTAGCTAGGCGTTCTACGATGATAGAGGTATGTCACATCCGGGGGGGGGGGGGGGGGGGAAGAAGCTGAGCCACCACGGCACATCCTTGCCGGGCGGCAATTAATTGTAGGATGAGCATGTATCAGGTTTACATTGTTGGGCATAATGTGTACTTACACGTGCGAGATGCGTGTAGCATCCGTCAGCCGCATTCTTGCGTTTGTTTGTCTCCGTTGAATTCCGCATTATACCTCGGGGGGAGCGGCGGAGTCCCAGAAAAATAGGTTGAATTCAGAACCTCTATTGTAGACCGCCTCTACTGCTGCTGCGCGTTCATTCTGGAGAGAGGAGAGTGTATCAACATTTTTTTTTCGCCGTGCAGGGCAAAAGTTTCTGACTGACGGACGGAGCCCCTCAACCAAGGGGATATCTACCGGGGTATCCCGTGTTTGCCCTGCACAATGTTTTTCGCGAGCAACCTAGCTAGGCCATGGGACTGACAGCTCATCGGTCGGGTCGTCATCACAAGCCTTGCACAATTTCTCAACGGAGTTGTCCCCATGTACAAGGCGGATCAGATCAGAAAAACATACCGTGAAAAACACATGGCGGATCAGATCAGAAAAAAATACCATGAAAAAAGAGTCTAGGGCTCGCACAGGGTGAGCGATCGCTTTTCAGCGCTGCGTCTCGTTTCCTCGTCAACGAACGGCAAGGGTTTGCTTGAAATATAAAAATAAGAAAAAAAGTCGAACGTTACAGTTTCGGAACGCTCTCTGTCTCGACCAGAATTTTTCTCCGCAAACACCTTGTTGTTTGGGTGGTGTTAATAGTGGCAAAAACGCTTCCCCGCGGTTCTGGAAACACCGTGCCCTGAAGAACGATCGCCCCCCTTCGGCGAACTCAACAATCTTAAGGTATACCAGGTAGGTGCAATAGTCGTATATTTCAATAATTATCGAGTAGCACGCGTCCTCTGGGGGTGGGTCGGTGGTCCGTAGACGTCTGTGTGCTGGACAGAGTGGCTTCTCCGCCATGGTGTCTTTTTGTGCACCTGGTAAGCCCTTTCGCTGCCTTCTGCACAGCAGTTACATACAGCAACCAAAGTAAAGGTCTGACTCGAATTCCAAGTGTTTAGCTCCCCACACAGCGGGAGGGAGTGCAGCCCCCAAAAGGGTGAAAGACCTGCAGTGGGTTAAACCGCCCCCTTTGAGAACTTCACTCCACGTGTTTTGGGTCCGAGCTAAACCTGGCCGAAACTAAACCTGGCCATAACTATACCTGGAACACAGCACAATAGTTAGTGCGGAATATTTTGTATGCAACTACTTTTAGACAAAGGGTTACACGTACTTATACGTAGAAATATGCCAAACACGAACAAACACGCACAACCTCCCCGTTCACCGTTCGCGGTTGGCCCATCACAGGTGGACTGGACCCCCTCCCCCGCCCCCGCCCCCCTGCTTGCACACTATGGGCGTAAAACAATCATTGTGGAGACATCAAACAATACACCCGCACACCATTACAGGCGCACCGAATTGAGAGCTTGCCGAGATGTGGTGGGGTTTGCTGCACGGTTAAACGTCTCCACAAGGATGTTTTTTACGCCAACATCGTGCAACAACAACTAGGCGGGACCCCGCCCCCCTTGCACCATCTGGCCGTGAAAAAAACATCCTTGTGTGAGACGTTGCACAACGTAGCAAATCCCACAAAGTGTCAACAACTTCTCAATTCCGTACGCCCCGTAGTGTTCTGCACTTGTTCGCCCACGCTATGGGGGGGTGGGCTCCCGACCACCTGTGTAGGGGGGGGGGGGGGTCCCAGCCACCTGTGTATGGGGGGGGGTCTCGGTCACCTGTGAAGGGGGGGGGGTCCCGGTCACATGTGAAGGGGGGGGGGGGGGGGGTCCCGGCCACCTGTGAAAGGGGGGAGTTCCGGCCACCTGTAGGGGGGGGGGTAGCCACCTGTGATGCTGTCGCCGCCACCGCCACGCCTTCGTTTACCACGCGGCACCACGACAGTGATATATCGGCATTCTTCGTCCACACACACGCACCCTATGAAAAAGCGCCTGCAGCTTGACATTCACAGAGATCGTTTCAGCCGTCTCGTGCTGGCGGATATGTTCGTCGTCTTCGCCACTGCTGCTGTTGCTGCCGCCGCTGCCGCCGCTGCTGGTGCTGGTGCTGTTGGTGCTGCTGCTGCTGATGCCGGTGCTGCTGCTGTTGCTGCTGCTACTGCTGTTGCTGCCGCCGCTACTTCTGCTGCTGCTACTGCTGCCGTTGTTGCTGCTGCCGCTGCCACTGCTGCTGCTGCCGATGTTTTCGGATACAGATCGCACTTGCCGACGTCCTCGTTGTACACACGATCGGTTCACCCCTCTTTGGAGATGATGCCCTCGCGGTACAATACCAGGAAAAATCGTCTCGAAGTCTAGCCTGGCATTAGTTTTTCTCGCCATGTACAATGGTACAATCTGTGCTTGAGGTATAATAGGAAATATCGCCGCCATACCCTTTTGTCACCTCGAAGGGCAAGTGCAATACGGCGACCTGGAACGTTTTATATCGTCACACCACAGCGCAAACATGTTGATAAGTGTAGACTGGGTAGCCTATACGTAGTTAACGCCATCCCTCCAGCGGGCGTCCCTTGCTCCCCGTTTCCACCACCTGCTGCCGGCTTCTGTCCGCCGCCGTCATCCAACGGTGGTTGTTGTCCACCGACGGCGTCCGGCGGCGGTCGTTGTCTGCCGCCGTCATCCGTCGGTGATTGTTGTCTGCTGACGCCGTCCGCCGGTGCTCCTTGGGTTTCTTTTCCGGCCAGCACGCCCGCCTGCGTCAATCCACGAATTCTGGTCAGGATCTCGGCTATCGCCGGGTCGCGCGGTTGCACGATGGGCATAGTGGGGTCTTACGTTACGCCGTTTTCGAAATCAACGCCCTATGTGTAGTCTCGTACGTCTTGCAGCATGTCGTTATCCTCTGGTCAATCGTGAAAACTGATGATGCCGATGTTGTCCCTGTCGTCAATGTTGCCCGGCTCGTTGATCGGTGGCGACAATCGCTCTCGGCGGCGTCTCGATGAACACGTCGTTCCTGCTCTCCACTAATACGGGGGTACATAGTTAATAAGACCTATGGTATAAATAAGAACCTATATATTTACCTATTTTTACTGACGATATTTGGTCCTACCTGGTATTTACTATGGACCCCCGTAATACCTCGTGTGTTTGTTTGCGTTGTAGATGCGGTACGCCTTGGTGTCCTGGCTGTATCCGCGGAGTTAGCCGTCCCAAGACCTGTCCTCCAGCTTATTGGTGTGCATTTCTATGTGTTCGAAAGCCCTGGAGCCGATGATCCTGGGATTTTACAGTGTCGTCTGCTTCGCATAGAGAGATTTGTACGGGGGTCGGTCCCCATGTTGAGCGCCGAGTGCGGTGTCCGGTTCGCCAGGTACACCGCGGTGAACATAAACTCTCCCAGAACAAAAAATTGGGAGCCTAGCACCCCCCAGTAGGCGTCTCGTGACTCCCGCTAGAGTCCCCCATCGCGCTCCGACACCCCTATCTGCTGAGGTGTGTTGACGTCCGCGTAGTGGAGGTTGATCGTAGTTAGGCGACAACAATTTCCGGACGGCTTTTCCGGTATACTCTGTCCCACGGTCAGCGCACAGGCCTTGGATCCAAAACCCGAGGGGCGTCATCACCGACTGTATGGTTCGTATGATGCCCGCGCTGTCCTCGACGGTGTCGGCGCCGCCAGGCGGCGTTCGGGCACTCCCTGCCCTGCAGATTATTGAAAATGCCTGGGGCGCCCAAGGTGAGGTGGACACGTAGTTTCGCCTTCCACCTGTGGGGAAAGCAGAACGTTCCCTTCCGTCGTATATTGGAAGACCCCTTGCTAGTGTTGCTATTTTGTTGGTCTCCCTCCATGACTTTCTTCTTCCGCTGCAAAGTGGTGCGTGCTGTCTTGTGCCGCAGCAGGTGCGGGCTTCCTTGGTCCCAACGCCCGAACTTGTCGCTGCGCTACAGAACCCTCTTGCCACATGCTATTAATAGCGGGCTTACCCATGCCTGGTACGGAGTGGAGGAAGCGTATGCCGCTACCAACGTGCAGCTACAGCGTTCGGCGGGGGAGAAATATAGGTAATTCCAACCACGTTCAAGGAAGCTTGAAGGCGTTTCCTGAAGCCGCTAGTTGGACGGCAGCGCCGGACAAGGAAATTCAAAGTCTGCGAGCCCGCAAAGTCTGTGACCTCGTCCCCAGCACGTCCGCATACAAGTTTTCAGTTCGAAAACTTCGAAACTGGTCTGGAAAACGCCACGCCCGATGGCTCCGCCTCTCGCGGAGCTAAGCTCTTAGTAGTACCTGTGGGTTTTGTTTTTATCTTCCTCCGGGCATGTTCGGCGCGGGCTTTCCATCGTCGTCGTGTCTCCGTCGCGCATGTAGCAAGTTTATTGCGCACCACCACAACCCCCCCCCCGCATGACAATGCTATTAATAGAGTTGTAACGACGTGCGTAGACATCATCTGCCGGAGGGCGAGGGTTCAAACGCACAGTACTGCTGTACGTGCTCAACAATGTTACCAAGGAATACCCTCGACACAGTACAACGACTTGTACCACGTCGGTCAAGACGACTTTTCTTTTACGTCCTCGCCGAACAATCCACGAGATTCACCAAGTGGAGACATGAAAAGTGTCGGCCATATATCGGTCCACGGCCGCCGCGGTTGGTGTACGAGTATCATTCATTATGGTCACGACGAGCATTGGACTAGACACGTTCCTAAAATCGCCTTTGAGGAGGACAATGCAAAAATAGACGCCCAGAACTTGCCAGAAAATACGATGATCGTATTACTTACGTGCGGTACGTACCGCCGAGGACGGACACGAGCATTCGTTCGAAATAAGTGCAAAAATTACACAATGTACATTGTCGGAAACCAGCCAATCGAATGATCAGGAACGCTCTGATTCACTCGATGGACATAGATCATGCAGTAGTAGTCCGAACTACCAACCGCCGCCAAAAGAAAAACCCCTTTGACCGCGGAGTGCGCACTGTGGTGCCTCATGATGGAAACTATTAATAATCTTCTCGGGAACTTGCTCGCCACAGTGGGAACAAGAGTGAAGTTGTTTTGTGGTTGGCCCTCGGTGACGGGTTTGTCCCTCTCTTCGATCGAGAGATCAGAGCCATCTACTAATGTATCACTATATTACGGGTCCCTCCATAGTGCCGATATCATATACGCCAGCCAACAAAACCGGCGCGATACGTAGCGGCAACAGGCACTATTCCGCAAACTGCCACACTGATGAATCTCGTCTGCGCCAAGCGATTTCACAGGCGCCTTTTTAGCGGGCAGCCGGCACTACTACTCAACCGGCACCGTCGAGGGACCACTACTACTGCACCACCATACCGTGCTCTTCGGCGGGACGCGCGTCTGGCTCATTTGTGGCCCCTTGGACGGTTTGATGTGGCCAGGACAAGTAACCACCGGGGTACACCGGCCGCACCGGCCTCCACTTGGTGCGCATTCCAAGACGAGACCCGGGAACGACCAATTCACCTACCACGTTCCTTTTGGTGCGCCATGTACACGGCTTCAACTGGCGCTGTAGATAATATACTGCACGTGGTTCGTAGCGCCTGTGAAGCTATCTAACCCCACCGTTCAGTGCGTTTTGTGCGGGACATTAACCACAAGGGTAGTTGATCCTCTCGGCGCCGACGTGGGTAGCTTGATTTGACTCAAGGTAAAGGATCTCCTGTCGGTTAGAAGGGGGTAGCCTACTATATGGTGTTGGTTGTAAGCAGGACTGTTCGCGAGTCGGGTCAAACCTTGCGGGTCAGGTTGGGCCGGGTCGGGTGAGGGTGACGCGACCCGATCCATGAGAGTTTGAAAATCTCCTGACCCGACCCGGCCCGACCCAACCCAACCCGTGATTATTCAAAAACTTCCTGACCCGACTTGCGGGTCGGGTCATGACCCGTGAAGAGCCCTGGTCATAATATGAGATACTCTGTTAGCCTAGACTACTATGTGGGTGGCAACAGAATAGGCAGGTGGGTTATCCCCTATAACCAACATCCCCCCTCCCGACGCGCAGGAATGCCTACCAGGTGTATGTCTGGCGCGCTATTATTTCTGGGAGACACATGACGTTCTCTTGATTGCCTCGATGTTTCCTTGCGTTTCGAATAGAACGAAATCGGGGTGGGTGGGGATAGAGGTTGGGGGGTGTACTGATATCATGAATGGCCGTAGTCGTATGACCATAGACCCTCGCATCCCTCCAATGCCGGGACGGAGCATGTCGGGTTTTCACCGACCAGGCAGACAACACTTGCACCCAAGCACGTAGCGCCGTGAGGTGTTGGGCGAGTCGCATGCAGGGTGAGCTACATCTTACTAAGAATGCTTATGAGGCGCCTTTTCTCGCGTGTGGATGGCAAGGGCGGGGGGGTCACCACAGGCAGGATAAGTACCCCATCTACGATTTGATGAGCTATAAATTGTGGGAAGGTAGATGCAACACCCGTAAATAGTATCCATAGTCATGCCTACGTACTGCAACAGTAGACAAAGAAATAAGGCACGAGTACGTCCAAGAGGAGGAGGCGACAAGCTAATCCTTATATTGTGCCTCGTACACTGCTCTTACAAATCCATTTTTTCGGTTTGCACAGGTTTTGGTTGTGGTTTGGGTGGGTGTTCGTGTTGGGCTTCCGCTTCCGTTTCACGGTCCCGAGTTCCGTTCCCACCTCTCCGTCGACTGGATGGCTTCGAGCACACGGTCGATGAGCCTCCGTCAACTGGTTGTATTATCTCCTTCAGGAACTGCACCCACGTTTTTTGGGGGGGAATTGCTTGGAGTTAAAGTTGGAGAGTCTTTGGTGTACGTAGTAAAAGGGTTTCACGTGGTAAACACCGCGTGCTTCGTTTGATGAAGGATGCATACTATAGAGTTGTGTATCTCAGCAGGACTTGCGAACACATGTCAGGTTTCCTTTTGGGGTAGGGCGTTCTGAATGCGTGCGCATTACTTCTGCGCCCACCCCCCCCCCTCATGGCAGTCTGCCTCGCGCGTTCCTCTCTTTTTCGCCTTGACAAGATGCCCCCCTCCCCCCTCCTCCCCACCGCTCGCTTTTGTATTGAGCGTCAAACGGGGTATCTACTCGCCCTGTGCGCGGCGCAGGATAATACTCCGTGTTACAGTACCTGGCACGTTTGTTCCGTAACCTTCGACGGCACCATATTACCTAACTCCTCCTTCTTTGCCAGCGCTACTTCTACTTCATCAGCACAGGCTTCGCAGCCTTGCAGGGTGTATATATATATATAGATACGTGGGAGTGGGCTTGAGTTGAGCCGTGCCTCCTACTACAGTACTTTCTGTCGTGGCGGAGTATGATATGCGCTCCCCCCAAATACCTCACACGCAATTACTTTAACGAGCATTCACATAAAGATGTGATGATGGGTTTGTGTAAGGGCAGAAATATCGAAACAATATGGGCGATACAACGGGATACGCTTCATAGGCAAACCTCTGGATGAGGAAACACCAGCGATTCTAGTACTGTGGTGTACGAAGAGAGGAGCGATCTTCCATCATACCTGGTACTGGTATGTGCTCTTTGTTGATGACATGGGAGAACAGTACAGTACTCCGCCCCACGCGTAGCCAAACGGCGGGGGGGGGGTGTACTCGATAGGAGAGATGTACTCGATCTCATGCATGGCCGTAGTCGTATGACCATAGACCCTCGCATTCCTGTTGTGCCGGGACGGAGCACGTCGGGTTTTCACCAACCAGGCAGACATTGCTTGCACCAAGCGCGAAGCGCCGTGAGGTGTCCAGCGAGTCGCATGAAGGATGAGCTGCATCCTACTAAGAACCGCTTGTGAGGCGGACTTCCATATGGATGACAGCTTCAATGAGTTAGTTTAATTTCCGGTGTGGCCACTTCCACAGACAGCAATAGGAGTACTATATATGTAACTGCCTCTTAGGTACCTTACCTTGAACACTACGTGATACGATCAATTCCCTTGTGCAGAGTAAAGGTTATTTACTTCGCACAAATGATCTAACTAGACGACCAGCTGTGGGCGACCGCCCCAAAAAAACAAACAAACAAACAAACAAACGGTACCCTGGATGTCTAGCTCACGTAGTGAGCGGCATGCTTTACAGTGTCGTTGGCAACCGACGCCAACCCAACCCCTATATAATATATACCTGGTATATAATAGGGGGGGGCAAACGGCGGGGGGGGGGTGAAAAGAGGGAGAACACGGGAGGACACTAACCCATGTTACATGCGCCGTGCGTACGAAAATCAGAGGGGGGGCGCAAGATGAACAGTGTTTTGGCCGAAACGAAACGGCTCAACCGGCCTATGTACCGTACAGTAGCTTCGCACCTGGTATACCGATACAGAGTGAAGTATAGTATTGAGTGCCGATATTGTTCACAGAGTCAAGAGATTTTTTCAACTCACGTCTTCTTCAACGTTCGTCATCATCAATCAGCAGCAACAGCAGCAGCAGCAGCAGCAGCAGTGTTGCCTGTAAGCTGAGCCTGTGGTACGATCCTAACACCCTACCAGGTACTTCTGGTAGGCACGTACATCGGCAGTAAAACCTGAAATTTATCTCTATCTAGTGTTATTACTCATGGCTCATGGCCTACATTCGCCGAACCTATTGTCGCTTATGTTCGCGCGTTGAAAGTGATACGCCAGCCGCTCGATGCGCAGTTGCGTATGAATGAATAGTTCGCACACATACTCGTACGACGTACTTGTACAAGTAGTGTGGTTGAGGATTGTTCCGCTGTATAAGTATATACATAGGTTGCGCTCGGATGGTCGACGGTGGTCGTGGATCGTTATGAACGTTCGTTTTTTTTTGTAGCGGAATGCCTTTCCATCCCCGAGGTACCGAGACACTCAGGCTAATGCCACATACGAACTCCCGTTTCATGGACAACGCGTTGAGTTTGACGTCAAGCAGCAGGAGCTAAAGGAGGACCTCTCAGCGCTGACCACCGGTTTGTTCGAAGATCTCAGATGGCTGAATACGCGGAAAAGGTGTGATGCCCTCGCGATGACCCGCTCCTCTTTGCGAAGACCGCTGTCTGCTTCGAGCTGTCCACAGTCGAAACTTTTGTCCGTTCGCACTCCGAACCCATAGAAAATCTATTTCTGAGTATCGTGTGATATGTCGTGATTCGTGAGGTCGTCTCCCAAGTAGTCGGGGGGCATGATGCGACCACGGCGGTGATATGGCAGGCCGCCCGCACCGCCCCCGCAGTGTCCCTGTGGGAACCGTGGCAAACGTACGCTGCTGCCTGTGCAATCGCTGGCGATACGTTCGTGGGTATATAACCTGCAGAACGGTACCACGACTTTATGGTGCCTCTGCTGCTGCTGTGCTTCTTTCGTTCGGCAATTATTTACCTTGAATAGAGTGTAAAACTATATATGTTCCGACCCAAGAAACGCGCAGGCAGACGATCGTTTCTGATGCATGGATGATGATGCGCTGCTTCTGCTGCTGCTGTTGCTGCTGCTGCTGCTGATGCTGCAGCAGCAAGTATATGCGAGAAGACGAGTAGAAGTATGCTCGGCAACAAGAGACTCGCTAGACGCGGTTTATGCTCGTTGGAAATGCGTCGGCCCTGCACACCCTTAGAGAGCTACTATCGCTGCCGTGGAGCGTGAACTGGCCTCCCTGCCTTGGAGAAGATTCGAGTATGATGTTCTATGACTGATGGACCTATCTACAGCAGCAGTACGAGTAGGTTCTTGACATCCTCCGTTGAAAGTTCAGGTTTTTGACCTTCTCATTAATTTTACGAAGCAAGATTTTCTCAATTCTTCAGATCGTATTTTTTCGTTCATTTGACACGAACGATGGGTATACAGCAGTAGTATTCTATTAGTACCAGGTACGTACAGCGGCAGTACCGGGTACCTGGTACAATACTTCTAAACAGCAGCAATATGTACTATTATTAATAATATTAATATGAATACTCAGGTATATAGTCACCACAAGGTGGCCAGGTACCATCCATGGGTACAAGTTTAGTGAGTATTATACTCGTGCCGCAGATCAGTGCAGAAAGAAGAGTACACAACATCGCAGGTGACACAACAAGGATAAAAGGAATACAAATACGTGCCCTGCGCAGCACGGCGGCTCTACGGAACAAGTGGTACGCACGAGTACTGCCTGTACCATTACTACTGCTGCTGTAGTCCAGAGCGAGCTAGCTGATCCTGTTTTTTTTTTTGCGATCTACCTGGAAGCTTCTGGAACTAACTACTGCTGTACCGCAGTCCGCCGTACCGTCCCCGCCGTACCAGCAGCGCAAGAGTCTGCTTTTGATATTTTTTACCTTTATACCAGGTATATTTTTTAATTTTTCTGCTGGCTGAGTTTTGACCGACCCTGTGCCATCTTATTCTAACGAGCCCGTAAACGATGCACTCAGTCAGTACCCACCCGTCCAGTATCGTACTGCTGTATTAATAGTGTAGACGAGTACCTGGTACTATTAAAACTTGTGTAGCAGTGTAACATACATAAATGCCAACAACCAGAACAGAAAATACAAGTACAGAAATACCAGTAGTTGCCTGTTACTTGGTACCTTCATACACCTTTTTCCCGCCGGGGTGTGATACAGCATAACGGGGCGGCCTGGGCTGTAGCTCGATCTTGACTGAGACTTTCGACTACTGTTGTTTAAACGCCTATTATTATTACACCATTACGAAGCGAGTTGCTTTCTTGATTACTTTTCGCACAGCCGCCGCCTGTGACATGGGGTCCCTTTTAGAAGTGCAGTCCCGTTTTGGGGACAATCCAGTCAAAGTCCAAGTAGTTTGTCCCCAAACGGGACTGACTGCAGTACTATTAATATTAATAATAGCTGCGGTTGGAAGCCGGAGATCCTGTACGTCAAAGCTCTGAAGCCGGAGATCCGCCCCGTCCGATTAAAAATCTCCGTTTGGTCAACCCATTTGGGACTGCAGCGCCGTTTATTGGACAAAAAAACTTAGATTTTGAGTGGTTTGTCCCCAAACGGGACCGCAGTTTGCCCTACGATAGAAGGGTTAGGTGCAGGGATGGCAGTTACCTTGACCTGAACCTATTACGTACGCGTAGTTACGCGATCTCGGCTTTTTCCAATTACTTACCGGTAATTACCTCACCACCGGAGATGCTTTGTATCATCCCCGGGGTAAGAAATGAAGGCGTGATGATTCGCTTCTCACATTTACTCTCAAATATGATGAGCCGAAACAAGAACAACCACATGTTCCTGGGACGTGCTGTTGTGCTGCTGAGTGCTGTGCTGTGTGAGCGTTTACAAATCTTATCAGGCATTCTGGCTGGGTGTCCGCTGGATACGTATGAAGTTTTTTTTTGTACGTAGGGGACGGGGGACACCAAAAATTACCTCAGATATTTGAAATTACTCACTTCCCACTCCAGTTACCTGTAATTACCTGCTACCGATCACTGCCATCACTGCCTAAATGCCGTCCACCAGCGCACACAGCAGTTGATGACGGCTATTCTACAAATACAATACCAGATACCTGGTACGTATTAAATAGTAGTACCGGACACCTACTATTAGTATTGTACTTGGAATCAAGACAGCTGTTCTAGGCTGGATTAGTTATTTGAAAATGGGTGCGTTCTACGTAGACAAACTCGAGCATATTGACCCCCGAACTATGTTTCTGCTAACGTCGGCCTGCCTTTTCTTACTGCTCGTTTTTTTTTTCACTATTAATAGGTGTCCTGCACTGCTGTTGTGAGAGTTCCTATTAATAGTTCCTAGCGAGAGCTGTTTGTAGAGAGATAATATATACCTGGTATATATATACGCACGCTTCGTTTTTTTTCTTGTATTTTCGAGCAAAAGCGATTTGCTTATTTTCTACCGCATTCCTTACATCTTTGGGCGCGCGTGGTAAAACTATACCGCTCTGTCCGTAATGTTGGGACCTTTTTGGTATCAACCCAATGCCCGAACTGCTGTCCTTCTCTGTTCTATTCATGAACAGAGAGGTTGGTACCCTTCTATTTATACGTATTAGGGACAGAGACGTGGTAGGGGCCCCTTTCGAGCTTGTGGCTGAAACCGGAGATGTGTGCCGTTCGACCGAAAAAATCTCCGATTATTTTTCTGTTTTCTATATACCAGGTACGTTCACCGCCGTTACACCACCACCACCATCACCACCACCACAACACGGTTGGTTGACGACAGTAGTTACAAGCTCGTATCAAATACCCACCGGCGCGAGTTCCTGTACCAATATTTACGGTGGACCATAGTAAATAGAACCTACGGTACACACAAAAACCTATATATTTAGCTATTTTTACTAACAATATTTGGTCCCACGTATTATTGATATGGTCCTCCGTAAATAGTAGTAGTTGACCGTTTTAGGACAGCAGTCCCGTTCTTGGGGCCAAACCAGTCTAACACTACATCTAAGTACTTTGTCCCCAAAACGAGACTAACTGCAGTTTGCCCTTGTTGAAGGGTTAAGAGCGTTGAGCTCGCACAGGGATTGATGGGTGCGTGCGATCGATCGTTTTTTTCGGCGCTCGATGCTTCAACCCTTTAAAAACTGCAGTCAGGCTCGTTTTGGGGACAAGAACACTCAAATTCTTCCTATTACACGGGGGTCCCTAGTTAATAGGACCTATGGTATACATCAAAAACCTACCAGGTATATATTTACAGTATTTTTACTAACAATATTTGGTCCTATTTACTATACCCCTCCGTAATAAATAGTTTCCCCCCCCCCCCCCAAAAAAAAAAAACGGGACTGGCTGCAGTTTGCCGTAAGAGGGTTGACGTCTTGAACATTACGTTTGCTCGGAAGACTTTCTCTTCGACCAGGTCTTTCCGAAAACACCTTGTTCGGTATTTTGACCCCCCTCCCCGCGTTCTGGAGAAAACCGAACGCTGACTGTCGATCGATCACACCCCCGTGCGAGTCGAGGTGAACGCTTTTGACCCTTTCAGGACCGCAGTCCCGTTTTTGGGACGAAACACTCGGAGATTCAGCAGTAGGAGTGGTTTGTCCCCAAAACAGGACTGCAGTACGGAAAGCGTCAGGGTAGTCGAGCGAGAGATGCGAGCTTCGCACCCTATCTTGGTCTGAACAGCCGAAACCCGAAGCCGCGAGCAACTTGTGGCGCGCGATGTGAATGCCAGGACTCGTGTCAACCTGTTTCTTGTACAGTCAGTGGTAGATCTACTACGAGCAGTAAATACGTACCAGGTAGTATACAGCAGTACATGGTAGATAACAGGAGTGGTACAGCAGTGTACATTCTACAGCAGTTGTTAGTGACAGCTACAGTAGTAGTAGCGTTACATATATTTTTGTGAAGTTTACAGTTTACGGCAGTTATTGTCAGCAGCCGGTTCTGTTGCTGCAAAGGGAGCTATTATGGGTTAAGTTGACACACGACACGTATTTTGACCGAAGCGTGGCAGTGTATTTTCGTACCGCAGTCCCGATTTGGGGACAAACCAGTCTAATTCCAAGTGATTTGTCCCCAAAAAAGGACTGCGGCACTAAAAGGGTTAAGCTTTGTTTTTACCATTCCGTCGGACGAGAAGAGTTGGAAATAAAAAAAATAAAGTCATTAACAACACAGCAGTACTCGTATGGAATAGTGGTACATAGCCGTTGCACGAAGTATCATGTCATCGCATGATAGAAATATGTTCGCGTTTTCTACCGGTTGATATTCCACTCACGCAATCATCAGCCAAACAATGCCACGTTGCTGCTATTTACGGAGGACCATAGTCAATAGGACCAAATACTGTTGGTAAAAATAGGTAAATAAATAGTTTTTTTTATGTGTACCATAGGTCCTATGAACTGTGGTCCCTCGTAGTACTATGAATATGCAAACCTTTCAGCCAAATAGCATGAACCAAAGGCCTAATTCTATCTACAACAACAAATGAATATTGATTAATCCATTAATTCTCGAAACGGTTCCCGATCTCTACTATTAATTGTGCTGTTCTCCGACACTCTGGTGCTGCTGTAGACTCATGATACAGCAGTATGCAATGAACTATACTGGTACGTACGTAAGAGTTTCACCAGGATCCTATGCTGCCCGTTCCGCGTGGTGGCTTGATGGAAGCCACCAACCGACCGACCGATCGATGACTGGTAGTTAATGACTCATCCACGTGTACATACAGCAAGCAGTACGTGTGCTACATTTTTGTTGATGGCCCAGGGCTCATGAGACGACCCACCCCGCTGCCCAAGTGCGATTTTATGAGTTGCTCCCCTGATTTCCGCCCTCTTCTCTTGCGAGGTGCGTTCCGGCTATATACCCCCGAGTTTTTATCGACACAGAGCAGTCAGTGGTGGCCACGTAGGAGTACCTGGTATGGTTTGGAGAGACAGGCGGACAGAGGGGGTGTAATGCCAGGCGACGTCAACCTTTCTTAAACCTTTTTAGAACGACAGTCCCGTTTTAGGGACAAAGCACTCTAATTTTAAGTACTTGTCTCCAGAACGCGAATGCAGTCCTAAAAGGGTCAAGTACTACTAGTAGTACGGGGGACCATAGTAAATAGACCCAAATCTTGTCAGTAAAAATAGGGAAATATGTAGGTTTTTGTGTCCAACGTAGGTCCTGTTTACTATGGTCCCCCGTAATAATAGGACCGCTTGGTGCTCGTGTTAATATCTAAACGCTGTTTATATTTTCCGGCCAAAGTAGTGAGGTTTTGGTACCTGGTACCATTTTCAACGGTGTGTCCGTGAGGGTACGGTAGTTTTTTGTTACGGGTATGCTATCATAAAATTGGATCAAATACGACTGCTGCTGTAGACCAAGTCTACCCGACTACCCGGGTATAATATGTCGATCGCGGGTTGTGTACTATTACGACGGGTATTGTATTGCGGAGCGGCAGTATGGGTAATACCGCTATGTACCCGTCAGTATTTTTTGCCCCCGTACATGCTACCCGGGTAGAAACCCGGGTAGGGACCTGGGTAAAAACACGGGTATGGTAAGTATTTGGCGCTGAATACTATTAATAAAGCTACCGGACTACCCGTTCTCAAGCTCAGGTTATGCAATATTACGACAGGTGTTCGTATGGTGACGGAGGCGGTGCTGCTGGTAACATATTGCAGTTGTTGGGTTATACCCGGGCAGGTTACTTGGGTGCCCCAGTAAGTTGGTTGCCCGGGTGCCCTAACGTACATGCCCTACTACCAAAAAAGCCTTCGCAGTACTTTCTCTTGCTCCGATTTGATACCGCCAGGCACCAGGTATCGCGTTGCAGGTGTTTTTTTTCATCCCGAGAGGTCGCATCGCGTGGTCGGTGTAAGCAAGATACAACCCTCTCTTATGTACGATAGAAATACTGTACCGAAAATACGAATTTTAATGAGCTAGCTTGCGAGTGACTTCAGGAGATCTCGGACGCGGGTCATTGGCGGCCAACGGACTGCTGTTTGGAAGATTTCTAGATTATTTTTGCGCCTTGGTGTCGCGCATTGTTGAGCCGCCGTGGCAGTGTTCTGTGTACAGCTGCTTCTCTTCTCGATGTTCTTGAAAGTTGCTCCAAGTCAATCACATTGTCGGTACGTAGCAATGAGTATTAATAGTTGAAACCGAAGGTCATGCTGCATGTGATTTATATACAGCAGTAGCACGTGTATCAGGTGCTTTGTTTTCATTGTGCAACATTTGTTCAATGTGCAAATAGTATTAACGTGTCAAGCACCAATTATTTCATTGGCATTGGCTGCGTTGTCCGCTTCCGATACCCCCAAACGAAGGCGCTTATGCTATTAGTAGTGTTCATGCTATTAGTATGAATACTGTACGTAAGTTTTGCATCGTTTTTAACCCCCCGACATCTGCTCATCGAAGATACCTTGGCCTTTCGCGAAGAAAGAGTATTCATATCTCAAGCATGCACAACTCTTCCCGTGCTGCCACTCTGCTGCTGCTGCTGCTGCTGCTATAATGCGAGTGCTGCTGCTGCTTATACCCCCGTGCGATCTCTGGTGGTAACCATGTTTTGGCGTTTTTGTTTTTTTCATTGGACAGCGATTCTCCCACCACACTGGTCTGTCTCTTTTGCCTTTCCTGCGTGAAAGGTGACTACCTGGTATATATCAAGAGAAGTATCATGTTCTGCGAATGGACGAATGGCAAACTATTAATAGTATTAGTAGTTGTATGACTACTTAAGTGGTCCCTCTATAGTGCCGGTTGAGAAGTGCCGGCTGCCCGCTGTAGTGCCTGTGGAAGCGCTTAACACAGACGGGATTAAGTCACCGTAGTGGTAGTGCGCGGAGTATATTGTGCCGGTCGCAGCTATTGTTAGCTGGCGCATAACGGCACTACAAGCAGTATGGAGGGGCCATTATTAGTGCGCTTGAAACAGTAATCTGTTGGAATCTCGAGTCGCGCTGCCTCTGATTGTGCCGTACGGCGTCTGTCGCGACTTCTCCCTTGTAAGACCTCTGTTGTTGAGCCGCTGGTTGTGCCATATTCACAGCAAAAAAGTTTTTTTCTACGAACCCCCGCAACAGCAGTGTCCAGCTCTGACTGCCGTGGTCACGAACTGCGCGACAGAGAGAAGATGCCTTCGTTTGATTGCTGACCTCTTGCGCTCCGCTTGAAACCTTTCACACCTAGAACAGACAGATGATCTACAGATCGTCATCGATTCCCTCTTGATGGTCTAGATCCTTCAGACAGCGCAACTAGACGGATAGATAGATATGATAGATGGATAGATAGATGGATGGATTGATATATTGATAGATGGATATATAGATGGATGGATAGATAGGATAGATGGATGAATGATAGATAGATAGATGGATAGATAGATAGATGGATATATAGATAGATGGATAGATAGATATAGATAGATAGATAGATAGATGGAGATAGATAGATATAGATGGATAGATAGATAGATAGATAGATAGATAGATAGATAGATAGATAGATAGATAGATAGATAGATAGATGGATAGATAGATAGATGGATGGATAGATAGATGGATAGAAGATAGATGGATAGATAGATGGATAGATAGATAGATAGATATATGGATAGATAGGTAGATGGATAGATAGATAGATAGATGGATGGATAGATAGATAGATAGATGTATAGATAGATAGATGTATAGATAGATAGATGAATAGATAGATAGATGGATAGATGGATAGATAGATAGATGGATAAATAGATAGATGGATAGATAGATAGATGGATAGATAGATGGATAGATGGATAGATAGATAAGATATATAATATAGATCCCTAAACCGTATGTGATCTAGCTCATGTCGCCGGTGGGATGCCGCGTGGCCTGCATGACCCACTGCAATGGCATGTGTTTCTTGGACTGGGTCTGTACTATGCATGCACATCCTGCACGAAACCCCTCACACCAGTAGGTGATGAACTGCTAGATGATATGTCTATGATCTGTACAGATCATAGGTGAGGAACTGCAAGATGAACTGTCTGTAGACAGATCAGATAGATCATGATCTATCTACCCGAGTCGTGAAACCATTTTTTGTTTCTCACTTTCAGTTCCGTATCTGCGTGCTTTCCTTTTTTTTTTTTCTGTGTGAAGAATGGCGAGAACGCGCCAAGGCCGGACTGGCTCCCCGAGGGGTGCGAGATGCTGGCGGACGGGGAGTACGACGCAATCGTGATGGGGACGGGGCTGAAGGAGGCTATCATGTCGGGTCTTCTTTCCACGCTCGGAATGAAGGTGCGTTTTTTTTTTTTTGACGTTATGACACTTTTTTTGCGGTTTGGGTCTCCATTCCACGTTCGCCTTCGCACTGTCTAACAGCTGATATGATATGACATGATATGATATGACATGATACGATGTGATATGATATGATATGATATGATAGCGTTTGATGTTTGCCTTCGCACTGCTGTCCTAACGGCAATCGCAGTGTGATGAGTTTCGTACGTACCAGCTATGGTACGACGATGTACGATTGATGTACCACACGAGTACGTTAGGCAGGGCAGTAAGTACTACGATGTACAGCAACAATGTATCATACGTACTCGCCCCGGCAAGAGTATGTACGTTAATGCCAGGTACCATGTATTTGCTGTTTTTTTTTATGATCGCATTCTTCCACTCCAGAACTGCTGTTGGAGCCTGTCTTATGACCAAAGACTATTATTGGTATACCAGTATAGATTATGACGATGACTGTAGTGTGAGAACAACAACAGTTGTTTCAGAGCTGTTCACGGGTCGGGTCGAAGCTCGCAGGTCGGGTCAGATATACTCACCTACCCCGACCCGACCTGACCCGACCCGACCCCGATCCGACCCGACCCGACCAGACCCGACCCTACCAGACCCGTGGGTTTTTGAAAACCTCCTGACCCGACTCGCGGGTCGGATCATGACCCGTGAACAGCCCTGCAACAAATACTACAAATGCTCCCCGGTTCATTTTGAATCTCCACGGGCTAGATACGGAGTATTGCAAATGAGCAATGAGCAATGAGCAATGAGCGATCAGCTGATGCGAGATCAACAAACAAACGACAACATTTTGTATGGCATGTTGCGCTGGTTTGAAGCAGGTACCGGAATACTTTGCGAAGGATGTTTTGCGACGTTACGCTGTGATTTGGCCATCCGTACTTCTTCTCCTACCGCAACCAGACCCATATGCCCGCTCGCTCGGTGTGGCGAAAGGCAGCAAAAAAAATTACCCCCCCCCCCCCCCCCCCCCCCCCCCCCCCCCCCCCCCCCCCCCCCCCCCCCCCCCCCCCCCCCCCCCCCCCCCCCCCCCCCCCCCCCCCCCCCCCCCCCCCCCCCCCCCCCCCCCCGAAAAAAAAAAAAAACGAAAAATCAAAAGTTGGCGAGTTCTGTCGGGTTTTTTTTTTTTTTCGTGATATATACACTGCTGTATATATTTGTTATATATATATATGTTGTAGGCTACCTGGTATTGACTGTTGCGTTGATCGCTCTTCGGGTATGGTGGGCTGTCTTCTTTTCTCCACGGGAGGGGTAAAATAACGCATCGCATGTCATGAGTCAGGGCGTCGGGCGGGTTCCGTCTGTTTTCGCTGGTCGATCGGTGGGAGAATGTGTCTTTCCGGGTGGGTCATATTTTTTCAGTTTTTCCCTCGAATAAATAATGGATACGTATGGTACCCGGTATAATTTTGGCGTGCCGCAACTCCAACTCTGCTGCTGCTGTTGCCCACAATGCACAAGTACTGCTGCACCCTGGCGATAGTACACTGACTCT
Organism: Macrocystis pyrifera; assembly: GCA_031763025.1. Taxonomy (NCBI): domain Eukaryota; class Phaeophyceae; order Laminariales; family Laminariaceae; genus Macrocystis; species Macrocystis pyrifera. Next base: position 10,641,177 of record JASSKH010000003.1, read on the forward strand.
GTTGCTGTATTCGGTATATGCTTCGGCTGTACTCTCCATCTGTGGAACGAGTACGTACGTACAGCAGTGCTACCTGGTATCATGGTGTTTTTTTTTTGTTGGTGGCGAGTGGAAAACCTCTTCTCTCTTTTTTTTTTTTTTTCGGCCTTTATTCTGGTCGTGCTTTCGCTAGTCTGCGTACGTACAGCAGTATAAGCTATAGTACCAAAAAAATATTGACCTTCGGGCAGCGGGTACAAACAAGTACACGAAAAAAAAAGCTACAGTATGTCATATCCCGACACTCCCACTATAATGCGAGCTCAGTTGCGAGACCCAGACAGGGGACAGGGGGGAATACTTTTTAGATCAAAATCGAATTACAAAAAAATGAAAATGAAGGAGGGGAAAAAAAAAAAAAAAAAAAAACGCTTTTTTGTGTATTTTTTTCGTCCACGAAAAAAGTCCCACCGCAATGGTTTGCTTTTGATTTTGACGTTTGGGAAGGAGTGTGGTGTCGTTCTGCCTCCTTTTGTTTTTTGTCGATTGCCTCTCTCTCTCCCTGGCTTGGCTGATGCTATGTACCGTACAAGAAAGAGCAAATGACTTCGTATTCGTGTAGAGGTGCGGTCGGTCGACGGTACATGCTGGTCGGTGTTAATTGCCCGGTGGCTGTTTTTCTTTTCCTTCAGGTTTTTTTACCCTTTTCGGACCGCAGTCTCGTTTTCGATACAATTTATTTATAATTTGAGTGGTTTGTCCCCCAAAACGGAACTTCAGTGCTAAAAAAGGTTTTGAGAGTTTTTTTTTTTTTTTTTGTTCTCGTGCCGCTTCGTTTTTTACCCAGTGGCCGGCCACGTGCGAGCAGCTGGTACTAGGAACGAACGAACGTCTGCTGCTGTGTTCTCTCTCCCTTGTTAGCTTGCGACAGACACCCCCCCCGGGATTTCGACCCAACCACTAAATTGCGGAGGGGAAATTTGTGGTAACATGTATATATAAATACCCTGGTGTTTTGTATGTTTACCCCAACACGAGTAGCAAAACACACACCACGCAAGAAGTGTAGAAAATGTCGCGTTGTTCCTTCTTGTCACACGATGTCAGTGCTTCCATGGGGATGAAAGGTGTTGGGCAGTGTTGGATGGCGGTTCGTGTTTCTCCCCCAATCTCTGTATATCTATCAGGACGATTATATCCTATATACCTGGTATGTACCATCCAACAACTATATTTATACGAAGTAGTGGTCATAACAAGCTCCAGGATGTTACGAAGTATTTTAGTTTTCATGTGTATGCTAACTTAAGACAGGAAAAAAATCTTTTCGCCATGAGAGTGCTCACGGTGCAGCGACGGAGGCATGCCCTTTCTCGAGGGCAGGTTCCACCCTTTTTTGGGAGAAAGCGATGCCTCCCGCCAGAAAATACGTACAAGAATATGTGTAGAAAGTCAGCAGCAGTCAGTGTTGACGCCAATAGTGATTTGTTTGCGTGTTTACTATCAATATCACGGAGGACCATAGTATATAGGACCTAAGGTACACGCGAAAACCCATATATTAACCTTTTTATACTAACAATATTTGGTCCCATTTACTAGGGCCCCCCGTAATATTTGTAAGCATATTTTATACGTGAATTCGTCGTATTTTAATACTAGTTCTGTAGTATATTCTGGTCTAAGTTTACAAAGAACGCCCCCCCCCCCCCCTCTATTCTAAGAAGCTCAAGTACGACTAGAATACAGTATTAATTGCAGAACTGGGAATGCGCCCACTCAAGACAAATAGAGACATGAGAAAGTTGAACTGGCAATATAAAGTAAGGAACATGCCAAAAAAGAGGTTGCCAGCCATACCAGGTAGTTGATAGAGCTGTATGGGAGAAAGTAACAAAAGGGCGAGCTGGAATAAGGTGGGATGGCGTAGTTGAGAAAGTATGGAAGGATCTAGGGGGAAACCAAGTAGAGATGATGTCCGCCGGGAAGTTTGGGAGGTACGAGGCAGAAGTAGAAGAAAGGATAGAAAGAAGGGAAAGGCTAGCGCTAAGAAACAAGGTGGAATCGGAAAAACACTTAGGAGATATACGGGGGATTGAGGGAAGGAATAGGATTGAAAACGTATTTGCATGGCCCAATGGACTTGGCGAAAACGCTGAAACTGCGCTTTCGTGTAGGGGACCTGGACCTGCCAGAAAGAAGAAAGAGGTACACCAGTAGCCGGGAAGAGGAGGAAGTAGACGCACAGATGTGCCCGTGTGGCAAAGCAATAGAGAGTAGAACTCACATAATAGGAGATTGTGAAATATGCAAGGAGGAACGGGATGTGTTGGAAGAGGAGATGAGAAAAATAGACGAATGTGACATGGAGGAGTTTGATACAATGAGTGGTAGCGAGAAAACGATCGCTATCCTAGGAGATAGATGGTGGCCACAGGAGGCCAAACAGGAAGGGGATAAGATTAGCAAAAAGTTTCTATGTAATAAATGGAAACAACGTAATGAGCGCCCAATTGTTGGAGGTGTCTCTATTAGGAGTAGGAACGGTGCTCCGTCTCGAAAGGGATGCGTGGTCAATGGTCAAATGACTAAGGCAAGCAACAAATGAGTACGCCCCGCCCCCCCCCCCCCCCCCCCCCCCCTCTGTTATACCGTACACCACGCTACACTACCCCCCCCCCCCCCCCCCCCCCCCCCCCCCCCCCCCGCTGAAAGAAGGCAATGAGCGGCCAACTACTGTGGAAGGTGTGTTTCTATTAGGAGTAGGAACGGTGCCCTGTCTCGAATGGGATGCGTGGTCAATGTTGAAATGGCAAAGACAAGCAACATATGAGTACGCCCTCCCCCACCCCACCCCCCCCCCACCATGCTCCGTCGCGAAGGGGACGCGTGGTCAATGGTCAAATGACTGAGGCAAGCAACATATGAGTACGCCCCCCCCCCCCCCCCCCCTCGCGTTTGGTGCAAGCAATGTCTGCTGCCTGGTCGGTGAAAACCCGACGTGCTCCGTCCCGGCATTGTAGGGATGCGAGGGTCTATGGTCATGCGACTAGGGCCATGCATGATACTGAGTACGCCCCCCCCCCCCCCCCCCCCCCCCCCTCCCCCCCTTCTCCTCCCCCCCCCCCCCCCCCCGCCCCCTACCGCCTCCACAGATCCTTCACGTGGACCGCAACAACTACTACGGTGGAGACTGCGCGTCCCTCAACCTCACGAACCTGTACAAGAAGTTCAGGCCTGGACAGCCTCCTGCGCCGGAGCTGGGGCACCCTACGCGTGATTACAACGTGGACCTCATCCCGAAGTTCCTCATGGCCAACGGCAACCTGGTCAAGATGTTGCTCATGACCAAGGTGGGGTGTAGAGGTTGGGGTTGGCGTTCGGGCTTGGGTTTGGGTTTGGGTTGGGGTTGGGGTTGTTGGGTTGTGTTGGGTTGGTTGGGCGCAGAAGGTTTGGGCGGGGGGGGGGAGGATGGGGGGGATTGGGGTGGGGTTGGGGTTGGGGTGGGGATTGGAGGGTGGCTTTGGGGATGGGGTAGGGTTAGGTAGGACGGGGTGGGGTGGTTTGGCTGGGCTGATTAGGCGCTAAACGTTGGCGGGGGGGGGGGGGGGGTGGAGTGGAGGGGGGGGCGGGGGGAACTGAGATATTATGGGCCGACGGGGTTTGGTAGAAAAAGGGAGGGCGAGGGAGTGGCGGTGGGGTATATTGAGTAAGTTTGGCTTGCGAAGGCTTTCGTGGGTCGGGCGCAGTAGAAGAGGAGGGGGTGGTGTACTCGATGTCATGTATGGCCGTAGTCGTATGGCCATAGACCCTCGCATCCCTACCATGCCGGGACGGAGCACGTCGGGTTTTCACCGACCAGCTATTGCTTGCACCAAGCGCTAAGCGAAACGTGAGGTGTTTGGCGAGTCGCATGCTGGGTGAGCTGGGGGGAGGGGGTGTGTGGTATGATTGTAATTGGCCGACGGCTTAGCGCCAGGAAAAATTGGGCCGAGAAGGGAGACGAGGACGCCGCCGCAGACGGTGTCGTCGCGCGCTGTAGATGCGAGGCGTCTGGCCTGCCGTTCTGTTAGTGGTAGTTTGACAATGAGCCATTTTCGTGTTTACCGACCGGACTAGCAAGGACCGACGGATGGAAGGACGGGCTGGACGGAATACGACGGGTTATATAATCAGGAGGCGGTTTGGTGCCGGGGACGGGGTGGAAAGATAGCTGTGGTAATAGGGAGAGGATCTAGGAGGATATTTTCGAAGGGGGCACAAACGTGGGTAGTGGGGGCGGGAGGGGTGGGGGGGGTAGGGGGGGAGGGGAGAGAAAGGGCTGTTGTGCATGCAGAGCAGCTACAGGGGGAGGCTTGCCCACGAGTTCCTCTCACCTTTCCCGGATGGGTGTCGCGATCTACTGTTGGGGTACTTCGCGATGGCTCTACTGCTGTAGGCCTCTTGCTACATGTTTTGATATGTACGTACAGTAGGTGTTTTGTGTATGCCCCTCCGCGCCTGGTTTGTTTGTACCTATTATTTAGTAGTTGGTGGTTTATTGTGTGTAGAACGCGTCGACTGTGTGTTGTGTGTTTTGTCTTATGTGCTTTGTGCTTCGTGTTATGTGTCGTGCGCCCGGGTTATATACCTGGTGCCTGCATGGGTCCTTGTACGCGTTACCAATGTCGTCTTTGTGTTCTTCCCAGGTTACCCGGTACCTGGAGTTCAAGACCGTGGACGGCAGTTACGTGGTGAAGGGGAGCAAGGTCAACAAGGTGATATATAGAGATGGAGAGGAGCTTTGGCTTGGCTTGGCGTGGTTTGGTTTGGTTCGGTTGGGCCTGGATTGGATTGGGTTGACTGATCTTGGCTTGGATTAGATTTTTGGCTGGTCTTGGCTTGGCTTGGCGTGGCTCGATCTGACTTGGCTTGGATTTTCCTGGCTTGGCTTGGATTTTGCTGGCTTGGCTTGGCTTGGCTGGCTTGGCTGATCTTGGCTGATCTTGGCTTGGCCTGGGTTGGCAACACGCCCCGCTCCTGTTGCGGCCGTCTCATCCTTGGCTGAATATACCACTCTCTCCGGAAATAAAAGATTGCTGGGAAAAATCGGGGGCGTAAATCCTGCTGGTTACGATTTGTTTTTACTCCGTTATTTTATTCGCTAGATTCGTGGGAACATGACTGCTGCACATAGCTCCCGAATCCGAGTTTTCAGCAGACATGGTCGGCAGACTCTTTTTAGCAGCATCCGATGAAACAGTGCTCATGAGCTCCACTTTCGGAACGACCGACCGGGTGAGAGGAGTGATATGATCGTCCATTGATGGTGTCTTGTGGGTGAATCTGCTGGGCAGGAGGTACACACAGTAGTAGTCCCTCTATAGTGCGGGTTTAGCAGGGTCGGCTACCCTTTGTCTATCGTGCCGGTCGAATCGCTTGGCACAAATGGGGAAAAATTCGCTAGTGTTTGTCGTAGTGTGCGGAGTATATACAGTAATGCCGGTTGCCCCGCTACATATGGTGCCGGTATTGTTGCCTGGCGCCCATGATGCCGGCCCTATACATAGAAGGACCGCCACTGTCCCAAGAAAGCGCTTGGACGGACGACGAGAGGTTTCGAACGATCGAAGAGCTGTGCGGTGGCAACACCAACGAACAGAAGGGTGAAAGCGCGACCAAAGACAGTGGGTTGGAGCGCTGCGCAGCTATTGTCATGGCCTGCGTGTTTCTGGCATTCTCATGGATGCTGCGGTGGAAATCCGGGGATGATGTCCGGGTGTCCCCTTGCCACGCTCTCGATTGGCCAAACGATGTTGTAGGTCCGGACAGACTGGTCTATTCTAGCTCTATAAATAGAACCGGCTGCAGCTGCGTACAGCAGGAAAGGGGGGGGTTGTGTCGTCCTTGCTGCCCTGCGTGGTATATGAGCCTTGTCATGCGTCACGCGCCAAAAAAGGCGTGATGCGTGGGGTTGGATGCGCGATGATCTACTGTCGCGTGTACGACATGTATGATACTCCTCTCCTGCAAGATATCAGCTCGCGCGCGTAATGTTAGTAACTTTATTGATTTCATGTTTATTTGGCTTTGATGTTGATTAGCTTTATTTAACGGGCGTTGATATTGGTATGATATTTTACATCGATGCTGCCACTCGACACCGATGCTGGTACCGATGCTGATGCTGATACCGATGCTGATACACCCGATGCCGAAACGGTGCTCGCTAACTTTTGACAGGTGCCCGCCACACCAGAAGAAGCACTGCGCACCTCGCTGATGGGCATGTTCGAGAAGCGCCGCTTCCGCAACTTCCTCATGTACCTCGCGGCTTACGAGGAGGACGACCCGGCCACCTACAACGGTGGGTGAACAAACATGCTATTACGGGGGGGCATAGTAAATAGGACTACATATTGTTAGTAGAAATAGGGACACATGTAGGTTTTTGTTTGTACCGTAGGTCCTATTTACTCTGGTCCCACGTGCTAAATGCTTATCTCTCCTGTAACCGACACCAAGCTCCGTTTTTGATACTCGCATTAGATTCCACACGGGGATTACATTCCCGGTCAGCGTGGGGTATTAGGCTCGTTCTTATCGGCGAGCTTCTTCGGCAGAATTTCGAAAGTTTGGAAGTAATCGGAGATGTGTATCTGGATACGGAGGCGGTCTGTCATTGTTCGTGAAATTCTCCGCAAGCTAAAAAATCGGGAAAGTTAAATTTCACGTATTTGGGGAAAAAAAAATCAGGAAAATCTGGAAGACAAAAAATTGCGCAAAAAAATACACATGGAAAATCATGGAAAAAAAAAAGCTCTCCCTGAGTATAGGGACCGCGGTTTGCCCCCCGTGACTGACCGCCCCCTACCCTAAAAACTGCCCCCAGTACGGGGGGCCATAGTAATGAGGACCCATCATATACACTAAAACCTATATGTTCCAGTATTTTTACCAAGCATATTTGGTCCTGAATACTCTGTTCCCCCGTGAACAGTACATGAAGGCCATTGCGCGCCCCAGAAGACAGTGGGCAGCAGCAATCATGCTATTAAATAGAAGACCCGCGGGTTGACCCCTGGGCTGACCGCCTCCCTGCTCTTCGCTGAAACTAGCGCACCAAAAAGCCGGTAGATATGGGGGCTGGGACTGCGCTGGCAAGGTGTGTCCTCTGGCAGTGTGTGTAGTCCACCGACTAAGGGCTACCAGTGCCCAGCTCTGGACACCGAAAGAGGTCTTGATGACGCGCCCGAACAAAAGAGGCGGTAGGTGCCGGTGACAAGTATGCTACGTATGGATAGGAGACCGCGGCTTCACCCCTGCTCTGACGGCTTCCTCTGCACTACGTACCTGTACCTGTATGCTATCGCTGAGTTCGCATAAGAGGGGTGCGATCGATTTTTGGGCGCTCTCCCTTTTTTTTTTTTTTTTTTTTTTTTCTTTCTCGACAACGACGGTAAAAGGGTGTGCTGATAATAACAAAGTCGAAGGAGACTTGTATTTTCGAGAGCAGGGCTCTGTAGACAAAGTTTTTTTTTCCCGGGAAACACCTTGTTCTTTAGAACAGCTTTTATCGGTTCTGTTCTGTTCTGTCGTTGGGAAAATCGAGCGCTGAAGCATAAAAAAAAAAAAAAAAAAAACGATCGCATCCCTGCGCGGGGGGACTCAGATGCTCTTTTTTTACGGCATAAACTATGATTACAGGTAGGAGGACTCGCAGTATATGTACAGTAGGCCCGTAGCATATTTTGGTGGGTGACGGTGAAGAAAAAAGCACGCCAGCACACGCGCAGATGTACGAACGAAAGCACCCGCAAAAGCCCCCCCCCCCCCCGACCAGGCAGGTAAGGGATAAGATTAGCGAAACGTTTTTTATGTGATATGTGGAAACAGCGATATTGAGCGCCCAAACGATGGAGGTGTCTCTGTTAGGAGTAGGAACGGTGCTCTGTCTCGAAAGGGATGCGTGATCAATGGTCAAATGACTACGGTAAGCAACAAATGAGTACGCCCCCCCCCTCCCCCGCTCTTCCCCCTCCCTGTTCATCCCTGATTTGGTTTGGGTGCCGCGGTGGCGGCGTGTGACCGTGCCATTTTGTGTATGTACTGGACACTTTTTTTTTGCTGGCACTGCTGCTGCTCCTGCTGCAGTTTTTTTTTTGCGCGAACGTGCGGGGCTGTAGGTGGGAGGGGGGATAATGTAACAGGTTGGGGAGGCTTTTAGAATAAATCGAGGGGGGAGGGGGGGGGGGGGGGGGAGGTGAGGAGGAATGGGGGAGGGAGGAGGCTTGATGGCGTCGTAAAACGATGCCTATGTGCATGGAGATGACGTGTCATTTCAGCTTGCGTATGGAAGCGGTTGGGTCGTGGTAAAAATTGTACCACTATGTACGTGTGTACGCATACCGGTAGTTTTTTTTTTCTTCTTCTTCTCTACGACAAAGAGGTGCCGTTCTGACTTTGCCCTTTGCCCCTACTTTCTTTGTCTGTCTGTCTGTCTGTCTGTCTGTCTGTCTGTCTGTCTGTCTGTCTGTCCGCCCGTTCGCCCGTCTATCTGTCTACCTTTCCTGCCTGTCTGCCTGCCTGTTTGGCGAATGGTTTTTTGCCAGGACGAGACCTGAAGACGATGACGATGCTGAAGCTGTACGAGGACTTCGGCCTTGACGAGAACACCCAGTCCTTCACGGGGCACGCCATGGCGCTACAGAGGGACGACTCCTACCTCAACAAGTGGGTATCAAGTACCATGCCACCGTGCCACTCTTTTTTTCGATTTACAATCGAGACGAGTCGACGAGCGAAGAAAGGGCTGGAGTGTTCTCGCGATAAAAACGAAGGCACGAGCCGCAGTGGGGAGGGCAAGACAAATGGTTGATCCGAGTTACGACTATCACGGTGGACAATGGTTGATCCGAGTTACGACCGTATGCGGTAACACCAAAACCCATGTGCCTGATGTTTCCCTTTTTTTACGATAATAACAATATCTGGCCCTATGTACTATGTGGTCCCCCGTAATAGGAAGGAGAGAGACAAGAAGAAAGGCGAAGATAATAAATAGGAGGACCTAGAAAAAATAAAATAAATAAATAAATAAGAGTGCAGTTTTTTTTTTTTTTCTTTTATTGTTTGCGTCATTTTTTCGTATCGCACATACCAGCATGTACCTGGTATAAAAATATCTGGTACCTAGTACGAGGTAGAGTCATGTACTTTTCTCTTGTTTTCTTCAACGTCTCTTTTGTTTACTGCTACCGCTGCCGCTGTCGTCCCCGCTGTCGGACAGAAAGGAAGGAGGCTGGCCCCCTACATTCGTTCGTTCGTTCGTTCGTTTATTTTTATGTGTTTGTTCTTCGCGTACGTACGAATTCATTTTTTTTTTTGTCTTTTCGTTCTTGTTTTTTCGAACGCCCGAACTTTTTTCCTCCTTGTCTTGGAATTTTGTTTTAAAATAATCATCATTGTTTCGCTTTCTTTTCGAGGCCACCTCTTATTATGCATGCGTACGTGTTTTTTTGCTCACCTGAGATACCTGGTGTACCGTATTTATGTACATATGTATATATATATATTTATAGATATATCATGTTCCCACCGTTTTTGCATACTTGTGTTTTATCCAACCCGTCCTTTTATTGGTTGGGGCATATTTTTTGCATACTTGTGTTTTGTCCAACCCGTCCTTTTATTGGTTGGGGCATATTTTTTGCATACTTGTGTTTTGTCCAACCCGTCCTTTTATTTGTTGGGGCGTACATCAGGCCGGCGTTGGAGACGGTGAAGAGCATCCAGCTGTACGTGCGCTCGCTCGAGCGGTACGGGAAGTCTCCTTATATCTATCCGATGTACGGCCTGGGCGGGCTGCCCGAGGGGTTCTCGCGCTTGTGCGCCATCCACGGGGGCACGTTCATGCTGCAGTGTCCCGTTGAGGAGGTGAGAGGAACGCGAGCGACGCGACGCTCAACCGAAGAAAGAAGCGGGGGGGGCTTCATTTTATGGCTCTTGAGATTCTTCAGCTGCAGCTGGTTCTGCCGCTGGTTCTGCTGCTGCTGCTGCTGCTGCTGCCGGCTCTGCGTTTGGTGCTGGGTTTTTTTTTTTTCCTTTTTTTCTCTTTGTCTTTTGTTGTATCTTTTTGTTTTGTTTGTGTTTTTTTTCTTTCCGTTTCAGTTGGTCGGGGAGTTTTTTGCTTTGTACTATATATTCTATTTTCGTTTGTTTTGGACGATATTTTCATTTTCATCTTTTTTATCTTTTCTTTTGGTTTCGACGGAAACGGTCGGTACCCACGGTTTTGTCCGCGAGTCACTTCGTTTTTTGGTGTGCGCCAATATTTTACGTGGTCTTTCTCCGCTTACATGTCCATTTGGCGTCGTCGGCAGGACTAAATAATATATCCGGTTTCCACGGTAGACGTTGGCGTGTTTGGCACGCGCGGCAGCGGCGGGGGGGGACGGGGGACGTGGGGGGGGGGAGCACGATTGAAAACACACACAGTATGGGTAGAAAGCTGTTGGTGTCTGCTACTTGACGTACCACGAAAGTCTGTCAGATATTGATCGACAAAAGCAACAACTAAAAATCTGTCAGATATTGATCGACGAAAGCAACGAGTAAAAAATGAAATAAAAATAATAATAAAACGAAATTGCCGGGCACCGTATTAGATGCACTCGAGCGCATGGACCTGCACGCTCGCGTATTTGAACCCGCATGCTGGAGTTTTTTTTTTTTTTTTCAAGACCGATGTAGTCGAGTGTAGTATATGAATCTATATACCGGAGTATGCGGATGGACCTACTGCACCTACTATCTATACTATTACGGGGGACCATAGTTAATAGGACCTACGATATACACAAAAACCTATATATTTCCTTATGTTTACTGGCAATATTTGGTCCTATTTACTATGGTCCCCCGTAAATATGCCAGGAAGAATGGGTCTGCCCCCTCTCGCCCCTTTGACTGCTGAGGCCCGCTCGACGCTGGAACCCCGATGCGACCGCCCCTTTCCCCGTGCATGCCGCTATGCCCCGTGTACCGCCCAACTCTGCCTCCTCCTCTCCGTCTGGAAAACCGCCCTTGCCCGCTATGTGCTAAACGCTAACTAGGTACTCTTCGATGACCAGGGTGTGGCGTGGGGCATCAAGGCTACGATGGACGGTGTCCCGCAGGCGAGTGGGAAGCGGGGTGGTAGTTGCAGCGCTCAAGGGGTGCCATGAGGGGTGCGGGGGGGGGGGGGGGGGGGGGGGCATGCGGAATCAGAACGGTGTGATCGTTCCTCTTTCGAATTGCGTTGCCATGATCGTTTTTTTTAATTGAGTCGTGGGAGAGGGATGATGTCTCTCCCCCTTTTGGCCAGATGATGTCTCCCCCTTTACGTGGTATATCCCAGCCCCCAGTGACCTCCTGTGTGTCTCGTCCACACCGTCTTTCTCTCCCTACTATGATATATATACACCAGCCGGATTCCGAAATAACACCACCTACGCGCAGTTGTCTGGGATTGGCCAGGCCTCCAAAATGGTACAGTGGTGTTTATTGTACGTTCGCGGGGGTCGTCACGGAAGTCTACCACGGGCAAACCTTACGCTATTTTTTAATGGGCGTTCATGTCTTTTGCGGTCTTTCGTTTTACGTTTTTTCCCTCGCGGTATGTATATATACACCTACAGTAGTATGTAGTACAGTAGTACATCATAGCTGGTGGACGATGCTTTTTTTTGTTTCTGTGGTTTGTTCGCTTGTTTCTTCTCCCACTTGTGTTTTGCGCTTTTGGTCGGGAAGTGTCATTTGTAATAAGTAGGTCGGCGTGGAGGGAGGTGGGTATAACCGCTCGGACGTTCGTAAAATTGTGGTCGATGGGAAAAGAGTAAAGTGTTTGATATGACGGTTCCCGCGGCCGGGGCCGGGTGGCGTTGTGTTGTATTGCTCCCGCTAGTTATGACGCCACCGCTAAACGAAACGACTCGAAAAAAAAAAAACGAAACGAAACGAAACAAAACGAGCCAAAGCGAAACGAAACGAACCAACGCGGAACGACCCGAAACGGAACGGAACTACTCGAAAACAGAACGAAACGAAACGAAACGAGCCACAACGCGAAACGAAACGAAACGACCCGAAACGAAACTACTCGAAAACAAAACGAATCGAAACAAAACAAGCCAACTTGATAGGACTCGAAACGACGCGAAACGAAACGAAGCGGAACGGAACGAAACGAAACGGAATAGAACGAAACGAAACGACACGGAACGGAACGGAACGGATCGGAACGGGACGGGACGAACTCGAAAACCAAGACTTTTACGGAAACGAAAACGAAGATGAAAATGAACGAACGAACGAACAAAAAATGAAAAATAGGTGGCCAAGGCGACGATGCTGATCGGAGACCCCAGCTACTTCCCGAGCCGCATGGTGAAGCCGACGGGGATGGTCGCCCGGAGCATCTGCATCATGGACCACCCCTTCAACGGCACTAGCAACGCCGAATCCACGCAGATCATCATCCCGGGCCGGCAGGCGAGTGAGAATTGTCTGTGCATACCTGCGGTATACCTGAACGAGTGTACCTGTGGCATATCTGTGGTATTACGGCGGTGATGTGCGTGCTTGCTGAATATTTGTGGGGTTGTAGGTATGCTTGCTGTATGAGTTGACCTGTGGTGTGTGCGTGGTCACATGCCTGCGGTGTACATGCGTGCGGTATGCCGTTGGTTATGTATACCTGTGGTATGGCGATGATGGTTCGCCAACGATGGCGCGCTGGTGGTATGCCTGTGACATTGCCTGTCGCATGAATGCCTTCAGCAGCGGGCACGGCGTGCCTGTGGTTTACCTGTGATGGTATGTATGCCTGTGGTATGCATTTCACACGACAATCCTTAAGGTAAAAAATCCTATTTAAAAAATCGGTTTAGGTATGTTTTTTTTTAGCCATCTACTTGGTGTATAGGCAGTACGGTGGAGCAACTCCGGTATACTCTACTTAGTTCGTATTTTATTATCACTTTTATGTTTCTGCTCACTTTTTAGGAGATGTTACACTATACCCGGTACGGCATAACACATAGATGGGACGGGTCGACCGATACCGGACAAGCTGGGCATCAAGTTGTTACTATCATGGACTCACCCATCCGTGCGTGTCAATGAGCACCCAAGTTTTTCCTTTACAGAGTAAGATTTAGTTGTCATCTCCGGGCTCCCCCGTCGGTTATCTCGCCTCAGATCTCGTTAACCTCTTTTTTATGCCCCCCTCCCGCCCCCTCCCTCCTCCCGCCGCCGCCGCCGCCGCCGCCGCTGCCGCCGCCGCGTGTCCTTATCTGTCGGTCGCCCTCTGCCTTCGGGAAACGCGCGACGCCACGACACGAAACCGACTCGAAAACTAAACCCAAACGTAAAAACCGAAATAAAAATCGAAACCGAAACGGGAAACCGAAACTGCGCGGAATGGAATGAACAGGTGGGTCGCCACAACGACATTTACGTGTGCATGGTGTCCTTCTCCCACTGCGTGGCCAGCCCCGGAAAGTACGTTGCGATCGCTTCCACGACGGTGGAGACGAGCGACCCCCTCGCCGAGCTTGCCCCGGCCTTCGAGCTCCTGGGGCCCGTGATGGAGAGGTGAGGCGACTGTCCGCTTCTGCGACTAGTGGTAGTGGTGGTATTACGGGGGTCTATAGTTAACAGGACCTATGGCATACATAAAAACCTATATATTTAGGTATTTTTACTAACAATATTTGGTCCTGTTAACTATGGACCCCCGTAATAGTACTTGTTGGTGGTGGTGTTGTTGTTGTGTTGATGTCGCCGTTTTCGGCCGTGTCGTTCGTCTGTTTCGTGTGTCGATGTCGTTTTGTCGTGTTCTCCTTTTCGTTTCGGCTCTTTGATCATTCTTTTTTTTCCTGTGGGTTTGTTTTGGGGGTTCGGTTCGTGTCTCTGCTCCATCCAGGTTCGACGAAGTTTCGACCACCCTCGCCCCTGTCGAGGACGGCATGGCGGACCGCTGTTTCATCAGCGAATCGTACGATGCCACCAGGTGAGATGATCATTTTTGTGCGTTTTTTTGTTCTACTCGTTCATTTTTGTTTTATTTTTTTTTGCTGGTTGCAGAGAGAGAGAGAGAGAGAGAGAGAGACGGGCGGTGAAGGTCGAGGTGCAATGGGTTGGGGTATGAGAAGGAACTGCTCTACCGGTAGAAGCGAGAAGTGGGTGGGTGAGATTAAGCTTTATTTTTACCAATCCGCCGGAGGATAAAAAGAAAAGAAAAGAAGTTATTGGGTGGGTTGGTGGGTGGGTGGGTGTTGTTGGATGGGTGGGTTGGTGGGTGGGGGTGGGTGGGTGGGTGGGTGGGTGAGTAACTCTAGATGGATGGGGGGGGGGTGGGTTCCGCTTTGTCTTTCGCCTATGTGCAGCATTAATAGTACGTTTTCCGTCCCGCCGTTACTTTTGTTGTTTTTGTCTCTCCCATATAATCTGTGGGTGGGATATATAACTGTCAGGTGTAACTGTTTGCCGTGACTGTCAACACAAGCTGGGTATCTCCTCACATACGAGTTACATAATGTACCGGGTATATATATCGTTCCCATCCACCGCACTCGCCCCCCCCGTCACGCTTGCTTTGTTCAGTCGACCGACCCCCCTCCCTTCATCCTGTCTGCCCTCCCCCCCCCCCCCCCCCCCCCCTCCTTCTCTTCCCGTCTTCCCTCTCCCCCCTTGCACCCCACCACCCGGTCGCCTTCCTTGGTTTCGCCTCGTCTCACACGTGTTTCTGTTTGGAATGCGATAAAAACAAGTCACTTCGAGACGACGGCAACCGATGTGCAGAGCCTTTACGAGAGGGTTACGGGCCAAAAGATGGACCTCACCATCGACCCGGAAGTGGAGCAGGAGGAGGAGGGCTAAAAGAAACCGATCAAATAGAAGACAAGAAAAAAAAAAAAAACGAAAGCGAAAGTGAAAAACATCTAAAATAATGAGAAGAAATGCCCAGAACTAATCGCGCGGGTCTCTGTCCCACTATGGGAGAACGGGTGGGGAGGGAAGGAGAGGGAAAGGGAGGGGGGGGGGGGGAGCACGGGGGCTATTTTCCCGGTTTTCGTGCTTGGGGCTTTGGCGGGTTTCCTATGATTGTCGTAGGGTGTTTGTTGTAAAGGAGCCGGCGGGTTGGGGGAGGGGAAGGGCACGGGGGTGGAGGTGGGCGTTCTCGGGGTTGAGTTGAATCGGAGTGGGCGGGCTTGGCACGGCGCAGCGCTGGCTCTAAAGGGCGGAACGCAATCGTGTGTTAATTGCGTTTCGTCTTTTTTTGTTTTGGTGCTCTGCTGCGCTGCGTCTATATACCTATGCACAACATAGCAGAATTGTGCTATGTTTGTGCGAAGATGATTTCCCTCCCATCCCCAGTTTTTAGTACTGCCTTCCCTGCCTTCCCTTCTGCACAAAAAGTCCCCAAGACCCCGCGTACTGTTTTTTTTTTTTCTTGGGTACCGCGTTTTTTTTCAGAAACTATCCGCATCAGCGTTCGACAACAGCGTCGCGTGGCGGTTGCTGGTTGATTTTGTTGTTTTGGTGGGTTGGTTGGTTGGTAGTTGGTTGGTAGGTATTTGCCCTTTCGGAGGAATAAAGCCACAGATGCGGCACGGAAACCCGGTGCGGAAACGCCAGGGAGGGGGCGGAATTATTTTTTTCGCTCCTCCATTGCCATAGTCCTATGTTTTTTGTTGTTTATTAGGGGCCATGCATAACAGCGGGGGGTGAGGGGGAGGGGAGGGAGGGGGGGGGGGGGGGGGAGGGGGGGCAGGGTGATTGTGGGTCGCACGGCACCTATAAAGAGAGGCGTGCTTACGTCTCTCGCCCTTTTTTCTTTTTTTTTCTTCTTGTTTATTTTCTTTGTTGTCACGGCCTGCCGCGCAAGGAAGGGAAATTGGCGATATACATGGCAAAACAACTTATAAAAGCACTAATAATACCAAGTATATACCAGGTAACTATCAAAATGATATTTCCTTCAAGGGTTTTCCCCTGGACGTGTTCTACGATAGACGAAGCACATTTCCGCTGATATATTTTCTGAATGACGGGGCTCCTTAACCCAAAATCGTCGGAATACCAATCTTGTTCCGAAACGTGACGTTTTCGTGTACTTGAGCCACGGGATTATTCATCGGGATGCAATTTGATTTTTGGTGAAGTCAGTTTTCGGCTTTATTTATGAAGCTCCTCAAGTGAGGAGCCTCAGAAATTTTAGAGTGAACCTCTATCGCAGAACGCCTCCCAGGGGGGTTGTTTCCCAAGACGTTTTCTCCAAGGGGTTTTCTCAAGGCGTCTTTGCAAGGGTCTTTCCTATATTTATAGGCGTTTTCCCGGTGTAGAGGGGGGGGGTCCGAAGGGGTTTGTTTTCTCGCTCTCTAGGGAATACGGGGAAGGGCATGGGGGGGCGAACGAGGAAGAACCCCTGGATGTCGTCGTGGGAACCAACCACCACACACCAACCTATCAGATCAATCAATCTTACAAGTAATCCGGGGAGGTTTTATCATAGTCTGCTTCTTGGCTTGATCGAAAAGGGGGTTTATTATGGGGCAGTCCAGCACGCGCAGTGCTGCCTGTTGTACGAATGATGCTGCGTTTTTGTTTTGTTTTTTCGTCAAGCTTCAACCACAAATATATACCACTACGGACGGAAATATAAGCACTGTTGTGTCTTGATATTCATGTATGAACGCTCCTCATATTTCCGTCCAGACCGGTACGAAGTATGCGGGTATACTCTGGGTACACGTGCGTCAAGTCCTTCGTGTTCTTTTTCGTCCACATGGCTGCCTGTTGCCTGTTGCTGCGTCATGAACGAAACGCCTCGTTTCGTGCACCCCGACAGTGCCCCTCCCCCACCGGAGAATAAATTAACTCATTGAAGCTGTCTTCCATATGCAAGTCCGCCTCACAAGCGGTTCTTTGTAGGATGCAGCTCACCCTTCATGCGACTCGCCGAACACCTCACGTTTCGCTTCGCGCTTTGGTGCAAGCAATGTCTGTGTCTGGTCGGTGAAAACCCGACGTGCTCCGTCCCGGCATTGTAGGGATGCGAGGGTCTATGGTCATACGACTATACTGCCATGCGCGATATCGAGTACATCCCCACCCCCTCCACCTCCTTTTATGTTGTTTCCCATCTTCTGGCGGGGCTTGGACCCCCTCGTCTCTGCCGCTTGCTTGCCCTCCAGGTAGTAACGCACCATCTTACTCGCCACGTTTGCTCACATGGCGATAGCGACGACGATGTGTAGCGACGAACAAACGATGTATCATAGAGACGGCGTCACACCGTCAGATAACGACGCCACCAAGCAAAGTGGACGCGGGTAGCACAACAAAAAAAGAAGAGAAGAAAAACGGCAGCACAGACCGCCAAATATTGCAATTATAAGAAAAGCCATCTAGATCGAGCCGAAAAAACTCCCATAGCTGGCTGGCAACGTGAGCGTGCCCCCCCCCCGCGCCCCTCCACCCGGCCTCCCTCTCCCCCCCCCGCTGTTCTCTTTCCCCTTTCCCTCTCCACCCCCCTGTAATTTTCCCTTCCTCTGTACGCCACACCTGATATGTAAGAGCCTCAAGACCCCAAAATGAGAAGGCCGTGCCGGTATCATGACATTTCTTGCCGATGCTGCTGAAATAAGCACTATCACGGGGGGGCATAGTAAATAGGACCAAATATTGTTGGTAAAAATACGTAAATATATAGGCTTTTGTGTGTACCGTAGGTCCTTTTTACTATGGTCCCCCGTAATACGATTGTATCAAGGCACGATATTATTGCGATCTCACCACAACCATTTCCATCGTCTCGAATGAAATCAACCATCGTCACATACCCGGCATAATATAACCGCGCCGACCAATCAAATCACAAGCAGTCATGCGATTGCGTCCGGCATAATCGCCGGCCAATGAGATCATAGCCATGCGTCATGCACTCATGGTCCGGCATAATCGCCGACCAATGGAATCAGCCGTGTCAATCAAGTCCGGCATAATCGTCCACCAATCAAAGCAGCCATGCCAATCGAGTCCGGCAGAATCGCCTACCGATGAAATTAGCCACGTCAATCGAGTCCGGCACAATGACATCCGTGGGACAGGTTCGTTTTTGTTTTACTCTCCTCTCCCCCGGGGGGTATTGGGACACGTATACAAGCAAGAACACGTATCTATTGGCGCTACAGACAGTAGTAATCTACTGATTGGCCCGGCCAGCATATACGCGGAAGTAATTTTTATCGTAGCGTTCGTCGGGTGTAGCCACTCGTAACAGCCGCGAGCGCGTGGCCGTGGCTTTTGCTTGAGCTTGGATCTTTCAGCGGCTGTCTTGGGAAGTGACTCCAGTCTTTGATCACAAGTGATGAAAAAAAAAAACGCGGAGTGCGATCTCTCGCCGAACTAACAAGACTTGGATGGGAAGCGGCGGGCGACACGTGTGGAGCCACTGCCGCGGGCGCGTTGCCGTGGCTTTTGCTTGGGCGTGGATGTTTCAACGACGGTGAAAAAAAAAAAAAAAAACACGACCGAAAAACCACGACCAAAAAATCGCGACAAAAAAAAAAAAAAACTACCGATAAAAATCGCGTTCAACAAAGGACGGAGTTTTTTTAGAGCAAACAGGAACAACAGTACAGTAAATAAACCCTGAAGGGTTTCAGAAAAGAAAAAAAAAAAAAAAAAAAAAAAAAAAAAGAACGCCGCATCCACATTCGTATTTATCTTCTTTCCCAAACAATCGAGCCTGAAATTCTTTACGTGCTCCCAAATTATTGAGTGCTGTCGCGTACTATTAATAATCTTGCCGTATGCTGTGTGTACGTATATACGCAAAAATACCACAACACAAAGTAAATGCTTTCTGTTCTTCGCCAGATCGGAGGATTTTTACTCCCAAATTATCGAGTGCTGTCGCGCGCTGCTGTATGTACGCAAAAATACCGCATGCATGCTAATGCTCTCTCCTCCCAGATCGAAATCGAAGAAACTTCTCCCCGCGACAATCCCGACCTAAAAAAGCTTCATGAAACCGACAAGACAGTACCAAACTGGGGCACGGCGGTTGCTTCGGCCAACAGCTGTCCTCAACAAAACATCAGCACATTTGAGGCGGCAAGGGCAGGGAACTATGGAAATACTACTTCTCCAAACAAGGCAACGGATGGTAGGGAAATATTGAACCATTCGAAGGGCGTGTTTAGTATCTGGTAGCGTTGCCTCTCTGCGGGTACTTGGGTTGCTACCCCCGAGTATGAACTCGGGTACCTATCTTTCCGAGCATGAGCTCGGGTACCTACCAGAGTATGACCAAAACCACTAGGTTTCGTACCCGGGTACCTCAAAAGAGTATGTATCCTACTAAACGCAAGAGCGCTTCAAGTGTGCCACGCAAGGAAATACGGGACGGAAGCACTTTTTTAAAAAAAAAGGCCACAGGATGTCCTCTCCCCAGAGCCCTCTGCTCCAGACCAAATAATTCGCCCTCCGACCCAGCTAAGAAGAGTCGACACCAGAAAACTCGGTACATCAACCGATTGACCGCATCGCGTCAAAATTCTTTTCTCTCTCTCTCGTACACGGCGGTTTGGTCTGCCGCAGTCATCTCGCTCCACAACAGTATACGCACGAGTATGGTGTACACTCTTATCATACAAGTACGAATATATACATATATATATATATATATATTATATATATATCGTACTCGTAGTGCAAACGAAGCAAACAATCATCCGATCGATGAACGTCAGTTCCTAGCCAGACCGATCCAATCAAACCGACTGATCATCGATCGAACAACGAACACACCCAACCAATTACACAGCCCTCGATCGACATCGGCCAACCGACCGCAGAAACAAAATCAGCATATTTCCGCCCATCAATCAATCAATCCATCAACCAACCAACCAACCAATCAATCAATCAATCAATCAATCAACCAACCGTATCAACAAATCCGTCCATCAACCGATCAATTCCTCCGGTACCTCTTCTTCCGTCGCGCTTTGGCCATGTCCGGCGCACGCGGGCCGGGCAGGACCCCGCGAGGGTCCGCGTTGTTGGTGACCTTGATTCCCGTGAGGACGTAGCCGCCGCAGCTCGACATATTGTTCAGGGGGTGTGTGCGACCCGGCAGGACCTGGACCGCACACAACACCACACGATACGGCAACCACAGTCGTAACACGTCATACACACAACACAACACAACACATCAATATCATCCAAAGCAAAAACAAATTATCATACAAAACCATACGATACCATACCATATTACCACCATGTAATACCGTGCAAAACCATACCATACCATACCATACCATACCATACAAAACAAAACCATACCATACCGTACCGTTTCCAAAACATGTCATATCACACCATACCACACCACACCGCACCACACGGTAAAAGACCATACAGTACCACACAGTACCATGCCATACGATGACGGCGGCGGAGGAATCGAAATAGCAAACAGAAAAAGGACAAACGAAAAAGGAGAAGGAGAAGCGATGTTAGACTCGAAACGGCAAGATGAAGGGCAGGATGTGGTTGCGATCGCACACTCAAGACACGGCTACAGACATTGACACAGGTGTTTGGATGCAGCTCCAGGCCCAGATGCAGATGCATGATGCGCATGAACAGGTTATGGACCGGACAAACATACGTGACACGCGAGCAACAGATGCACGCAGCAGGCGCGAAGCCTGGGGGAATGAAATACAACCGCACTCCCACTATTAATAGCATTGCTATCACTCTCACTCGCACGGTGATGGAGGGACGAGGTGGGAGGTGGGAGGTGGGGACTTATATCATGCATGGCCGAAATACCGCGGGCGCATGTGGCATTATTACGCGTTTTTGCTTGTGCTGGGTTGCTTTCGGCTGCGTCGAAGCAAACGATCTAACACAATGAACAATTAATGAAGAACGAGCGCAACACAACAAACGAACGAACAAACCAACGAACGAACACACGTAGCAAACACATCAACCAACAAAAAACACACACAATAAGCACAACACACATAAAACAAACACACACAATCAGGAAGGAACACTAACAGGAAGCGGGGGGCGGGGCCGGGGGCCGGGGACACCGCACCTGGAACTCCCTAAGCCAGGTATCGCACAGCTGCAGCCTCACCGCCTGCCCCTTCGTCTGTAAGTGTCGCAGGCAGGTCACCAGAGGCTGCGCATCGCGTCAGGCAAGCGCACGCGCGGAAGGGAGGGAGGGACGGGGAGGGGGGGGAGGAGGGGTGAGGGAGGGGTGGGGGGGGGGGGGGGGGGGGGGGGGGGGGGGAAACAACAAAAGGAAGAGGACAGCGGTGGACGGGGGGTGGGGGGGGGAGGAGGAGTGACCAGCGAAATACTACCAGCCTCATCGAATCGAAATTTCCCGTGCCTCTTGAACACCTTCCGCCTCCCATATTATACTATATTGATCGTTCGTTTGATCGTTCGTTCGTTCCGCGACAACAACGACGCGGCACAGCGCGATTACCCCCCTGCGAGGGCTTTATCTTGTCTTGGCAAAGTATTTTTGAGGTTTGTTCGCTTTGTGCTTGTTTTTTTTTTTCTCGTTCCTTCATCGTTTCTTCATCGTTTCGGCTTCTCAATTGTTGCTTCGTTTGGTTTTTTATCATTTCGTTTTTCGTTTCGCTTCTCGAATTCATTTCGGCTCGTTTTTTTTTTGTTTCCTCCCCCGCCCCCTCCCCTCCGCCCCCCCCCCTCCTCCGCCTCCTCCTTTCCCTGCTCACCTCTACGAACTCGGAGTAGACCGCGAAGGGCCTCGACGGGGTGAGGTGCGGCAGCATCGCCTCCACTGCGGCCAGTGGGTCATACTTCCCGGCGATCACCACGCAGTCGCACCCCTCACGCAGCCAGTCCCGTACCTATGTCGTGGTCGTTTGGGGGGTGATCAGGCGGGAGGGGGGGGTGGAAGGGCGTACTCATTTGTTGCTTGCCTTAGTCATTTGACCATTGACCACGCATCCCTTTTGAGACGAGCGGGGGGGTGTACTCGATATCATGCATAGCCGTAGTCGTATGACCATAGGGGGGGGGGGCGAGAGGAGTCACGGGGTGTAGCGATAGCAGGGGGGGGGGGGGGGGGGGGGGTGTACTCGATAGGAGAGATGTACTCGATCTCATGCATGGCCGTAGTCGTATGACCATAGACCCTCGCATCCCTACAATGCCGGGACGGAGCATGTCGGGTTTTACCGACCAGGCAGACATTGCTTGCACCAAAGAGAAGCGCCGTGAGGTGTCCGGCGAGTCGCATGAAGGGTGAGCTGCATCCTACTAAGAACCGCTTGTGAGGCGGACTTGCATATGGATGACAGATTCAATGAGCTAGTTTAATTTCCGGTGTAGCCACTTCCAGAGACAGCAATGGAAGTACTCTGTAACTGCCTCTTGGGTGCCTTACCTTGAACACTACGTGACACGATCAATTCCCTTGTGCAGAGTAAAGGTTCTTTACCCCGCACAAATGATCTAACTACACGACCAGCTGTGGGCGACCGCCAAAAAAAAAAAAAAAAAAACGGTACCCTGGATGTCTAGCACACGTAGTGAGCGACATATTTTACAGTGTCGTTGCCAACCGACGCCAACCCAACCCATATATAATATATATAATAATAGGGGGGGGGGGGGGGGTGTACTCATTATCATGCATGGCCGTAGTCGTATAACCATAGACCCTCACATCCCTACAATGCCGGGACGGAGCGTGTCGGTACCGACCAGGCAGACATTGCTTGCACCAAGCGCAGGGGGTCGGGGGGGAAGGGGCGGGGTCTGGGGATACATTCACATGAACCTTTTTCATGCCAGGAGTAAACGCATGTATGTTCCAACTCACAGCCCCGATGGAGGGTTAATGCTACCATGGATATAGAAAAGCAGGCGCGGATATACCTCACGCCCTTCACCTGTCGTGGAGATGGCTTCAACTTGTTCCGCCTGATTCGAGCTAGCTTCTTCTCAATCTTCAGGGCTCTGTCCTGCGCTCATGAGAAAGCCGACAAGCGATAGGCGATGTAGAGGAGAGGCGGGGGGCGGGGGGGCGGGGGGAAGAGACGGGAGAGGGAAGGCGGGAGAGAGGAGGGGCGTCCTCGTTATCATGCATGGCCGTAGGTAGTCGTATGGCCATAGACCCTCGCATCCCTATAATGCAGGGACGGAACACGTTAGGTTTTCACCGATCAGGCAGACCTTGCTTGCACCAAGCGCGAAGCGCCGTGAGGTGTTGGGCGAGTCACATGAAGGGCGAGGGAAGCGGGGAGGGGGGGGGGGGTACTCATTTGTTGCTTGCCTTATTCATTTGATCATCGACCACGAATCCCCTCATCCATTTGACCATCGACCACGAATCCCTTTTAGAGACGGAGCCATTGTAGCAGATCTTGATGACGGGCGGGTGACATTTCGACCCGAGCATAAGAAAAGACGACTGTACATTTGGTCGAGCAATCAACAAGGGACAGCGAAAAAACCAAGCGACTCTCATCCATCAACACACCACAAAGCCGACCCATCGTTGCATGTTTAGTCGACCCGCTGAATCAGCAGATCCGTCCGTCGATCACCAACTTCAAAAACCAGAAGAAACGCCAACCACATGACGCAAAGCCGACCCAACCCAACCCAACCTAACGCAACCCAAACTCAACGAAATCCCAACTCACACCCCAATACCACAAAAATCAAACCAACCAAAACCAAACCAAACCAAACCTAAACCAATCCCAGACCCCAAAACCCCGCCTCCTCAACAAAAAACACGCCTCGAAACCAAAACCCGAAACCCCAAGAAACCACAAACACCACAACCTAAAAAAACTCCAAAAGCTCCAACCCCCTCCCCTCCCCGAAGCTCCCTAGAGAAAACACCTAGCCAAACCAAACCGAATCGAAACCAAAACCGACCTTCTCCGGTACGGCGTGGTCGTCCATGAATTTCCTGTACTCCTCCACCGCCTCCTCCTCGCTCCGGACGTCCCCCGCGCCCCCGTCCTCGAGAGGGTCCGCCTCTCTCTCTTCCTCGGGGGTCGAAAGCCTGCCCAGCTCGCGCGTGTGCAGCGGCAGCAGGCAGCGGGCCAGGTCTGCCTCGGGGTGTCCGAACTTGCGAACCTGGTGTACAAATTACATGAATGTTGTCACAAGAGTATTGAAGAAAAAAAAAATAAACGAATAAACAAACAACAACAACAACAACAACAACAACAACAACAAGGATGGAGTTGATTTCGTCTATATGACATTGTATGATAGTTCGATCGTATATAGGTGGTATGATACTCGTACGAGAATTGGTATGCTATAACAAGGGGGGGGGTGACGGGGGGGGGGGGGGGGGGGGGTATGGGGTACTCATTATCGTGCATGGCAGTAGTCGTATGACCATAGACCCTCGCATCCCTACAATGCCGGGACGGAGCACGTCGGGTTTTCACCGACCAGGCAGACACTGCTTGCACCAAGCGCGAAGCGAAACGTGAGGCGTTGGGCTAGTCGCATGAAGGGTGGGCTGCATCCTGCTAAGAGTCGCTTTCGAGGCGGATTTTCTTGCATATGGATGACCAGCATCAATGAATTGATTTAAATTTCTGGTGTGGCCACTTCCAGAGACAGCAATGGGTTTACTATGTAACTGCCTCTTGGGTGCCTCACCATATACACACTACGTGATACGATCATCCCCTTTGTGCGGAGGGAAGGTTCCCCCCGCACAAAAATGATCTCACTTGACCGCCAGCCGCCGTGGTAACCGCCAAAAAACAACAAACAAAAAAAAAAAAAAACGGTATCCTGGCTATCTAGCTCACGCAGTGAGAGGCGTGTTTTACAGCGCCGTCGCCAACCGACGCCAACCCAACCTATATATATATATACCAGGTATAAAATAGGGGGAGGGGGGGGCGAGGTGCGGAGCGAGGTGAGGGTGCTTTCCCTGATTTCTTGGACAAGACGCACATCCACGTATCGCACGTGCAGTGCACGTGAATTCGCGTTGCGTGCGTGCGCCTGTGTGTACAAGAGAGGTCTTCCGAAATCGGGTGCGCTTTTGGCGGATGGTCTGCGCGCGAGGAGGGCCGCGTTTGTTCTGTTTCATCTGAGCAGCTGTTCGGTAGGATTCCGAGACCGAGAAAAAAAAACGAGCGCATGACGTAGATTGCAAAGCGGAGTATAGATAGATAGACCCTACAGGTGACGTATCGGTGCGACGAAATATCAGTATTACGGGGGGACCATAGTAAATAGAATCAAACATTGCTACTGCAGTGAAAATAGGGAAATACATACCTGGTAGGTTTTGTGTGTACCGCAGGTCCTATTTACTACGGTCCTCTGCAATAGTGCGTATGCACATATATACCAGGTACTCGAGAGGGTGTGGGTTCGTCGGAAAACATAGCACTGTTGACATATGAATAGGATACCTGGTATAACGAACAGCACAAGACAGGCGGGCAGGCAGGTGTGTAGGAGAGAGCGGGGGATGGCTATCACAGCTTGCTGCAGCCCCGAAGCCTAAACAGGCAAAACAAAGAAACAAACGGAACACACAATCCCAAAATATATATACAAAAAAAAACAATCAAACAAGCAAAGAAGGCAAGCAAGCAAGCAAACAAGTAACAGGAACAACACCAACCAACAAACAAAACCAACCAACACATACACAAAACAGAGCCAACTAACAGATCCTTACCGCGTCAATGCTAGGTTGGCTCTGACCGTAGAGCGCGATCACCCTTCCCTGACAGCCCATGCGCTCCAGCATCGCCGCGGTCACCACCCCCATGCACGTGTCAAGAACCAACGCCTTCCATACAACAACAACAACAGCAGCAGCAGCAGCAGCGGGCAGCAAACACGGCGACAACAACAGCAGCAGCAGCAGCAGCAACAGCAGCGTCAGCAGCAGCAGCAGCAGCAGCAGCAGCAGGAACAGCGACGGCAGCAACAGCAGCAGCAAAGGCAGCAAGAACAGCAGCAGCAGCAGCGATAACAACAACACCAAAAATACCGACGACTGAACAACAACCAAATAGACCACAACCACAGCAACATCGGCATCAGCAGCAATAACGACAACAACAACAAAGCGCATGGTAGGAAAGGGAAAAACCCCCAGCGTCAGCAAACAGCTGCAACGGCGATGCTTGGTATTTCAGCAATGCCTATTCCTCAGACACATCGCATCAACAGCAGCGAATATGTCTTCCCTCCCTCCCTCTCGTATTCCCCCCCGACCTCCCTCCCGTCTTCCCCCCCATCATTCCTCCCGCCTTCCCTCCCTCCCCGCCTTCCGTCCTCCCTCCCTTCCTCTTTTCTCTCCTTCCCTCCCTTCCTCCCTCCCCCCCCCCCCCCCCCCCCTTCTCCCTCCGTCTAGTACTGACCTGGCAGCCCGCGAAGACGTTGGCGTGCGAGAGAACCAGGGCCAAAGAGTCGCTCCTCAGGTTGCTGCCACGTGTGAAACAAACCACGAAACAAAACACAAATAATCGGCTTGAGACAAATGCGTCAGCCCGCGACGGCGGTAGCGGCGGTAGCTGTAGGTAGAGGCGTAGATACAGGGTTAGGGGTTTGGCGACAAGTATCCTCCCCCCGGCCCCCCCACCTCCATACGCATACATACATAAGAATCACGAGAATTGGCGTTTGACGTTACCTCGGGTGGCGTTCGCTTGCTGGGGCTGCTGAGAAAAGCATGCATGCCTTGGCTATGAGTAGTAACAAGGCATGCCTCTGTAGGCTGGATTTCACGGCTATACACTTTGACCCTTTTAGCACCGCGCTCCCTCCCGTCTGGTGGACAAACCACTCAAGAGCTTGACCGGTTCGTCCCCAAAACGAAACTCCAGTCCGAAAATATAAGCACCATTTACACATCAAGATGAAGACCAAGCGGTCTTAACATTCACAGCCAAAAGCGGTACCCCGCAGTCACTACAATAGTTGCGTCGTCCGGAGAGCAGTAGGCCAACTGTTCATAACTGCCTCCGGTCTTCCACCCAGACAAAGCTCTTCTCCACCCAGACAAAGCTCACGATTCCAGCTACAAAAAGCGCCAAGCAAGAATCAAAACACGCAGGAACTCTGCTTCTATACTACCACAGGTATTATTGGTGCACAGCAGTGGGCACCCCCGACCTACACCCTTTTTTTTTTTTGTAGCACCGCAGTCCCGTTCGTAGGAGGCAAAAGCACTCGGACCATAAGTACTTCAGTCCCCCCCCCAAAAACGTGGCTGCAGTCAAAAAAGCAATAGAGCTTTTAACCCTTCGAGGGCAAACTGCAGTCAGTCCCATTTTGGGGGGCAAACCAGTCAAATTCCAAGTAGTTAGTCCCCAAAACGGGACTGGCTGCAGTCCAAACTGACCGGGTTTGACCCCTTTAGTACTGGAGTCCCGTTTGGGGGGCAAACCAGTCAAATTCCAAGTAGTTTATACCCAAAACGGGACTGACTGCAGTCCAAACTGACCGGGTTTGACCCCTTTAGTACTAGAGTCCCATTTTGGGGGCAAACCAGTCGAATTCCAAGTAGTTAGTCTCCTAAAACGGGACTGCCTGCAGTCCAAACTGACTGGGTTAGACCCTTTTAGTACTGGAGTCCCGTTTCGGGGGGCAAACCAGTCGAATTCCAAGTAGTTTATCCCCAAAACGGCACTGCAGGCCAAACTGATCGGGTTTGACCCCTTTAGAACTGGAGTCCCGTTTTGGGGGACAAACCAGTCAAATTCCAAGTAGTTTGTCCCCAAAACTGATCTAGAGAGACTGTGGTCCCAACAGGGTTATAAGACAGGTGCGGGATGTACAGGCCGAAAACGCCTCTCTAAAAACTAAACGCTTCTCCCTCACCCACAGCGGTGGAAAAAAAATATTATATGTACAGTATTGCGGGGCGGGGGGGCATAGTAAATAATAGGACCAAATCGTATGAGTAACAATACGCAAACATGTAGGTTTTTGTGCGTACCGTAGGTCCTATTTACTATGGTCCACCGTCATAATAGCTATAGCTTTCAAGTTGTACGAGGCACGTCCAGCCGTTTCGGACCCGTTGTCTTGACCGTGCTATTCTCTTCGCGTGCCGTCTCTTAACCCCTTCAGAACTGATCTCCCCTTTTCGGGGAGAAATCACTCGGAACAGGGTCAAGTACACGTTGTTTCTGCACACCGCAGCACTACTAATGAAGGGCGTACACTTAAGTCGGGGTACACCACACCACTACAGTCAGTCTGTGTCCATAGTGCCTACGGCGGTAGTTGGAGGCGTTGGCAGCTGCATTCCCAGTTACACAAGGCGAGCTACATCTGCGTTTCCATTTTCATCGGCCTGTGCTGGCTGGCATTGCTGGCATTGTTTGGTGCTCTTGTGGCGATCACCACGAAATGTTGGTGCTGAGACTTGCTACACGTAGTACAAAGACCGAAACTCAAGACAAGGACTACGAAAACACACACAAAAAAAAAAGGCTGACGCTGACACCACCATGAACACTACTGCTGTGCTGCACTGCCAAACAAGTCAAATACTAAGGTTATCACTGCGACTAGTGCTATTAATAAGAGTACTACAGCGGTACCAAGACCACTGCTAAAATCAAGGCTAAGACCAAGACCACTACTGAGACTTAAGACAATTAACAAGACTAAGACTACTACTGAGGATAAAACGAATGCTGCGTTACTAAGACCAAGACTATGGAGAGACAAAGGCCACTGCTACTATTACGGGGGTCCATAGTTAACAGGACCTATGGTGTACATAAAAACCTATATATTTGCCTATTTTTACTAACAAAATTTGGTCCCGTTAACTATGGACCCCCGTAACACCAAGGCAAGAGTACGTGCGCAAAACCAAGGCTAAGACTGACTCGCCTGACTTTTTCTCTGTTCTTCACGAAGTACGCGTCGCACATCGTTCGACCCGTTACTCGAACGATGCGAATGCGCGGCCGATACCTTCGTCGTTAGAGGGCGTAGTGAGACGGAGCAGGCGTTGGCGGGGGGGGGGGGGAAGGGGGACAGGGAGAGGATGAGGGGCGATACAAATCAAGGAACAAAAAACACAGCGACAACGGCATTGAGCCGGTCGCTTACCTAAAAAGGGGAGGGTCAATCAAAGGGAATCTGCAACCACAAATAGACAGTACGTTGACACGTACCAGGTACAGTAGTATGTACGACAAGAATGAATCACTCTGGCCGCAAATAGAATCCGCGTTTGATCATTTGTTTGAGCATGATGCGCGGACTATATTCCCGGCCACAGTGGCACAGCAGTACACTACTGTAGCACCTACTGCATGCAGTAATATGTACCTGCTACATATGTACCTGGTACTACTTTCGACCATAACCGGTGCTCTGAGATGCCTACAGCATAACTCTTATCAATATCACACCGGGTGATATGATTACACACCCACTGGGACGAATTTCAGACCCGGTTTCCTCCAAAACATCGGGGGGGGGGGGGGGGGGGGCACACAACGAAAATGGTGGCTTTGGAATGATTTCGCCCACAAGGTTGCACACCACTCTGACCAAAAACATAACATCCATTTGGGCTCTGAGACCAATATCAAACAGTGCTTATAATTCCGGCCAGAGTGGTAAACGCATGCATTGCTGGTCGTACTCAGTACGCCCTCCCCGTTGTCGAGAAACCCAGCTATGAAGATCGTCCGAGGTCCGAGGGGGTGTGTTATCTTTTCGCCCTAGTGTGATACGGTATGTGTGTGCGTTCTTCACATGAAACCGTTCTTTCTACCCGTCGACATCCAGCACAAACCCGGTGTCCGTGCCGGTTCTTAACCCCTCTAAAACCGCAGTCCCGTTCGGGTGGCAAACCAGTCAAATTTCAAGTAGTTTGTCCCCAAAACGGGACTGCAGTTTGCCTTTACAGGGTTTTGATCCATGAAGAGATAATTACTTTAGTGCAAGCTTCGTGGTTACAGCGTCACGGCACAAATAATACTACCACGGGGGACCATAGCAAATAGGACTTACGGTACACACAAAAACCGAAATATTTCCGTATTTTTACTGTAACAATATTAGGTCCTGTTTACCATGGTCCAGGGTAACACGTTGTAACGCAGTAGGCAGAGTAGACAATGCAATGCCATGTTCATCGTACTGGATGAAACAGGCACGACATGCACACGCTACCGACTTCCCTTCCGGATGGGTTGAAAGAGAGAAAAAAAACGAAAGAAACATGAGGACGAAAAAAAAAAAAAAAAAAAATTAGGCAAAAAAAAAAAAAAAAAAAACTCCGGTCCGGTCCGGTCCGGTCCGGTCCGATCCCACGCTCACTTTTGTCGCTTGCGCTTGAGCCACTTCGCCTGGCTGTACTGCGTCTTGTTTCCCCAGGTCTCGCTGTTGTCCATCAAAGCCTGCCAACACGGCGGCCGCCGGCGGAGAGCCAAATCAAACGGTTCAACTACTGCTGTGTTCCTGCTGCGCTCCTCCTGTTGGTGCGGCGATACATCCTGCAATCGCGAATAAGTACTTGTACCAGATACGTACGTACTGTCGAGGCGTTGCTGTCGCTGCTCTCACATCAAGTCATCGCCATAACCTGATATAAAAAACATAGCCCATGGTCACAAAGGGCAGGCCCCACTGACTCTAGAGGAGGAAAAAATACACTCAAAACAAAGAAACACCAGGTACCACCATGAGCCGAAGGCATATCAATATCAAACGGTGATAATATTTCCAGCCAGAGCGCTGAATATTGCTGGAAATATAATCCCCGTCTGGACTCTGACATCAAGAGGAAGCGATTACTGTATTTAGCCCAGCGTGGTAAATATGGTTGGAAATTTAATCTCCGTCTCGACTCCGATGTCACTATCAATCAGTGATTCTATTCACGGCCAGAGAGTGAAATATATATAGATACAACTATAATTACGATTTTTGAGGTCGTTGTCACTTGCTAGCTCTTGGCAGACAGACCGACTGATAGACAGCTCTTCGCAAACAGCCCTTCTTCTTTGAAACAGCCGAACAGCCAAACAGCCAAACAACCTTTCTTCTTTCTTCGCAAACTGCAACCAATAGACAGCTCTTCGCACAACGCCTAGGAGAGGCGTCTCGCCTTCGACGAACGGCATCTAGATGCAGCTGTAGGCGGCCAAGCTGCTTGCTGCTGTCGGTGGCGAACCTGCTGGTGCTGCAACCCCCGCATCTCCCTTCTCCACGCCCCCTAAGCTCACCTCCCCCTCGTCGAGAGGCGCGTGGTCCTCGCCCTCTGGCAAGAGAGCGGCAACGACAAAGACCGACCTGGTGCCGACTGTTGTTTGCGACCGGTGCACGGACCAGCACTTACTTACTTGCCCAAGAACTCCGCGCCTGGTGGCAAAAACGTGGCCTTCGCCACCTGCGAGGGTCTCATGTGCGATGGTGGCGGGATCATCCTGTATTGGGCAACCAACTGCGAGTTATGTGCTCGCCCGATCAAGGAAGGGACTGTCTCGTACTCCCTCGAGACTGCTGACAGTGGTGAGTGTCTTGGGTCTATTGTTGAATGCTGTCTGTTGCCGGTACGTTTTATTGGGGTTTTCAATTGCCTTTTTGCATACAAACCTACCTCAAAGCGTTTATTATTTTTTGGACTCATCCATGCTCGTTCTTTCCCCTTCGTGCGTTGCGTCGGCTCCTCTTACACAGTGCACGCGAACGCGCACATGCACAACTGTTTGCGGGACGTGAACGAAGGAACGAAGGATTCAGCTGTCGTCGTCACCGCTGCACCGAACGATGTGAGTGCTGCTGCTACTGTGGTGCATTTTCGGTGCGCACGATTTCTATGTGTACATGTTTTGGTGACCCTACGTACCCCCTTTGCTCGTTTCGGCTGCTGCTGCTGCTGCTGCTGTCAGCGCCACGCCATGAGTGCTGCTGCTGTGCACCTGCTGCTCCTGTGCACTTGCTGCTGCTGTGCACTTGCTGCTGCTGTAGTGCTGCTGCGTTGTTGCCGTGCGTCATGCTGGAAGTGTACATATTTTCGGATCGTCAATAAAATTCCGTAGGTTTCGCGATGGCGGCATAAATAGGGTACATGATGCTTTTTTTCTTCCATATTTTCATATCGTTGCGATGCTGCTGCTGCTGCTGCTGCTGCCAACGCTGCTGCTGCCAACGCTGCGGCGATTCATTGCAGCTTCTGCTGCTGCTAATGCTGTAGCTGCTTCTGCTGCTAATGCTGCCGCAATATCCACTGAATGTTCGTATTTACTCGGATTACTGTTTTTATTGGTCGTTTTTGTACCCAAATGGTTCTTTTGATACGTGAAAAATATTTTTGTCGTTTTGCTCCTGCATTTTGCGTACGTACTGCTTTTTCTCGTTTTTGGCTTTTTTTTTTTTCCTATCGTTGCTATGCTGCTGCTTGCTGCTGCTGTGTGGTGCTGCTGCGTTGTTGCTGTACATCATGCTGCACATGTGTGTGTACATATTTCTGTATCGTCACTGAATTTCCGTAGGTTTTGCGATCGCGGCATACCAGGGTACATAGTTTTCTTCTTCCTTATTTTCATATCGTTGCTATGTTGCTGCTGCCAACGCGGATTATTGTTTTTGTTGCCCGTTTTTGTACCCAAATGTTTTTTTTTGTACGTAAAAAAAATATTTTGGTCGTTTTGCTCCTGCATTTTGCGTACGAACTACTTTTTCTCGTATTTTAGCTTGGTTCTTTTCGTATTGTTGCTATGCTGCTGCTGCTGCGTTGTTGCCGTACAGCATGCGGGGGTGGGTCTATCTATAGTGAGGTACCAAAAATACTTTTCGGACGGACTCGGGGTACATACTTTTTTTCTTCCTTCTATTCATATCGTTGCTATGCTGGTGCTGCTGGTGCTGCTGCTGCTGCTGCTGCTCGTGGTGCCGCAATATTCACTGAATGTTCGTATGTACTCGGATAATTGTGTTTATTGGTCGTTTTGTCGTTTTGTGGCGCTGCTGCGTTGTTCCCGTACACATCATGCTGGACAAGATTTGTGTGCACTTGTGCGTGTGTACATATTTCTGTATCGTCAACGATTTTTTTTTTTTTGATGTTGCTGCGTTGTTGCCGTACATCATGCTGGACGTGATTCGTGTGTGTATTACACTCGTGTGTGTGTACATATTTCTGTATCGTCAATAATTACCGTACGTTTTGCGATTGCGGCCGACCAGGGTACGTAGTTTTTTTCTTCCTCCTTTTCATATCGTTGCTATGCTGCTGCTGCTGCAGCCAACGTTGCGGGGATCCGTTGCTGCTGCTGCTGCTGCTGCTGCTAATGCTAATGCTAATAATAATGCTGCCGCAATATTCACTGGATGTTCGCATGTACTCGGATTATTGTTTTTCTTGATCGTTTTTGTACCTAAATGGTCGTTTGGGTACCTGGAAAAAATATTTTGGTCATTTTGCTGCTGCATTTTGCGTACGTACTGCTTTTTCTCGTTTTGGGCTTCGTTCTTTCCATATAGCTGCTACGCTGTTGTGGTGGTGCTGCTGCGTTGTACATCATGCTGGTCATTTGTGTGTACATATTTTTGTTTCGCCAATGAAATTCCGTAGTTTTTGCGGTCGCGGCATACCAGGGTACATACTTTGTTTCTTCTTTTTTATCATATCTTTGCTATGCCGCTACTGCTGCCAACGCTGCGGCGATCCTGCTGCTTCTCTGCTGCTGCTAATGTTTCTAATGCTGCCGCAACCACTGCTCGAAGCCGTTGCGGCTGCTGCTGCTGCTGCTGCTGATACTGCTAATGCTGGCTCAATATCCACTGATTGTTCTTATGTATTCGGATTACTGTTTTTCTTGGTCGTTTTTGCACCCAAATGGTCGTTTTGGTACGTTAAAAAAATGTTTTGGCCGTTTTCCTGCTGCGTTTTACGCATGTACTTGCTGCTTCTGCTGCTGCTGCTGCCGTCGTATAGCAAGCGATTACGTACTGATGTTGTGCCGCTGTAGAGCAGTACAAATAATGAACTCTGCCCCCCCCCCCCCCCCCCCCCCCCCCCCCCCCCCTCCCCCGCCATTTCCTGCACGCCACTCCCGCCCCGCGCACCCTGTTTACTTCGACCAGGTCGGTGGCAAGTGCTACAACTGCCCGCCTGACGGACTCCACCATCAAAGACGGAGACGTCATCATCAAGCGCAAGAAGACTCCCTTCCATTTCGCCTGCTCCAGGGCTTCGCGGAATTCCGAAGCAGGACGCCAAGCAGATTGTCTCCATCCAGGACGAATGAGAGGCAACAAATTGTTCCCACATTTCCCAAAATCACGACTATTTCTCCCTACACATACCCAACGGGTTCAACAGCGGACAGATCCACATTCTGGGCCTCGCGCCTCGTTACTACAGCAGCCTGGAAGACTATTTACATACCATGTCTCATCCAAACTCCTATGCTGGCTAAATCGAAATCGCGCCCGCCCAGCAACTATACAACATTTCCATAACCGTTGTCGTTGCCGGCACTACTGCTTTCCCCTCTGTCCCGAACCTTCCTTGAAACAACAGCCTGTATGTTGTATATCATCCACATGCCATGCACTACTCCACTCTCTCCCCGCACTGATGAAATATGTTATCCTTATTATTAGACGAATGTCATTCTTCTTACTCTTGCGTCACCCGATCTTACGTTTCCACATTACATTCACAAATAAACGCGATTATTACATCCTTCACCGTTTCTTACACAAATACATTTAGTTTGGTTGGCTTTGGGTATCGCCCCAATTGCAATATAACTGGCAATATAACTGCAATTGGCGTCATAACATTTAGTTTGGTTGGCTTTGGGCTATTACCCCAATTGCAATATAACTGCAATTGGCGTCAAAGCCCAAAGCCAACCAAAACTGCAATTGGCGTCATAGCCCAAAGCCAACCAAACTAAATGTATTTGTACAAGAAACGACGGAATACCCACTCCGAAGGAAAGCCTTGTACACATTATATATATATATACCTGGATGATGGCTCGCCCACCCTTGCCATCGTTCTTCATCTGAAGAATGTCTCCCTCCGTCAGCTTCTGCGCCGTGTTTGTGTCGGTAAACCCTCGGTTATCCTGAGGGCGCACGTCCGTAGCCATCGCCGCCGCGGTGACTTGCTCTACTACACCTGGAAGGCATAAAAAGACATAAACGTGCACACACATAAGAGACAGAATAAAAAAAAAAAAAAAAAAAGTTTGTTCGCCTCGCGTGTGTTCACTTGCGCCTTACTTCGTGCCAAAACACGGTCTTAAGAAAAAGAAACAGATAAAACCGGTTGATATAGACGTATATACCCCGATACCACTTTGGCCCTATACATGAGGACATTTTGCATCGAATTATACTATACAAAATGTGCTCACATCTAGGGACAGACTGGTTTGTAAGTGTTTTACTGCCATACCAGATAATAAGTTGGGCAGAGACAGGACACAGCATCGTAGTACACACACAAAAAGAAATAGAAAAAAAAACTCATGGGTCGAAAAACACAAAATAACAACAAAAACGAGACTTCACCTGTGCACACGTAGCAAGTGTATGGAGCATATATCTGTATGTTTTTCAAGCTAGTAAAAAAAAAGGGTTGTTTGCTCTCGTGCCATGCCCGATATCATACTATTACGGGGGACCATAGCAAACAGGACCAAACGTTGTTCAGTAAAACTAGTGAAATGCATAGGTTTTTGTGTGCAGCGTGGGTCCTACTTACTATGCCCTCCCGTAGCAGGTAGCAGGTATAGGACAAGGGGGCCATGCATACCACGGAAACGCGTGACAGGTGAATGTCGATCTCGAACAAAGCCCACGTCGGCACGAAAGCAAGCCAATCGTTTTATTTCGACCCTCGTGGCCCTGTCAACGTCGGGAAAGATCGTCGAGTTTCCCACTTGATGCCTTAAGATTTCTCAGGGTAGATACAGGATAGATAGATACACCCCTAACCTGGAAGAAGATCTATCTAGCTCATGTTGCCGGAGTGAGAGTCCTACAAGCTCGCATTATCTACAGCAGCACATGTTGTCATCTTGGGGTTGGATATGTACTACGACAGATCCTGCACAGCACCCTACATCGGCAGGTTAGAAGTTAGGGGCCTAAGGTAAATGATCTGTAAATGATCTATCTGTAGATCACGATCTGCCCGACGCTGAGCAACGTCAGTATCGATGCTAAGGTCAACATTAATGTCGATGTCAGTGTCAATGGCAATATCATGCCAGTGCCAGTGTTAGCGTCGTTTTCGTTTTCGATTTCATTTTTACCATCGTGTTCATTTTCGTTTTCGTTTTCGTCTTGACCATTCGTTCTCATTTTTGCCATCGTGTTCGTTGTCGTTTTCGTTTTCGCTTTCGCTTTCGTTCTCGCGTGTGCGTGCGTCTGCCTCACCCGGCGGTTCCTCCTCCGCTTCCACGAGCTCCCCGTCGACTCGTACGAGCTTCGTGCCGTCCAGCTCGAACACCGCGCCGTAGGGAGCGTCGACGAGGTAGGACATGCTGCAGCTCGCCTTCCCGATCATCACGCGCCTGCCAATGAACAAAAAAAACAGAAAAGGTTGAACTAAAAGCGAAGAAAAACTCAATAAACACACAGGAATTGAACAAAAAAAGCAAACGAACGAGTAAATGCGGATACAAATAGCAAATAAACGCGTAACAAACAAAATCGAAACGGATTCGGGAGCGTGACGCTAATATTCACGCGTTTCGCGTAACATTTGGGCACCATTCGTACATGGCAAGAGACAAGAGGTGCACCGCCCGCTCGCCGTCTCGTTCGCTTGACATGTCTGCGAGGTGAGACGGAGCGGAATAGTGGCATAGTGGCATGTTGGCACATTGGCATGAGAGACTTAGTACGAAATACTACCAGGCAATAGCCGGTCGTCCCGGTGATCTACTGCTGTAGTGGTTAGTTACCCTCGAATGCTACTGCAGTGGTTACCCTCGAATGCTACTATTAAAATTACGGGGGACCATAGTAAATGGGACCAACTATTGTTGGTAAAAATACGTAAATATATAGGTTTTTGTCTGTACCGTAGGTCCTATTTACTATGGTCCTCCGTAATACGTGTTGGGATTTAGGCTTTATTTGTAAAAAATAAAAAAATAATCGACTGCTGAGAGCGTACAGCGTGGGTATCGTAGGCGCAATCCGACGCGAGTTGACGGAAGAGAAAGGGCTGAACTCTTCTCTCTCGCGATAAAAAAAGCAAAGGCACGGGACCGCAGAGGGGAGGGGGGGGGGGGGGGGGGGGGGGGGGGGGAGCCTGCTGGGTGACCCCGCATCTGAGCTACGACCAGCAGGAGGGCGAGGGAATAGAAGGGCGAAGCGAATAGAATGATGGAAAAAAAAAAATGCGCTCTTAGGCAGGCTACGCTGCGCAAGGCGGGGTGGCGTGTCACAATGGCATGCTATCGATACATTAACACACTGCCTGGTACACAATTGACGGGTTACGTTGAGAGCTCGTATTTACCTGGTATGTATTATGCCAGCTTTTCTTTGTTTTTTCATCTTTATTTTTTCATCATCACTTTTACTTCTCCAGCTTAACTCGTGGGGGGTTTTACCCCCAGTGTTTTTCTGGACAAGCCGTCGTCACAGGTAGGTGTCCTCCCTTCTCCCCTTCTTCCCCCCCGTTGGAATGGCGTGGATGAAATAACCGCGGCGACGTCCCGGCAGACTGGAATTTTTCGTGAAGCCAACTTCATTACGTACTTACAGGTCTCTGGTGTTACACAACAAGTTAATACTGTATCTGGTATGTACGTACTGTACTTGGTATATGGTATGAGTTTTTTCCTCTCATTCCTGTGGCCTTAACCCCGTAGTACGAAAACGAAAAACGCATAATTGACCACTTGAACTCAGAGCGGGGTACTTTGGGCAGCAAATGCAAGTGTTCACTCCACGAGTACAAGCATACGTACTCCTTGCGCTTCTATTGTCGTGATGTCGTGAATAGGGGCCGGGGTACCACAATAAAACCCTGCCCCCGACGCGATCCGTCCCGGCATTGTAGGAATGCGAGGGTCTATGGTCATTCGACTTCGGCCATGCATTATATCGAGTACACCCCCCCCCCCCGCCCTTATACGACTACGGTCAAGCATGATAATGAATACACCCTCCCCCCTCTCCGTGGGTATATCATAGAGCACCCGCGAGGCAGTTACATAGTGTACCCATTGCTGTATCTGGAAGTGGCCACACCAGAAAACAAAACAAGAAGCTGTCATCTATATGCAAGAAAGTCCGCCTCGCAGGCGGTTCTTAGTAGGATGCAGCTCACCCTTCATGCGACTCGCCCAACACCTCACGACGCTTCGCGCTTGGTACAAGCAAAGTCTGCCTGGTTGGTGAAAATCCGACGTGCTCCGTCCCGGCACAAAAGGAACGCGAGGGTCTATGGTCATACGACTACGGCCATGCATGACATGAGTACCACCGCCCCCCCTCCATGTTACGGTACACTCGTCCGTGACTTGGTTTCTATCGTTTCCTCGCGACGGGGTCCGCACTTCCGTCACTCCTGACTCACGTCGAAGTGTGCTTGCGCCTGCACGCGTGTCGTGGTGTTGTGGTGGTGTTGGTATCGTGTTGTTTGCTGCGTAGGCTCTCGCAGTAGTCTGTGTGGTAGGCTTTCACAGCAGTAGGCTGGACAGTAGGCTGAAGTACGTGTACATGCACCTGTTACGCTCCACGTATGATACAGCAGGCTTCGGCAGGCCGGTAATCAGTAGGCTCTACGGCAGGATGTACAGTACCCGGTATGCTCTACGAGCACAGCAGTAGGTTGTGCTCCACAGCAGTATGCCCTACAGAAAGCAGGCCCTGCAGCAGTGATAACTGTACAGCAGTGGTCACAACTCTGCTCACAGCAGGCGCTCTTGCAAACAGATTTTCAGCAGTAACGATTTACTCCGTTGATACTATTTACAGTATTTACGTACCAGGTACTTTTGCTGAGCAACAATGTACCGAGGGTAGCAGGGGGATGGTACACCTGCTGCTGATGAGCGTACGTAGGGCAACTGCGTGGCTTCCGGTCGTGTTCGGTCGCTATGGTCTAGCGGACGCCGGTGCTTCTCACTCAAATGGCATCACCGGCCCTGACGTACAGATCGTATGCCACGCCGATCTGTTGCGTGTAATTGGGAATGAGCATGATACGTGATGGTTACGAGCATGATGACGGTGACGCTCTCCTCTGTTGAGATGTTGAGATACCTCAAGCCACGCCAAACTCCGAACACGAGCAGTACGACACGTACATATATACGTACATGTACCGAACTAACTTTTTACCGGAATATTTTCGCTTTTCTCGTCCTGTCGCGGACTTTTCTCTCACTCTCGGCTGCCGGGCACGAAGGCGGCTCGCGTGTACACCACGGCGCAAGGGCGGGTCCCGGCCGGGCTGCGTGGCGCGTGCTCTCAGCGTTTCAAAGTCCAAATTCTGGCAAGTGACCTCGGGGAGGCGTTCCGACCTGCTAGAGCCAAGCAGGTTCATGGAAACCCAACGGCAAAGCCCTCCGAGTACTGCTGTACACCTCGCACCAGGCATGTCGTAGCGCAAATAGCACCGGGTACGTAGCCTAGCCATGGGCATATCGCACAGGGCACGTGCGTAGCCTGGCCGGGCACGCAGGGGGCTCGCGTGTACACAACGGCGGTGCAAGTGCGGCTCCCGGCCGGGCTCAGTGGCGCATGCGCTGCTGGGCGTCCATAGTTCATCGTTGCGAAATCTGGCAAGTGATTGCAGGGAGACGTTTCGCCCACCCACAGCCAAGCAGGACAGTGGAAATCCTACAATCAAATATTTTTCTCGGCTTGCCGCTCGCAGCTGCTGCTGCTGCTGTATCATGTATACGATCCAGCTGTCCTTGAAGTTTAGCTTTTTACTGTTTGGCAGCCACGGAACAGCAGCAGTCGTACATCAAGCTCTTCCTTCCGGGACAGCCGCGGACGGTGAGTGCCTGTATGGGCGGTGTGAACACAGGTATGCTCAGGTCCGACTAAGGGGCATTTCGAACGATACATCTTTGGCAAGTTTCTTGCCAAAAATAGAAAATTTTATGAAAATTTGGACTTGCCAGAATAGCAAGAAGCTCGCCAGAGTTTTTCTTGGGATATTTCCGCCCTGCTTCGTTAGCAGGTTTAAGGAAAGTGACACTTGCTATTTCATGTGCTATTTTAGCCAAAAAAACCCGAACGCAAGGTTGTACAAACCAGACCATCCCACGACGCCCCACGCTAGACTCGCTCTAACTTGTGTGATAAGAGGGAGATACGGAGGATACGTGATGGCATTGACAACAGCGATGATAGGGCTGGCGACATTATTAATAGCCGTGAGGCCCGTGTGGATGCGACATGGGTGTCGTTGTGTGCGGGTGCTAAAAAACAATCACAAACAGCAGTCGCCCCAGCTTTTCCCAGGGGATTTTGGCCGGGCTGGAAGAACTGCCCACCTCTGAGGTACATGGGCTGTGCCCGGAGTCCCTTCTGCGGCAGCATTTACTCCATAGAGAGCGTCGGCGTGCCGTCGGCTACCTGCTGCTGCTGCGAGGGGTTTGAATAAAATCTGAGTGCGTTACGATGCGAACATGTGCCGAATACTGCCAAATATGCAGTGTTTCACGATATAGACGGTTTTGGCAACTTTTTGTCCACAATGGTTTCTGGATTTTTTACTTGCCAAGATACGAGTAGCATCTTTTTGCTTGTTCATTCGGTCGTTAGAAACGACCCCAATTGTATATGCTGGGGGCGAGGACGGCGAGGAGAACGCACCCTTCCTCGGGATTTCAAAAGTGGCCGCGCCGCCACGGCACAGACAAAACTAGCAGCAGCGGTACAACAGCAGTACAGCAGTACAGCAGCACCATCGCTTCACACATTGGCCTTAGTGACAGCCACGGCGGTGCTTTATTTAGAGTTCGTTGGTACAGCAGTACGAGTATGATACGAGTGGTGTGGAGTGTTCACCAGGAGATATATCATGTTCGCGTTTCAACCTACTGCTGTACAGGAGTATACAGCAGTAAATATGGATGCCCGGCCGTGATGATGCTGATGCTCCCCCTTTTCAACCTGGGACACTGTCTGTCTAGGTATTTCAAGTCAACTACCTTGTACCCTCCGCACCGGTACGTGGTACTTCAATGTGTTCGATATCCTACTCGCACTCCTGCCACAAAAAGCATGGTACAGCGGCAGTCAAAACGATGTGGCGACCAGAGCTAGAGCTATTACGGGGGACCATAGTAAATAGGACAAGGTATTGTTAGTAAAAATAGCAACATATATAGGTTTTTGTGTACCGTAGGTCCTATTTACTGTGGCCCCCCGTAATAGCTGCAACAGCAAGTTGCCCGCGAAACGGCAGAAACCTGCGTGGATCTACCAACGAAGAGCTGTGTGTGTCTATCGAGGTGTCTACCCGGGTCTACCCGTAGCGCCCATTCGGCACCCGTGTGGCGGATCCAAAGCATGGGACCCGTGGTATTGCAAGCAAGCAACAGAAGCGGCCGACTGCCTCAACGACAACCACCAGGTCGCCAACAGGCAACAACATAACAACATCGGTCCATCATCCACATTCATACATACCTATGATGTGAAGTACACCACCACCTGACAGCTTCGATTGTACACAGCAGACAAGACACGAGTGCTTCTGCATCCTGCCTCGTTGTGAGCACACAGCAGACGTGATACGAGTGCTGCCGCAACCTGCCTCGTTGTGGGCAGCTCCCAGGCGGCACAGACAGCAGTGCGCCAGCAGCGTTTCGCAACCACATGACACATGACAGCAGCGTTGCTCCACAAGGTGTTTCGATGGCTGAACACTGCACACTAATGATACAAGCAAAAGCCAGGTGGACGTATTTTGTATTGAACGAGGTTCTGTGTAAAACATGTTCGATACTCACTTGCTCGTTTCCACATCAACGAAAAAAGTCCGCCCATCGCTGTGGTCTACAAGAATCGTGTCCCCATCGTTCACTTGGCCCTCTACCCTCTCCATAGCCGCTGCTCCGCCACACCATACAAGTGTTGCAATTGAGAGAGAATGGGCCGTGTACTAGAGGAGAAAGGGAGTTGTTCCATTTCGCGCGGCGTTACTCGCGAATGAAACGGTTCTACATAAAATGATAAAACGCGGCGTAACCTATTGGCGCTTTGGCGCGTTGGGCGTTGGGCGTGCCGGTTGGCGAGTTGGCGCGTTGGCGCGATGGCACACCTCTCTCCATATAAAGCAAACGCATACATTCGCAAATTCGGCCCCTCTTAGACGCTGCAATTAACACCACGCCGACTGAAGCAAATTGTGGGTACTTCGTATTTCAAAAATAAAACAAGGCAGAAGCAGCGAACAAGGACGAGGACCAACATGGGTGCCCGAGACACACTTTTTATTGCGAGAGCGTACTGCTTGCTGTAGTTACTTGGGGGAAGGCAGCGTCTAGAGCCACCACCTCGTGCCTGGCCTGCAGATTCACGACTGCGTCAATGCCACCACCGCATAATAAGTGTGTTTCGTGGGCTCGTCGTCCAAAGGAAGGGCGAACTGAACGGCCGCCAGGTGTTGCCCTTGGGATTAATCATGAGGGGGAAGGCGGGGTGAGAGTGGCGCGCAAATTGCCGCACCAGCAGGGCGGTGCCACGATTGCTGCCGTTGGTGTAGACAGAAGAAGCGACGTGTAACGGCCAGGTCTCTGTTATCCGATGGACGGACGAAGGACGTGTCGTCTCCGAGACTGACCACGTACATGTATGATGAGAAACAAAGAGTCGCCGGCAACGCCGAGGGGCCGTCGAGGGGATCCAGAAGGATATCGAATGGCGGCGCAAAAGACCATCTCATTGCTACTCGGAGGCTCATTGATGCTGTTCCCACACCTTATAATCGGTGTGAGAGTATCGTAGCGCTCGACCGATTTGCATCAATCCATTTTCTTGACATATCACATATATACGGTCTATGTATATACAAAAATCTACAGGCGACGGATCAACGGCTTCATCATCATCTGATATACGAATCTATACATGGGGTGGTGAAACGTCGTATATAGTCTACCTGCGTACGAAGTACAGTGAGGACAATGTAATAGCGTCGAAAAATAACGGACATAGTAGAAACGGTCGGAGCAGCAGCAGCAGCAGCAGCAGCAGCAGCAAGAAACAGGGTTCGCCGAGGTCACACGGACGAAGATACCAGCACGTACGTCTGTAACAGGAACTCATCAGTATAAACTACCCGACCGAGTTCGAGGCGACAGAGAGCATACCACGCAAGTTCCCACTCTCTAAATCAGAGAGATTGTAAACGCCGAGAAATAAGTCAATGGAAAGGCCTCGTCGAGATATTTCCAGAGCCACATTTTTCGTTTGTGAGTGCCCCCCTTGTTTTTTGGTAACACATTGGAAAACATCTCAGGGGGTGTGTTATCTTGCATGTTCTACTTTATTGTTAACAGTACTTGAGCACGATCGACGTCCAGTCGAGCCGGGGTCATGTCAATCGAAATTGACCCTACGTACTTCAGAATAGTGAAAAAAATCCACTGATGAGCTGACTGGCAGGCGGCTCCACTCTCTTTTATTGCTTCTACATATCTACGGCGGTATACTGCTGTGTTACAGTAGCTAAAATATACGAACGAGCTTAGTGAGCTGGACGGAACTCAAACGACCAATCAAGGCTGGGCGTGGGAGTACCATCGACGAGAGCCGAAGGTAGAAGATGCGATGTTGATCGACACCACAGAGGGGATGGAGGACGGAATCAACGCCTGACGATCAATGCGTTTGATGGTGACAGAGGAGATGACCGCGCGAAGCGCAGGTGTTACTATACAATTCCGCTCCGTCCGGTAGGCATGCGCAGCAGTGGAGAGGTCGCAGTAACGTGAAAGTCGTGGGGCTCTTTGTTTACATTTCAGGACACCCACCGACTGAACGGATAATTGTTCGTTCTGGGCGATGCACTTTTCCGCCGATCAGTGAATGAAAAACCTGGGGTGTGCGGGAGCAACATATCAAAAAATAATGCCCCCCGGTCAGAGCCGGCGCGTCAGACAAATCGGAGTAAATCGGAAGGAAAACGAGTTGATCGTCATGCGACGTGAAGTCGAGATACATGCAGGTGGGACCAGCATGGCGACAGTGTGTATATCGCACTCACCAGTAGATGAGTCTGAGGC
Source organism: Macrocystis pyrifera (assembly GCA_031763025.1). NCBI lineage: Eukaryota > Phaeophyceae > Laminariales > Laminariaceae > Macrocystis > Macrocystis pyrifera. Next base: position 10,685,462 of record JASSKH010000003.1, read on the forward strand.
AAGCGCTACGTATACTGGCTGTACCGTATTCGTAACGAGGCAGCATGAACAGCATGTCTCATCAATTGTCGAGTTGTAAATGGAGCATTTCCAGGGCGAGCGTGAAAGCAAGTTGCGGCAAGCTCAATCGCCAAATATCGTCTGGTGATTATTATCTCGTGCTAGCAGCACCGTGTGTGTGGCATATATATTGTCTATTCGGAGAGGCGAGGATACGCCCACACTGTCAGGGAGGAGAGATCGGCCGGTCGCTGCTAAATATTCATGCGCTCGAGCGAACAGCGGTGGACATCTACGTAGGAGTAGATTGTATTTTCCCAGGCTGCTCGTCGAGCGTTTGAGCAGTGTGCGAGATCCGTAGACGGCGGAGCCAGAGCCGGGGTGGGTCTTTATCGTTGTACGCACAGTGGTAAAGCATGGGCCATCAACCGTGACAATACGGCCTATCGAGACAATACGGCTAGTTCTCCGGAAGCAAAGGCGACAATATGCCAACACCGTCCACAGCCGACGCTACGGCGGGTGACTTGACGTCAAACAGCAAGTGATCCGCAGGGACATTCGGCGAATCGCTCTGACGCTCCTTAGAAATGCCTCCTACTCTGATATCGTGCGGACTTCGTAGCCTCAGCGAGAGGCTTGTTTACCGTTATACTCCAGGGGTGGTGTGACAGCGATACATGCTAGGTGTCCTGAGTGATTTTGTCACACCATTAACACCAGGTGTGAACCACCGAGAACAAATGTCGTCCCTGCCGTGTTCCTACAGAGGACGTTGTTGAGACCGATTATTTGCACCTTTCAGGATGCCACATACGCGTAACGTAACAATCTGCTGGACTGATGCAATGTAGGATTGTCGCCGAAGACTCAGGCTGTCTCACCCGCGAAGAGTGTTGTGTTACATGCCCTCCGCACACGATAGGGACGGGCGTCTTCGACGGCGAATCGCCAATGAGTCTTCTAGGGAGAAACATTAGGAAAAGTGGCTGGCCAAGCATCACCATGCCAGGCAAGGCGTGGAATATATTACAGAACCACAGCCAAACGCGGTGGTGGTAGTGGTGGCGGTGGTGGTAGTGACTACCACTGCACGTGAATAATGGAGTCAAAGGGGGGGGGGGGGGGGTGTCTGTTTTACGTTCGGCTTCCAACATTTCCGGGGGACTCGAAGTCTCTTTTTCACCCACGACTCGCCCCGCCGGGCCCCGGAAATGCGCACCAAGGGTCGGGACGCTTTCTTCACCGGGGTCCATACATATTAAATTTGTTGCGTAACTGCGAGAATATAAATATTATCATAGATTTCTCCTGCTGGGTCGGTCTCCCTCGATCACATTACCCTCCCCGTCTGTACGGACGGCGCCTATTTAGTGCTTCCACGCAACAACAAAAATAGACGAAATATATTGAGAAGGCATTGTCAGCACTATCGGGGCGGCGAAAGGGGCTTGTTTTATCAGGAATTATGATTGTTGTCCCCCCGCGGTTGTGAACGATGTATATATATCGCTAAACGGCGTGTGTGTGGGTGTGGGAGGGGGGGTGTCCCATCTTGCCGTTGCGAAACACCCCACCGGCTCAGTAGAGTAGCCTCCGCCACAGCGTGTGGGATTTCACCGACCTTCTTGCATAGGGGTGCCGAGTTCTGGTGCGGGGCCAGCATTTCTGTACCCCCGGGCCTGAACTGCGATCAACGAGAACGTGCAACGCCGGGAGTGGGAAACCTTGCACGGCGGATGCCTTCAAGGGCGAACGGAAATTTACTGTAGTACGCGCGTGGGAGTAAACCTAATGCATGCCTGTTCGTGATGGGAGCAACACGCTCGGCCATCGACCATACTTATTATGCCTTGGTTCTTTTATCGCAGGATAGGGTTGCGTCAGGAATTGTTTCCTCCATCGCGTGTCGACTCACGTCCACTGTAAACAGTATTAGCGGCAGCCGTGCTTCATGACTGTCTTGTACATCAGCGGGCAGCCCTTCGCGTTCCGTTCGGTAGTAGCAGGTATGAAGCAGGAGCGCACGAGCCATGCCTATTAGTGAACCCCCCCCCAAAAAAAAAAAACATGGTGACATTTTAGTTGTCATACTCACACATCTCTTCATCGTCGTCGGCGAAGTTGTACGTATCACGGGGGACCACAGTAATTATAATCCATCATACATACAAAATAACGATAGATTCCATTTTTTTTACGAAGCATATTGGGTCCTGATTGCCATCTTCCCCCGTAATAGTTGCAGAATACGCAGTGTTTACTAACCCTCTCTAGACTTCAGAGGGCAAAATAAAAATAATAAAGAAGAAAAAAAAAGCGGCGAGTCCAGCAACGGCCACTGCGTGATTGACGGGAAAAATACATGGATCGATTACCCAGCCCAGGGTAATAACCCTTGTAACAAACGCAATTGATTGGCGTCCGAGTTAAAGTGCAAGGAGAAATACAGCGTGAGAAATCGTACGGCATTCCGGGCAAAAACATGATCCTATACCCTTTTGCCGCTGGGCGCTCACGCTGTTCGTACACGGTTGATAATACCGAAAGTACTGCATGTACATAGGTATATTCTAGTTGTTTTGGTCGCTATCCCTTAAGGGGACGCTATTAATAGCACCCTCGGGAATGCGTCGTCGGGTACCCGCGCGTAGGCGTTTCGGCAACACATACATACGACTTGGAATTAGCCGTGAGGGATTTGCAACCAAGATGCGTATTTCGTAGTTGTGCAATCATGCTAATGGAAATTTACAAAAAAATCCTGAGTTTTGTTTGCCCTTTTTTGCACTTTTTGGGCCCAATGACTACTCATCATGGGAACGAGAAGTTTTTCCTGCCGCCACATCTTCGACGACGAGTCCTCGAGGTATATCATCCGCCTGGAGAACAGCAATATTATAGTGAAGACCTTTGCCCCATCTGCAATGTAGCCATTGTGCTATGCTCCCTTGCGTGAAATGAAACCTTTTTTAGTTTTCGCGAGTTTTTGGCGGTACTCGCTCGCAACTTCGAGTACACGAAAACACCTCGTGAGTCGTGTCTGGGTGCCTACGACTGCCGTCTGGTGCACCCGACACCCTCACTCATCTCATCAGGAGCATGCCTCAATTTCGCGGGCTGTAGTTTCCTGTGAGGAACTGTAGCTGCCCGCAAGTGAGGTAGGTGCAAACGTTCAAATAGGGGTTGTTTTTGGTCTCCTTTTGTGCACCCCAAATTTCGACCAACTTCGACCACTGTAGCACCTCTAAGTCGAGGTGTAGGCCTCCGTTGAGAACGGGCGGGATATCATCAACCTCGAGAGAAACACAAGCTGCTGTGATGAGCCTATTTCAAGTCACCGTCGCTCTCTCGTAAGCGCGAACCAGCCGGAGTTCTAAACGCAGCTTGTTCAACCAGAGATGTATTTGTTTGTCCCGATAAAACATCTACCGCGTAGATATTAGAGTGACCGGAAACCCGGGGACCGACCAGGAGACGCCTGCGTCCCTAAAGGGTTCACACCTCGGATAACGTAACACTCGGATAACACTTATCTACGTTATGGGGCCTAACACAGGAACGTGGTAACGTACTAACATAGTTACCACTAGGGGAGCGATCACGGTAACGGGGTAACACAGTGTTAACTGGAAACCCACGAACGTGCACGAGCCTTAACGTTATGTTGCTGCTCGGTCTCGTCCGGCTCTGGTACAGCAGGATCACTATGTTGTGCCGTGATCAGTCCTTGAACTAACACCGTAACACAGCAGTGTCAGGCTTAGACCTAACACGCACGTTATCACTCTATTAATAACATGCCCAGCTCGATATCCGCATATTTACTACTGTAACACGATAACATAACGTTATTGTCGACGCAGCGTTAGACGCAACACGATAACATTATGTTACCCCTAGGAGGAGTGTTGTACATAACACCCTAACATAACGTCACCATGACGCCAGCACTACTAACACATAACATTGTGTTACAGATAACACACTAACGTAACATAACGCAAGGGCCAGCACTACTAACACTACGTTATCTGGACCCCCCATCTGATTGCCTTAGGGTCGGACAACGTAACACTTAGCGTACGTTAGATACGTTACGGTCTTAGCCGGCCCATACGTAACATTATGTTAGGATGTTAGCCTAAATGCGGAAGTCTCTGTAACATTATGCTACGGTGTTACCGTCAGTAAAGATCTGATGGTAACATTCCGTTATCGTGTTACCATAAAAACCAATCCGGGTCTAACTTTATGTTACTGAGTTACCGTTGGGGCCGAAGTCGTTCTAACGTAATGTTACTACGTTACCCTTTGGATCTTTCCGAGTCTAACATGTCACCTGTGTTAGTGGTAAAACAGGCGTGTGGGAGAAACATAGCGTAGCCGTGTTATCCAATTTCGTCGGCATCCCAGTAGGGGATACCTACAAAAATATCCCCGGGGGAGGATAGCATGGCATCCCCGGTAAAAAAAACGACTCAATATTAAAAAAAAAACAAAAAGGAGATATATTTAGGAGAGATCCCCGCAAAAAAAAAAACGCCTCATTTTTTGTGTGGACACCCCGCCAGTACGTTATCCATCTATAACACATTACGTTGTCCATCTATATCGTAATCTGCACACTCGCAAGTGCGAGTTAACACGGCAGTAACATATTGTTGACTTTAGATAGGGGGGTGTACGTTTTCTACTAACTTGTGTCACTACATACGTTGCATACGAGTTAACAAGATTAACATAATGCTGTTAATAGCGTTTTATCGATCATATACGTTATTGTTAAGTGTAAGGCAGTATGGACCTAGGGACCGACTACTGCTAGCAGGTTGATGCCTTTGGCTCTGCTCTGGTCACTCACACGAGGTGCTTGAGGATGGTTTAAGCTCTTGTATTAGTTCCGGTTTGCCTCGCCAGATGTCTTCTGAACGAAGGGGCGAGGCGCTCATGCGGAGCGCCCGTGTTGTTCTCGAGGGGCCTGGGTTCCCGTACCCACACCTCAAGGCGAAACTCTCGCTCAACTGGACAGGTCCATTCAAGATATTAGCCGTCGGCCCTGCGCCTTCCGACTCAACGCCGGACGGCCGCCCGTTTGACGTATGCTACGTTGTTATGGTAGAAAGACTTCCGAAACACCCTCACATAACGTCGCTCGAAACGGACTGCTGCTGCGGCTGATACGGTAACATAATGTTATAACGTTGTGTAGACCATATACGTCATCCCTCTAACGTGTGTTACTATAGCCCCTAGGAATTTCACTAACACACTCCAACATAGTGCTATGTACGCGTTTATTTGGCCGTGCTGTACGTTATCCGTCGAAAGGGTGTTACGGTGTAGCACGAAGAATCCCGCTGACACACAAACATAACGTTACTCGCTACGGGCGGATGCCGCTAACACGGTAACATAATGTTAACGTTTAATTGACCATGTACGTTATCCCTTCAACATGTGACACGATAGCCACCAGGAATTCCGCTAACACGCTACCATAGTGATTCTCGCTACGGGCTGCATACCCTAACAGCGTAACACGTATACTGCGGTCAGTACGAGATCAAGGTAACACTCTAACTTAATGTTACGCGATCGCCCGCCAATATCATAACACACTATAATAACACTATGTTATCACAAAATCCAGAAAATAGTTAACGTAATAACGTAATGTTCCGTTTTTTTTTCGCTGACGCCTAAGAGCCCATCTTAACGGGGAACACTAAATTTCGTTACTTGGAAATAAAATTTCAATTCCAATGAATTTTAATTTGATTTCGAAAAAAAAACGTGTTTGTATCCTATCGGGAAACGGCGCATTCATTGTCAAACAAAAAGGAAATCGAAACAACCTGGAATAACGCAGCGCGTCACACAACGCCCAGCCGACAAACAGCGACGAGCGTAGACGAGAGCGAAGGTTTGCGTTGTCGCGTGCGCGCGGCCGCCAGCATTTTTTTCTTTTTGGTGGCGCAGGATAGGAAGCTATCACTCTCAGGGTGTCTTGGGTGGGCGGAGGGAGCCCTCAAGCGCCACGTGCGGAACAGCAACGGTGGTGCAGCTATCGAGGTCTCGAGCGTATCCTCTGTATTTTTGCTCGTTTGCTCGGTTTTCGTGATGGTTGGCCGATCGAGCAGGCCGAAAAATTGGGCTTGCGGCCGCCATAATTTCTTTAGAGGCGCCACCGCCGGGGTACGGTGTGATATGGTCTGTGGCCGTGGGCGCGGCTATTGCTCATGTCGCCAGTCGTTGAGGTTCGCGTGATATCGCCTCGACGGTGGTCATCGAAGCGGCCAAGAATCACCCCAGACTCCACGGGGGATGTTGACCCACCATGAACATGCTACATCAAGGCTGATCAACTCCCAAATCACACGAAAAAAGTCCCATAAAACTTTTCACTTTAATTGATTTTTTCTAATTTGCCCCTTCGAATCCTGCCTGGTCGCTAACTCTCCGGCCAATGAGATGCAAATTAAATTAGAAAAAAAAAAATCGAACCAAGCAGAAAGGACCAAAAGTCCTCGATAAGATGGGCCCTAACACTACCATAAAACGTTAAGTGTTAACGTCATCCGAGGTGCGAAAGGATTCATTAATACCACTATATACCGAAATATAGGAACCATTTTAAAACCAATATTCAAAAAAATCGTTCATTATATTTAGATACAGAGTGGTGCTGGGTGTACACAACTATTTTTAGTCTCCAGCGCATCAACTCACACGAGCTTTTGCTGCACAAGGCGCTGGGCAGTTCTCCGACAAAAGCCGGCCATCGTGGCAGCATGCAGGTTATTATGTATGGGGTGTGTCTGCCCTTCAACGTCTCACCCGGTGTGCATAACAACGTTGATATTTTTATCTCGCAGAGAAAGGGTGCAGCGTGCAGCATTTCCGTTGCACAAACGGACGAAGGGATGGATACATGGACGGGCGGATGGATAGACGATAAATGATAACAATCGCAGACGTACGTACTTGGTTTGGATTTGCTGACTCAGTGGCTCACTCCGTTGTTTCTCTTTGATAAGCGTACATTTGTCCAGTTGTTGGTGGTGTCTACCGTGCCTTTTTGTACATATTTCCCAGTACGTTTTCGGCCTTTGGGATTTTTAGGTTCGACATACGGCAAAGAAGGTAGTAGTAAGTAAGTGGTTAAGTTATCATGTTTATTTTAATTGATGAATTAGCTACCCGCCCCAACCTAACCCTAACCCTTACTGCCTTGACGCCGCCCGCGACCTGTCCCACACAGCAAGTTCATGGAAGTTGCTGGAGTCAAAATCAGGGGTGACAACTCCGAATTCGGGCAAACCGTAGCGCTCCTGGGTTTCCCATGGCACCTGTGAGCCTAGCAAATATCTCGGGATTACAGCTGTATTGAAACCAAAGATATCAGTAGAAAGCACTTTCAACCCTTGACAGACAGCAACAGTTGCTGCTGTTGCCTTGACATGCCTTGTCTGACACCACACTAAAAGCATGGCCCCACACCCTTGACAGCGCACGTTCTGCGTTGCTTGACATGTCTCCTGGCATCTTTGTTTGATTGAAACTGCACGTTGATTGGGTTGAGTGGTCGGTGAGCCTTCGCCAATAGCCTAGTAGTGGTCGATACCTAGAGATTGACATCGTCGAGGGCATTGATGGGTTCGAATCTCACGTCGAACGTTCTTATTCACGAAAAAACAAATTTGCGCCTGTGTCGCAAGAATGCTCTCGTTGGGCCCCCAACGGTTAGAAGTTGGAACGAGACTTGGGTGCAATGAACAGACGGACACGCACAACCGTTGCATTAAGTTAAAAAACGAAGTCCTACCTGCAAATACTGACGTTCCAAGGGTGGGGGGGGGGCACTCGTTGTCATGTATGGCCGTAGTCGTATGACTATAATATAGACCCTCGCATCCCTACAATGTCGGGACAGCGCACGTTGGTTTTTCACCGACCAAGCAGACAATGATTGAGGGGGGGGGGGGGGGGGTATTCATTTGTTGCTTGCCTTAGTCATTTTGACCGTTGACCACACATCCCTTTCGAGACGGGGCACCGTTCCTACTCCCAATTGAGACGCCTCCAATAATTCGGCGCTCATTACGTTGTTTCCATGTACTACATGAAATATTTTTTGCTAACCGTATCCCCTTCCTTAGGGGGGGGGGGGGGGGCGTACTCATTTGTTGCTTGCCCAGTCATTTGTCCACTGACCATGCATCCCTTTCGAGACGGAGCACCGTTCCTACTCCTGATAGAGACACCTCCAACAATTGGGCGCTCATTACGTTGTTTCCTTATATTACATAGAAACTTTTTGCTTTTCTTATCCCCTTCCTGTTTGGCCTCCTGTGGCCACCATCTATCTCCTAGGATAGCGATCGTTTTCTCGCTGCTATTCATTGTATCAAACTCCTCCATGTCACATTCGTCTATTTTCCTCATCTCCTCTTCTAACACATCCCGTTCCTCCTTGTATATTTCACATTCTCCTACTATGTGAGTTCTACTCTCTATTGCTTTGCCACACGGGCACATCTGCGCATCTACTTCCTCCTCCTCCCGGCTACTGGTGTACCTCTTTCTTCTTTCTGGCAGGTTCAGGTCCCCTACACAAAACCGCAGTTGCAGCGTTTTCGCGAAGTCCATTGGGCCATGCAAATACGTTTTCATTCCTATTCCTTCCCTCAATCCCCCGTATATCTCTTAAGTGTTTTTCCGATTCCACCTTGTTTCTTAGCGCAAGCCTTTCCCTTCTTTCTACCCTTTCTTCTACTTCTGCCTTGTACCTCCCAAACTTCCCGGCGGACATCATCTCTTCTTGGTTTCCCCCTATATCCTTCCATACTTTCTCAACTACGCCATCCCACCTTATTCCAGCTCGCTCTTTTGTTATTTTCTCCCATACAGCTCTATCAACTATGGCTTGCGACCTCTTTTTTGGCATGTTCCTTACTTTGTATTGCCAGTTCAACTTTCTCATGTCTCTATTTGTCTTGAGTGGGTGCATTCCCAGTTCTGCTCTTATTACTGTATTACTAGTCGTACTTGAACATCTTAGGATTTTTTCAGCTGCTGTCGTTAGTACTGTTTCCAACTGTTTTACGAGTTTCGCGTTCCCTTCCCATACTTCTCCTGCATATTCTAGCTTTGGTACTATCACATTCATCAAGATACATCTCTTAATCCTAGTGTCAAGGTTCGAGTCTGTTAGGATCGCATCCATCTTGCCTACTTGTGCCTTACCCTTTCCTATTACCTTTGCTATATGTGTATCCCAAGAGCAGTCTTTTGAGATCTCTACGCCAAGGTATGTATACTGGTCTACGATCGGCAATTCATCTTCTCCCCACTTCCAACAGAAATTTACCGGGTTTATATTATCTTCGTTACAAACAACTACTGCGCATTTCTGACGTTCGCCGTCACCCTCCATTTCCTGGTGTATTCTAGCGCCTTCTCTATTTGTTTCTGCAATCCTTCGGGTGTTTCTGATATCCCCACGAAGTCATCCACAAACATTAATCCCGACACCGTATCTTCCCCTACCGTGACTCCCTGCCTTGCTCCCTCGACTGCTACTATCAGGTCGTTAATATATATCTTGAATAAGTTAGGTGACAACGTACATCCCTGTGCAACTCCTTGTAAAATATCAACATACTTCGATATTTCCCCGTCCATCATCACAGCACTTCTCGCACATTCCGTCATCTTTTTCATCATTCTCCACATCTTTCCTCTGATTCCTATTTCCCACAGTTTTTTCCACAATCCATTTCTCCTTACTGTGTCGTAGGCTTTCTGCACATTTAGAAAGAAACAGTACGTTGTTAGTCCCGCGTCTTTCCTACCTTGAATAATCTTACCTAAGGTGTACACATGGTCTACGCAGCTACGGTTTGGCCTAAACCCTACTTGCCCTTCGCTTATTTTGTCTTCCTTCTCCAACATCGTTCCCATTCTATCGTTCAAAATCTTACAAAATGTTTTGCCTACTGCGCTTAGTAGCGTTATCCCTCTATAGTTCCCCGGGTCAGCCTTGTCTCCTTTCTTGAGTAAGTTTACTACTACTACTTCTCTCCACCTCCTAGGTACGTACTCGTTTTTCCATCTCCAGTTATACAACATAACCATCATAGTAAGCATTCCTTCTCCCCCGTACTTCATAAATTCATTCACTATTTGGTCTGCCCCTGCTGCCTTTCTATTCTTAAGTTTACCTACACACTTCTTTACTTCTTCCCTTGTGAACTCTCTCTGTATCCCTCCCGAATCACTGTCTTCCCTTTCTGATGTATCTACGTCCGCCTCTGCCCACGCAGATTTCCTTCTCGAATTCTGCGTCGAACGTTTCGTTGGCTGTGGATGTTCCTAGCTTTCGGTAATGCTCTACTAGTACTTCCCTTTTCCCCTTCGAACTACTATCTATTTTACCGTTATGTGCTCTTAGAGTAGCTATTCCCGTGTCTGCCTCTCCTGGGGGGGGGGGGGGGGGGGGGGGGGGGGGGGGGGGGGGGGGGGGTACTCATTTGTTGCTTGCCCTAGTCATTTGACCACTGACCAGGCATCCCTTTCGAGACGGAGCACCGTTCCTGCTCCTAATAGAGACACCTCCAACAATTGGGCGCTCAGTACGTTGTTTCCATTTATTACATAGAAACTTTTTGCTAATCTCATCCCCTTCCTGTTTGGCCTCCTGTGGCCACCATCTATCTCCTAGGATAGCGATCGTTTTCTCGCTGCTATTCATTGTATCAAACTCCTCCATGTCACATTCGTCTATTTTCCTCATCTCCTCTTCTAACACATCCCGTTCTGTCTGGTATATTTCACATTCTCTTACTATGTGAGTTCTACTCTCTATTGCTTTGCCACACGGGCATATCTGTGCGTCTACTTCCTCTTCCTCCCGGCTACTGGTGTACTCTTTTTTCTTTCTGGCAGGTTCAGGTCCTCTACACGAAAGCGCAGTTCCAGCGTTTTCGCGAAGTCCATTGGGCCATGCAAGCAAATACGTTTTCATTCCTATTCCTTCCCTCAATCCCCCGTATATCTCTTCTAAGTGTTTTTTCTCCTGGGGGGGGGGGGGTTACCGGGGGTAGAGCGTCATAGGATTCACCCTGGGTGGAAGGATTGGCCAACCCTTCATCAATAATAGCCCTGTTGTGCTGTCCAGGAATTGTCCCTTTTAGGACTTCAGGGGGGTAGGAAGTGACGTCACACGAACTGACGATTACAGCATCGGCCATCGGCCATCATACTTCAGTGAGAGATGATGCATTTGTTTGTGGTGTCCGAACTAAAGTACAACAATAATAATGTTGCACAATTCAAGGAGTCGCAGGGCACACGGGTGCAGCACGACCCTACTCTCGCACTGCTGCGCGCTCACACTCGTACTCGTAGATGGTTCATAATTGACTTCGCTAGGTTCATCGTTGTTTTGATCAATCTCCCTTGCCATGCCAAGTTGGTCCCACGAGGGGTCAATAGATGTATCGCCCGGAAACGTTCGTTATACAGCATCATTCATCTTCAGATGGCAAGAGTGAACTCATAATATTCTGCATCAAACAAACGCACACACCAGGTATCTACTATTATTATTATGCTTGCCTTCCGACAATATAGCGTAGATGCTAGTACTTGGTGGCTTGGTAGGTGGTCCGCGAGCCTATCTAGATTAATTTTGTGGGTTCGAGTCTCACCGAGTGCATGCTCGTAGGGACTTTTCTTGCATTAAAAATTATTAGCGGAAAGCGCGAGAGCGTGAGTTAGCTGTACATTCGATGAAAATCGACGAGCAGTGGGAATGCTGAACCCTATGCGCGATAAAAAATTAAAGGCACGTACCGGGGGGGAGAAGGGACGACACCTGTGACCACGGCTTGTCCAGAAGATCGCTGAGGGTAAAACCTCCTACGAGTTAGGCTGGAAAGTAAGAGTGATGATTAAAAAAACAAAAAAAAAAAACAAAGAAAAATACCTGGTATGCCGTTCCTATATGATACCGAATATCCTTGCGTAAATCAGTAGTATCCCTCATACACTTCTCTGCCAGTCGTTTCCCAATTTCCATTCCCCACACCATTTCATGTTAGCTACCGTTATAGTATATATCCTATTCCTCATCAACGTTCCATCCCCAGGTCATTGGTCGCATTCCTCCGGCTTCTTCCTAGCGGCCTGGCGATCCGGCTAATTTATACATATTATGCACTCGGCGCGAAATCGCGACCTGTGTGGTCACCGAGATGATCTGGAGGAGGCGTTCTTCGCAGATGCCTTTCCGCGCCAGGGACGATATCTACTATTGATAATACTTGTGTAGTATTAATAGGACAAACGACGACTGTTAATATTATGATTGTTACCGCTGCTGTGTTATGTTTGTTTCGTACATGGCATTTTCTAACCATTCTTTTACAGCTACTACACTTGTACAGCAGTAGGGTTAGGGTTTCACCTTTTTTACGCCGAACATTTGTCACTGACGGGGGTTTGCTCAACCGAGGAGCTACGTACGTACGTACCCCGTATACCAGGTATGATATGTATACCTTTCGATCCGATGTCGTATTGTGAGAGATACTTCACTCGCTATTAGGTACCTACAAGTACTACTTACTACGAATTATACTGTAAACATATTGCCTGCTGTGATAGCTTACATATTTCATTTGTCGACGACGGTTTTAGGCGAGGTATACGTATAGAGCGCCTCAAGCCAGGAGCCCAGAATAATGGTTGCGATACCCCTATATACCCTGTACATCCGGGTAACTCGCCGCCTGTAACTGTTTTGTCTGTAGTATTAATAGTAGTTGCCCCGACCTCTAACTCTGCCTGTGTGAGGCCTTTTTTCCACCTTTCGCATTTAATTTCCGTTGGGTGGAGGGGGGGGGGAGTCAACGAACCGGCGCCGAGATACCACAAGGCACCGACAAAGTTATTCTACTGCTGCTGCTTGCTGCACACATTCTTAAAAATACAGCAGCGATTCAACGCGTTTCGCAATACTGCTGTCACAGGTATTACGAGAAACATGTGGGCATACTACATCAGTAAGTAGTAGTAATAATACTGTTGTAGTATGTACAAGATACATTCAGATTCGTTGCTTTCTGTTGTTGCAGTTTGTTGTATTATTATTACGTGGGACCATAGTAAACAGGACCAAATGTTGTTAGTAAAAATACCTAAATATATAGGTTTTTATGTATGCCATAGGTCCTGTTAACTATAGACCCCCGTAATAATAGAATTATTGATCCACGGATCACAAGGAGAACAACGTGTTATACACTACCAGTGGCGGGGGAATAGGGGGAATAAACAAAAATCACATAATCTCTCTCTAGGATAAGGAAGCAGGACGGACACAGGGAGTACTGATGAAGCTGGGTAGAAAGGACGATTTAATGTGAAGACAACAACAACAACAACAACAACAACAACAACAACATCATCAGCATGACAATAGCTATCCTACCGTCAGCAATCATGCCAAACTGCCTCTTTTTATCTCCTTGTCTTCGTGCCTTTCGGATAGCGATGCTAGAGTATTATTGCTCGCGTGCGTAGTGCGGCCCAGGTAGCTTGTTGTAGGAACGGGTTGTCTCTTGATAAAAAATCGGCAAACCCACACATCGGTACGAAAAAGCACCCTGTACCCCGAAATCCGTAACCCGCCACTTTTAGCAACTCCCATCTGTCCTTTCACCGCGATCCAAAGTCATTGTAAAGGTCCGTGACTTTTCCTTTCCTTGGCTACAGGCGTCAACAAGTGTATACTGCATCGGCTAGACACGGGGTGGGACACAGGAGGTGCAGCATACCTGCCGAAGCCTGCAGCTCGAAATTCGCAGAGCTGTTTGTGCACGACGACCAGCAATCAGCATCGAAAAAGAGATGGCCGCAAGATCCGAGCATGGGCTCTCAGGGGAGGAGGGGCAGCAGCAGCAGCAGCAGCAGCAGCAGCAGCAGCAGCAGCAGCAGCAACAGCAGCAGTTCAGCGAGGCAGAACGCAGAGCCAGCACCAAGCTCACCGCGGGAGAAGCTGCCGAGGAGGAAGAAAAGGCGCCGGCACACGACGCTAGCGCCGCCGGTGGCCAAGTGTCATCCGCGGCGGTGGCGGTGGCGGTGGCGGGAGGACCTCAGGCAGGGAGGTCCAAGTCGGATCTCGAGGAGGATGTGCGAACGCTGAGACAGGACGCGACCGAAGGTGAGACAACTGATACAGATCGTGAGTGAGGACGATTCCCTACTGCTGTTCTCCACATAATAATCGTAAAATCGCATAGTCGTACGACCACTACTGCTGACTGCTGCTTCCTCGTTGCTGTAGTTGCTGTATGTACACTCTTGTGCGCGTACAGCTTGGTTATGAATGTGGGAGGGTTTGTCCACAGCGTCGCTGATGCAACAAACACTCGCTGCGTGTGCTGCACGAACCGATCTATCTCTTGCGTCCGGTTCGTCGTACCGATGTGGTGCTGTGGATGAATGAATACTCGTACTACTGCAGTATCCCTCTACGTACGGTACGAGTAAATGCCGGGCTTACTCGTAAAGTATACTTGTGGGTATGAATGAATGCGGGGGCTTGGGCCTTTGCGTCTTTGCCCTGCCTTGCCCAGTGGCAAGAACAATCACAGATTTTATTCGACTATTTACTTCACGGAGACGTATTATCGCACTCACTCGTAGTTCCGCACTCCGCACAACAGTCCAGCCGTTTCGGTGTCCGTTATCGTACATCCTCTCCTACCTATACACTCTGCTCGTAGAATATGTGCCTGTACGAGGTACGTGTAACGTGTACTCGTAGCTCGGTGTAAATAGGCCGACTACACGTGTACGTACGTGAAAGCCTGCGAGAGCATGTATATACGAACGAGTAGGGCACATCCAGAAGTATCATACATATGTATGCTCGTAATTTACCGTGATTTACCGGTATTATTTATTTATTCATTTATTTCTCTAGTACGGGGGACCATAGTAAATAGGACCTATGGTACACATAAAATTCTATATATTTACATATTTTTGCTCACAATATTTTATTCCATTTAGTATTGTCCCTCGTATTAGTTATTTTTCGGCTCTCAACTGCTCTCAACTCTGCTGGTTTTACGCTTGTTCATGGATTCGTATCGTCGGTGTCTCGTCTCCTTTCCGCCTACCGGTATGTATCTCGTACGCTCTCTGGCTCGCCTGCGAATATACCTAGAAGGTTGGTGTGGTATGTACGAGTACGATATGAGCGTTGTGATCACGGATTTTTTCATGTTTGCCCTCGATTATGACGTGTAGGAGTATGTATGTCATTCGTACTCGCACATGCGTACCCTCTGGTATACACAAGCAGCAGCAGCAGCAGCAGCAACAACGGCCTCTCGTAAGGCCGCAACGCCGCAACGCCGCAACCCACAAAATAAATGCGCCTGGAATTTTGAAAAAAATCAATAGTGCTATTAATATTAATACGACCCGTAGCCTGTGCGCTGTGTACCCGACCACCACTACTATTAATAGATTACCCCGTCCTCTGACTGGCCCGGACCCAAGGCATCAGGGCAACAGACGCCCTGGCAGCAGGAGATGTAAGAGAAAATGCAACACACTCCTGAGCCTGTTTTCAGGTTTCTTGTGAGAGGGACGGCGGATATCTCTTGTATGCAGGAAGAAGAATCAGCATCGCACGGACTGTGGGTAGAGATACGGACAATGCCTGCTGACTCGACACGACGCTCCACCATCCACAAACCTCTCTTCGTCTCGTACGTCGTACGTCGTACGTCGTACGTGGCCGAGGAGTCCATAGCAAAAGTCCTTCGGCCTTCTGCGAACACCGAGCAGGCAAAAATGGGCAGTAGTCTAGTCATCACATGATATCATACCGGATCAACCTTCTCATAACCTTTCCTTACGTACGTACCAGGTACTTACTGTATACGTGCACAGCATGCACTTGCTTGTTGCTGTTGTTGTCGCACACATCACTTTTTTAATAGTTCGAGTATTATTAAATCAGTGTTGAGCGTTCCAAGATTTCGATGCAAAAACCTAAGAAACGAAGAATCCCCCCCCCCCGGGGCGCACAATAGTTGCAGAAATCGGCATCCATGTTTGCAGTGATGATATAGATAATAGATAATGCTCTCCTCCCTCCCCCGCCCGCTCTGCACTCTGCACTCTGCACCGCTCACGAAACGGAAGTGGAACTGCCGCACCCCCGCTCCTCTCGGAAGAAAATAGAAACGCTCTTGTTGCGCGTAGTCTACTATGCTGCTTGTAGACTGCAGACTTGATTATTAATATTATGAATAGTAGCATGTATCACGAAGTATGTTTCATACTTGTTGCATTGGTTTATGCTCGATCGAGTACGACTGTGTTGGCACGATTCTTCCAGACCACGGAGTTGACAACAGCAAGCGGTACGATACTGGAGATTTTACAGAGTAGAGGCAGGCGTATAATGGGCATCGTCCATCGCACACCCTCGTATCTCCACTCTCCACCCTGTTCGCGTCGTACGTACGTACGTACGCACGCACGCACACGTATCGTGTTTACTCGCAGTTAGACTACCCTAAAGAGCGTTAGACTATTAAGATTAACCCTTCAAGGACTGCAGTCCCATTTTTGAGATAAAGCACTGGGAGTTAGACTGGTTTGTCCCCGAACAGGAGACTCCAGTTCTAAAGGGTCTATGTAACAGAGTGGCGTAAAATAAATATTATAGCGTTGAGTTCGCGCAGGCAGGGAGGGGTTCGATCGATTCTCCAGCGCTCGTTTTGTCTAAAACGGCGACGGCGAAGGATGTTCACAAAGTCGAACAACTACTACAGCGGTATGTTTTCGGAAGGCTCTCCCGACCAGATCTTGTCCGAAAACACCTCAACCCTTTTAGAACGGCGGTCCCGTTCCGGGGGACAAACCACACTGATTCCAAGTAGTTTGTCCCCAAACGGGACTGCCGTCCTGAAAGGGTTAATGTTCGGTATTGACCACTTGACCTTCTGGAAAATTTGAGGGGTTAAAAATTGATCGCCCCCCCCTGTGTCTGTGTGAACTAAGCGCTCGTTACGGCGGTAGGTTTACACGTGTCGTCTTTGACGGTAACGTGCGTATTTTGGGGCTTGGTTTCGTTCACGCCATTGCGTCCGATGCTGTCCTATTAGTAGGATACACTATTTTTTGCGACGTGTTTGTAGGCCTGGGGTGACAGGATGAGTGCCCCCTTGTCTCCCATCTCCAACTCCCCACTCGCAAACTCCGGCACCCTTCGCAATCCGTCGTTTGCCTATTGTATACGAGGCGTTCTACGATAGAGATATCACGTTTGGGAAACAAACTTTCTGAGCCACCACGGCGTCCTTGCCGGTCGCCAGTTGAAGGAAGGATGATGAGTATGTAAGACCTATGCCAATGGAAACACGAAGTCCAAAAGTTTTCTTCCAAAAAGATTGCTTCAAAAAATAACGGCCGAAAGTATCCTCGTACCACCGCTGTGGGAAAAAAGGGAAAAAAAAATGCTTGATTTTTCTTCTTTTTTTCTTGTAACGGCTGCAGGCGGCGCAATTTGTTTTTTGTCGTTGCAATTTGTCAACACGCTAATAAAAATCAGCTCGTGCGACAATAGACGCTCGATCTCGATATAGACTCAGCGCACGGCCAACCCGCTTGGTGTCGGGCAAGGCCAACAAGTATAGATGGCGGCCTCGAAGATAGAAGGTGGATCCATGGTCTAGGGCGCGAGAGCTTGCCGGCGGCGTCCTACGGTATCCTCCCGAACCTGAAAAAAGGCCTGTTTTTTGCCATTCGAGACGGATCGAGAAACTTTGTCATTCGTTTTGTACACACGAGCGGCTAATTGTTTTTTATCGTACGCCTGGCCAGCGCCCGCCACACGTCACATGCCATTGTGTGAACATGGTGCCCCTAGGGTGGGTCGGAGCCCCTAGCGAGCGCACTCCGTTCAGAATTCATGACGCAGTCGTTGGTTTTGTCGATCGATGTCTGTCGAGGATTCGGAATCTCGCCGCGTCGAACCAAGCATCCGCCTGAGTTTTTCTGGAGCCGATCTTGGCCCAACGTCGGCCCCAGAATTGTTTTTTTCGGGCTTTTTCCAAAAGTTTGGAGCTTTCCGTCTGAAGAAACGGGCCCATAGCAAAGTTGTACCTGAACAGTTCTGACGGGTATCTTTGGAATTTAAACTTCTTATGGAAACTTTGCGTTTCCATTGGCATGTGTCTAACTTGTGCTCCACATTGCTGGGCATAATGCGTACGTACAAGTGTACGAGTACGAGATGCGTGTAGCATCAGTCGTATTCATATGTTTTGTCTCCGTTGAATTCCGCTTTAAAAATTAGGGCGGACCTCTATCGTAGAACGCTTCATATCTGGCAATACAGCACGCACGCTCGCTCGCTAGCACGCTCGCTCGCTCGCCGATTTTTTTCATCAGATAGGCGTTGTAACTCACATGAACTACGTCGTCGAATTGCATGGTACTGGCTGTACTGTATTACAGCAGTAGTACGAAACGATCACGCCTCTCTACGAATAGACTACGACGAGTATTCACGTTCACCCCGTACGAGTACTCGGGAGTCTTCTGCAGCAGTGTATGTACAACGATGGACGATAGCACGGTAGTGCTCGAAGCCGTTAACTTGCTGCGAGCCGCGATAACGGAAATCCCACATGACTACCTAGTACTCTATCTCCGAAACGTGTACCACAGGTGTGGTACATGATGCGCGTCATGTGATCATGCGTGGCAGCAGCAGCCGCAAAATCCGCCATGTGCGTATGGCAAATTTCTTCAGGAGCGCCCGAATAAAATGATGCTGTGCTGTCCTAATGAGGGAGGGGTTTTGTCACGGATCTGCGATCAGGGATTTTCTTCCCCGATGGTGACGTTATTTCCGGCCCCAGGCTCACGGCGGCCACCACCCCGACCGGGAACTCTTAACCAGGTTCATTCTTATCGGAGAGCTTTTTTTTCCAAAGTTTCCAAAGTTTGGAAATAATTGGAGACATGTATCAATATACGGAGGCGTTCTGTCACTATTCGTGAAATTCTCCAGAAGCAAAAAGATCATGTTTGTTAAATTTCACACATTTGGAAAAAAAAAAACAGGAAAATCTGGAAGATTAAAAAAATTGCGCGAAAAAAAACATGGAAATTATGGAAAAAAAGCTCTCCGATAAGAATAACTCTTAACTCTGACCCTCACCCTCACCAAAGGCGTGCTTGGCTGGTTGGGTGTGCCAGCTTGTCCTTGTGCTCGGAAAGGCTCTATTTGCTGTTCGGGCACTTCTAAGGAAGTCTGCCATACCTATGGCGCGTGTACGGCGGCACGTGTGGCAGCGGCAGTGCGGCAGCATTTCGAAGCTCTCGTACGAGTACTCGTGTGGTACCAGTGCATACATACGGCAACGGCATATGATACGATCTCATCAGATCGAACGAAATTAGGTGCGGAGGTTTTACGTACCTTTTTTTTTTTTTTTTCTTTTACCGTTTATCCTTTATCGTCGGACTCCGGGTGTACGGGTAACGCACATCTGGGAGTAACGGCCTAACCACCGCCCATGCCCGATGATATATGCCCCTCGTATCGTATCATATTTACGTTGCAACCTCCGAAAAAATGTTTCTCTGTTTTATGTATTTCCCCTATTTAGACGCTCACAGCTTGTGCTCTGCTGCTTCAGATCTTGTCTTCCTCGTATTCCTGTACGGACTATTAATATAAATAGTATACCCCGCATGAGGCCATATAAAACTCGTCGTACGCGCGGTGGAAGTATCACTAGTATATAGTATGATACACACAGCCTGCAAAGGTGATGAAGTATCACTAGTATATAGTATATAGTATATAGTGTGACACACACAGCCTGCAAAGATGATGAGTTTCGACGAAATCCTCGATCTCACTCACAGCTGTTGTTGTTGTTGTTGTTGTTGTTGTTGTTTTTTTTTTTTTTTTCAGATATCGATGCATAACTGCTGCCGTAAGGGCCAACGAATAGGAGCCGCTTGCTGTTGCCACTTTGTGCACTTTTGCTGCGCTTTTTCTTCTCCTTTTCCGTCACTATCTATCTATATTTTTTTCGCTCCGAGATCTCCAGCTCCCTCCCTCCCCCCCTCTCCCTTTCGCATCTCTAAGACCTCTTGTTGAATCAGTTTGGGAGATCAAACGGGGGGGGGGGGGGGGGGAATTGCCGATAAAAAGTGACGATGATTACAGCATTGGCCGCTGCGTGATTGGGGGGGGGGGGGGGGGGGGGGGCGTACTCATTTGTTGCTTGCCTTAGTCATTTGACCACTGACCACGCATCCCTTTCGAGACGGAGCACCGTTCCTACTCCTGATAGAGACACCTCCAACAATTGGGCGCTCATTACGTTGTTTCCATTTATTACATAGAAACTTTTTGCTTTTCTTATCCCCTTCCTGTTTGGCCTCCTGTGGCCACCATCTATCTCCTAGGATAGCGATCGTTTTCTCGCTGCTATTCATTGTATCAAACTCCTCCATGTCACATTCGTTTATTTTCCTCATCTCCTCTTCTAACACATCCCGTTCCTCCTTGTATATTTCACATTCTCCTACTATGTGAGTTCTACTCTCTATTGCTTTGCCACACGGGCACATCTGTGCGTCTACTTCCTCCTCCTCCCGGCTACTGGTATACCCCTTTCTTCTTTCTGGCAGGTTCAGGTCCCCTACACGAAACCGCAGTTTCAGCGTTTTCGCGAAGTCCATTGGGCCCTGCAAATACGTTTTCATTCCTATTCCTTCCCTCAATCCCCCGTATATCTCTAAATGTTTTCCGATTCCACCTTGTTTCTTAGCGCTAGCCTTTCCCTT
Organism: Macrocystis pyrifera; assembly: GCA_031763025.1. Classification (NCBI taxonomy): domain Eukaryota; class Phaeophyceae; order Laminariales; family Laminariaceae; genus Macrocystis; species Macrocystis pyrifera. The sequence goes on from JASSKH010000003.1 coordinate 10,706,366, forward strand.
CTTTCTACCCTTTCTTCTACTTCTGCCTTGTACCTCCCGAACTTCCCGGCGGACATCATCTCTTCTTGGTTTCCCCCTATGTCCTTCCATACTTTCTCAACTACGCCATCCCACCTTATTCCAGCTTCTGTCAACTATGGCTGGCAACCTCTTTTTTGGCATGTTCCTTACTTTATATTGCCAGTTCAACTTTCTCATGTCTCTATTTGTCTTGAGTGGGCGCATTCCCAGTTCTGCTCTTAATACTGTATTACTAGTCGTACTTGAGCATCTTAGGATTTTTTTTTTTTTAGCTGCTGTCATTTGTACTGTTTCCAACTGTTTTACGAGTTTCGCGTCCCCTTCCCATACTTCTCCTGCATATTCTAGCTTCGGTACTATCACATTCATCAAGATACATCTCTTAATCCTAATGTCAAGGTTCGGGTCTGTTAGGATCGCATCCATCTTGCCTACTTGTGCCTTACCCTTTCCTATTACTTTTGCTGTATGTGTATCCCAAGAGCAGTCTTTTGAGACCTCTACGCCAAGGTATGTATACTGGTCTACGATCGGTCAATTCAATTCGTCTTCTCCCCACTTCCAACTGAAATTTACCGGGTTTACCTTATCTTCGTTGCAAACAACTTCTGCGCATTTCTTGACGTTCGCCGTCACCCTCCATTTCCTGGTGTATTCTAGCGCCTTCTCTATTTGTTTCTGCAATCCTTCGGGTGTTTCTGATATCCCCACGAAGTCATCCGCAAACAGTAATCCCGACACCGTATCTTCGCCTACCGTGACTCCCTGCTTTGCTCCCTGCCTTGCTCCCTCGACTGCTACTATCAGGTCGTTAATATATATCTTGAACAAGTTAGGTGACAACGTACATCCCTGTGCAACTCCTTGTAAAATATCAACATACTTCGATATTTCCCCGTGCGTGATTGGGGGGGGGGGGTAATAGAAATTGATGTCCGAGCTACAGTGGTTGGATGAAAGGAGTCGCGCGGTGCGGCCGCAACATCACCGTACCCTATATACCCGTGACCCGTGCTGCTCATAGACGATAGATGCTACGGGGGACCTGAAAAATAGCACCTACGGTACACACAAAAACCTTTTTATTTCCCTATTTTCACTGACAATATTTGGTCCTACAGTATGTACTATGGTCCCCCGCAAATGGCACGCAAAGCTGTCGTCGTTTTTGGTCGTTGTTTCGGAGTTCCTGAAGAATTCACTGATAGTGTGCTCACTGCTCATATTTCAGCAAGCCACCCCCCGTTCCCCTCCCCTACCCCGAGGCGCGCCTTCGTCTTTTTATCGCGAGAAGAGTCCGGCGTTTTCTTCCCTCGCTGACTCGTGTCGACGTGCGTACATACGCTGCTAGGCGCTACGTGCCTGCTACTGTACAGCCAGCCGTACTCAATTTTTTTTGCGCAAGAGAAAATTCCCGAGTGGGCGGGATTTGGAGTCACTCAATCGGCCGATTATTCGTCACGAAGATAAAACCATTTACTACGGGGAACCATAGTAAACAAGACCCCTTATGTTCACAAAAACTCACCCATTCCAGTGTTTTTACCAAGCATATTTGGTCCTGATTACTGCTGATTTATGTTGCCCCGTATTAATGGGGGGGGATCCTACTGCTGCAGTAGTCAGACCCAAATATGATGAGTGAACACAGGGGGATACCTGGTTTTTGGGTATATGATGGGTTCTGATGATTATGGCCTCCCGTCATACGTATTACTGTAGTATTAATAGTATGATCACTGGGGGAAATAGTAATGAGTGCCTACTATATGGTGCGTCAACATAGGGGAGTACATTTTTTGGGGGGGTGAATAGTGGATTCTGATCACTGTTAATATGCCTCCCCCGGTGACAGTTCACGGGGACGACGGCTACATCCCATTGACCGACATGATATTCGGCGATGAAACTTTCCTGCCCTGGGTAAGTTTTTATACAAGACTATCATGACGTACCGTACATACACTTGAGATAACACACCCCCTCGGACGACTTTCAAAGCTGGCTTTCTCGACAACCGGGAGATCGTACTGGGTACGACGAGCGATGCATGCATAGTATCTCTTGTGTCATAGTCTGGTGTTCACAGCTTGTATCTCTCAGTGTAGGATGAAGAATCTACACGGGGCACTCGGGTGTGCTGGATGTCAATGGGTAAAAATACACACACATGTTTTAACTTCTGATGTTGTACCATGCATGTCGTGCGTAGTAGTATCGTGCGTAGTACCTGGCATTAAACCCGTCCGTATTTATATGGTATACGTGGCATCGTAATGGTACTGCTTCTGTAAGTAAGTGTGCAAATGTGTACCTGGAGCAAATGATCAATGTTGAAATTGTTCATGTTAACAGTCAGCATTTTATGTCGGCATGGGCATACCAGGTATATATCGGCGTGGTGATGAGGACTGCTGTGTGCGTCAATCACGTTCACGTTCTCTGGTCGGTATTTAATTTATCTATACTACGTATGGTATCTCCGGTCCTCTCCTCTCTCGTTCCTCCTCTCTCCTCCCTCCTCCGTTTGAGGGATGAGGTGGATTTTGCGCAGCTACTCCCCGTATGCTCCATATCATACTCCGAATACGCTCTGAGCATCGAGAGCATTCATTTCGTGTCGCGAACACTGAGAGTATTTTAGTACCGACGACCGAAATACTGCGGGTGTTGGCAGTTTGAGCACGTAACTCACGGCCTAAATACTGCGAGGACTGCAAATGTCTTCAGAGCACCAGTAGCAGTCCTTGGGACTCAGCCATTGACTCGAGAGTCCCGAGTCCTTCGGAAGTACCGAGTCCCCAGAGTACCAGAAGCTGAAGTGATCTGAGTCCTCGCGAGCCCCAAAGGTACCAAAAGCTGAAATGAATGAATCCTCGCGAGTACCGAGCCAAAGCGTTAAGAAAAAGAGAAAAACGCGTTCTTCTGGTTCTTCTGTGTATTTTTGTGATCGCCCTTGAAGAAAAACTACAAAAAGTTACTACAAAAAGTTGTCAGAATACCATTTACCAAGTCATCGGGACTCAGCCGTTGACTCGCGTATCCGAGTCATGTGGAAAATACTGAGTCCCCATGGCCCGAGAAGCTGACGTGACTGAGTCTTCGCGAGTCGACAGGGTACCATGAGCTGAAATGACGGAGTCCTTGCGAGCCCCCAAGGTACCAAAAGCTGGAATGATTGAGCCCTCGCCAGTCCGCAAGGTACGGAGGACTGTTGCGACTGAGTACTCGCGAGTCCCGAGGGTACCTAAGGATGAAATTACTGGTACTCACTAGTACTGGTACTCTGACGACCTCTGGAGAACTGGCTGTATCCGTCCTACGGGAACCACTTCGAGTACCGGCAGTACCCGCAGCACCGAACCCCGAAACGCTTTAGGTACAGGCAGCACCCGCACTACGAAACCCCAGCGTACTGCTTTATCCGTCCCTCTGTTGATGGTGTTACCGCTGCGACCGGTAGAAGTTTACTCCCAACCCACACTCCTCGGGAGCATCTATCTGTGTACGGTATCATACGGGTTCTGTGGAACGTAGATGAAACGATCGAAACGGTGCCTTTATTAGGTGCTCCCTGCATACTTCTTACCCCGAGTACACTGGGAGTATTTGGAGAGTATTTGCGGTAGCAGAGCGAGTACTCGCAGGACGGGCAGTACTAGCGGTCGAAACGCAATGCAGGACCCTCGCGAAGTACAGTACGGCGGGTACTGGCAGTATCCGCAGTGTCCAATTTCCGAAAGGCTTGCGGTAGAGGCAGCATCCAGACTACAGAACCCCCGAACCACTGCGAGTAATCGCAGTCTGAGCAGTATCGAACGCTGAAATACGGCTGTAAAATAGTACTCGCCCTGTCTGCAGCATTCGCCCGCGCCCTCCCCCCCCGCTCGAAAATACTTCTTATTACCATACTTCCTAATTATTAATACCATATCATACTGCTGTAGGGACTTTTTCTTGCCTAACAAATTGATAAGCGGAAAGCGCGAAAGCGTGAGTTGGCTACATTCGATGAAAATCGACGAGCAGTGGGAATGCTGGACCCTATGCGCGACAAAAAATAAAGGCACGTACCGGGGGGGAGAAGGGACGACACCTGTGACCACGGCTTGTCCAGAAGATCGTCGAGGGTAACACTTCGTACGAGTGGGCTGGGAAGTAAAAGTGATGGATAAAAAAAAAAAAAAAAAAAAAAAAAAAAAAAAATACATATCGTATCTGGAAATTTGTTTTTGTGTCGTTGCACCCTCTCGGCGTATGTATGTATGTATGAAATACACAGCCGCTGCATACATCTGAGTCGCTGAGTCTTGGTAGAGTTGCGCAGGAACCATGTGTTCGCAGATTATTACTATTAATATTAATGGTACCGCTAGGATGTAGGGGCACTACACTACGACCGGTATAGATAAGCACGAGAATGAATGCGAGTGAGCGAGCGGAACACGACTACCGGTTTGGGGTATGATACATACGTACCTGGTACGACGAACGTAGAGCGTACTTCTTACTACTGCTGCTGTACGTGTACAGCAGCAGTATCTATACGTCGTGGTGTGGCTCTGTGATGATATCAATTCATTTTCATTGGGAAGCCAAGCCAAGCCAAGCCAAGCCAAGCCAAGCCACCCCACACTTTCTCTAGGGCGATCTTCTATTAATAGAACCACCTGCTGCCTGCTGCTGCGCGTATCACACCTGTTCGTGCATCGATAGAAGAATATAGCATACAGCGGCGGTAAGCACGCGTAGCACAGCGATTCTTACTTCCAAAATGCTATCAATGACACGAGGAAGCACCTACAAAACGGCCGCACCGCCAACAATGACCGCGCCATGAATGCACGGACATCTCTTTTTTTTTTTTTTTCTTTTTTTCTTTTTTTTAATGCTGGTTTGCTGTTTTTTTTACCGTGCCTGCATCCATCCCCCCGTCGTCCTCACTCCCCCCGGCGGAGGCCGCGGCGGAGGAGGTGGGACGAGCCCGGAGCATCCCCTATTAATGTAGCTTTTCGACCATTATTACTATACGTTCATACAGCACAATAGAACGAGTCGACGAGGGGAGAAAGTGCTGAACCTTACTCGCTACGAAAACGCAAGGGACGTACCATACGGGTAGGGGGGGGGGGGGAAAGAGTCTACTGAGACACTGGAGCTGAGTACGATAGCGACTATTATTATTATAGTGCTGTAGGAGGGAGCAGGAACAAGAAGGGCGACGATGTGAATGGGATGGGGGCGGAAAAAAAAAAAAGGAAAAGAAAAGAAAAAAAATGCTCCGCGGTCTACAGGAAATTGAAAAATAAAAGCCAGCGACTGCCCTCGAAAGTATGTCTGTTCTATCGTGAATCGCGACATGTTTGTGGAGTGTTGGAGGTGTTGACTGCTACGCTGCTTGCTGGGTCTGTCAAGCAAAATAGGCCTGCCCACCACGAGTACACACATCTTCCCCGACTACTCACGATATTAGCCGCGCAGTGAGTCTTAGTACTTGCTGTTAATATTGATTATTAATGAGTGTAATATGGCCTGCCACTACGACTCCTCTTGTAGTTCATGTTACCTTCGCCGATGCACTGATGCGCAGCGGAGGAACTATCACCCCCCCCCCGCTGGCTGACCTCGAAATATGCGTGTTCAGTGTTCAGTGTTGTTGTCATACCATGCTTAGCGATACGTACGTACGAGTATATCTGATATATCGAATCGGAGCTGTGTGAGGTTATAATGTGAAGAACACACACATGACGTTAGCAGGTCAGTCATTTTCAGCTACTGCTTGCTGCTGCGTCACTATGCACTTGCTGCTGTTTCTGCTGTTGCTGATGATGATGATGATGACGATGCTGTAGAGACCCCGTTAGGCCATACCATGATACAGCCAGTATAATGTCGAGGAGAACAGTTATCATAATGTTTTATCTTGTGTCTAAATACCTGAAATTATTAATAATAGTTCACAAAAGTAGTGGGGTGCTGCTGTGCCAGGTATATACCTGGTCGTCGTTAATTTTGAAATGTGAAGAGTGATGAGCATGGTCAATGAATGTTCGAAGTTGTGATGGCACATAACACGGACTAAGTACTATATATCACCGATGCGTAACTGCTGTTTCGTGAAGTAGGAGGCGCGAGTATCGGCGCCTGTGGGATCTTTAAGTTGGCAACTCCCCGACATTAATTCCGTGCTACAGCGTGCACCAGTCCCCGACATACATTCCGTGCTACGTACAGCTTTCAGCACTATTAGTATCAACGATACGATTATTGCGTACCTTTTGTTTCGTTTTTTCTCCTGTCTGAAGGCCTGCGACCACATAGTTATTACCGGTGATAATTATCTCTCTAGGATAAGGAATCAGGACCGAGTCTGGGTGTACTGGTGTAGTCGGGTGGGTTGAAGCTCTGTAATGAGAAGACAACACACACCGCCATGCCTAACGTGCACGAGTAGAAAGAACGGTTCAATGTGAAGAACACACACCGTACGCACGTAACCTGTCCTATACTATCTGGTATCAAGTACTACTGCCGTAGTTCTTTCTTTTTCTTTTTCTTTTTCTTGTTCTTTTTCGGTTTGGTTTTTTCGTTGCTTCTCTTTCTTTATGGTGTATTTTGGTTGCTGGCGTATGTATGTATGTTGTGTCGGCCGCACCTAGCGCGAAGGCATGGTATTGCGAAGGCTATTTATGCATTACGGTGTGTTATCTCTGTGTCGTAGTCTGTGACCACAGAGCTCGTATCTTTCTAGGGTGAAGAATCAGCACGGACACTTGGCTTGCTGGATGTCGACGAGTAGAAGAACGGTTTAATGTGAATAACACACACACACAGTGTCTGGAAACAACGTACCTGGTACAAGATATCACTCGGACGTTCGTATGCAAATAAGTCTAAGCTGATTTTTCACGTAGCGACAATGGGGAAAGTGCAAAAACGCCGAGCGATGCATCTAGATATGTATGGAAATATAACGTATGTCGACGAGATATTTCCTGTAGCCACGATGTGCGTTGTGCGTGCCCCCCATAAGGCCTGTTCAGGAGGAAAAGCGACTTGGAAAATCATCCTCTCTGGGAGGGTGTTATTTCGCGCGTTATATTCAAGTCCTTGTCCGATATTTGTTTGTAAGTTCGTAGTTTGTGTGATATCTGGCACTTACGTATCGCTGTGTATTGTTAGTTACTGCGCTGTTGCAGCCACCACGTATGATGCCGCCCGAAAGTTTCAAGCCCTGAGCCACCATACAATCACACAATTCCTTCCGTCCTTCCGTCTGTTTATTCATTCAAATTGTTCGTTTGACGGTTTAACCCTCAATAATATATTTTCCAACATTTTTTTTTTTTTTTTCCATATACGTCCGTATTATATCGTATGGTACTTGGTTTTTTGCCAGTATGTTACCATGATTTCACCTGAAAATCGGCTGTACGTATAAAGAGTACCATACGTTATCATACTTCTGACATGATACACGTCGTAGAGCATGATATGTTATTGCATTATTTAATTTGTTTTCGGTTCGATGGATGCAGGCGGGCGTGTCCACTCCCTGTGTGCAGTATAATATGCTCGAAGACGGTATTAATTAACACCAGGTATACATTAGATGAAAAGAGAAAGGACGGAGGATCGCTCGTCCTCTCAGACGTGGAACAACAGCACTGAGCAGCATTGTCACATTAGCACCCACACCCAGCCAGCATCACGGCACCACCAGCACCGCCAGCAGCAGTCGTCATCTCGCAACTGGAACGACGAGGCACAGTTATCTGCACCGTGCCAGCAGTACCTATATACAGCGGTACACCAAAAGCATCTGCCTCCACCCAGCCGAGAGTCTCGGGATGTGGAGTGATGTGCCATGTTTTTTGGGGTGTCTGGGTTTTTCAGGTATGAAAACGCTTGAGCAGTACGCAACATGTTCTACCAACCAGTACCCGCTGTGCAATACCAGGTAGTATTTAGATAGATGGGAGGAGTAGTAGCCGATGATGATATGGATGTGTATGCAACCAGCACGACTCGAATCATCATGGCATGATGTGGATATGTACGATGCATATCATGTTTGTCCTGTAGCGTGTCTATCGGGAGTATACCAGTTTTGCGTGGGACGCAGGAATACTCACGTACTGCTGTTGCTGCTGCTGCTGCTGCTGCCCACTTGAAAACGACAACAACAACAACAACAACAACAACAACAACAACAACAACAACAACAACAACAACAACAACTAGGCAGTTCGTTGTACGACCACCTATACGACGATTGCTGTTGTTGTGCGATGAGCAGGTCGTTCTGATTACTCGTAGCGATGATGGTGATGGTGATGTTGTGGGTACCCGTTTCGGACTAGATTTTGTGTGTGTTTATGTCACAGCTCCTTTCTTTTTGCCGTTATGTCTTTGTTTGCTCGGGAGTACAACTGCAGCAAGCAAGCAGTGAATGATGCACCAAAGCGTGGCAAATTTCTTTCGAAGCATTTCGTAGCGGTACGCATGAAATTCACGAGCACCAGCATGACACTCGTGCGAGAAGAACTAGACTTGTGATGCACCGAAAGACATGCGACATACCGGTACGTGTGTGACGCCTGAAGCAAGAACGAACTACGCAAAATACTCTCATACCTCGTATGACATGTAGCAGTAGGAGCAGCCGGAGTGGGTTCCGAACGAACAAGCTCCTATTGATATCACATCATATCAAGAAATATGATGTACGAGTACACAGTAGTAGCAGCACGAGTAGTAAGTACTACAGCAGTAGGTACGGCAGCTCTCCCTCTCAGGCATCTCCCGCCCAGGAGAGCTGGAATGGAGAGTTCTACGTACTATTTGGCAGTGGTCTGCAGGAGGCGGCGCGAGCGCCAGCGAAAACTATTAATGGAGACCCGGCCGTTTGTCTAACATGTACCTGGTACCCCACTGCTGCTACTGCTGGTGCCGCTGCTGCTGCTGCTGCTGCTGTATCCCAACTCCTGCTACAGCAGTAGTAGGTACACCTTCCGCCGTTGGTTGCATTTTGTCAGACACGGGTGTATTTTCGACCAATGAACTGGGAAAACGCCACCAGATATTTCCTCTTTGGTGTTTTCCTTCCTTGCATCAGAAGAGTACCAACCGTCAACACCCACGAGTAAATACGCATTTTAATAGTATATTATATAAGCAGCATACTATTGATCTTACATTGCTGTACGAGTATTAATCTGAAAGTCTCAATAAAGAACGAAGTCCCTAAAGTCTTGAATTTGCCCGCCGCTATGTACGTACTGCCTGTGCGAGCACGAACTTTTTTTTTTTTTTTTTTTTTTCGTTCAAGCAGCTTGCAAGCAAAATGCCGCCCTGCGGGTTGGCAAAGAGCCATTTTGTTGGGGGTTACGGGCGGTGTTCTGTGCTACGTACTGTCTACCAGGTACCAGGGTATGAGCCTGGAGCTACGATGGCATAACTGGTAGTCTCATACATGGGCTACACATATTTACATGTTTGTATTATGTAGATATATGGCCGTGAAAAATGGAGATAATATCACAGCCCGTAACTGACAGCAGTAATATGTACCAGGTGTGATATACCAGGTACGATTAAGGGTATTTTTGGTACATTTTTAGTTTGGGATCATGGGTTGTGTCTTGGTGTTGTTGCTGTCGTTGCTGTTGTTGTTTCCATCTCCAAATTTTCGAGCCCGTACTCACAGGACCGGCTCCAAAAAACTGGTGTATGTGGTTGATTTGATTCGTTCCAGAGGGAGGAGCGAGCGAGACACGGCAAATAACAATCTCTGTGTCATGTCGGTCAACATTGATGATGTGTCGACGTCGACGTGACCTTGGATGCCTGGATGCTGGAGCGACATGAGGCATGATACATTGTTTGTGAAACCAGGAGCTAATACAGCAACAGCAGCAGTAGTGCAGTCTTCTACTGCTGTACTAGGTACTTCTGATGTACCACCCGGTAGTTTTTTACTTGTCCACAGGCATTCGGTCGGTACCATCGCCGCGCCTGCGCGCCTACCTTTTGCCTGATACGTCCGTACCTGGTACCATACTGTTCTCGTACCTGGTATGCAAGAGTATGATATTGAACCAATACAGCGCGTTTAATGTGAAGAAAACAACAACAACTATTAATATTAATTAATCCAAGCCCATCAGCGCCTTTTCATTTTCTCATTTTCATTTTCATTTTTTTTTTTTTTCCCTTCTCTCTTCATCCCCCCTCCCCTCGTCCCCCGTTCCCTCGTGTTCTACCTTTTACGTTTTACGCGCGTATGATACACACTTCATGTATACGAAACTATTCAAATCAATATTAACGGTTTGTCTCGCCAAGGAATTCCCGCGCTCTTTGCTCCTCCCCCCCCCTCCCCCCCACCGGTGACTCCTGGCTGCTGTCAATGCCTCCATAGAACTATAAATGGTATGTACTTGAGTTTTTTTGTAATAACAGCAAGTGTATATATATATGATACGAGAATACCGATGCTGCTGTGTTGTTGTTATATTCGATATTCCACGACATGTCGGAATAACGACGTTGGCAGTTGACAGCAACGGCCATCAACAAGCAACGAACGATCAATATTAATATTAAAAAGAGTACCTCGTATTACTAATAATAATAATACTAAACATTTCCCACTATGGTCTGGAATATAAGGTATGTTTGTTGTCCATATCACATTTCTAGCGTATCTTATTTCCACGGCCATGGTTGGTTAACATTTTTCAACTTTCAACATCATTTATTACACGACGCGGAGTACGAGTAGAGCGGCACAACAAAAAAAAAAGGAAACAGGATTGATCGTTAAATAAGGAACCATAATCGCGTAATCGCGCTCTTTTTGCTTTTTATTTCAACCATATTCTTGGTCCAGGCACAACCGTCCTGTTGATCCTTTATTGGTACAAGTATTAATGGTTCATATTTATGGTATCATAGCCTATAAATACAAGTACATATATGTTGTGTGGAGAATCTCACCGGCCTCATACGTTGAGGTCGTCCTTCGGTCGACAGCTCATATCAACAGCTGACAAGCTGTCGTAGTTGTTTCTATTTGTTCGTATTTTCTTAGTCGTCCCTTTTATCACCTTCACCGTTCTTTTCTCTCTCCGTCCTGCCTCGTCCTCGGCAGTCTTGACTCGGATCCGGGACTGCGTAGCAGGCTTTCCTTCCCCCCCCCCCCCTCCCCACTACGTTTATCGCGAGAAGACTTCAGCCCGTTCGTTCTTCCCTCGTCGACTCGCGTCGACTTTCGCCTGCTTACCCAAGCTACACACGTACGCGCTCTCGCAGCAGTTGATTTGTTTTTTTTTTGCTCTTCACAAATAACAACATACATACTCAACCACGGCGGTGGGACTTTTTTTGAACTCACGAACACAACGCTATGTAATATTCAGGGTTGATTCACGGGTCGGACCCGTGAAAGTCGGAAAACCTCCTCTGACCCCACCAGACCCCCGACCCTAACCGTGATATTTTTCGAAAAAATTCCTGACCCGACCCGGAGGTCGTCGGGTCATGACCCGTGAACGGCCCTTTTGATCCTATTGGAACCGCTGTCCCGTCTTGGGGACAAACCACTCAAATATCAAGTAGTTTGCCCCATACACGAGACTGCTTGTTATACGAAAAGGGTTCATATCAGCATTCGAGGGTGCCGCTCGACCACCGGAGCGACTTTTAATAATGTTAGTATTAATGGCGACAGCTTCATATTATCGCATGGTAAAAATGGATCATGTGCCTTGTTTTACCTGGTGTTAGGTGTGAAATTGCGTCTCTATTAAGAGTTCTACTTGGTATAATATTGATAGACCGGAACGATGGTGTAAGTAGACTGGAACGATGGCAACGTGGTCGATTGGTTGATTGACCTACCGCCGCGCGAATGCGAAATCACGGGCTCTGTACATGTTTGATATGAATATGTACCAGGTATCGTGTGATATAGTAATGTCTAACATAATACCTGGTAAATACTACTGCTGTGAATTCATATCCGTATCTTCATCCTCCTTCAACTTCAACTCTACTGGTAAACATCGTTCAGCATCCATCACAGCATCGTACACACCAATCGAACACACCAACATCAATCAGTCATTACATCAGACACCGCCACATCTGCACACCACACAACCATCGCATCTCAACACACATCACACATCACACGCTCAAAATCACGATCACACCTGGCGCATCGATCGAACACACTACGACTATCATACCATACTTGTACGCACACACCATGAATGATCGCCAACCGACAACCGCAGCAGCACAACCAAAATCAACAACAACTACCGCACCACCACCATCACCACCACCACCACCACCACCACGACCGACATCGACGCTGACCGACAAACGCTGCCGGGCCGTTGCAGCGATGGATGAGATTCGAAAGCGCGCGGCGAGATACCGGGAGATGCCGAAAGCTACCGACGACAACCTGGCCTTTGCGATGGAAGGACTCCAGGTGAGGGTCGGGGGGTGGGGTGAGGGGGGGGGCGGCACGTAATTCTCATTGCTGACGCGTCCAAACGGACAGGGGATACCCGTGAGGGCAAGAGGGGTGGGGGGGGATGAGGTGTGGCGGGAGCAGGGGGGGGGGTGTACCCATCATCATCCACGGCCGTAGTCATAGCAGGAGGGGGGGGTAGGGCGCGGGGGGGAGGGAGGAGGGCGGGAGAAGGGGAAAGGAGGGTGAGGTGGTATGGCGGGAGAAGGGGGGGGGGGGCGTGCGTGTTCTGCGTGCAGGGGGAAGGGAGGTGGATGCGGGAGGGGGAGGGGGGCGTACTCATTTGTTGCTTGCCTTAGTGATTTGACCGTTGACTGCGCATTCCTTTTCGAGACGGAGCACCGTTCCTACTCCTAGTAGAGACACCCCCAACAGTTGGGCGCTCTTTTAGTGTTTCCATATATTTTAGCATAGATTGTTTTTGCTAATCGTACCCCCTTCCTGTTTCGCCGCCTGTGGCCATCGTGTGTCGCCTTGGATAGCGGTCGTTTTCTCGCTACCAGTACCATCTGGTGTACTAAACTTCTGCATGTCACGTTCGTCCGTTTTCCTCATCTCCTCTAGTCCAACATATCCCGTTTCTCCTTTTACCTTTCACATCCTTCCACTATTTGAGTTCCGCTCTCTATTGCTTTGCCTCAACGGCACACCTGTGCATGTACTTCCTCCTCCTCCTCCCGCTACTGGTATACCTTTCTTGTTTGTGGCAGGCCCAGGTCTCCTACACGAAATCGCAGTTTCAGCGTTTGATGGGGGGGGGGGGGGGGGGGGTTGGGGAGCAAGAGGGAGTGGGATTTTCTACAGATGGCACAGGAGTCTTAACTTACAGTGATGCTTGATGTTGTGCGGTGCAGTTGTTCGGCACGGGTATGGGAGAATTGGATTGACGTGGTTAAACGATTGGCTTTAGTGAACACCGACTGGTCGACCGGCGGGGCACCGGCGTCGGCGGTGTTAAGGTGGCGCGGTAGCTGGTCTACCGTTCAGGAGGGAGGCGATGGCGAGGCTTTCCTCTGCTTTAATTGGGACACGGAGGTCTCGCCGCTAATACTACTGGTGGTGGTGGTCGTGGTCGAGGCGGTGGTGGTGGTGTTGCTGCTGCTAATTTAATGTGGCTTCTTCTGCTGTTGGTGATGTTGCTGCTGCTGCTGCTGCTGCTGCTGCTGCTGCTGCTGCTGCTGCTGCTGCTGCTGCTGCTGCTAGCCACGTATCCTTGCTCTTGCAGAAGTGTCGCCGCTTGCGAGATCGGCCAGCAATCAATCGATCGGTACCACAACCACGAAGTGAACGTACATTCACCAGTCTTCAGTCAGTATATTATACCTGGTACCTGGTAGTCAGTAGCATCTGTTCTGGCTCGTCGCATCAACCGCGCACACTCGAAACCCCACCATTTTTTTTAAAACGAACCCAAAACGAGAGAACAAAAACGAACCCTCGAGTATTATTTTTTTTTGCCGTTCAGATGGATATTTGTTCTTGAAAATCAACGCGAAGGAAAAGCAGCGCGTTCATTCTTGAGTCAGCTTCAATTTTTTTTTTTTGAAGTGTCGGTTACCAATTGCCACACAAGAATCCAAAACTCTTGCCTGTTTCTTTCCAATCACCCACATCAACCCTCAAAACTCCGGCGGTATAATATATCAGTATATCAATATCTCAGTATAGCTCACCACATAGTTCGACACTATGGTTGACGCACGGTGTTGTGTACGAGACGAAGAGGACTATTACGGGGGACCATAGTAAACAGGACCAAATATTGTTAGTAAAATTACCCAAATATATAGGTTTTTATGTATGCCATAGGTCCTGTTAACTATGGACCCCCGTAATAGTAAAAATAGTTAAATATGTAGGTTTTTATGTATAGCATAGGTCCTGTTAACTATGGACCCCCGTAATAGCCTTAAAAACATTGGTTGATTGGGTTACTGCCATAAACGTTGGTTGATTGGGTTATAACCATAGACGTTGGTTGATTGGGTTATAACCTTAGACATAGGTTGATTGGGTTATAACCTTAAGACATTGATTGATTTAGTTTATTGGGATATAGCTATAAACTTTGGTTGATCGGGTCATGGCCCTAAACATTGGTTGATTGGGGCATAGCCCGTAGAATGATTGATCGGGTTAATCCTAGTGTTTAGGGTTATAACCATAAACTTTGGTTGGTCGGATTATAGCCCGAAGTATTGGTTGATTGGACTAATCCCCGTAAACTGGTTGATTGGGTAATATCCCTAAACATTGGTTGATCGGATTAAAACCCCAAACATTTGTTGATTAGGTTATAACCGTAAACATTGGTTGATCGGGGTACAACCGTAAACATCGGTTGATCGGGTTACAACCATAAACATTGGTTGATCGGGTTGGGGTTGGAGTCATGGTATGTTCTATTTGTGTCCCACACAACCAACTTCTGTCAACCAAATTAACGAACGAGCGGCACGCTACCCTCAGCAGTGTGCCTACTGACATGCTGCCATACTGCTGTTTGTAGTACAGATGTAGCTATGGATACGCGGATCTCAGGTCCGGCGCAACCAACAGCTGTTCGAGGAGCTGTCCCGGCTGCTCGCTCCGATAGCTCTCAAGGATTCCTCAGCCAAGTCTTTCAAGATTCCTTGTATCGTACGAACACACTAATATTTACGCGCGAAGAGCAGCGGTATGCAATAAAACCTCCACCTCTTGACCCTTTTGGCGACTGCTCTCCCATTACGAGGTCAAATTACTTGGAATTAGACTCAGAAATAGGCGAATCTCTGTACCATACGACACCATCACACTGGGTGATAAGACAGCACAGCACACCTCCTGGGACGATATTTCAGACCCGGTTTCCTCCAAAACATGGGAGGGGGGGGGGGGGCAAACACAGCGAAAATGGCGGCTTCGGAAAGATTTCGTGGAGAAGGTTGCATAGACGTACGCATCGCTCGTCGTACTCAGTACGATCTCCCGGTTTGTCGAGAAACCCAGCTTCGAAAGTCGTCCGAGGGGGTGTGCTAACTTGCGCGTTGTACTGGTGTACGTTACCTGGTATGTCACGATATTGCGGGGGATCTCATAGTAAATAGGACCTACGGTACACACGAAAAACTACACATTCACCTATTTTTACCAGCACTATTTGGTCCTATTTACTATGGTCCCCCGTGGTAGTCTGTACAGTAAATAAAGTACGCAGGGTAGGAAAGTTTTATGACCGAGCGTCATGTCGGTCGATGGGATGCAGCCTTCGCCCCCCCGTGAACTGTCACGGGGGAGGCATATTAACAATGATCGGAACCCACCACTATGTTCCCCCCCCCCCCAAAAAATGTATTCCTCTACTAGTGCCGGCATGTATGCGCCGGCCAGCAATAGCGGCACTATCGCGGCAACCGGCACTAATTACTCCGCGTACGACCAACACTCGGATGATTCCGTCTGTGCCAACCGATTTCGCAGGCAGGCACTTACGGCAGGCAGTCGGCACCGTAGAGGAAGGGGACCCACTACTGCATGTCTTCCGATCGGATCGAGCACTGAACTGGCACTTACAGCAGGCAGCCGGCACTATTCCGGAGGACCAGTAGCAAATAGGACCAAATAGTGTTAGTAAACATGGGTAAATATATAAGTTGCTGTGTGTACCATAGGTCCTATTTACTCTGGTCCCCCCGTAAAAGTAGAGGGGAGGGAAAATGCTCGAAATTGGAGTAGGATCGATTCTTTTTGCAGTGGTAGAAGGATCCACTCACACGTTTCATGGTATGTAGATATTTCCGGACGGATATGCTACCATAGCCGACGATCTACAGTAAGCGGTCGGCACGATCTACACCAATGTTTTTTCCGGGTGGGATGTGTGATACGTGTGTGTGACGTGGCCCTTGCGCACGTGGTTTATCCGGGTCTAGGGTCCTAGAGCTGGAGCTAGAGCTAGAGCTTGCCCGCCCTCTCGCTGTACAGCAGTACTGCTGTCCGTGCGTTACAGTAGTACTCTTCCTCGCGCTGTATGGTAGTAGTAGTGCTGCTGTCCCGTGTCGCTGCTGGTTCGATGAACCCTGATACACAGTACTAGTATGTACCGAGGCCTCTCTTCCTTGTTTTGTTTGCTTGGTGCCATCGTTTGTTCACGACTTTCTTCTCCCCCCCGAACCCAACAAATTATTTGGTCGTTTCCTCCCCGACCAAGAAATAATATGATTGTTTTTTTCTATCATTCTGTTGACGTCATAGGTGGATGATAAGGTCGCGGTGTACGACAAGGCATTCGAAGCGCATCCCGTCGCCATCGGAAAAGCCATCTCCAAGATGGAAAGGTGTGTGTCACTCTTCTTGTGTTGTTGAAACGCCTATTTGTCGCCGTTTTGTTGTTGTTGTTGTTATTGTCGCGATTGTGTATTCGTCGTTTTCGTCGCGGTCGTGATTGTCATCGCCGTCGTTGTAGCTGATGGTGATGTTTTGGTTAGTGTGGTTGTGGGGTGTTGCTGTTGATGCCGATGCTGATGGATGCTGGTGTTGCGTAGCCGTTGATGCTGATGTCATTGCTCCCGTGTCTGCTGCTGCTGCTACTGCTGTGACTGTTGCTGCCACTGCTATGACTGCTGCTGCTGCTGCTGTGACTGCCGACGCTTCAGTGCGTTCCTCCCTCCTTCCCTCGTTGAACATACTTTGATGACGCTTCCGTCCCTCCTTCCTTTCCGCCTCTCTCCGCTCGTGCGTCCGTTCGTCGTTCTATGGCTGCTGATGATGTGAATGGCCGATTGGTTTTTGCCCGCGTTTCTGACCGCGACACCGAAACCGAAAACCGAAATCGAAACCGAAAACGTAAACAATCGCCACAAAAAGGGACGAGACGAACAGAACCGGAGACTCGACCCTAGTGTACGGCGAAATAACGTTCAAGACCTTGGCGCTGGCGCTGCACAAGATCAAGACCAAGTACGGATTGCCGGGGGTGGGGAGCTCCGGGCCCGAAGGGGTTTTGCAGGGAGAGACGGAGGGATGTTTTATGATATCGGGTCCGGCACGGGGAAGCCGGTGCGTAGTGTTGCGGAGGCGTGTCGTTTTGTCTCGTGTATAATCTCGGAGGAAGGGTAGGATGGTGCTGGTGCCGGTAGTAGTTTTCGCGTTCGTGGTGTTTGTGGTGACGGTGTTGGTGATCCTGGTGGTAGAGGTTGCGAGGGTTACGAGAGTGGTGGTGGTGTGATGGTCGGGGGGGGGGGGGGGGGGAGGGGGGGTGGGGGGGGTCGGTCGGTGGGGAGTTGGTGGTGGTGGTGGTGGTGAGTGACCCTGAGAGGGGGATCTCCCTCGGTACGCCTTGCTTCGTGCGTCGCTGCGGCGCTCATACGAAGACGTCCAAACAACGCCCGCACGTATCGAGAAATCGTTCCCCGCGCGTTCCCTCACATCGCCGCCTGCTTTTTTCCTGCTGTGTGCCTGTTGACTGTGTATCTGTCTGTCTGTCTGTCTGCCTGTCTGTCTATCTGTCTATCTGCTTGCCTGCTTGCCTGCTTGCCTGCTTGCCTGCTTGCCTGCTCGCCTGCTATGGAGAATGCAGGTCATCGCGGCTGCCATCCTCCATCCCTTCCACAAGGCTGTTGGGATAGAGGTGAGGTCCCATTCCCGTCCGTCGCGTGCCCTCTCCCTCCTCCTGCCTCCCGGCCGCGCGCCCCTCTCCCCCACTCCTACCTTCGCCCCTTGAGCAACAGCAGTACACCCGTCAAAAACGATTTTCGAGTGCTGGCAGCTTGCCTTTCGTGTCTTGGAGACTAGCTTTTTGTTATCTCTTTTTCTTTGTTGATGTTCTGGTTTTCTGATTTTAACGTTTTTTATCCGCTGTTTTTTCACTTGTTTTCCTTTGTAGCCCACAACTTGCTTGCACTTGACGGACTTGATGTTGTTGGTCGCTTCGACTGAGGGATGGGGACTCCGGTGCGATTCGTGTGCCTGTAGGGTTGAAAATGCAACACTATTTACAGGGCAATAACCCAGAACGAAAAGGCATACACCTTTTTTTGGCTATTGCCCCTTGTGACAAGTGATTACAGAGAGAGAGGGCGAGAGAAGAGACGGTTGATGGCAGCAGGGGTTGAGGTATGCTGGTCGATCGATGTCGTCAGCTTTTGGTTTTTTCTTCGCGGCGCCGTCAGCGTAACTGTGCATATATTTATATTTGCAGCGTCGGTTGCGAGAAATTTCGGAAACATTGGGTTGGGGTGGGGGAAGAGGGGGTCGCTTTTCTTTGAAGTTTCTGGATAATCACAAAGGCGGAGCGATGTGTGAGCATGCGAGGAAAGAGAGGCGGTCACTTTTCGTGGAAGTTTCTGAATAATCACTAGGGCGGAGCGATGTGTGATCATGCGAGGAAACCCCCTGTCCACTTCTCTCTGTCGAAAATATGGCTATTACTATTGCTGCTACTACTGCTACTACTACTACTGCTACTACTACTGCTACTACCACTACTACTACTACTACAGCAGTACCAGGTATTAATAGTATTTTATGCTAAAGTTGGCATCTGTGCGATCACAAGCAGCCCCGATCTGTTGTATACCCTGCTGCTGGGCTCTTAAATCTGATACAATGAATAGCAGCGAGAAAACGATCGCTATCCTAGGAGACAGATGGTGGCCACAGGAGGCCAAACAGGAAGGGGATGATATTAGCAAAAAGTTTCCATGTAATAAATGGAAACAACGTAATGAGCGCCCAATTGTTGGAGGTGTCTCTATTAGGAGTAGGAACGGTGCTCCGTTTTGAAAGGGATGCGTGGTCAAATGGTGAAATGACTAAGGCAAGCAACAAATGAGTACGCCCCCTCCCCCCCTCCCCCCCTCCCCTGTCTTCCTCCCGCTTACCCCGCTTTTTGTGTGCGTCGCTCGGAGATCGTGACGAGGATGCATCCCTCGCTTGCCGCACCTTTGCTTCTTGCGTTCCCCCTCGCGCCCCCCACGTCCGAGATATATCGCCCCCCGCCCCCCCCCCGCCCCCCCCCCACTCGTGAACAAAACTGTGCTTATGTAGATCTTGGAAGGGTTGCACTCCACTTCGATGGAGGTGTTGAAGGCGTGGGAGGGAGGGCTGAGGAATAAGGTCGGACGCAAGATCCCAACCGGTGAGTTGCTGTCTAGTGTCTGTCTAAACGTCTCTCTGTCTATCTATATTTCTATCTAAACTTCTAGCTATATATGTTATATCTATCTATGTATCCGTCCATCCATCCATCAAGAAAATAGTCGTATGCTGTCCGGACACCGGAAGCACAAGCGTTCCGGAGAGACGCGGCCATGCATTCTCAGCCGATAACAAAATATTACTATTCCTAGCGACGGTTTCACCGTGATGTCGGCCGTTGTGCCAAATCGTTTCACTGAGCAGTTTTGTTTTTTTTTTTTCGTGTCGTCAAAACGTCGAACCGCCGATTGTAGCACGTCCGTTCCCAGCGTGGGCTCGCTGCAGCAAACGTGAGCCGACCGCGAACTCAACCCAACCCAACCCCACCCAACCCAACCCAACCCAACCCAAGCCATCCTTTTGTTCTTGTTCGTCCTTATGGTTGTTATTTCTTCCCCTGAGAAGACGTGGAGTTCGTCCTCGGAGACGCCCTGGACATGAACGTCTGCGACTGGAGCGACGGGACCGTCGTGTTTGCCAACAGCACCTGCTTCGACGACTCCCTGATGCGGAGACTGGCCGGCGCCGCTACGGCTCTGAAGAAGGGCACCATCTTCATCACGCTCACCAAGCGATTGCCGGTGAGACAATAGTTCAAGAAGAAAGGGGGAGAGGAGTCAAAATGGATGAACCATGCCGTTTTTTTTTTTTTTTTTTATTGGTCGAAAAATGCCGATATTGTTTGTTCTTGTTTTTGTTTCTGTTTTTTTCAATCTTCACCGGAGATCTGGTGGCTGCTCTTTTTTGTTGCGGGCGGTCGGCGGAGAGGCCTAGACCTTCCCGAGTACTTGTTTACTTTCTCGGGTATGACCAGCTTGTTAGCTTGGTTGACGTAGGCGGCTATCGTTCTATGGTTGATGCGTAGTAGCGTTAATGGTCTTGTTCGATGGGAATATTATGGTGCGTTGGGATCTTTTCGTTCGTATCCATCTCCGTTTGCCTTTACGGCTACGATCAGACTGATGACCCTTTTCGGAGCGACGTAAAAAAAAAAAAAAAAAAAAAAAAACGGCGGGTGGGTGGGCACGCAACCTCAACATTTGTGAAGGCGTCTGACGTGTTCATATTAATAGTAGGATAAGGAGGCGTGCGGCAGTGCGCACGAGTGTTGTGCGTATCGCCGTGTGC
The DNA here is from genome assembly GCA_031763025.1 of Macrocystis pyrifera. Taxonomy (NCBI): domain Eukaryota; class Phaeophyceae; order Laminariales; family Laminariaceae; genus Macrocystis; species Macrocystis pyrifera. Next base: position 10,727,244 of record JASSKH010000003.1, read on the forward strand.
TTCCTGCGCACGTTGTCCTACAGCTTTCTCGCGCGGCAGTTTCGAGAACATCCCTTTCATGTGCCCCGAGCACAGCCTCCTATGACAGGCTGCTTCTTGTGACCGATGCTGCCATCGTCATTTTCATATCGAGATTGTTTTTCCCTCTGAAGTCCCGAAGGGGCGTCTCGTATTTTCTTTTATTTTCGCCCGTCACGCGTGTTTTTTCTCCCAGCTCAACTCGTTTTTTTTTTTCTTTCTTTTTTTCACGCTCAACGGAGCTTTTTCTGGAGAAGCCGTTGGTGGTCACAAGGGTCTCTCCCCCCCCCCCCCCCCCCCCCCCCCCCCCCCCCCGTCCCGCTCAGCGTTGCAAGCTGGATGATCGGTACCCGTTACCGGGATCGCGCGCGTTCAGTGGTTTTCTTTTTTTTGCGGAGGTAAGTGTTGGACCACGAATGGTAGCTCGTATATATATACACGTTTTGTTTGGTGTTTTATCCCGTTAAGAGTAGTATTTTTTGCCCCCCTCCACCCCCCCACTCCGTCCCCACCACCATCCACCGCCACCACCACCACCACCACCCCCATCCCCACCACCTCCCTCCAACCCAAAACCCACTCACATTCCCCACCGATGTGCTTTTATTTCACCATTTTCCGGGCGGCTCTGTTTACGGTTTTGCTCCGCTCAACCTTAAAACAAACGAAACGAAAAAAAAAAAAACAAAACAAAAAAAAACAGGCGGAGTACTTCAAGGTGCTGGAGCATGACATGTTCCCGATGAGCTGGGGGTCGGCGACGGTGTACATATCGCAGAAGACCACACACCCCTTCGGAGACCCGAATGCCGAAGTCGAAGACGACCAAAAGAGTAACATCAACAACAGCAGCAGCAGCAAGAGCAGCGGCAGCGGCAGCGGCAGCGGCAGCAACAACCACGAAAGCAACGGTAGCACTAACGGTAACGGCTATCGCCAAAGTGACCCCGGCGGGTGGCCGGAAGAAATGGGGGAGACCGAGTGACCGACGCGTTTTGTGTCGGATTGGATCAGATCGGATCGGATCGGGTCGGTTCATGTTGGGTTATAGGTCTAGTGCGGTCGGATTGGGTTGGGTCAGGTCGGGTTGGGTTGGGTCGGGTTGGGTCAGGTCAGGTCGGGTTGGGTCGGGTCGGGTCGGGTCGGGTTGGGTCAAGTCGGGTCGGGTCAGGTCGGGTCGGGTCGTGTCGTGTTGTGCCGTGTCTTGTCGTGCCCGCTCGTGGTTCAGTGTATTGTCCGCCGCTGGCTGCATATAGTCGTTTGGTTCTTCCCTCTCCTTCTCTAGGTGCTATTTTCTCTTCTTGCGTGTCTCGGCGGGCGTAGGCCCCTGGCCCATGCCCATGCTTAACTCGGGCAGTCGAGAGGGGGACAAAGGGGAGGGGAGGGGGGGGGAAGTTCTATTGCTGCTCTTGTACTACCTTTTGTGGGTGATGTGCAGTAAGGTTAAAAGAAGTGTTTTTTTTTTTTTTTTTTTTGCATGGTGCGTTTTACATTCATTTTTTTTACGTTGTGAAAAATAGTTCGACGTTTTTGAGATTTTAGATTTTTATTGTCGCTACGTCATGTATGTTTTTTGTCACGATAGCTCTGTTGATGAAAAGGAGCAACGCGTTAGCGAAGCGCGTTTTTGAACTTGTTTTCTTATTGAAAGAAAAAAACGTGGCACACCCCGTTGTGCCACCGCCGCTGAGCGTTGTAGTGTAGGGTTGCCGGCGTCGTTTTCTTTTTTCGCGTGCGACCTTTTTTTTGGCGTTTTTTTTTTTCCGGCGGTTTTCATCGAAATTTCGAAGCATTTCGCGCCTACGGTACGTCTGTGTGCGAGTAGTAAGTAGGCTTGGCGCCGCTCTGTATCACCCGAGCGTATTAAGAGAGTCACGTTACGTGCCGTTACATAGTCCGATCGGACTGCGGAGTTTAGGTCGTGGGGTGGGGCTCCAGTGGGTCCTGAGGAGAAGGGTTACGCGAGGGAAATCTCGACACTCCTTATGGCTGCCTCGAGAGTAGTTCTGTTCCGCAACGAGACTTCGACTGCAAGCAAAAGGGGGGGGGTTATGTGTATGTACAAGCGTTTTTTTTTTTTTGCTGAAAGTCTGACACTATCTACTGAGGATGTATGTTACAAAGGCTTTTGCCCCGTGGGTCGATACGTCTTCTACGATACCCCTCCGTTTCAGAGGGGGGGGGAGGGGAAGTGTTACAATAGGCTTGTAGCCTGGGTGGGTAATTGGCTTTTTTTGTTACCTTTTACAAGTAACTCAGGGGTCTAATACCTCAACATGTACATGTAGTGCTGAGGACCGACTCGTTGACCAGCAGACTGCATTAATTTTCTCGTTTCGGCTTTTTTCACACGCATGCGCGGTCCGGGAAGGGGGCAGAGGTGGGGGGGGGGGGTGGGGACGGAGGTGAAGCGGTTGTTCTGTCAGCTGCATACTCTGTTGTGGTGGTGGTGGTGGTGGTGGTTATTCGGAGGGTCTGGTGTTTGTTACCTGGTACGTTTTATACATAGAGAGACCTCTGCCTGGATTGCTCCGGCTCCTCGTCGTACGGTTAGTTCGATGGCACGCGTTCTCCTTCATAGGTCCGGCGGACGGGGGGGGGGGGGGGGGGGGGGGGGGGGGGGGGGGGGGGGGGGGGGGGGGGGGGGGGGGGGCAGGCACGATAACTTCAAAGAAAACCTACGTACGTACTTTATTATGTACGTAGTTCGTACACGCTTGAAGATATGTTCCGCGCGAACTCTGACTGGCTGATTGTCCGTGCAGTGCGTACGCCCACCAAGCCTGTGGTTCTTTCATGAATCGGTATTTGCTGGAAAGTGATGGGAGAAGGTTCTTGTCTCCAGCCGCAAAAACATCCGGCGTTCAGCTGGGGTGTCTCCGAAACTTCCTTCTTTTTTTTTTCATCTCGTTCGGCCATTTCTCCGCGCGAAGTCTGCGCCAGCGACAGCAGTGTTGCGCGCTTAGAACAGACCACGATCTACTGTACCTATCCACTGCTGTAGATCGTCGAGACCTTAGCCTGCCGTTTGTTAGAGACGTTTTTTTTTGTTGTTGTGCTGGATCTGTAGGGTACAGATCCAACCCAGGGAAACATGTGCCAGATCGTTGCATTTTGTACAGCTCCCACGGGGCAACACGAGCTAGATCGTACGGATCATACAGATCAGGGTTAGGAGTATACCTGCCCTGGAAGGTCTAGATCATCGAGTGGAAATCGATGTCACCTGTCCGATGTTGTGCATCGTTGTTGAGATAAAATACCGGGTACTATGAGGCACCGGCCTACCTACACACATCCTTTCACTAGGAAATACGGCGAATGATTGTACATCACGCGCGGCCTGGGAGTGTCACGCGCATCTTTCTAACCAAGACTTTTTCAAGACTATTCTACACTGGTTCCAGAGTTCGTGAGTGCCCCAGCTACCGGTTCATCCGCGAGAATTGCTGCGGTCGTGGTCGTTGAAAGCTTCGCAAACAATTCGAAGTCGTACGTGAAAGAAAAAAAAAAAAAAAAAAAAAAAAAACGCGAGCAGAGTCATTCATGCCAGGAGCGAGCAGCTAGTTTGGACTGATAAAACGGGGGTCCAGCAAGACAAGTAGATTTTACCAGCAGTTTCCGTTCTAGAGCAGAGACTGCAGCAAACTGGGGCGTAGTCTGTGTCCACAACAGCATCTGACACAATAGCGCATGAACGTTAGGATCAAGGTCGGGATGCTTCTTGTCCCTTGTTACGGTAGGTTTTGCCTACTGAGCAGGTAGTGGGTGCTCGTTGGGACTAACGTCGTTCGTGTGGAGTTTGCGTAAAAGAGACAGAAGAAGAGCAGTTTTCTCCGTCCCGTGCACGGTGCAAGGGTGGAGACTGAAGGGGCAAGGCTCGTGCCTTGCTGGTAAAAAAAAAGCCCTGGTTTCTTCATCTAAGATATGCCTCCAAGGTGCTACAAATACGATCCCGATATAATATGCATCGTGTAATAAGCAGGCGGTCGATGTTCGACGCATGACGATCCAAGTCCGTGAAACCTTACGAATGCTTTGTTTTATTCTACATCTGACCGCTGTATATAGAACTACTTACAGATATGTCACTCTCTGAGCGTGCTCGGTTGGTACATCCCTGGCCTCTCAGAGCTCCCACTTGGACATCGCCTCCTTTGATTACTTGCCGGACCTTTCCGGCGGTTCTTTATTTTCTCCATTTCTCTTTGCACTTTCTGTCCTTCTTTCCTTTTTTCTTCTTTCGTTTTGTGTGTGTGCGTGTACTCTGAGCACGGCAGCGCGGACGAGCGCGGCACCGTCGCGGGTGTCAGCGGGCAATGACGGGTAGAGGGGGGGTTGCAAGGAGCGCGGTCGCCGTTTTCGCGTCTAGGTATCGCGTGTGCCTCGAGACAGGGGAAGTCGCCGTTTTCGTGGCTAGGTATCGTGTGTGCCTCGAGACACGAGGGAAGCATGAATGGGCTCTGTCTGGCCTCCATCGGTAGAAATAGATCGAGTATGTAAGAGTCTATAAAGGTCGTCCGGGATTGCAAAATAACATTCAAGCGGTGCTTAGTTTTGCGACCGAGCTGATTTCACAGAGAGAGCTACGCAGTCTGAGCACCAACATCGTCGAGTTAGCGAACGAGGTCGACGGTGAGTACCGGGTTTCACGCGAGGCGGGCGACGGGGCTCACTGTGGCAGAGAGGGAGGAAAGCTTTACCCGGACCGAATCGGTGGCGAGGTGGTCGCGATAGGGGCGGGCGGCGTACGAGGCTGAGAGCTCTGCTGTTCGATTTTTTTCTTCTTTTCTTCACGACCGATGTAAGGTGTTCCAATCAGGCAGTAAATTATTATACGAGAGGGGACGAGAATTTTGTCTTCTTGCCGAAAAATTCGGTTTCGTTTTCATTGTTTTTGCGGTGTTGCTGTTGTGTCGGGCTGTGCTTTTCTCTTTCGTACATACGAGTACAGACATAGAGCATATCAAAAGAAGAAACTACTGTGAGTACTCTGCCTGGGGTATGTACGTACGTATGTACGTACGACACGTGAGCGAGCGTAGCGGGCGGACCGCCCGTGACGCGAATCGTATGTGGCGTCCGAGCTGCTTTCTCCTGAAGCATGGCGGCGGGATTCTTGGCATTGTCAAGTAGCCAGTTTGCAACTTCAATTTAAAAAACAACTATTATTACGGAAGTCCATAGTTAATAGGACCTACGGTATACACAAAAACCTATACATTTCCCTATAGTTTTACTAACAATATTTGGTCCTATTAACTATGGTCCCCCTTAACAAATATATTCAATCATGGACCTCTGTATGCTTTGCATAATTTGATGTACTTTCCCTTCCTGAGCGAGTGTAGCGGGCGGCGTAGGCCGCCCGCGGAGCGAAGCGCCTAGTATATATCAATAAAAACTGTAAATAGCAGCGTGTTACCAGTACGTGTTCTGACGCACCTCGAAATAGTTTCCCACGAACGTTACCATCTTTTTAATTTTTTTCGAGGAGACAGACTGGACGTACAGAAACTAATGTCGAAACGAGAAAAAATCTCGAAAAATAATTCGAAACAAAACGGTGCACGCTCCCCTCGATCGACATGTACACACGAAAACCACCACTAGGCGATTTCTGTTGGCTAGTCCGGCATTTTTTTGGGGGGGGAGCAGCATAGCCCAGCACGTCTTCGTAACTTTCAGAGTCGAATCAAAGAGAGGGAGTCGCGAAAAAAAAGGAAGAAGCCGCATCGCAACAATCGCGCTGCTCTTTGTGGAGAAAAGATAAATTAGCCCAGAAATGAAACTACACTCGGTCGGAAAAAGACAGCGGCCGCACTCCGAGGAGAGGCAAACATCCCAGTAGACAAGACCCCCCCCCCCCCCCCCCCCCCCCCCCCCCCCCCTTTTTAGTCCTTTTTGGCCTCCCTACCCTCCGCCAGGCCGCCGCCGCATGTACACCCAAGCCGGCGACAGAAAGTGTGCCGTAACAACCCCCTATTAAATGACATTTTTCTCCGCGCTCCCACGATAAATAAAACCGACCGGCGGTGTGTTGATCGCGCCTCCCACAGGAACGTCGTCGCTCCTTTGTTCGTCCGGCCTACTCTCTCGCAGATAAAATGGGTCTCGTCCCAAAGGAAACATCGCCCCGCCGTGCTCCGCCCCTGTTCCGCCTCGAAAGAGCCTCGGAAAATGATGCAAAACCAGAATGCTACCTACAAGTCATACTCAAGTCAGTACAATAAATGCACCTCGCCCCCCCCCCCCCCCGTCCCTCCCCCTTCCCTCTTCCGCAGCACGCCTTCCCCACAAAAACCCCATCCAGCTGTATATCTCAAGGGTGTCATGAGGTCCCCCCCCCATCAAAATCGGGAAAATATATCGCCCAGGAGGAGGAGGGTCAGCGTCAGGGTTTAAGGGATTACATCGCGAGCTTTAGTCGGTCCTTCTCCAAGTTGTTGAATTTTCTCCACTGCCTCCTCGTGATGGACCCCCCCCCCCCCCCCCCCCCTTTTCGTTCCCACCTCTCTGCTACCCCTACCCCTACCCCCCCCCCCCAACAACAAAAAAAGGCAATCGTTGACCATTCCTCTTGTCCACCGCGGCTCTTATTTCTATCCGTCAGGGCATCCATCCATCCATCCATCCATCCATCTTTCCGTCCCCTCCTCCCCCTTCAGTCTGCCAGCCCTTTCGCTCGAACCTGTTGCGCTCTGCCCACACACACCCCTCTATGTCGTGGGCTTCGGGAAGATGATCATGCTTAGCCGGTTCCCTTCACGCCTCTTAGGCTCGATCATTGCCAGTCCCTGTTGTGAGGGGGCGACGCACCACAAGTTGAAAAAAAAAAAGGAATGTGTACATATACCAGGTATTCACGTATTATATGTACTCATGTACCAGGTAAATAAGTATAATAGATTAAATGTCTTTGGTGGTTAAAATACACCTGGTACATACTAATATGGTGTTTTTGGTGCAAAACGAGTTTCTAAAGTTGGATGCGCTGGGAAAAAAAAAAAAAAAACGTTTCATCAAGAAAAACTAGTCTACCATAGCAACGTTTCTATGAGTAAAAGGCGATGCAATACCTCGTACAAGTAAATTGAAGACAAGACAAGACGAGACAGGCCAAGCCAAGTCACGACAAAGCAAGGCAAGGCAAGGAAAGCAAGGGGCAAGCAAGGCAAGGCAAGGCAAGGCAAGGCAAGGCAAGGCACAACCAGCCAAGAGGCAGGGCAAGGCAACCCACAACTGGCCAAGAGGCAAGGCAAGGCAAGGTAATGCAAGGCAAGGCAAGGCAAGGCAAGGCAAGGCAAGGCAAGGCAAGGCCAGCACGACAAGACAAGACAAGACGAGGCAAGGCAAGGCAAGGCAAGCACAACCCAGCCAAGGCAAGGCAAGACACAACCAGCCAAGGCAAGGCCAAGACAAGCAGTAACCAAAGCCCAAACACAACCATGCTCCTTCACGGCCGCACTCATAATTCAATCCACAAGGTTGCACGCTCGCCTTCAACTACGGACCGCAAAATAGACATGCTTCAAGGGAATACTCACATCGAGGTCTTTGGACACCCTCTCCAGCAGGACGTTCCCCAGGTCCATGTGGGACTGCTCTCGCCCACGGAATGTCACCACGATGCGGACCTGGGAGGCGACCGAACCAGCGTCACATGGTCACGGTTAAGGATACGGTTACAGTTCAAGTTACGGTTCGAGCTACAGTTTCAGTTACAGGTGCGATTCCAGTTGCGGTTACAGTCAGTTACAGTTACAGTTACGGTGTATGGTTGCGCGTTTACAAGCCACGACGGTTACACTTACAGTTACGGAAACAGTACAGTGTACAGTTACAGCTGCACTCACACGGGTCAACAGTTACAGATACAATTGCATCTCAGTCAACAGAGTTTCAGGTATATTTCAGCTAAAAATACAGTTGCAGCCGCATTCACGGCTACTACGACTACAATTGCACCTGCGGCTCACAGTAGTTGCAGCCTTAAAGTTCAACAGTTACAATACAGGTACAGGTACGCTTATCGACGGGTAAGGCGTGGCGCGAGAGAGCGGCGGGGAGGGAGAAATAACTACTACGGGGGACCATAGTACACAAACACCCATGTATTTACATATTTTTACTACTGTAACTATATTTGGTCCTATTTAGTATGGCCCCCCGTAATATCATGTATCGGCGCTTGTGCCGCAACGCCAGCAAAGGAGGGAGAGGGACGAAGAAGGAACAAATGAGGCACCGGCAACAATTCATAAAGAAGAGGAATGCGAAGACCAACAGACCGTCCACTTACAATCTATCCCCCCACCGCACCTGCTCCTCTCGGGGGTCAGGTCGGGTCAACGTGCCCAACTGGGCTAAATTGACACACGACACGAAATTGGGAACGTGGAAGTGTGGTGAGCTTAAGCTTTATTTTTACCAATCCGCCGGAGGATAAAAAAAAACAAAAACAAAAACAAAAAAAAAACTTGCAATCATGGGCCAATAGCTCGGGACTTGCTTTGTTGATACTACAAACGAATACAAAGTAAGAAAAAGGCGGGCTACATCGAATCAGCAAAAAAAAAAAAGCCACGCCGAAGGGGCGAGGCAATTTGATCAAGAAGAGACAGAGGAAGAGAAAGCGGGAAAAGGAGCAAGAGCAAGAGCGAGGTAAAAGACAAAAAAAAAAAACGACGGACAAACACAGGCAGAAACAAAACAAACAACACAGGTGAAGAAAAAAAAGAAAACGCTGCCAAATTGTTCTTGCCAAAAAAAGACAAACAAAAAAGAAAAAAAAGAGAGTGAGGAGAGACGACGAAAGAGACAGAGGACCCGACGAGTACAGTACCGATGCTGCTACCAGCGAGCGGGCGACATCATCTCTCTATCTATCTATCTATCTATCTATCTATCTATCTATCCATCTATCTATCTATCTATCTATCTGTCGCTCACCCGATTGCCCTGGGTGACGAACTTCCTCGCGTTCCTGAGTCGCACTTCGTAGTCGTGCGTCTCGATCTTGTAGGACATCTTAACCTCCTTCAGCTCTGGGGAGGCGGGCGCACGTACGGGAGCAGGGGTGCATACGCAGGGGCGGGAGCAGCGGGGTGACGCAACGCAACGCAACGCGACGCGACAGAAGCAACCACCGGCCGACGAAAAAAAAAAGGTGAACGGACGCCAAGCAAAACAATGAGAGCAAGAAGATATGGACGAGAAGAAGCTCGATCGACGAGGCAGACCCCTCTCACACCTACAACACAAGAAAACGAACAGACTGTCTGCCCCCCCCCCAAAAAACAGCTTTGACATCGGTGCGGTCGACAAACAGACTGCTCGTGCAACGTCGTTCGAAGATGACAAAACAAAAGCGACATGTACTGCTTGCTCGTACTCGTACACAAAGACAACAGCCGGACAAAGTGCGTACCCGTCGCCTTGTGCTTCGCCTTGTTGTCCTTTTTCCGCCTGTCCTGCTTGTACCTGGGGCCAAGCAGGTGATGAAAAATACAGGAAAAGGACGAAAAAGACAAAAGAGGGGGGGGGGGGGGGGGGGGGGGGGGGGGGTGGGGGGGGGGGGGGGGAGGTTTAGGGGGGGGGGGGGGGTCAGGGGAGGGGGGGGGGGAGGGGGGGGGGGTTTTTTTTAGGGGGTTTAAGGGGGGAGAAACAAACGAAAGACGAACGACGACGAAGAATCGGGTTGCAAAAAAAAAAGGTAGAAACGGAAGAAAAAAAAAAAAAAGACGAGCGAGAAAAACGAGTCAAAAACCACTTGCACATGTTAGCGAAAAACAAAGGTCTTAAGCATGCTGACAACTCACCGGTAAGGTTGGGCAGAAACCTTCGGGGCTGCGATCGCGGTCGCAAACAACGCGGCATCAGCGAAACACACATCGGCAACAACGACGAAGGCGCACGAAACACAAAAAATACAGACCAACCGGGCATGTTATGTGGCCATCAGCCCTCTCGTGGTTTGAGTAACGGCAGTAAAGTGTGCATACAGTCTACGCGCACGGGCAAAAAAAAGGTACGAGAGGTGAGAGTTGACACGCATGTTCACGTACGTACCCCGTAAAACCGCGCATCCCCTACACGAAAACTCAAGAGCAGCCGGGGTCATCTCGTGCGGTTGAAATGATGGAAAATAGAGCCCTCTGCCTTTTGCGCGAAGTATCCGTTTTTCCTTGTACCGGCGAAAATAAATAAATAAATAAATACATAAATAAATAAATAACTAAACAAACAAAATAAATAAATACATAAATACATAAATACATAAATACATAAATACATAAATAAATAAGCAAACAAATAAAGAAATAAACGACTCACTCGAAAGGGTACACAAACAAAAAAAAAAAAGCGACACCCCATGCTTTCTTTCGAGTACAAGATATGGGGGGGGGGGGGGTGCACTCATTTATCATGCATGGCTGGTCGTATCATCATCAAGGGGGGGGGGGGGTTACTCAAATCACCTTAAAAAACCCCCCGAAAAAAAAACATGTTTTAGTTACTATCTGACAAAAATCCCAACCCGCTTCAGACAATGGTGGGTGGGGATTGTGGTTTCGTTGTCTTTGTTTTTTTCGTGCACCCCGGACTGACTTGAACTTCCCGTAGTCGATGATCTTGACCACAGGCGGATCCGCCTCCTCGCTGATCATGACCAGGTCCAGCCCCTCGTCCTGCGCCCTCTGCAAAGCTTGAGACGTCGACATCACCCCCAGCTGCTCGTCCATGCCCTTGATCGAGATTACACATCGGACGGTCTCCACCTAATTTTCAAGTATGGCCGGAGGCGGTACGGGCGCGGGGGGAGGGAGGGGGGGCGTACTCACTTGTGGCTTGCCTTAGCTATTTAACCATTAACCACGCATCCCTTTTGAGACGGAACAACCGTGCCTACTTCCAACAGAGACACCCCCAACAGTTGGGCGCTCATTGCGTTGTTTCCATACACTACACAGAAACTTTTATAGGGGGGGGGGGGGGGCGTACTCATTTGTTATAGGGGAGGGGGGGGGGAATAATCGGCGCACAAAAAGTCGGACTGGAAACATGCACGATAGGTACACGGTTGGAGGGCAAAAAAGATATCCATATATATTCATATATATTTACGGGCGTATGCTGTGTTTTCCGCTGCCTGTGCTGTGTTTGGACGAAAAAAAAAATGGTACCGGTACGTACGTACAAAAAACTAAGGCCTCATTTTAGAGAAACCCGAGAAATCGTCTTTTCCACTCCCGCCGGAAAAAAATCTTGCAGGGCTTGCCACGCGCTCCAGAGTGCACGGATCGCGCCCGCACCTCGATCAATGTGTCCCGGCCGGGCTTCCCGTGTCGACTTCTCAGCGTTTTGCTAAAAATTGCTCGTACGAAGAGATATGTTCGAAACAGTACCAACATTTAACGAACATACGAACATCATACATACTCGTTTACGTACATACTTCGCTCGTAGCAGGTATAATTAGTCGGTATACTGGAGAGAATAATCCACTACACTGCTGTGAGAGGGGTTCAGAGGGGGGGGGGGGGGGGGGGGGGGGTGTACTCATTATCATGCACGGCCGGCCGTAGTCGTATGACCATAGACCCTGGCATCCCTACAATGCCGGGACGGAGCGCGTCAGGTTTTCACCGACCAGGCAGACATTGCTTGCAACCAAGCGCGAAGCGCCGTGAGGTGATGGGCGAGTCGCATGGAGGGTGAGCTGCATCCTACTAAAAGAACCGCTTGTGAGGCGGATTTTCTTGCACATGGATGACAGCATCAATGAATTGATTTAATTTCTGGTGTGGCCACTTCGAGAGACAGCAATGGGTTTACTATGTAAGTGCTTCGTGGGTGTCTCAGAGGGGGGGGGTGCCATCTACAGCGACGGGATTTGTGTACGAACCCTTTCAAGTGAGGCGGGGGGAGGGGGGGGGGAGGGAGAGAGATGGAATCATCGGAAAACGCATCAAATGACTAGAAACCCCTCTTGAAACTACAAAACACTAAACACGACGTATCATGTACATACTGATACTGACGTGCTCGGGTACGCAAGACGGGGACAGCCTCCGCGATGCGGTGCGAAACACCGGTATGACACAAAACTGGTTTCCCATTTATTTCCCCTCGAGGCTAATGACACAAACCATTAAAAATCCAAAAACTCTCTGCATGCTACGATGGACTAAAAAAGGAGGAAAATAAATAAACATAAGAGTCCAGCATCCACCAACTAAAAGAGTCGTGAACTTGCACCAATCAGGAAAGACCTTCACAGGAGGAGGTGCGAGTATTTTACGAGACTTTTAACACATGCGTCCTACTACTGTAGCATGCTGAACCGACAAATTCAGGGCGAGTTCTGTGTTTTAGTCAGTGCATTGCGCACAACAGAAAAATTAAACGAAACTTTGAAAGAAAGAAATCTCAATAATGAAACAAACCAAAATCGAGAAAATTCTTCAATTTTTTTGCCAAGAAATTTTCAAGAAAACTCGAGAGGAAATTTCAGGAAGGTTCAGCAAATTTCAATAAATTGGCCGGCCGAAGCGGTTTATTCGACGACGAAGCCACAAGGCTACCTACCTACCTACGACAATCGTTCTCCCCAACAGCAACACAATTTCACCACGAGGCAGAATCACTTGGCTCGTGCGAACGCCTCACCAGTGAATGGAAATCACAACTAAACTATTAATACGTATACTTCGAAGTACCAGATATACAGCCGTCAGCACCTCCACAGCAGCAACACACAAACTACCCGTAACATCGTGAAAAGTGGGGCCCACCCTCCCCTCTCGCGAGACCCCGTCCTGCGCACAGGATGCCAGGCTCAACTCTGCCGCGGCTGAACATGTACCGTTCCTTCCGCGCGCCACATTTTCGCAGGCTTAAGTACTCCAAGACTGGTCATGCAGCGAGCGGGGTGTGTAAAAGTGTCACGTGTATTGGCCCGTCGCGTAGAAAAAGTTGGCGGCAACAGCGGCAACAGCAGCAGCAGCAGCAGCAGCAGCAGCAGCAGCACCATCAGCAGCACCATCAGCAGCAGCAGCAGCTGCCATCAGCACCATCGGCACCGCCACGACTCGCAAGCCAAGCCTACTTTTGCGACACCCTGTGCGGACGATCTATGCGGTCATGTCAAGAGTTTTACAGTCAACCACATACCATCGAATCAACGAAAACCACGATCGCCTCAAGTCTCTTCAAGAATAAATATTAACAAAGTATTTTGACAAAACACTTTTTTACGGCCATAAAAGAGATTCACCCGCCGCCCACCACCGCAGATTCATCAAAATTTGAATTTAGGAGAGATGGGGAGGTACTTCAGTTAGTAATTAGTACATGGATATCGTATCGAGAGTTTCGAAAAATCGAACTCTTAAAAAAAACTTTCGCCGCATCGTATTGAGGTCGAACGTGTTTTTTTTTCCCCCCTCCATCCCCAGTGGCCTTATCCCACGTGTTTCTTACGCAGATAGTTGATAGATGCTGAATGAAAGCTTTTACCTGGTGGGTGTTTGAAATATCGAAACCGTAACTATCACGTAGTTTTTGGTTCATATACAAAGTATCGCTATCGCATTGAGCTCGATTCCGATATCGATATCGATATCATCAACACTGACTTCGGTGTCGCGTGAAAGAACATTATATGAGAGTGGTGATGAGGGGTGTCCGTTTGCCCCGGCGGTTCCCTCTGATGTTTACTTAAAACTTTTCAAAACTACTATACATGCGTACGTATGCCGCGAATTATCGATCAAACTGGTCACTTCTCAGCTCTTTTTAGAAAAAACCACAGCATAAGAGCAAAAAATGCTGTGAGTCAGGGTAGAGAATCGGTCGATGATTATCATACTCGATACGTATGTACTTCGTTTGGCTTATGCAAGATGCGCACTGCTTCGCAAGTGTATTCCCGTGTACAACAACAGCTTACCCTACGTGAGTCAGTGTAGAATCGGTCGATACACGATAAGTTACTCAGTTTTTATTTTTGCAAGCTGCAAGCTGCGTGCTGCTTCGCAAGTGTATTCCTGGGTTTTTCGTTTTCGCCCACCGTGTCTTAGGCTCATTCTCATCGGAGAGTTTTTTTCCAGAATTTCTAAAATTTGGAAATAATTGGAGATATGTACCGAACTACGGAGGCGTTCTGTCTTTTTGTGAAATTCTCCGGAAGCAAGAAAATCAGGAAAGTTAAATTTCATACATTTGGAAAAAAAAAAAAAAAAAACCCAGGAAAATCTGGAATGTAAAAAAAAAGCGCGAAAAAATATCGAAAAGCACGGAAAAAAAAAAAGGCTCTTCGGTAAGAATAACCCTGAACACTTTTATATTCTAGAACATTCAATATTCCATATTTCCACGATTCTTGTTGTCTTCGCGTTGTATACGGAGCGTCGGGCTGAGTGGACTCGTACCCAGATATCATAATTATAACACGTCACACAGCGAAACTATGCTGACTCACCCGAGGTCAGTTCCTTTGTCTACAGATTCAAGCACTCCAGGCAGCGTACATATATAGGTAGACTATTAATAGTAGTAGTGGCAGTAGTAGTGGTAATAGTAGTAGTAGTAGTAGTAGTAGTAGTAGTAGTAGCAGTAGTAGTATAATAGTAGTAGTGGTAGTATTAATAGTATGATAGCTCTATGCAGCATGGTGGCCGGTTCCCGTGTTCATGGCAAAGCGGATAGACAGACAGACAGACAGCACTCCAGCATCAGGCAAACAGAAGAAAAAAACTGCTATCCGAGTAAACACCTGCTCTCCCCTTGACCCCTGGAATACACCCCTGGGAGTCGCTTGCGGTAACGGAGCACTACGTTGCAGGATTCGGTATCTATCTGGTGGTATCACATTTCCAGCACGAGTACGAACACGTACATACATCGAGGGCGAGCGTCTAAAAAAAAAAAAAAAAAACAGTCGTAACGTACGACTATAAATGCACAAAATACGTATAGTAGACCAATTCGTTGACGATAGGTGGCTGGCTTCACGTGGCGGCTGATGTAAAGGTGACCACTTCGGACGGGAATGTGACAAACGTTTAGTCTTCAAATGTGTACCCCACTGGTCCTTACGTTTCCGTCAGACGAAGCAGTCGAGAGCAGTGCTTCGTATCGTGTTACAGCAGAAGGTTCCATGTTGAAAAGCGGGAACTTTCACCGCTGTCGATACACGCTTGGTCTCTCTTTTGCAGAGTACTTCTTGTGGCGGTCGAATTCTAAACGTGGAAAGTGTGGTGAGCTCAAGATTTAGTTTTTTACCCATCCGCGCGCGGAGGATGAAAGCACATACCAGGTCGGTACGAGGCGAACCAAAATCCTGCAGGCGACGCCTCCGAAACTGGGATGCGCGGCAACGCGGCAAAAACCAAAAGGCGAACGAAAAACAAAAAAAAAAACACAGCGTGCGAGTAACAACGGCAGCCCAGCAACCGTGTCGGCGGCAGAGTTATCCGCACTGCCGCCATCGCCATCCCACCACCGCGAAAAACAGCCAAGCAAAGCAACAGCTAGCCGCAGCTAGGGGCAGCATCAGCTTAAGTAACAAGAACAAACAGAATCAGCGCCCAGGACGAGCGCCAGCACCAACCTCCCTTTTTGCCTTTTTTCGACCGATGCTGCCGCTGCTGTTGCTGCTGCTGCGCTTGGCCTACGCCAAAGCGCCGGCGCGCTCCGCTCCGCTCCGCCGCCGCCGCCGCCACTGCTGCTACCGCAGTATTATATAATTGAAATAATACTCGAGCTGTTGTGTTGTCACGCTCTACAAGCAAGCCGGTACAAGCACGAGTTCGAGTACGAGTCCTGTCGGGACGACGCATTCTCCACGACACCAAGCAGGCGCGAGCGTACTGTAGCAACGGGCCGGCGGCCCGCTGGCACAACCCAACGCCACTCGTCCGCGTTATACTCCAGCTGCACCTCTCGAGCCTCTATGCTCCCAGCGGTTGTCGTGTTGTGTACAGCAATCACACCTTTCTCGAAGCGTGCTCGGTTGATACATTCCTGGCCTCTCAGAGCCCACCACTTCGACACCTGATACTTGCCGGCGAGAGCCTTTTTTTCCTTCTTATTTTTTCGTGTTGTGTGCGTGCGTGTGTGCTCAGAGCACGGTAATGCGGGCGAGCCCGGCGACGTCGCGGGTGTCAGCGGGTGCTGGCGGGTAGAGGGGGGGTTGCAAGGAGCGCGGTCGCCGTTTTCGTGGCTAGGCGTCGCGTGTGCCTCGAGATACGAGTAAAGCATGAACGGGCTGTCTGGCCTCCTGGTGTAGCTCCGGTTATATTATGTACGAGTCTATAAGGGTCGTTTTGGTGTGCAAAAGAACATTCAAGCGGTGCTTACTTCTGTGACCAAGCTGAATTTCACAGAGAGAGCTTCGCAGCCTGAGCACCAACGTTGCCGAGCTGGTGAACGAGGGCCACCGTAAGCACCGGGCTTCAAGCGAGTCGCGCGACGGGGCTCACCGTGGCAGAGAGGGAGGAAAGCTTTACCCGGAACGAATCGGTGGCTAAGTGGTCGTGAGAGGGGCGGGCAGCGTACGAGGCTAAGAGAAAGGTCTGCTGTTCGATTTTTTTTAGACCGGCGCGAAGTGTTCCAATCAGGCGGAAAATAATTACATAAGAGGGGACGGGGATTTCTTCTTTCTGAAATTTTCCATGGTTCGTTTTCATTTTCATTACTACGGTTTCTGGTGCCGCTGTGCATGTGCTGTACTTTCTCTTTCGTGTACTGTATATCTAAAGAAGAAAATAAGTACCCTGCCTGGGGTATGTACGTACGTACGGCATGCGGCGTTCGGGTTGTTTTCCTGGATGGAGCATGGAGCTCTTGGCATTTGCAAATCGCCTGTTTACACCTACCTATAACTGTTTGCATCTACCGTCTGTTCCGTCTCATTCTTCCTCGCGTGAGGGGGGAGCGTAGCGGGCGGAACCGCCCGCTGCGCGAGGCGCTTGTAAGCCCAGATGGTGATATAGCTCGGACTGCATTGCGCGGACGGAGCCGTAATAGACCATGTTTTTTTTTTCTCTTTTCGACTTCCAAGTCTGTTGAGCGGGGGCCCAACTATAGCAGTAGGTCTGACAGGAGCCAGCAGAGTCACAAGCCACGGGTATGTACAGAGGGGGTGCCTGAAGTGTCCCAAGTTCCTATATACAAACGTCAGGAGCACTCTTTACGTACGTACCTCACGCCCACGACCCAAGAGAAAAACACATTACATGTGGTGCGCAGCAGCCCCATCGGCTAGGCAGTACTTTAATAACATACTTGGTAGCGAACAAAAATAGTAAAATCACACATGGAAATGCGAAACACAGATGTTACGGTACGCATCATACATACCTGGGTAGTTATTAGCAGACCGATCTTTTGGGGCGTTTCAAGGCCTGTTTAGGCCTAAACCTATCCAACTGGATGGAACTATAAGGATCTTTTCTTCATAAATATGAAGACTAAACTATCCTTATATTTCCGTCCAGAGTGCTACATGGCTGTAAGGGTCGGGTCAAACCTCGCGGGTCAGGTTGGGTCGGGTCGGGTAACGGGTGACCCGGCCCGACCCCGTGAGAGTTTGAGAATCTCCTGACCCGACCCGACCCGACCCGACCCGTGAGATTTAAAAAAAATTCTTGACCCGACCCGCGAGTCGGGTCATGGCCCGCGAAGAGCTCTGGATTGAAAATACAACCTGGTACTACGAGCTGTAGGTGTGGGCGGCGGTCAGGGGCGACCAGACGAGGGGGCACACCGCGGTCTCCTACGAACATAACATATGGTACGAACATCTTTGAATATTCCATCGCAAAGATAAATATAGATATTCGGCAGTTACTCGTTGGAAAACATCGCCCAAAACGAACCCCCTACCGCACTGCTGTAGAGGCATGCCTCTTTACCAAGGTATACTAGATACATATAAAGCAAGCACGTGTGATAGATATGCTGACTCGACACTCCCTGTGCCTTCTCGTGGCTTACCACGAGATTCAGTAGATTACAAGCTGCACGTATTCCGAGCACGCATCAAACAGCTCTGTGCCCTCTCTCTGTTCCGCACCAAGTTTTGCACGGGGCCGGCCCGTCGTCGGGGAAAAAGGACCCCTCACATTCCACCTGTACTGCGGTATACCAACGCTCCAATACTGCGTTCTGTACACTGGTGCAAAAGAGCGGGTGGCGTGCAAATGCAACATCGGAACATAAAATAACACATCATGTCGTGCGCGTACCGGGTAGGTACCAGTGACGAAGCGTAGTGGCTGACGCTGGTCGACATTTGAAACCCCTCCGGAAGTTAGGTACGGGGACGAAAAAGAGACAATGACACGTTTAGCAGACGGCACATTGCCAATATCGAAGTCGTCGGGTGGGTTTTGTCGACATACTCGTACGGTAGCAGGGCCCCAGGTTGACAGCCAACAGCAGCGTAAAAGAGGGGAGAGTGTCACGCGGACAAAAGGGTGCCGTGTCCTCACCAAAATCGCCGTTCCCCCATCAAACTCCAGGCCACAAAAGGTACGGCCAGTATTAATAGTCCACTCATATATTTCACCAGTACATATTTAGTAGTCCTGCTGAAGGCCTACTGTACTGTTACGGGGGACCATAGTAAATAGGACCAAATATTGTTGGTGAAAATTGGTAAATATACAGGTTTTTGTGTGTACCGTAGGTCCTATTTACTATGCCCCCCCGTCATACTACAGGCTACTGCTGAAGGCCCACTGCGGGTACCACTGCTACTCTTATATACTGCCATATATAGACCTCGAATATTCACAGGTCATCACCGATACAGTCGAAATGCTGCGACATTGCCGTGCAAGCATCGATTTTGTACCTGCAGCGTGCGGCCACCATACGTACGGACTATGACAACACGAGGAAGTGTACTCGTAATCAGCTACGCATCAGGTGCAGGACTACGTAGGCTCGCTCGCAGCAGTCGCCTTGCAATTTATTTCACGTGACCCCATAAATTATCATGTACCGGCATACGAGGACGAGTACCATTAGTACCGACAGGTGATCACACAAGTTACCTGGTACACTCCAAATACTAGGGCTACTGTGGGTACTGGTAGCTCTACGTAGCCAAGAGAAGGACTCCTGACTGCGTCAGCAGCCACGAACCTGGATCAGACCGGCTGGTCGGGGGGGGGGGTCCGGAGGCGCCCCCAGAGGGCCCCGTTGGAGCAGCCCCGCCATACATGCATAGGCACGTTTTTACGCGATTTGGCCTCTCACTTTGTTCCTTCTTTTTTTTTTCCCCATCCCATTTATTATGTTCGCCCTTCTTCTTTTCTCTCTTCCTCCTAGTCGTGACTCGGATGAACCATTGGGTCACACAGCGGGCTGCCCTCTTCCCCCCCTCCCCACAGCGGTTTCGTGCCTTCAGTTTTCTTTACTGCGAGGCAGAAGACTTCAGCCCTCTTTCTTCCCTCGTCGACTCGCGTCGGATTGCGCCCATGATACCCACGCTACGCGCTCTCACAGCAGGTTGATTCTTTCTTATTTTTGCGAATGAAGTCTGAATCTCACGACGGTGGGATTTGAACTCACTTTTGTATCAACCTTACAACCTACTGACAATAAACAGCAGCAGCATTCGAGGGTATCACTAGACCACTGGGGCGAGCACTATGAGCAACAGGGCGATGATTTCTGCCGCATCTCGAAGGCAATGTTTTGGTCAGGGTTGGTAAATAGATGGATTGAGGAAAACGTCGAAAATGCGAAGTTAATATACGGTAAAATACAGGCGTGCACGGAACGCTGCTGTACAGCTGTTCCCTCTCTTCTCACTTCTCTATCTTCTCATGCGCACGTGTCGATGGGTTTCCGTCTTTATCATGAGGCGTTTTAGTGGGACGTACGTAAATTTCCAACATCTTGGAATACTGGCACCCCTTTCAGCCAGGGGAGATGTACTGCCAGTGGATATTGGCCCAGTATAGAGTTCCAGCGAATACCTACGTATTGTAGTCTGTGCAAGCCGTACACAAGGGCTGAACAGGCTCAATCTCATGTACTTATGCCATGGTTCGTGCACAATCAAAAGGGGCAATAGACGCCAGTATACTGGTACGTCGTCTACACATGCACTCGTGTGAGGGGAAGCCTATCACGAGTCACGAGTCACACAGCCACACCCTTTAAACTGACAGACGGCGCAGACAAGGAATGCGTGGACTGCTGTTGCCTCACGATACCGCCGGATGAAGCGAGAGGGAGGGTCCTTTTGGACACGACTCGGGTATAAACGCCATGAAGGGAAATCAACGCCCTCTTGTACACAAGTACTCGTTCTTGTTCTCGGTACCCAAGGAGCACCTGCCGGTGAGGAGCACAAAGTCCAAAATAGGAGCTCTGGTGCACACTACTGCTGTAGAACGACACAAGTAGTGTGTACGACAGAGGTGTGTGTGGTGTGTACGTGTACTCTGCTGCTTGCATAGCAGTAAATTTACGAACCTGTCGAATATACAAGTCCTTGTTCGAGAAAAAGCATGTGACTCCTCAGTTTATGGTACCCCTGGTACGTTTTTTACGTAACGGAGCCAAGAGGTACTTTTCGTCACACAATGAAGAGCAGGCGTTCTATGAAGCATGCACGATTTTCAGTCAGCGCACGTGCATCAAGACTTGAGCAGCACGAACCCGAGCACCCAGCCTGGGCTGGACCTGTGCTGATCCCACCACCTCTCAAGACCAACGCCCCAACGGGAAGCGTGGACCGCAAGTGGACTAAGTCCGGCGGGAAGGCCTCATAGAGTAGGTTTTTGTTCGTGGGTGAGCTCGCGCGAGTCCCACACTACCCAGAGGAGACGACTCTGCCGGGTGGCTATCTCCGCCGCATCTGCCCCTCTCGGGGGTCAGGTCGGGTCAACATACCCAAGAGCCAGCGGTAATAACAGCCTGCTCTGCTGTTGCAGTGGGAGCGACGGGTTACATTGACACACGACACGAAATCTGAACGTGGAAGTGTGGTGAGCTCAAGCCTTTATTTTTGTCAATCCGCCGGAGGATGAAAAAAAACATAAAAAAAAAAAAGAAACAGGGAGTATATACAGTTTAAGACCAACTATTGCGGGAATTTTTTGAAAGAGTCTCAGAACTGGCTTTTTTTGCCGAAAACCCGCGATTTACTCAACGGGACTGTCACCGGTAGACTCCTCAGGATGCTCCCCTTAGTTTTCCGAGAGCTTTCTCGAGCACTTTTCCGTTTCTCCAGAGTCGTAGTTGGACTGTTCGTCCATATTTCCAGTTCTGAGAAAATTGTGATTCTTCATAAAAATCCTCGAAGATCCACAATTTCTGGCCCCAGTTCTGACCAACAGCCTTATTTCTGACCCTCCAGAGAAAAGTGATTGGCTGCTCCAAAATTGAAATTAGGACACTGGAGAAACGGGAAATTGTTCCTGAAAGCTCGCAAACTACGGGGAGCATTTTGAGGAGTCTATCGGTATTTTTGGCTTTCCCGCCGAGCGAAAACGCGTATATTCGGCCTAAGACCTATGCCAAAGGGAACGCGGAGTATCAACAAAAGGTTTGAATTACAAAGATACCCACCAAAAAAATTTAGAACAGGCATCCTATGGGCACGTTTAGAAAAAAAAAAGTTCCCAACTTTTGGGCCAAGATCGGCTTGAGAAATACTCAGGCCGATCTTTGGTTCGAAGCGGCGAGATTCCGAGTCCTCGACAGACATCGATCGACAAAACCAACGATTGCGTCATGAATTCTGAACGGAGTGCGCTCGTTAGGGGCTCCGACCCACCCTTGGGTCACCGTCTTCACACAATGGCCAGTGACGTGTGGCGAGCGCTGGCCAGGCGTACGATAAAAAAAACAATTAGCCGCTGGTGTGTACAAAACAGAAGACAAAATTTCTCGATCGGCCTCGAATGGTAAAAAACAGGCTTTCTTTCAGGTTTGGGAGGATACCGCAGGACGCCGCCGGCAAGCTCTCGCCCCCAAGAGCATTTATCCACTTTCTATCTTTGATGCCGTCATCTATACTCGTTGGCCTTGCCCGACACCAAGCGGGTTGGCCGTGGGCCGAGACGTATCGAGATCGAACATCTATCGTCGCACGAGCTGATTTTTATCAGCGTGTTGACAATTTGCAACGAGATAATACAAATTGCGCCGCCTGCAGCCGTCAGAAAAAAAAGAAAGAAAAATCAAGCATTTTTTCCCTTTTTTCCCACAGCGGCGGTACGAGGATATTTTCGGCTGTTTTTTAAAGCAATATTTTTGAAAGATTTTTTTTTAACTTCGCGTTACCATTGGCATAGGTCTAAAACACAAGTTCTGAGAGCTCAGAAATAATTTCCCATTATAGTTGGTCTAATTACAGCAGCAGTCGCCTTCATGGCATACCTGGTACTTGGTATTAATAGGAAGGGATTCCGTTGCTTCCAAACCTCTGCAATAATTTGTACACAACTCAGAAAACTACACACTTCGTAGAACGCGCGATCGAATTATCGCGAGTATCACACCAAGCTTGCAAAGATGAGTTTTGAGTACTTTTTCGCTCTCACAGACCTTTGACAAATGGGAACGCGAAGTTCGAAACTTTTCTTTAAAAAAAAAAATGCTTTCAAGAACATAGCCGAAGATATTTTCGTACTGCCGCTGTGGGAAAAAAAGGAAAAAAATGTTGGATTTTTTCCTATTTTTTTCCAAACAGCTGCATGTGGTGCTATTTGTTTCTTCTCGTTGCAAATTGTCAGCACGCTGATGAAAATCAGCTCGTGCGACGATAGACTTTCGACCCCTTGACATAGACTCAGCGCACGACCAACCCCCTTGGTGTCGGGGAAGGTCAACGAGCGCAGATGACGGCCTCAAAAATATCAGGTGGATTCAGGGTCTAGAGCTTGCCGGCGGCGTCCTACGCTCATCTCCCAAACCTGAAAAAAAAAAAAATGCTTTGCGAGACGGATCGAGAAAAATTGTCATCTGTTTTCTGCACATCAGCGGTCAAATGTTTTTATATCAAAGGCCTGGCCAGCGCCTGCCACATATCACCGGTTATTGTGTGAGCACGGTGACCCTAGGGTGGGTCGGAGCCCCTAACGAGCGCACTCTGTTCAGAATTCATGACGCAGTCGTTGGTTTTGTCGGTCGATGTCTGTCGGGGACTCGAAGCCAAACATCCGCCTGAGTTTTTCTGAAGCCGATCTCGGCCCAACATCGGCTCCGATCCTATACTTGGGGAACATTTTTTAAGGCATTAAATTATCGGGATGGTTTCCTCGGGGAGAGTTTGTTCAACTTGGTTTTTAGAATTGGTTTGGAGTTTTTCGCGTGAACGATACCACTATGTCGGATAATGTAACGACTCTTTGGACATTACTATCGACACCGGCAATTTCTTACATTTCCTGGCAGAGTGGTTGGTGCTGGTGCCCACTCTGTCCGGAAATATAACGAATTTAGAGCATTCGTACGAGCATCAAAACTCTCTTACATTTCCGGACAAAGTGGTAATATTTCTGCTGTGCTGCTGCTGTTTGAAATTTGACGGGGAACGCGTCTTAGGCACCGCAAGCACGGGGCTTGTGCGCTGCTGCAGGCTAGCGTCAGAGCTCGACGGAGACGAAGCTAGTGCTGCTGGTACTGTAATCTGGTCCAGGTGTTGCTGTGGTCTGGCTACGCGCAGGCACTCGAAACTTGCGCCTGTGACCTCTGGGCGGATGAGGGTACGCACGTAAAGGGACAGCAGGCTGGGCAGGCCCGGACTTTCTACCCTCTCACAGAGACAAAGCGTAGACTCCGAGACACACAACAAGGCACATGCTACAGGGGAAAGACACCGCCACACCAGGATGGTGTTCGGATCGGCCTCTGCCGCGTCGATTGTCTGAGCTTGCGAGCTGCAACAGAGGTCTCTCTCCTCCTCGCGCGCGCCACCTCTCGTCTCGTCTGGCAAAGGCGGCGCGATCGTGGTGCCGATCACCGACGTTTGTCCCTGCAAGATCCCTACAAAACTCGTCTGTAATTGGTGCTACTTGGCAGAAATATCCAGAATTTTCAAGACAAATCTCAACAAAAATGGCCAGGTATAGGCGCTGCTGTGCCCCAACATTGGCCCCAGATTTGCTTCGAAGGGGATTTTCCAAAAGTTTGGAACTTTCCGTTTTGAGAATCGTGCTCATAGCTTAAAGCTGTACCTGAAAAATTTCTGGCGAGTATCCTTGGAATTCAAACTTTTTATGGAAACATAAACTCTGCGTTTCCATTGGCATAGGGCTGAGATCGAGGACTCGGTCGAAACTCATCTTTGCAAGGCGTGTGTGATACTATACTACTGCTGTAGTGATACTTCGATCGCGCGTATACTACGGGTTTTATATGACCTCATGCAGGGTATACACACTCTGTAGATGAAAATGAGGAAGACAAAATCTGAAGCTGCAGGATTGACGGAGTGGGTGTATTTATATTTGGGAAATAATACATACCTGGTACTACAGCAGTGAAAAAATCCTACGTTGCATCGAGGTTGCACAAGCAAAACAGGTACAGCAGCAGTAGTACTCGTACCAGTATCATATTATCTGTACATGGTGCTCACGCGACTTGAACACGTGCAACATGGACAACTGCTGCCCCCCGCCCCGTTCTTCTTCCAATCCCACTCTTGGTGCGTGTCATTCTGTCATTTTACTACTGCTGTGCACGTCTACGGGCAGTTACTCGTCACAAAATTGACTACCCCGCTACTGCTGTTTCGGCTGTTTGGCGATGCCATCCATGCGTCGTGTCGAGGCCCTGACACCTGACACCTGACTTTACCCTGAACAACAATGATCATGCTACTTTAATTATGCTGCAGTATACAACAAACGGAGGCATCAACCCGCACACAAACGCGACAGGGAGAGGGGCGAGAGGCGCTCAAACGGTCCACCATAGCCCGCCAGACCCAACACCTCCACGCACTTGGTGACAAGATTCGCTGACGTCAACTCCCCCCACTCCCACTCACCGTGATCTCCTCGTTCATGTCGGGCGTCTTCGAGTCTCTGCCCTTGTTGTCCGGACGTCCGTACACCTTGCTGGTGATGGGGTTGTTGGCGATTACCTCCATTCCCAGTCGCGTCTTTCGCCTCGCCGCTACCCGCCGTTGCTCCCTGGGGTCTACCGCGACAGCTGTCCTTCTCCCTGGTGGCGCCAAGTAGGACGACGCGCATGGCGCTGCCCCCCCGCAGCCCCTCACCATAGCGCCAGGAATGCAAGCATTTGTGACGAAAGCCGTCGATTGTTCAACGCAAGCCAAGAGAAGGCACCCGTAACCCAGGGAGGACAGCAGCGATCGTCCCGAGACCACTCTATCTGCGCGTTTGCTACTTCGTCCCGCCCCGCCGGCGCTCGACGAAAAAAACCATCCCTTGGCTGGGCTCTGCTGGGGCCGTGCTGCTACCGTACTACGTACCGTTTGTGTGTGCTTTCTTTCGCCACGTCCGTGCCGGAGAAGGGTGTTACCTTTAAGGAGGCCTTAATGCGGCGTAATGACCTGTGAGACCATTCCAGTCGACCAATCAGAGGCATGCGGATCTACTTCGTCATCGGTCTGTCATTCTGATCTCTTGCCCCTCCTTCTTCAGTCCCAGAAAGAACAGCAAACTCAAGGTAAGAGGGCGAGATAGATAGTGCACCCTCGCACAACATAGGGCAGCAGAGACCACCTCGGAGGTGCGCTTCGTGGTTGCGTACATGTGTGAGTAAAGAGCTGCGGCCCGCGTACTTCCTTGGCGACGCGCAAAGAAAACCATGACGAGAACATTTCAATTTCCAAATTGCACTTTTTTTTGTTTCCAGTGTGTGAACGACGATGTTGCGTTCATCCTTCCTTGCCGATGCGGAGAGGCAGTGCCATGATATGCGCCCCCTACTACCACCCTGCCCCCGCCCCGCCGCTTTCCCTCGCAAAACTGCCACCACCACGCTTCACCCACCCGCGCATTCCCAAATACCGTCCCCGCCATACCAGACCAACGAGTGAAAAATACACTGCATGCACCGTTTTTTGTTGTTGTCGTGCGTATGTACGAACAGCAAAGCAGTCACACAGCAGACCATCCATCATGTCTTCCGGAGAGGGACCCGTTTCGAGCAAGGCGAATGTCGGAGACCTGGCGAGCTCCGTTGAGCTTTCGGGAAAGCGCGTCTTCGTGCGGGTGAGTTTGTGTGTCCACTAGTTTACATAGTCGTGTCAGCCGCGTCTCGTCGCACGCGCACCTCCTCCCCTGGATACTTGCGGCGTTGGAAGCCAGCAGGAAGGTGAAGGCAATAATGAAAAAGACCTGTCGTGTGAGGAAGGAAAGGTTCCGAAGGAGACGCGAACTCGGAGTGCAACTCAATTGATGTATTACTATTAATAGTGGTATAAGATACGGCGGCCCGTGCCCTTTTGCTCCCAGGTTACACAAATCGATGCAACGGTGCTAAAGCCCGCATGTCTGTAACTCACGATGCAAAGTGAGTAACAGGTAACTGCTATTATTTACCAGGTATAACATAACCTGTTTTGATATGGCAATGATGCGGAGAGTTTTGTTTTCGGTGCTCGTACGTGATCTTTTTTTGCGGTAACTTCCAAAGCGGCTGTGGTGGTTACGTTTTTTTTGTACGGCGGTTGCAAGGCCAAAGCGCGCTGGCTTTTTTGTCACTTGAAAAATACAACGTCGTTTTAATTCAGTCTTCGATACGTACCATCCGGCGTCCCCGGTGGCTTGATAGGTGGTCCGCGTGCCTGTCAAGATCAATTTCGTGGGTTCAAGTCTCACCGAGTGCATGCTCATAGGGACTTTTTCTTGCATAAAAAATTGATAAGCGAAAAGCGCGAGCAGCGTGAGTTAGCTACATTCGATGAAAATCGACGAGCAGTGGGAATGCTGAACCCTATGCGCGACAAAAAATAAAGGCACGTACCGGGGGGGAGAAGGGACGCACGACACCTGTGACCACGGCTTGTCCAGAAGATCGTCGAGGGTAAAACCTCCTACGAGTGGGCTGGAAAGTAAAAGTGATGAAAAAAAAACGTATGATATACTTGTACATACCGGGTATACGTCAGCTGTGAGTACGATCATTAGAGTCGTTAAATTTCAACTTCCTGTATTGGTCTACTCAGCAGTGCTGCTGTGAAGAAGTTGTATTATGTGTACGTCGGGCGCGTTGTTCTTCAAAGTCGTTCGTACGCGTTTCCTCATTCCGTACGTGTACACAATACATACTCACACGAGTACGTACCAAAGATGAAAATACAGTCAGTAGTACGAATACCTGCTTGTACCTGGTACCTGGTACCTGGTGCGCGCATTTGTTGTGTTTATCCTTCGAATTGGGTTGTTGTTAATCTTTTTCTCTGAGACGTGGGAGGGAGTTTTCCATTGTTCGGCATGCAACCGACGTCACTGACTGTTTTCCATGTTCATACCGTACCGACACCCTGTTACTCCGTGTAACAGCCTCTATTACTCCATGTAATAGTCCTCTCTACTACTCCATGTAATAGTCCTCTCTATTACTCCATGTCATAGTCCTCTCTATTACTCCATGTAATAGTCCTATTACGCCCTCCCTTGGGCCCCCTCGACTGGGGCCTACTGCTGTGAGGTCTCGGACGACCGAGTACCCCAAATGGTCTTTGACCATTCCAACTCCTGACAGTATTCAGATTAACAGAATGTTGTTACTTCGTAGCAACTCCTTTCCTCCACTTTTATCTTCTCGTATCTTTCCCCTTGCACGTCTCTTTTGGCTCATGCTCGGGGTAAGTATGTATGTGTCTGAGCTTTGGCTTCCCATTTTATTTATTTATCTGGGGTTCTTCTCCTTTTCTTTTTCTTTTTCTTGTTCTTTTTCGGTTTGGTTTTTTCGTTGCTTCTCTTTCTTTATGGTGTATTTTGGTTGCTGGCGCATGTATGTTGTGTCGGCCGCACCTAGTGCGAAGGCATGGTATTACGTAGGCTATTAATGCATTACGGTGTGTTATCTCTGTGTCGTAGTCTGTGACCACAGAGCTCGTATCTTTCTAGGGTGAAGAATCAGCACGGACACTGGGCTTGCTGGATGTCGACGAGTAGAAGAACGGTTTTTAATGTGAAGAACACACACACACACACACACACACACACACACACACACACACACACACACACACACACCTTTCGAAAGAAGAGGGGTGGGTGGGCGGGAGAAACTACGGAAATTCTGGTAGATTGACCTTCAATTTTTCAGGAAGATTTTGCTCTTTATCACGTAGTTCACTGGTCAGCTGAGGTCGCGCGCTTCCCGTTTGAGATTGCTGTGCTTGTCGAACTGTGTGAGAATGATCTCGTGTGCGAGCTCTCTTCTTGTTCACCAGGTATCTAAATATTGGACTCATGCCAATTACATCGTATTTTTCGACGTCCGCCTAAACTGCTCCAGCCTAGTTTCGTTTCGGCTAGTCCCTGACCTTCTCAGGGATACACATAAAGTATGCGTTGGTTTTCGCTCATCAATCATATAGAATATTTCAACCTCTAAATTCGCAATTCGCCCGTTCACAACAAAACACGGATTGTTTCTCGATCTGTTCCAGAATCTCCTCACAAGCCTTCCCGTTTTAATTTAGTCAAGAGGC
The DNA here is from genome assembly GCA_031763025.1 of Macrocystis pyrifera. Classification (NCBI taxonomy): domain Eukaryota; class Phaeophyceae; order Laminariales; family Laminariaceae; genus Macrocystis; species Macrocystis pyrifera. The sequence continues at coordinate 10,755,934 of JASSKH010000003.1, forward strand.
ACCTGAAAAATCTGCGTGCATCCCGTCCTGCCTTCACCTCTAGACCCCCAAAAATCTGCGTGCATCCCGTCCTGCCTTCTAGACCCCCCCCCTGCTTACTCCGCATGTTCGATCCTTCCATGCCCATCGTGTCAGCGTACCGCCTTCGATTGCAGGTGCATACCATACTCGTACGCACTACAAATACCAATAGCATTGAGAGTAAGAGTGCGAAATTCTGACGAACCTCGTACCCGTGCGAGGGAAGAACGGTATGAATGGACCGGTGACGCACGTCGTTAGCAGGCTGCAGCCACGAAACAAGGAAGTTACGGTAACTTTTTTGTCTACTCGTACAGAGTACAGAGTGGAAATTTGGTAAAGTGCCGCGCACTCTCAGGTATAATATTTGCTGAGTATCGTAACGGAGGGCCATAGTAAATGAGACCTACGGTAAATACAAAACCCTATATATATCGCTATTTTTTAACAACAACATTTGGTCCTATTTAATATGGTCCCCCGTAATACTCGTTTGGGCGGAGAGAAAAGTTTACCAAATAATGTTACGGGGGGGTGGCCTATTATTGCATTAAGGGCAAAGGCGACTACTTGGGGGCACTATTACGGAGAAGTAGAGCCATAGTAAATAGGACCTGCGGTTGAGACAAAAGCCTGCATATTTCCCTAATTTTACTAACAATATTTTGGTCCCATTTACTTGTGGTCCCCCGCAATATTATCCGGACGTTTTTTTACCGTTTCCGCGTTTCGCGGAAAATTCCCGTATTTCCGAGGGGGGGGGGGGGGGGGGGGGGGGGGGGGTGGGGAGGGGTCGCGTTTCGCGGATTTTTTTCAGCCCCGACTGCAGCAATCGGCCACACGAGGCAGACAGACAGCCCCTGCGATACTTGGGGGCACTATTACGGAGATCCATAGTAAAATAGGACCTGCGGTTGAGACAAAAGCCTGCATATTTCCCTAATTTTACTAACAATATTTGGTCCCATTTACTGTGGTCCCCCGCAATATTATCCGGACGTTTTGTTCCGCGTTTCGCGGAAAATTCCCGTATTTCCGAGGGGGGGGGGGGGGGGGGGTTCGCGTTTCGCGGATTTTTTTCAGCCCCGACTAAACACGTAAAAAAAAAAATCCCGTATCGCGGGAAAAGTCCCGCATCATCGCAGAACATCGGGCAGGCCGCGCCGTGTGTGAGACGTGTGCGCCGTGCCACCACTCGGCACTGCTGTACAGGATAGATCAGGGTCATTCCCTGTGGGTCATTCCCAGGCCGTGGCTGGTCGCAGAAAGCACCGTGCACAACGAGAGCTCTATTCGTCCAGTCGACAGAGCCGACTCACCGACATAGCCGAGATAAACACGAAATCGCCAGGTATTTCCACACCGTGGAGGGCTTTGTCGCGCCAGAAGTTGAGCTCGCGAGCCTCGCCAGGAGTCTGGGCACCTTTAGCGATACGATCCAGCGAACGGCCTGCGCGCGCACCGCTGTTTTTGACGATTCAATCGGATGGACGAGCGTTGCAAGCTCATGAACCAGGCGATGATAGGACCCACCACATTTTTTCCGCGTTCCCGTGAATTTTCCGCGAAACGAGAAAAAAAAATAATAATAATAATAATAGTAATAACGACCCCTAAGATTTTTCGTATTCGTCTCCGAACTACTGTATTAATAGTAAGTTACAAACGGTACTCGTAGGCCGCATGTATGATGCTACGCGTGCTTCGTTGACATTCGTACCTACCCGAAGAGCTGCTCGCCACAGCATTAGACGAAGACGGCTGGGTTTGATAGATTGTGCTTTTCGTTTTCTGCGGGCATACAAAATACCAGGTACCAGGTACGTACGGAGTCTCACCATGTGCGCTCCCCGCTCTTTTTCCGAAGGGCACGGGTGCATGCATACGCATATTTTACATGTATATGCATACATGCCCCCCCCCCCCCCCCCACCCCAACCTATTAGGAGTAGGAACGGTGCTCCGTCTCGAAAGGGATGCGTGGTCAATGGTCAAATGACTAAGGCAAGCAACCAATGAGTACCCCCCCCCCCCCCCGCCCACCCCAACCCCTCCCATCTCCCCGGCCTCCCCCGCCTCCCCCCACCCCCCCACCCCACCCACCACCCACCCCACCCGCCCCGCCCAGCAACTGTTCGCTTAGAGAGCACAAACCACTGGGCTACTCGGTCAGCGCTGACTAAGTAGCTCAATGGTTTGTCCTTCTATAACGAACGAAGGAAGTCAAGGATTTGAACCCCGCCAATATCGTTAGTTTCCGGGACCGAGGGAAAAAAAAAAAGAATGAAAGAGAACCACCATAAAAAACACTCGACCAGGGAGTCAGAAGCGGATTGGGCCACTATATAGAAATGATTGCACTTGTTGAAGAGAAGGACCACATAGGGGGAAAAAGCCAGCCCCGACTGAGATCTTACCCTGTATAATCGAACGTCCACCTCGCGCCCCTCACCCACACACCCCACGCGCCCCACTCACCCCACGCCCCCCACTGCCAAGGTCTTATTACTGGTCAAAGGTTATAGCCAATTACCTAGCCAATCTAAAGTTTTATAGCACCACCCCGTTTTGAAGTCGTTCATGCAACTCATGCAATAATCGTGCGATACATCGGGACCGTTGTCACTGCTGTCTGTCGTCGGGGGCGAAAGGTGGACCTCAACGCCCCCCTCTCCAAGGACTCGCCGCCGGTGGTGACCGATGCTACGCGTCTGAGCGCGGCCTGCCCCACGATCAACCTCCTGGCGTCCAAGGGCGCCAAGGTCATCCTCGCGAGCCACCTCGGGCGACCGAAGAAGCAGGTGGTGGAGGGGTTGCGCATGAACCCCGTCGCCACCAAGCTGTCCGAACTGCTGGGGAAGGAGGTGAGGGGATGAGGGTGAGAGAGAGTGAAGGGAAGGGCGGGCGGGGAGGGGCGGAGAAAGAGAGAAGGGGAAGGGGGAAGAGAAGGAGGGATGGAGAAAAGAGAGAAAAAACACATGAAATTAGCAAAATGTGAGAGAGAGAATGAGTGTGGGTAGTTCTCGGTGTTAGTAGGTGTTTTCGGTGTGTTTTTTTTCCCCACCCGTTTGTTCTGTCAGTTTGTTTTGTTTGGCGCGTTTTTGTTGTGCTGGTTCATGCGCCTGCCTGTTCGTTATTTCCTCGCCTGTATTCCGTGTTCCTACATGCGTGTACTTGCTTTACTTGCTTTGACCGTTTGTCTCCCTCATTCCGTTGTTCGTTGTTGCGACATTCGTGTCTGTTGCCCTTTTGCGCTTGGCCTCTTCTCTGTGGCCGAACCTCGATAACCCTTGCCCCACAATTTCCGCGCTGTTTCATTCTCCTGATGATTGCCATAGCCACGGCCACCGTCTTTGCCTGCATGCTTGCGTGCTGTGGCAAGCGCTTCTCGCGTCCCACCCACCCACCCACCCCGTTCCTCGACTGGAAAGTGTTGGTTTCTCGTGACGGGCTCATATGATTCGCACGGACAAAGTTATTTATCCGTACGTAAAACTTTCTACAGTAAAAGTTCACCCGGAGAAAATTCTATGTTTTGGGAGGCCGTGTCGTTTTGCAGGCTGGGATGAGAGAGGGAGTGAGAAGAGTATAAGGGTTTGCAGTATTAACTTGATGTATTAATGGTGCAAACGGTGACCCCCCCCCGAGTTTCCATTGTGTAGGTATCTTGAGTCAGGAACGTTGTAAGTCGTCGAAACGATGGCACAGCTGCAGCCGCTACGAGTATATAATTGTGGGGATGTGCGTCGGTGCCGATCCACACATACACGCACACGTACCTTGTACACCTTTCTATACAGTAGTTGATACACATCGTGCCTGTATAGGTGTGCACCAGTATGCACGAGTCGATGCGAGTCGACGGTTCTTCACAAGGGACTGCTGTCTACCGTATCACACGGGTGATAAAATAACACACCCCCTGTGGGACGAATTTCCGAGGAGGCGTTTTTCTCCGAAACCAAAAGAGCTAGCACGCGCAACCACGGCTGTGTGATGGTGTCATGCGGTACATTCCTGCTGTTGGGCTGCTTGAGTCACGTGACTGAAGTAACCCGAGAGGTAGTCAAGCCAGTCTCCTGTGAATGCACTACATATTTATAGCGTATGCTTTGTACTTTGGGGTTCGAAGCCCTCTCTTCTCGTCACCGCTTCTGGTTCGGGGCCCTCGCCACGCACATCTATATGATGCTACCGCTGTACTTTGGTGAATAAACCTTTTGAACCTTTCTGTTCACCCCCACGTGGACAAACTTGATTTGATCGTGTGGGGAATCGAACCCTCGCATGCTTGATACTCCACATGCTCAGAAGTGGATTATTGTTCACTCTTTTCGGGCTACGACTCCTCTTACTGCCGTAGCAGCTGCTGCGGTAGTTTGTCGTTGCTCGGTGTCTAATGCCCTCACGGGGTGTGACGCAAACATATGTTGTTCGTCTCGGTGGCAACTAACTATTAAAAAATACCTTGTTGGATGATTAATAGTGCAGTCACGCGACTCTGCTGCAGTAGTGCTGACCCTCAAAGCTTTCGAACCACCTACCGAAATACGTGCGCGGGTTGGAATTTATGGTGGTGGGTGGACTCGGTCCGACACGAAGACTCCCACGAGGCGTACTGGTATTGCTTTTGGCGTACGAGGATGAGCACTCTATACACGCGTGAGAAAATAAAGCGGTGTACGTATAGATATACACAACATAGTTTTCTTGATGTGCACCAGGTATCGTATACCAGGTACGTATAGCCTTGTAGCACACCATACCGGTATAATGGCACAGTACGAATACCAGGGCAGTCCAAAGTGGAAACAACAGTATTACGGGGGTACATAGTTAATAGGACCTATGGTATACATAAAAACGTATATATTTACCTATTTTTACTAACAATATTTTGTCCTATTTACTATGGTCCCCCGTAATAGTATTCGCCGAACGGTGTAACACACCGAAGCTTGCTTGGCGCCAAGGGATGCGTTGCCCTTCGCGAGACGAGTTTTCAGCTTGCGTGTGTGTGAACCGAGAGGGCTGCCTGCACCATTGAGCTTTGCCACGTGCCCATCGTAACGAGGTGAAGCTCGCAACAACTTGCGTGCGGGTGAAGCGCGCAACTCGAAGTTGATGGAGAACGTGCGCATTCTATTTTTTGCGCCTCGGGTGATCTCGAAAAGGAACGATCAGTCATGATGCTACTGCTTGAAAAAAAATCGCAAACCGATTCCAAGTAGTTTTGTGACAGCAATGGGCTGATAGTCCGGAGGGTCTTGGGTTCAACTCCCAATGCGCCCGAATGTGCTTGATTCGAATTTTCTTATCTTGGGGTGCATTAGTGACTATTATAACTTTATTCACAGTTAACGTTGCACGGCGGGCTGGTGAAAGGAAACGTGGAGCAGATAGGTACTCTTACCACAGGAAGTAGTTTCTTTATTTGCTGACCATCTTCACCATGTCTTGACATGTTTTAGTTCATCGACGCGGGTTCCACATTACATTAGCAGTTTATTTGTTATCTCACCGTCTTCACCGTGTCTATACTTGGCGTACGTATCATGTGTATTAATAATAGCACCTTGTAATTTCATGAAACGACACACATTCGTCTTTTGTCCGTCTTGTAGCCAAGGTCACCGCAGCAGAACACTACTATCAATAGCAGTACCTCGTGAGCTATTCACCCTTCAGAGCACTTGTCCCTACAGATTGTGGTTTCCCCTCACGAAAAGCCTGAAAGCATGTTTTTTTCTCGTGCGGTGCTGCCGTGCTTGCCCGTCATGACGCCCTCGCAGCTGTCGATACCCCCCTCCTCCCCCCTCCCCGCTATTATATATGGGTTGGGTTGGCGTCGGTTGGCAACGACACTTGTTAAACATGCCGCTCACTACGTGAGCCTAGACATCCAGGGTACCGTTTTTTTTTTTTTTTTTTTTTTTTTGGCGGTCGCCCACAGCTGGTCGTCTAGTTAGATCGTTTGTGCGAAGTAAATAACCTTTACTCTGCACAAGGGAATTGATCGTATCACGTAGTGTTCAAGGTAAGGCACCCAAGAGGCAGTTACATAGTACTCCCATTGCTGTCTCTGGAAGTGGCTACACCGGAAATTAAACTAACTCATTGAAGCTGTCATCCATATGCAAGAAAGTCCGCCTCACAAGCGGTTCTTAGTAGGATGCAGCTCACCCTTCATGCGACTCGCCGGACACCTCACGGCGCTTCGCGCTTGGTGCAAGCAATGTCTGCCTGGTCGGTGAAAACCCGACATGCTCCGTCCCGGCATTGTAGGGATGCGAGGGTCTATGGTCACACGACTGCGGCCATGCATGAGATCGAGTACATCTCTCTTATCGAGTACATCCCCCCCCCCCCCCCCCCCCCCCCCCCCCCTCACCACGTCGGCGGCGGCAGCGGCTGTGTCAGCAGCGCCGCCTACTTCCGGATGAAAAAGCTCTCCGCTGCAGCGGTAACAAGACGCACGTTCACGAATACGAACGTTTTTTGTTTTTGCATGGCCGAGGGCAAAACTCCTACAGCAGCATTGTAGATAACTCATATGTAAAGCTGGGAGACCTCTAATTTCTACTTCCCCGCGCTCTTTTTACCCTCGTCACCCTTTTCTTTGGTGCTGCAGTCCAGTTCGGGGGACAAACCAGTCAAGTCCTGAGTAATTTTGTCCCCATAACGGGACTGCAGTACTAAAATGTCCAAAACAGTATAGCTCGCGACAGTAGGTAGGAACTTTGCACAGCACACCGTATTTGAAACCGTCGTCAGCCTTGGTTGATTTGGAGAAAAATGGGGGAATCGTGTCTTATGAATCTCGGTCGGCGGTTGTCCAACCCCGATCGTGTAACTCGGGTTCAGCCGGCAGCTCGAATGGGGTATACAGGGCACAGTAGTACTTGTGTTTTTTGGCTCGATGTAAATTAGAAATTCGCATTCGCTTGTTTTCTTATAACCGTGAAATTTACGTGGCATGAGCCCTCCGACTTGTCAATACAGTTGTCAATATAGTCAACTATTGATGTCTGAAGGATTTATGCAAGTTTTTTCCTTCAAGAACCCCTTGAAAACTGCAACCACGTTTTTTGGCACAACCTACTTGAAATTAGCATGCAATGGTGCTCGCGGTGGTAAAAAGCTCGCCCGAGTAGAAATTCTTCCGTTGCATCACTCCTGTCTTGTCTTTTCGTTCGTTTTCTGACCCCCCCCACCCCCCCGGCCCGCCTGTTTGCAGGTGATCAAGATGGACGACTGCGTCGGACCCGAGGTGGAGTCGCGCATTGCATCCATGGGTGACGGCGACGTCATGCTATTGGAGAACGTCCGGTTCCACGCCGGCGAGGAGGTGGGTGGGGTGGGTGGGGTGGGTGGGCGAGCGAGTGGGTGGGTGGGTGTAGTTTGTAGTGTATATTAGTTGGCCCAGGTTCGACGAAATGGTTGGTAGTCCACACCAGCTCCTCCTTACATCCTAGAACATTACGAGAAAATTCCCAGGCAACCGAAGTGAGGGTTAAATGTTAGTTAAGTGTTGGGGCCAGTATAATTGAACAATTTGTCGAAACTTGGCCAAGGTCTTACACAGTCGTCGGCGGGTGGGTGGGTGGGCGAAAAATAGCTCCTCGTGGTTTGCACGGGGTTTTGCCTCGGTGCTCGTGCTCTTGTTTTCGTCTGCGTTTTTCACCGACCGCCGTCGTTGATTGTTTCTTGGGACCTGGCGAGCTCACTTTTTAATCCTCATGCCCGAGGACGGTCGATCTTGAAAGCGAAAAAATGCCAGCATGGAACACCGCCGCACGCTGCTGATGCCCGTGCCCATGCCCGACATACCATTTTTGCCGAAATACACAACGCTTAGAGATGTTTTCGTTCGTTGCGGGCGCCCCCACCACCCCCCGTCTCCGCGCTCCCGCGCACCGCGGTGCGTTTCCTGTGTGCCTTGAACGCGAAACAACGATCCACTCCTTGTGGACGTTGTCTCCCTCCCTCTGTCGCTCCCTCCGTCGCAGAGCAACGACGAGGAGTTCAGCAAGCAGCTGGCCGCGCTATGCGACTACTACGTCAACGACGCTTTCGGGACCGCCCACCGCGCCCACGCCTCCACGGAAGGCGTGACCAAGTTCGTCGAGCGCAAGGTGAGGCGGCCGCGCGCCACTGCCAGGCTCGGCCACCGCAAGGGTGTCAGAACGGCTGTCGTGCGTACTGTAGGCGTATATATTCGAGTATACACTGATCTTGTACACTTATTGCCCCTTTTCATGTTTGGACAGTAATGGTGGCACGTGTGCCGGTACTCGCGACTGCTTGCACGTATTGTCTCTTGTGTTTCACTTCTTGATCGATAAAACAGCGCACGCGATGATTTAGCAGTGCTAGCTTGCGGGGAGCTGTTGAGTGAGTCTGCGGGGCTGTGAGATATTTTTCTCGCTTTCGCTCACTTGCTTTTCGTACTCGTCGGTGGACCGGTGACCGCGTCCCCCGCGCCTGACACGAGACGCGAGGGGTGGTGGTGGTGGTAGTGGTCGTGGTCATGGTCGTAGTCGTGGTGGTCGTAGTGATGGTGGTGGTGGTGCTTCACGCTATTCAGATTCCACATCACATGATTCCAACAGGTTATGAGCCTCGTGAATATATCACAGATGCGTTTCACAAACAAGCGCGGTGCAACTTGAGCCCGTGCTTGATGGCAGCTATACGCAGGTACTACACAGATTCCACGTTATTACAACAGGTCATGAGCCTTGTTCAGGGTATTTGCGTTTCACAAACACATGCGGCGCGAAGCTGACCCAACGAGCTTCGCCAACCCATGTAAATAGTATGTCAACTCTTTTGGGCCCCACCGATAGCGATCTATAGTATAACACGGCAAGTGCGACCTCATCAACCTTCGAGGAAATTCGTACAGCAGCACACGTATATCAAAATGCTGCCAGCGCGTGTCGTATGTACATAGTCGTAAAGTTGAGCTTCTGACACATGCACTACTCCTCTATTTTACTACCAGCCCACGCTGCTGCTTCGCGTTTTCGATACTTTCCCCCCCTCCCAAGTCCCAAAGCAGTTGAATCGCAATACCTGGGAGGTGAGTAGTGGACGCAGTGGTGGTATTGATGGTTGTCGCCCCCGTCTCACGTGTGCTTGCGCGCGCTCGCTTTTTCGATCAATCGCTCTATCGCTCAGGTCTCCGGCTTGCTGATGGAGAAGGAGCTCAAGTACCTCAAGGGAGCCGTGGACAGCCCCGTGCGACCGATGGCTTGCATCGTGGGCGGTGCCAAGGTCTCCTCGAAGGTCAGAAAACCTTCCTCGCTTCTGCGACGCCAGCGTGTCCGAGCGCCTCCCCCCTACATTGCGGTCCCGCCGCCGCTGCCGCCGCGTATGGTGTATTATGCTGCGTCTCTATTTAGCTGTCTCCGTCGTCGTCCTCTAGGCCCGGTAGACCCCGAAAATAGATTTAGAGTTCATCGGCGGCACCCACGTTCTGAGCGGAGGGGTGCCCGCACGAACCATGGCGGTGGAAAAAAAACGAAATCTGCCCGAGGCTATCTCGAGCTGGAAGCGGTTGTCGAGGGTTACCGATGTTGTCGGCTACGGTTTCTGCCTGTCCGTAATGTTACGTTACTTGTCGCATCAATACCCCCATCACCACCATCACCACCACCACTACCACCCCCTCTCGCCCGCCTGCTTGCCCCCTGCGACAGCTCCCCCCTCCCCCCGGCCTTAACTAGCCTGCAGTGACGAACTCCGTACGGAAATAAAAATGGTTGGTTGACCTTCTCTTCGTCGCCTCTACTGTAGCAACGGCCTGTAGAAGCTTGCCCCCTTTTCCTGGTGCCGAACGCCTACCAGGCGACACCACCGTGACGCGTGCGCGCTCGCACTATTAATAGTGCAAAACGCAGGCGCCAAATCGATCTCACACACGTCTTCGCTTTTTCGCCCTGTGCTTTCTTGCCTGACACACGCTCGCACTGCTTCTACCGCTTCTACCTTTCTTCCCGGCGGCGGCGGCGTGCAGATCACCGTCATCGAGGCGCTCATCGAGAAATGTGACGTGATCCTCCTCGGGGGGGGCATGATCTTCACCTTCTTCAAGGCCAAGGGGCTCGGGGTCGGCAAGTCTCTCGTGAGTCCTATCTTTCGTCCGACCCAGAGGGCTGGAGGCGCCTTGGCGATGTATGAGCAGTTTTGCGAGGGGTGTAGTGCGCGTGTACGAAGTGCGCGGGCGGTGTTATTTTGCTTTTCACGGTTTCGAGGGTGTCTCTCAACACGGAACGAACGAAACGCCCCCACGGGTAGTGCCTCAAAAAAAGCAATCGCGGCGGATGTCTTTTTTTTTTGTCGCTGCGATTTTTTTTTCCGTACATACAGTAGGGCTTCGCTTCCCCCCTCCCCTCGCGACAGACGTTTCCCCCCGTGCCAAACTTTTGTGGCAAAAGCAAGATAAGCTGTTCTGTGTGCCTGGCAGTGTGCGGAAGTATGTAGGCCTTTGGAAAATTTAATGCCCCTGCTAAGCCGGCGTCCCCGGTGGCTTGGTAGGTGGTCCGCGTGCCTGTCAAGATCAATTTCGTGGGTTCAAGTCCCACCGAGTGCATCCTCATAGGGACTTTTTCTTGCATATAAATTTGATAAGCGGAAAGCGCGAAAGCGTGAGTTGGCTACATTCGATGAAAATCGACGAGCAGTGGGAATGCTGAACCCTATGCGCGACAAAAAATAAAGGCACGTACCGGGGGGGAGAAGGGACGACACCTGTGACCACGGCTTGTCCAGAAGATCGTCGAGGGTAAAAACCTCCTACGAGTGGGCTGGGAAGTAAAAGTGATGGATAAAAAAAATAAAAAAAAAAAAAAAAAAAAAATATCGGTTTCTGGGCATGGGAGAAGAAATTTGACGGGAGGTTTCGATTGTGCTTTGGCTTGCTTGTCCCAGGCGACTTACATGTGCGCGCGCTCGCCACAGACACGTGATGCCACGTACAGGTCAAAATTCTTTCTCAAGTCTGGATGTGGAGAAAAATGTTTTTTTTCTCTTATCTCTTGTTCAGTGTTTCGCCTCTCGCCCCCGTCCACCCCCGGTGTTATCGTGGTGTTTGGCGGATGATGGGGCTCTGGCGCTAAGGTTCGCTGACGTTCCCTGCAAACGAGCGTTCTTGCACCCCCGCGTCGTTGTTTTCGGTCGGGGTGAGGTTCAATGTTTCTTTTACGTATTTTCACGTCGCCTCTTGCGCGATGATGGGTTATGATACGTGCAGGTTGAGGACGACTATGTCGAGCTGGCCAAGACTCTCATGGACAAGGCGGAGGCGAAGGGAGTGAAGTTCCTGCTGCCTGAAGATGTCGTCGTCGCGGACAAGGCAAGCGCGCTCCAACAACAGAGAGACTTTTAAGTTTTACGCATTTAATTTTGCAATCAGTATCCCCTTTACAACTGCACCCGCGTCAGTATTGGAGACAAACTGCTCGGATTTAGTGTCGGAGAAAATGTTCAGGACGAGTGCGTAGAAGGACTAATCAAGCTTGCCGCCTAACGCTTCAGCATCCGCGCGGCTTATCACATAGACGTGCGTGCGTTCCTCTTTGGGCTGCAGCGCTCACGGATTCCTTGGGCGTGACGCCTTCCATGAAATTCTCAAGCTTTTTACGCTTTCCTGTGTAGGGGGGTGTACCGTAGTACTTGTATATGCATAACCGGAATTTTCATAGTGCCTTTCGGCGACTGCTGTAAGAGAAACCGTTCACCGGCGACGAAATATGCCAAGGGAGTCGCGGTGGCCACGATATATCCCGACATCGAGGCTCAGCCGACTAGCCGGAGTGTGTGTTGTTGGGGTGTTGAGGCCCCCTGCACATAGTACAGTACAGTGAAAAGGTATTTTGAGCATGGCAGCAACACTGTTCATGGCGGCGGTGAAGGAAACACCGACACTGCTGCTGTAGCAGCGGCCGCCACCGCCGGTACGTACCACCGCTGTGTAACCGAAACCATGTATGTTTATTTCACGTGCATGCTACTTGACTGCTGCGCACCCCACGCTACCTTGCTCTCACCGAAAAACGTACCGTTAATGTACAACATGTGCCCTGCCTCCCGCCCCCGCGGCGCCTCCCCTCGCCTCGCAACGATTTCGCCGCCTCCTGTCGCGCTTTTCCTTCTTCTCGTGCATCGATATCGAAAACCTATCGAAAAAAACGTCTGATCAGTTCTCGCCCGACGCGGATTCGGACACCGTAGGGATCGACCAGATCCCCGAGGAGTGGATGGGTCTCGACGTGGGACCCAAGACCGTCGCGACCTTCGAAGCTGCCTTGGAGCCGTGCAAAACCATTGTAAGGCAGGCGTCTTTGGGGGAAGGGGGTAGGGGGAGGGGGTCATCCATGATGGCGATTTTTTGCGTCAACCTTGTATTAGTTCGCTTGGTATGCTTATGATGCCGGGGCATGGTACAGCTGTAGCAAACCAGGCAGGCATGCCGGGCATGTACACACCAGGCGCGGCAACGCCAGCCGAGGAGAAAGCGAGGCATATATTGTTGGTACTATCAATGACTAGGACCGGCCTGGGGGGAGGGAGTGAGGGAGGGAGGGAGGGAGGGAGGGTTGTTGATGGTGAATCGTCACCTGTTTGTGGTCTATCGACTGTTGCGGCGCGGGTGATTCGTTTCAGACCGCATCACGACCGCGGTGTCGTTGCCCCCGCGGTAGTGAACAGGTCGCCTCTTCTGTAAACCGGTGCTGTGCGCCGGCGGCTCCTTGCTTTTGCTTCTTGCCCCCGAGAAGCGAGAAGCGAGCGCCGGAGTTTTCGTTGTCGGACGGTGAGCGTAGACTAATCGGGCCAGCATAGCGTTCGCCCAAATCTCGTGCGGTGACCGCCGTCCGCTCTCGCTGCCCGGGCGCTTTAGTGTAAACACTCGGCGTAGCGCGAGCGTAGGTGGCACAGGGAGCAACCCGTGATCGGGCGCGATTATTTTGGGACAGGCATCGCACCCACCGCCTCTCGACGGCCGACTCGGCCGGTAGATTTTTCGTGCCCAGACGGACGTGTGGATGGCGGAGGAAGTGGTAACACGTGCGCGCGTCGCTGCGAATTACTATTGTCGCTGTTGTTTACCTCCTTGGAAATCGTCCTTCGTCGTTGATGATGGCCGTCCGCCCCCCGCTCTTCCTTTCGCTCCGTCCCTCTCGCCGCCGACAGGTGTGGAACGGACCGATGGGGGTGTTCGAGTTCGAGAAATTCGCCGCGGGGACGCTTGCGGTAGCCAACTGCCTGTCAGGGCTGACCGACAAGGGCTCCATCACTATCATCGGGGGAGGAGACTCGGTGAGACCAGACGGGCACGGCGGAGGGCAGCAGAGGGGGAGGGGGGAGCGTTAATGTCATGCAGGGCGCATGGACGTAGTCGTATGGCCATAGACCCTCACATCACTACATACAATGCTCGGACGAGGTAGTTTGGAGTTGTATTACTGTGGTTGATTTCCCTGGCGGTAGAGGGGGGGGGTACGAGTGCTTGCTTCTGCCGGCGCCTTATCCGGAAGAACCTTTTGGAGGCACCTCGGCTTGACTTGTCTGTTCGTTCCGATGGCGTTCGTGATGGCGCCCCTCGACTCTTCGTATCGGTCGAGGAGGCTACAGCTGAAACGAGTTCTTGGTGTTTACGCTGTCGAACGTACGCGACGCACTCGGTTTGCCGTATTATTTTGAAACGGTCGGGCGGGTAAGGAAGGGGTGTGTGTGTGCTCATTATTATGCATGGCCGTAGTGCTCGACTTGAACGAGATATTTGCTTTTGCAGCGAATCACAGCAGCATCTACGTAGCGAGTGTACAGTGCGATAGATCTCGACGCGGATAGTCACGCCAACGTCGCTTCTCGACACAAGCACTAACAATCGCGCTCTCCAGCTCCCCTGCTCCCACCCCCTCCGCCTGAAACGTGCCGCGGTGACTGCCCCCCCCTCCCTCCCTTCCTCCGTTCCTCCCTCCCTTCCTCCGTGCCTCCCTCCCTTCCTCCGTTCCTCCCCCCCCCCCCCCCCGGCGCGTTTTGACTTTCTTTGGAACCACCAGGTTGCGGCCGTGGAGAAGGCCGGCCTCGCCGACAAAATGTCGCACATCTCGACCGGCGGCGGGGCCAGTCTTGAGCTCCTCGAGGGCAAGGAGCTTCCGGGGGTGAACGCCATCGAGGAGAAGGCGTGAGTCTTCACCAGGAGGCGGGCGGGTAGAAGCGACGCTTCTCGGTTGTGACGGAGTTATTGGCGCCGATGGTGGCGGTGGCGGCGGTGGGCGGCGGCGGCAGGTGTAGGGGACATCCTCCATCGCTTCCGAGTAGGGGTGGAGCCTAGGGAGAAGTGGTTTGGTTTGGGGTTATCCGGATTTTTTAGTGGCATAATCCCGGTCACCCAGCTTTTGCTTGTTTTTTTTTCATGTCCCAAAACATGATGTACGTGCTTTTGGAGGGCATACTCGTGCTTCGTCGTTGCTGTTGCGGTTGTTGTGCTTGGCTTTTGGTCCACCGTTTGGGGCGCCACACAACAGCATGCGCCGCCCAGGCAGGCGCTGCGTGGCTGGACGAAACTCCTATTTTGCCCGTTTTTTTTTCTTAGGTTTTTGTTGTTGTAGCGCTTTCAGACGACCCTCTGGGGTGAGAGCGTTATTTTGCTGTTTTTTATTGAAAGCCATTTTATATCGTTGTTGAAGCTGACGGGACACCATTTCCCGCAGCTTTCATGTTGTGGAGTGGTCGTGTAGTCACGTTTCGTCCATATGGATCTGGTATAGTTTTGGGATTTTGTTGTCTCGTGGCATACTAGTACACGACGGGAAAAGGTATCCTGGAGGGCCTTTTCGTAGTTTGTCTTTTTTAGTTGCTAAATCTCCGTGACTCGCGGTGTCACGGCAGAAAGAACACCGCTTACGCGCTTTTGGTTAGACCTAGCCCGCACGACTTCGACGCTTCCAGCCGGCTTTCCCAACACCTGGAGCTGGCGTTTTTCCTCTGGCGGGTAGGTCGGATTTAGCGTCGGGTAAAATAAAAGCTAACAAGCACGTTTGCCGCGGGTTTTGCGTGCGGATAGATTCCTCGGAGACTATTTGTCACTGAGGCTACCGATACCTACGTAGGGAAGGAACGCGCACAGGCACGTTCGGGTGAGATGCATCACGAGCACGGGGCCGCGGTTTGCGCCTTTTCCGAGTCACGGGTGTTCACGCCCATTTATGATTGGATTGCGTGTTGTCATGCATTCGTGAGGAGAAAAGCGAAAGGCCTTTTACTTGCTCAAGGCGTCATACTCGTAGAATCGTTGAGAATTGCACAGCCTGTGCCATTTTGGATCGTTAACATCAGCAACGGGCCGATGTAGCAGGCGGATTAGTTTTTTTTGTCGTACCCCCGCCCACCTCCCTTCCTCGCCCGGGGTCGAGGAGAAAAGAACAAGTGCACAGGACCAAGTGCGATGGAATAAAAAAAGCATTGTGGAGTGCCCACGGCCAACGCTTATCCTCAAGACGTTGCATCTCGCTTCAAAAGTTGCCAACAGGTTTGTACAAGCTGGTGGATCGGCTCTGCTGTACCAAAGTCTACTTGGGGGCCTTGCAGTCGGTGCTCGCATATAGCACCAAACACGCGCCTATCACCTATTACGAACGATATATATATATAGTACACACCTTCCGACACGCCGATGTTCTGCGCTTCTTTTTCTCCGCGATGTTGCCTGCTTTGTCATAGACTTTTATTACATGTACTCGTACCTCAGCAAAATAATTTATCCTGATCACACTCGATTACAAGGCCTTGCTGCGCTTTCAGAGCCCCCACCCGGAACACGCCTGCCTACCTCCACTTCTCGGAGCCTCTTCCGGGCGTCCTTCTTCGATTACTTGCAGAACGTTTTTTCTTGTTCGAAAATCTCGCCCAGTCCAGCTCAGCTCACACTAAATCCGAGACAAAAAAATCCCAAAAAATTACGACTTTTTGTTTTCAAGAGTCGAAAAAAAAAAAGTCATGAAGTCGACAGCCCCTTCTTCCACACATCATATCATGCATTTTGTGTATTTACCTAACACGTGCGCAAAATGTTGTGTGTGGAGCCCGTAACGCTTTGTCCTGCGCCACTTAGCTATTTGTCATTTGCAAGTCGCCCATTTAGCATTTAGCCACGTCACAAACCTGGCGTGGTCTTTCCTGCGCCACTTACTGTAGCTCTTGGCATTTGCAAGTCGCCCATTGCGCGCGATGTCATGAGCATCCCGTCTGCTGCACACTTTGTTCTATTTTACTTACTTACTCGAGCGAGCGTAGCAGGCGGCGAGTAGCCGCTCGCGTAGCGGAGCGCCTTGTATATATTAATATAGATATATATATGTACGTGCCCCTTTTGGAGCCTCGAGAACACGGCGGTGAACATGTTGGCGTACACATACACCCCATCGCTCGTTCGTCTTCGTGTTGATTCTTTCGCGCTAGGGCGTAGGTTGGTGTGGGGTGTGTTGATCTTCCGTGTGTTCCCCCAGTGGTGCGCCATATATGGACGGGGCGGGGCGGGGCGATTTCCTCTTTTAGGGTATACGCCGGATTATGAAGCCAACTACACCCACCCTCATTCTGCAGGCAACTCGCTTTTTTAGTCGGTCGAGCCCGGCGAACGGAGTTCATTGCCTCTGACGTTTTCGTGTCAATAGGCTGTCTAGGCGATAGCGTAGCATCCGAAGTTGTGCCGGTGGAAGTTGATACGCACGGTATCACACTCGTGCTCGAACGCCACATCCACACGATATAGTGCCACCTGTCGCCATACAAAACCTCGCCGGAGTACTATATAAAACAGCGGTGTCAAGAATGGTATTCAAGAATCGAAATAATCGGGGCCAATAATCATCTTCAAGAAATCGCGATACTCGGGGACAAGAAAGGCCTTCGGTAATAACGGCCTTTGGTGGTTTGGGATTTAGCCGCGACAGAAAACCTAACTAAGAGTAAACTCTTAGGACTACGTGCTGTACGCACTATGTAGTTCTACTAGCAACGAAGTGCTCGGGCAACGGTCAGTGATTGTTCGCGAATTACAAGCTTCAGTGGGGCCATAAATGATAAATTGGCCATGCGGCAGCGAAGCGGACAGGGAAAGTCCCAACGCAACAGCGTTCCATCGGACTAACGTTTTCTTTTTTGTCTTGGCATTAGGGCTTGTGTTAGGTGTAACGCAGTATGGACCTAGGGACCGATTACTACGAGCAGGTTGATGCCTTTGACTCTGTTCTGGTCACTCACACGAGGCGCTTGACGATGTTTTCAGCTCTTGTATTAGTTGTTGTTTGCCTCGCCAGATGTCTTCTGAACGAAGGGGCGAGGCGCTCATCAGAAAAGCAGGCGATAACGCCTGCCAGGTATGATGAGGGGACGATTGTTACAAACCATAACGCCGCAACAGGGGAGAGGGGATACCATAACACTAGCCCACCCTGAAGGGCCGTATATGCAGATTCATAGAAAACTCAGGCACGAACAAAAAACAATCCGGAGAATTCGGGGAATGGATCGAAGATGCGGCACTTCACAACCCACTTCCACACCTCTAACTTGCAAGGCTGTAGCCGACTACACGTGGACACTGCGCGAGGAGTGACAGATTCCGTCGCAGAAGAGAATCACCAAGGTCTTCCGAGCAATATTGCAGAGTGTTCTCAGGTTTAGATGGGGTAGTAAAAGCAATTGGTTAACCTTCTACCGATAACCAACTGACTCAGACCTTACCAATAGGCCGTAACGATGTCTGCTCATTGTATGTTTTGTGTTCTAGTGCGCTCAGTGTCGGCGAAATCTCGCACGCGTCCTTTCTGCCCTCTTTTATGGGATCGGTTCTTGACTGTCTTGGGTTCTCTCATTGCGTGATTTCCTACTTCCGACACTGTTCTCACTATTCGAGTGAGCTCCGTCGCGCCAGCACTTGTTTCCGTTGCATTACCCCCCCGTTCGTTTTAATGCACCCCGTGCCTTCGCAGTGGGGAGTGTAACGGTTATTTTTTTTTGTTCTTTCTGTTTGTGTCTCGCTCTCAGGATAGCTTACGACAGGTGCCAAAAGCGTCCTGCCGTCGACGCCAGTGTTAAGTGTAAGGCAGTATGGACCTAGGGACCGACTACTGCTAGCAGGTTGATGCCTTTGGCTCTGTTCTAGTCACTCACACGAGGTAGTGATTTCACGCGCAGGTTCGAGTCCTGCCGTCGACGCCAGTGCTAAGTGTAGGGCAGTATGGGCCTAGGGACCGACTACTGCTAGCAGGTTGGTGACTTTGGCTCTGTTCTGGTCACTCACACGAGGTGCTTGACGATGTTATAAGCTCTTGTATTAGTTGCTGTTTGCCTCGCCAGATGTCTTCTGAACGAAGGGGCGAGGTCGGCTGCCAGGTATGATGAGGGGACGATTGCTACAAACCATAACGCCGCAACAGGGGAGAGGGGATACCATAACACTTGCAGTATCACTACTACCACGACAACCTTCTTTGCAGTTACCTGCGGATGAACACGGTTTTCAATTTTCGCATCCGTAACAGGTTATGAACCTCGACTTCGAGCGAAACGCTCTAATACGACTTCGTCAGCCTAGGAGTATGAGCTGCGGGTGAGCGCAACCCTCGCACTCTAATAAAAGGGCTAAGCGTGAATGTGCGAATTCTTCACACCCATACGTACACGTTCATGTTGTAACATTGCGTCGTAGGTTTATTTCGTACCTGGTATATAGTTTGGGATCAATGAGGCCTACTGTTGCGACCAGCCAGAGACTCTCACCCAGGGTTACTACTCCCGCGTACAATCAACGCGGCACCTCGTCGCAGCGAGTATGATGGGTACCCCGGGAAAAATAAACACAAACAAAATTGATGTCGTTGCCGACGGTGCACTTCGCTACCAACGTGAGCGGGCGGGATGGTCTGTTTTTCGTAGCCTCCTTCTACTTTGCCGTGTTGTTGTAGAGCCGCGATATCGCTTACGGAGTGAGACTCAATCGCTCTCTCCCAGTACAGCGGTAAGGCTTTCCTGAAGAGTCCACCATGCCGGCCTCCCCTCTTTTCTGCTTTCAGACTACTGTTGTTACATTACGTCGTACGTTAAGTCGTACTTCGAAGTATATAGTTTGGGATCATTGCGGCCTCTCTGCTGCGGCATGAGACCACACCCACACTTGTTGACCCTTCTCTTATCTCAATCTCGTCGAACCTCTTCTTGTCGTTTCTGCGGGTTCTTTCTCTTCGCTATGGTCCCCAAAATTCTAGCCTAACCGCTTACGGATTCTGCTACCGTTGGTTGTCCCGTGGGACGTGCACGATTTTCCAAACTCCTCTGACAATAATAAGGCGCTTAGGTATGGGGTAGGGGTATGAGGCACCTGGGAACGCGTCTAGTCGGTACGGAGTCTTTCGCGGCGTGTCTCCATGCTTTTCTTCCGCAACTAACATACGTTTCCGCCCAACGGATCACGCATAACATCTGCCACAGTTGGCATGTTCTTCTCGTTGGGTTTGGTTCTCGCTCCCATCCCATTTGTTCCCTGGCGTCCCCTCTTTTTCTGGTTTCAGATTACTTCTGGGCTGAAGCTCACTATTCAGCCCTGACTTGCCTATAGCAGCGGTCCAATCGCTTTTTGTTCAGCCATTACTGTTGTCGGTCAAAGGCAGTCAAGGCAGAATTTTTACATGGCACACCTCCCCTCCTTCCTGGCGTGTTTCTCCAGTTGGTGGCTTACGATTTTGTCGTACTGTACATATGGCTCGGCACTCCCAACTCGTCGACTTGCGTCGAAACACGTCTGGTTACGTCGAATTGAGTCGGAATATGCTTTCTCCCACACCAGACGCTTTTGGCCCTGTTCTCTTACCCACATCGGCCGCAACATTTCACAAGGCCGACTCGAAAACTGACGCTTTCTCTCGGAAAAAAAAGCGATAGATGGACACCGGACACGATGGACCGCTCTTCGCGACTGGTGGGTACAGAGAACAGCGCCGCCTCCGGCCTCCGAGTGTTTTCGGATAAAGTTGAGAGTCGTAGATTATAGATGACGGCACTCGGAATAACGCACGACAAAACACACAAAACTACTATTACGGGGGTCCATATTTAATAGGACCTATGATATACATAAAAACCTATATATTTACCTATTTTTACTAACAAAATTTGGTCCTATTTACTATGGTCCCCCGTAATAATGGTCTTGTGAAGTGCCAATTCGACGGGATAAACACCTTGGTGATTGCTCTTGGGCTTCCCCCCGGCCCTCTCCCCTCTCCCCTCCCTCCTCTCAAAGGTGGATGGAAGCGCGATGCGTGCGGCATCTTAACGTCTTGACAACGCGGGAATTCAGGGGAATGGTGGGGAACACCTGCTGGACGCAAGAAGGGCGCACATAATACATCACGTAAGAGGCCTTCTACGATAGAGGTTCACCCGAAAAATTCTGAGGCTCTCCTCACTTGGAAATCTGCATACCTCACCCGAAAACTGACTTCAGCAAAAATCAAATCGCATCTCGATGGATAATCCCATGGCCCAAGTATACCAAAAACGTCATTTTTCGAAACAAGATTGGCATTCCGACGATTTCGGGTTAAGGAGCCCCGTCATTCAGAAAACATTTTAGCGGAAACGTGCTACCTATATCGCAGAACGCGTCGTAATCTTGTAGATTGCGCAAGCTTTGCCTCTCAGGACAAAGTAAAAAAAGACACCGTTCGGGTGGTCATGGCAACGATGTGGCACGCAGTCGATGCCTCGCCCCAACTACCGATAGTTCAACCGCTGGCCACCAACCGCTCGTACATCGGTTGGCATCTCTCTCTGTTTTGTGTGCTTTTTTCGTTCGCCAGAACACCGCCAAGAGGTGGACGTCAATTGTTTTTTCGTACTCCCCGCGTATTGGTTGGAGGTCTCTCTCCGGTTTAGTTTTCTTTAACACCTAAACACCTTCAAGAAGTGGCTAGAAGTCATTTCCGGGAGCCTTCGTCAATCGCACGCCAACCATTTTCAACCGTACGGGCGATCCCAGTCTGTAGGCCGCCAGGTGCAGAGCCGATTGGAAATCGGTTTTTAATCCAACAACGAGCCGGGGTCACGGAAATGAGTGTTGGTGTTAGGTGATGGGTTAGGCTTGAGGTCATTTTCTATTTCAACCACAAATGACATCAATCGGTGTACGGGACAGCTCTTACACAACCAAACGTGACGGCGCTGCGCGCGTAAAAAATCGCGAGCCAAGACCATTCGACATCAACTCGTGTCGTAGGCTGGCGCAGCAGCCTAGCCCGAAAGGGAAAAAAAAAGACGACAACAAGGTCGAGCAACCCTCAGGTATGGAAAACGCGTGCGGCACTAAAAATAATTGTGGGCTACGTTGTGCGTACCCGAAACGGGCGAGGAAGGGTATAGACACCGTTGCTGGGGGCGATTGATGCTATCACATGCGCAGAGGGAGGCTAATGGGAGTGAGTGCACTTTGCGTTACGGATAGGCGTGAAGAAACTATCAAGGACGACGTGCAACTAAGCGTACACCGTCTTGAAGAGGTACCGGTCGTTACCTTTTAGCAGTACACGGCGCCTGCAAGGTCGCGTACAGGGTGCACGCGAGATCCTTTGGCGATGGTGACCTCACGGTTTTCTAGAAACCTCAGCGGGATACAGTGTCGACGCCACATCTAGCTTCTCCAGGAGTCTGCCTACCTGTTGATCTACCGGTGCCAGGCATATGTCGCCTTCTAGATTAAAATAAGTAATTACAAGAGTGATTGCGCGAGCGACAGAGCGATCGACCGAGCGACGGCTCGAGCAACGAATGCGGCCCAAGCCCGCCAACGAGTTACCGAGCGAAGAGGCCGTGCGACGCATCAAGCGACGACGCCACGGACCGAGCGATGGCGCGAAGAAGGCCCGAGCGACGGGCGGCTGAACGACCCGACCGCACCGAGCCCAAGCGGCGAGTTATTTTACCTCTTCACAAAAAAACTACACATGGTTTGCCCACATTAAGTGCCTGGTATTTTCTTGCGGTAGTATGTCGGCTGACACTGCCTGGGCCACCGCACAATGCTGTTGAAAGCGTTGCGGGCGTCGCGCGCCTGCCTCATAGTTGAAATCGGGGTTGCAGGGTGGATGCTAGCGAAAGCGGCGGTGTCCGTATCGCGTTGAACGTTTCGTAAGTTCAAGCCATGTGTAACTTAGACTGTATCACCAGGTATCAGGTATGTCGCAAACGATGGAGGATACATTTTTCGGAAAATTAATGCAGGATATACGGGAGGGGGGGACTACTTACAGCCATGTGTAACTTAGACTGTACCACCAGGTATCAGGTATGTCGCAAATGATGGAGGATACATTTTTCGGAAAATTAGTGTAGGATATACGGGAGGGGGGGACTACTTGCTGTTGGCGAAAAATATTCCCAAGAGACCGAGGCAGGGCAGAACCTTGGAAATTGATGTGCATGGGCTCAGCATACGTGGCGTGCGTCTCGCGCGTGCCCACTCCGTGAAATGAAAGGAAACGAAAAGACAGAAGCATCTGGTCAACCGCGAAGAGGTTCTCACCATCAACCCTATCAGCGCGGCAGCCCCTACATATCATATCACCGTTTGCCAATATTCAAGTAAGTGCAGTAACAACTGCTGCTTGTTGCTCCTGGCTGCTCTTTGTGGACACACACAAATCCCGGGTGGCCTCGATCGAAGAATCGGCCACCAGCCTCTCTTCTTCTGCGTGGCTGGGGTAGTTTGTATATAAAAAAGCGACAAAGAAGCCCCCGTCTGGAGCGAATGTCGTCGTTTACGGCAGATCCCAAACGATAATGCCAGCAGCAACGTGTTGTGTGGCGAGAGGGTGCTGAATCATGATGACAACGGCTGAGGCTGCTATGTACTAAAGCTGTATACTTAATAATACGCGTTCAATTTTTGCACACAGGCCACCACGGATGGATACAACGCACGCAACCAGCACAGAGTGACTCCGTCGTTGTGAATAAGTAAAGGCTGTATTACAGCAAGCTGTATGTACAGTAGCTGTATGTACAGTAGATATTTACCGAACGAACCGTTTCATCATCGAACGGACCAACAAAATAACATGATCGGGTCAGCCGTCGACGTAATCCAAACCAATATAACCGCCGCGTGCCTGTACGCAACTACAGCAGCACAGAGTTTGTACAACTAATACTACTGTACTACTACAGTAGTATTGTTGTACCTTTATCTGGTGACTGTTATTTTTAAGCCGTTCATCCGCAGGAAATGCGCCACCACCAAACACCTTCGTGCCGGGCATGTGAAGATCAAGGTCGAGACACTATGTACCCCTTGACAGGTTTGCCTATTAAGCCGGTACTTGTTGGTACTCACGCGTGTTGTTTGCTTTGAGACAGAAGAAGGGCAGCTTCATTCCTGTCGTACACGTGGAGACTGAGGGTAAGGCTCGTGCTTCGCTGGGAAAACCCCTGGTTTTCCACCCAAGATACGCCTCCCAAGTACACTACAAATACGATCCCGATACCTGAACCCAGGATATTACTAGGCTTTCAACCTCGTCCAAAGCAGTACCATAACACTAGCCCATTCTTATGAACCGTACGTATATATATGCAGAATTATATGAAAATCGTGGAAACCCCGATTCCGTGAGCTAGAACATGAGTCGGAGATGCGGCTCCTCAAAACCCACTCCCACGCCTCTGAACGGCAAGGTAACGAAGCGGGCAAGGCACGCCACAAAAGAGAAAGAAAGGAAGGCCTAGCCTTAAGGGGCAGGAATAAATCGTCAACGAAAGTCATCGCCGTATCACCCACAACGGGGGTAGGGCGAGACAGTGTCTACGGAAAGCGAAAGGTTAACAATAAAAACGAGGCGGCCGTGTTCCCCAGTAGGTGTTGTCAATTTGATCCAGATCGCCCGAGCGGGGGGGTCGGTACTTGTAGGACGAGAAGGAAAATAACTATTACGGGGGTCCATAGTTAACGGGACCAAATATTGTTAGTAAAAATAGGTAAATGTATAGGTTTTTATGTATACCATAGGTCCTATTAACTATGGACCCTCGTAATAGGAATAAGCCTAAAACCACCCAAACCCAGTCCACAACTCTGGAAACGTGTCCTGTGCCACAAATGAGTGGCCCGATTACCCAGAACTCCAACACTGAGCGGGGAGGTAGGCAGGACAAAATACGCAAATATCATCTCCAACCCAGACCAAGAAAAACAAACCAAAAACACACCGAGCAGAAAGCTCTCCGACCCGAAAACTCGGAAAACGTCAAAAAGTAGAAGACAATCCCCCAAAGTCCAGGAAAAACGGCCAACCCCCGGGGCACACGGGTTCTCCACTACCTCTCCATATTGTTATCGTCGCTGTGATGTTTGCTACCATCCGCAAATATGTAACTCCGTAGTATCTCGTATGTACCTCGCCTGTCAAGGAACACTCACCACTCTCTGTGTACAGGCATGGCGGACTACCAAGTAGCTCGTCATGGCTTAATGAGTTATACTGGTATCGGTTAGGCCACCCCGCCCTACACCGCTGCCGTACACCTTTCAGGGCAACGTACAGGGGATGACATACTGTAGGATCGACTACTATTATACGAGTACTATTAATACGAACTACTGTGACTCCGTTTCACACTGATTGGTGATACCTATACACGTCTAAACTACCACTACCACTGCTGTATGAGTAGATCTGAAGTTAGTTCCGGTTCGCAAGATACACTGAAACTGTTTGCCTTCAATAAATCTCGTCTTCCACGTCGATTATCGATCATTTCGCGTTCCTATCCAAGCCCTCTAGAGTTATCCGTCTCCACTGCTTCGATGAACAAGCTTGTTGGTGCGGGTTCAGAGCCAAACACGTGGGCGCAGTCAATTCAGGTCAGTGAGAGGGGAAAGCTAGGCTCAGTGCTTCGATTCTCCTCGGATCCGGGTACGAGTGTTTCTAAAATATAGGAAATAAAAAAAAATAGAAACTGCTGTACCGGCGAGCCGTCATTCCCGAGCCAGTTCCATGTGGGTGATATACTTCCATCTAACCGAGTACCCGAAGCTCCCCTCTCCTCTTCCTTGTTGCCAAGGTACAGAAGGTTGCCCATAGATACCTCCTCGAGCAATACGGCCGATGCATTCCAGGCGGCATCAAGCACTCGAGTGCAGCACCTTTCGCTATTTTAGTTGCGCCGCATTTTTCATGCACACGGCCGCTTCTGTTCTTCCTTTTATGCTACTGGTAACTTCTACCAAACCTTCCCCCCACCGCACCCGATCCGACCCAGCGCTTGAGCCAAACCTTTGATCTCCTCTTTCGTCAGTTGGCAGGTAGTTAGATACCTCGAATCCTCGAGGAATAGAACGCGTTGCATCCGAGGCGGCCTCGAACCTCGAGTCCTGACGCCAAAAATTGCGCCGCATTTTTCGTTCAACCTCACAGGATCGCTTCCACTTCTTCTAAAGTGTACGTACTGCTGTACCGTCTACGACATTCCACTTTCTACCTCCCACCACACGCTGTCCGATCAAGTACCTCAATCAAACCTCTTCTCCCCCATTTTATCAATCGATAATAATTGATAGTTGCTGCAGATGATTGATACCTCGAGTAAAATACGGCACGTTGATTCCGAGACTGTCTCGAGCTTTCGAGCCTCCAGCCTCGAACCTCGAGCCTCGGGTAAAACACCCTTGCCGCATGAACATGGCCGCTTTTACCGTATATGCTATGTTCTCTATATGATAGCGCAAACCCAGCCCGACCAGGTGCCCGAACATCTCCTCTCGTCTTGTGTTTCCTCTCCTCTTCTATTCAAGTTTGGTATTTGAAAGAAACCTCTCTTCTCGCCTTCTTTCTTTGTCCGACCGCATACCTGAACACAAACCAAAGCATCTCCTGGAACAAACCTCTCCCCTCGTCTCGTCCTTTGTTCGACCGCATACCTGGACCAAAGCTATTAATAGAGCATATCCTGAAACAAACCTCTCCTGCCATCTCCTCTTTTGTTCGACCGCATATCCGAGCAAAAATTAAGCCTCTCCTCTCTCCTTTACTTTGGGGGCGTGCGAACACTTCAAAGCTCCTCTGCCTCCATCAGTAGCGTCTCAGGGCTCAACTCGCAGATAACGTGGACGAGCAATGGTTCAAAAGTATCAGACCAAACACCTGAACCAAGCCTCAAACCTCTCGTATTTTCTTAACATGTATGAACGTGCGTACTCTACGAAATACCATGCAGAGTTCGCGGGCTGGAGAGGATACATCTGGCATCCTTTCTTTTTGTTCGAGTTTTTTCGTGCTTGTCTCATTGCAGCAGCTTTCTTTCCTCCCTTGCCTGTTCACTGGGTCTTTCCTTGCTTCCTTACCCGTTCACTGGGCTGACCAGGCTTATCAACGCGACAAGAACACCTTGTCATGGAACCCTGCGGAGGTTCCGGCGCCGAGCTATGTGAAGCAGTTCGACGTCTCGCGAAAGACCAGAGAGATGGATCCCGTTCTTATGCGACATAGGTGAAGATTCTTATTAACCAAGCACGCTCTAATAGGAGACCGTGGTTTGACCCCTCGACTGGCCGCGCCGTACTTAAAACCTAGTATAATAAGGCCCAAAGAGGCCTTGGCGCACCCGAAAATATCGGCTTTCCACATACATACGTAGCGCCTTTGGTTTTTCAACCCCTCTGGCCCTGGAGGAGCTACGAAGAGGGACCAACAATAGGACGGTTGCGAGCAGTGTCTTTCTTTCGTGGCCGGAAAAGCGATGGCAGATCTCGGTCCCCACACTTACAACGAAGGATTTTCGCCATTCGCCTTTCATGCGCGCGTTCTTGGGCGTTCTTGGTGATGTCTCCGTCTACTCGCAAATATCCCCATACCATTGTTGTCCAGCATAGGAGGGCAAACAGAAAAAAAACAAACTAAAGCCTAAGCAACGTTGAACCCGGCAATTTCTCGTTCGGTCAGCTCGTGGGAAACTTTCAATTCCCTAAATATTTTAAAATCGATTTTCTTCGGCTTGGGATAGTAACACGTCAAGCACCCTACTCATGGAGCTTCGGTCCACAGCGTGCGAGCAGTATCAGCCGCAGTACCAGCCGCACGTAATATGGCAAATTGGCGCTGCTTGTTTAGGGGGTGACACACTTGCAAAAAAAAACGTTTATTATTACGGAGGGCCATAGTAAATAGGACCTACGGCACACACAAAAACCTGTATATTCAACTTTTATTACTAACGATCTTTGGGCCTATTTACTACGGTGCCCCGTAATAGTAGGATCGGAAGTACTACACTGCTAACCCTAGTTGCAGCACACGTTTGCACCATGATACTACTCGTGCTGCCGGCTGCTCACCGCATGCGGTTGGTTCGGTGAGAGAAAATTCGTACGAGAGCATACCACCTTATTCCCCGCATGAGGCATGCCGAAACATTGGTAACATTTATTTAGCTAATGAATGGGTTACCAAATACCTCCGAAATAGCGGTGCTGGTGAGCTCTGCTGGGATATGAGTCATCACTTGGTCGCCTGGTCATACTCCTGCTGCCGCCCCTGCTCTGCTGTGCGCTGTTGGTTGTTGATATATTTTTTGTGCTGCGCTGTTCTACGACATACCGGTATACGTTACGTGATACGACAGGAGTCCTGAGATAGAAGCGACTAGAGTTCGGCGGGAGGAGGAGCGCCTGCGAGTCGCGCTCAACAACGCCAAGAAGCGGCAGCTGAGGGTCGAACAGCCCTACAACATCGTCACCCATTCTTCGCATTTTCCGGGGAAACAGGCGAGCCTACTGCTGTACGAGTAACCGTTTCGAACCACTGCACACGGCGATAAACACGTGAACAGCAGTCCAAAGGAAGTGCTCCAAGGAAGTGCGGAGAGAACATGCATGCGCGTGTTGGGCGTGGGGCGATGGGTGAAGTTTTTGTTTTCTTTATGAAGGAAACACAGCATCAGTCGCCGATGACGTAAAGTCGACCTTTCGTGCCAGAAAGTTTTTTCAGACGTTTCGGACTATTAAAAAAAAGCTGCCCGGCATTGCAGCGCAAGGAAGGCTCGGTCGTAAAGGTATATAGAGTCGAAAAGCGTCGCTTTTAAAGTCGGGGCGTGGGTGGACGATACCATCTCCTAATGCGAGCGAGCGGAGTTTTACACACATCACCAATAATAAGTAGTTTCGCTAGCTACATGCATCGCATGCTGCGCTTCCTTTGCCAGGCGCCGACTCCACCACGCCCAGCAGATTAAGCTACACTTCCTGTGTAGACTATCCCCGAACCCGAGACATGAACATCGAATTTTTGTCAGGCACAATCTACACTTCATGTCGCTCGGCGCGGTTAACTGAACGCCGAAGAGTCATTTTTTTCAGGCCCACTTTTTGTTATTTTCATGGCTGATGATGATGATGATGATGATGATGGTGGTACTGCTCAACTAAGAGGAGGAGCTACCACAGTACCCAATGCATTCATACTACTGTAGACTACTGTTTCACAATGCATTGCGCGTATATATACATGCATGCAACGCTTCTCAAAGTCGTGTTTTGGGTGAGGTACAGAGCTGACTGTCGCTCGTCGTCTCCGGAAGCGATGTATACCACGGTAGGGATGAACTCAAAATTTCCGGAGGCCCCTTCCTCTTTCCTCACTCGACGGAGGGAGCTACATTGTAACTCGTTCCAAAAACGGAGGCTTTTGAGAGAAAAAAAGGGTACGCTTAATTACCCCGATGAAAAAAAAACGCAGGGCATACTGTAGGTAACACACGGAAAATTACTGGGGGGGGAAAAACGATAATGAGGGTCGAACAATTTTGGGTTAAGGAACCTCTGCAGCCATTTAAAAAAAATCAAAATATGTTATCTCCAAACGTAGCACGCGTCAACCGCTAGAAAAATCGCTGCCCTCTCCTCTGCTTCGTGGCCACGATTCTACAGTAACTAAAAATACTTTGTCCACCTTTTTTTCACAGGAGGCAGTCGTAAGACCTTCTCGACACCCCGACACGAGGACCTCCTACGACATCTTGAACCACGTGCCGAGGGAGAGCGCTCACTCCATAGCGCTCATATATGCGGACGGAGAATCTCCGGAGTTGCCACCCCAGAGGCCGGTGGTGGTGGAGGGGGATAAAAAGCCCCGCAGCCACATGAAGCGGGATGTGGACATTTTGAGCAATAGGTGCGCGCGAGTCGGGTGGCGGGCTCGGTGAAGAAGGCGTTTTTTCTGAGCGCATCTTGCCCGTGTGACAGGTTGACCAATTACCTAATCGAGAGTATGCCTTATAATATCGGACAAGGGCGAGGGTATGGGAGGGTAAATTTAATAATTGAATGTCTTGAGTTAGTTTGAATGGATTGAGTTCTTCTCAGGAGACGATGTAGAAGCAGCAGCGCCCCCGACCAAAATTGTCACTTGCTGCTACCGCTGTCTCTGCCGCTCGTAACCATTGCATGCCCACCCCGTGGAAGGGACGCCGGGGAGGAGGGGATACATAGATTTCCGTCCATTGTAAATAAAAGTGAAACCGAAAGTTTTTTCAGTCACGATACACAAACATTTACCCACCTATACCCTAAACCTCTACCAGCTAGGCGTCGAATAAGGGGCTCAAGAAAGAAGGGCTGTGCCCATTGCTGCAGCGGCGGTGTGAGGCGTGAAGCGCGATATGTACTCATTTCCTTAGACCTTGACGTAAAAAAAAGGAACGAAAGGAACGAAAGGTGCATACGTGTGTCATAGTACATACGTAGATCATTCGTCGTTACATCTAACAGAAAGGGGAGGGGGTGGGGGGGGCAGCCACTACCGAACCCATCGAGGGTCACCTATTTCGCTAATGGGATGTTGGCACCGCTGCTTGGGTTCATATTTTCATACGTAACAAACAGTACGCCACACCGCTTAAGAAACGCTTATTTTGGCTCAGACTGAAAATCCATTTCGACTCGAGGCAGGGTGATTGTCTCGCACTAGCACGAAAATAGTTTCCGTCGTATAACAAAACAGTGATCTTTCATTTTCGTGCAAAAAAAACGAGACTAAATCACTACGTAGACTACGTAGCTCCCGATCTCCTAATCGTTACTGTGTATACTCGTATAGGCAACGTCCCGACACTCCTGCACGTAGCTAGCCTTGGCGGCGGCGACAGTCAGTCAGTCAGTCGATGCTGAAAATGTGCGCGAGGAACAACAACTTTGCAGCTCGATGCTCTCCGCACGACATCCGTGATAAATGAAAGAGTGTAAGACACGTTCCCTTCTTTTTGCTCTATAAATTTACTGTAAAAATGATCCCGCACCCAACTCCACGTGTCAAGTTATTGTCCCCCCAGAATATTGGCGCGTTTTTTACAATATAAATGTCATTGTATGTAGTAGCCCAGCAGGGCGGATGTCTTATTGTTTGTGCACCATGGGATCTCTTTTTGTGCGTTCTGCGTACACTAACCGCAGCAGAACAGTAGTCAGTGTCTCCCTCCCGGTCGTCTCCTGCTGTGCTGCAGTTTTCCTGCATATACCTCAGCCTGACCTTCGTTTGGCTCATTCCCTTAGTTTGGGCGTCTTGAGCTCCTTTGGGGTATACGCTGCTGTATAAGGGGTCTGAGAGTGTCGTGTACCTGCCAACAACAACAAAGAGGACGCCGAAGGCGCAGCACCCTGACGGGAAGGATCTCTCAACCGTCAGCAGCAATCCATATATATATATATATATATATATAGGATGATGGTTGTTTCGGGGACAACGAGCGTGTGCCTGGTAGTAGTACGTAGTGCCCTCTCGTTTCTCGTTCTCTATCGCCCGACTTGGCTCGTCTTCGCCGTGCCGCGCCTCCCTCCCGAATACAAAAGGTTCTTGGAAAAACACGAGGAGCGTGCCGTCGAAGAGCAACGCTTTCTGCAGAGCAAAGCGGAGGAGAAGTACCGCCTGACGCACGACTACAACCCCATCGCGGGAACCTACTACGACCAGAGCAGGGAGCGGCACTTCGCGCAGTCGAGGGAGAAGCTCCAGGCCTTGCAGGGCCGAGCGCAGCAGCACCGCCTGCCGCCGAGCATACGGTACGGGGAGGGGAACGACTACAACATAATAAATCAACAGGTCCGAAGAAACAATGTCATTTTGTGTCTGTTTTATTACTGCTGATGCAGTAAAGCTGTGTTTTTTTTTATTGTGCAGGACTGCAGTACAGAGCGCCTATTTGTAACAGCAAAATCTGATATTTCTGCTGGCCCAGGCTGGACTACTCGCTATTTAATAGACAGGGAAAGGTGCGTTCTACACTAAGTCAATTTAGTACAGGGGCTCTAGACTTTCTTCTCCCCCCCCCCCCTAAATCTCAGGCTGCTAGTTTAACGTACAATAATGGTAGTCATGGTATCCCCGTTTCCCCCTTCATTGTCGAGGGGGCGTGTTTCTGATGAAACGCGCCGAACAAATGATTTATACTACTCCCGTGCCCTCAGAACCCTCTGAGAGTCAGGAACCGAGGAATAATCAAGATAAAAGACTTCAAACCCTGCGAGTAACTGCACGCGTCTAGCTCGACCTCCACTTTAGTAGTCGGGCCAGCCCCATACTGCCCCTTTTCTTATCCGGTAACCAGCCTATACCCCGACATACTATCAAATTGAGGTGCCACTATATCAAACCCCATGTCCTGCCGACGACGCCTTTTGTTGAGGTATTGAGGCTGTTTGGCCACTCGTAAAAGGTTAACCCAATGCCTACCCGAACTACCGTGGGCCTGTTGACCCTTCCTTATGTACTACGTACGTACTCGCTTTCTTTGAAGGTCTCCTGTACTTTATACTGCTGTACAGTACTATATGTTGGGCATGCTGTGAGCTTCTCCTGAGTCCGCTGGAAAGAATGATGGGGTTGGCTCCCTCGCCGGGAATTGAACCCTGGCCTCGTGAGTGAGAGTCGTGCATCCTGTGACCGTTGGGCCGTTGAAGAAGCACCCACCTGTATCGTGGTGGGCTACGTACCCAGCCTGCCTTTACAGCTTAACACTCTCTCCAAGGGAAATGCAGCGCTTCTCGAACAGATACTGATCATGGCTAACGACAACCGATACTTGATGGAATCGATAGGAACTTGACGAGAACACCAGTCATGGCCACGTTACCGTCATCGGATAAAAGTGCCGGTGGTCGTTAGCCATGATCGGCGTTGTTCGTGTTGACCAGGTTTCTCATGGCGCACCCTTCAACAGTGTAGCCTCCTTGGGGTACAACGAGAGATCTTAAATCCCCGAGAATCATCGACGCGACGGCATCACAACGAGCAGCAGCAACACCACTACTATGCGGACACCGCCACGAGCGCAACAGGCACCAACGAGAATAACGCGCGATCGACCAGGATAAATCCTCCGCATCACTGCTGTAGGATCAACGCACAGCATGCCCAACACCGCCCCGTATAGTTTTACTACCTGCACGTCACAGCAAGCAGTCATTGCTCTGTTCGTAATGCGCTGGTATTAATAGTGCTTACCTCGCGGCCCGCGGCTGTCCTCTTCGCTCCCATCAACAACTAATTGGCGCAACTTGACACCCTTTTTTTCTTCTGCTACTGTTGAATAACTGCACTGCAAACTACACGACCCAGCTGATTTCAAGTATCGTAAAAGGATGCGAGTCATCGCACCCCTCTATTAACAGATCGTTTTTTATCAAAGTAAGCTCGATTTTCTCCACAGCCAATACGGGCTGCGAAAACCGACCGACCGACCGACCGACCGACCGACCGACCCGCCTACGAGGAAGAAAGTTCTCTTGCAACGAGATACTTCCGAAACTACCCTCGGCTGCATTGGTTGCCCCCCCCTCCCGGTATAGCGGAACAATCGACCTTTTAACTTTTAACTCTCTTAGGACCGCAGTCTCTCTAGATCAGTTTTGGGGACAAACTACTTGAAATTAGACTGGCTTGTCCCCAAAACGGGACTGCAGTTCTAAAACGTTTAAAACAAGGGGGGTGCGATGACTCGCATCCTTACGGTATAGTAGTATTTCGGGGGACCATAGTAAACAGGACCTATGGTACACACAAAAACCTATACATTTCCCTATTTTTACCAACATTGTTTGGTCCTATTTACTATGGTCCCCCGTGATAGTTTATCCCCGGAGCGTGGGGTGGTGCAGTTACAAACGAGGTATATGCTACTGTATGTTTCAAGTCAAGTGAAGCCAACAAACCTACTACGATGCAGTTTTTTTGTTTTGTTTTTTCTTGTAGATCGGGACACGCCTATTATTCATACTGCATCAAAACAATCACGACTGCACTGCCGTACAGTAGTCTATCGCAGGGAAAACGTGCCAGTGCGCCCCGGTCCCCCTCCACTGTGCGTTGAAGAGTGTTGAGGTCAAGCATGCGAGACACTTTGTATCCCTGGACAGGTTTGCCTACTAGGTCGGTACTCGTTGCTACTCACGTGTGATGTTTTGCTTAGAGATAGAAGAAGAGCAGTTATATTCCTTTCGTGCACGCGGAGACTGCGACCAAGCTCGTGCGTCTCTGGAAAACCTCTGGTTTTCCACCTAAGATACGCCTTCCAAGTACTACAAATACGTTCCCAGTGCCTGAACTCAGGTAATTACCGGGCTTTCAACCTCATACAAAGCAGTATCATAAGAAGAGCATATCTCGTCGTTGCTTCAGCCCCTCTAGCGCTGGGCCGTTGCTGCTGCTGCTGCACCCACGTTTTTGGGCACAAATTACTTGGGGTTTTAGAGCTGTTGTTTTTCTATGTTTGTGAAATAATTTCCAACTTTTGGAGAAATTTAACTTTTTCCTAATATTTTGCCCGACTCTGCTTTGTTTCACACGTCTGGAAAATAGTTCACAAGTATGCAAATTACTTCACAAACATGGCACTTCTCAGGGCTTTTCGCGGGTCATGATCCGACCCGCAGGTCGGGTCACGGGGTGTTCACAATCTCACGGGTGGGGTCGGGACGGGTCGGGTCAGGAAGTGTTCGAAATCTCACGGGTCGGGTAGGGTAGGGTCAAGAGGTTTTCAAATCTCGCGGGTCGGATCAGGTCGGGTCAAGAGTTTGTCAAATCTAACGGGTCGGGTCGGGTCGGGTCAAGATTTTTTCGAAAGATTTTTTCAAAT
This sequence comes from Macrocystis pyrifera, assembly GCA_031763025.1. NCBI lineage: Eukaryota > Phaeophyceae > Laminariales > Laminariaceae > Macrocystis > Macrocystis pyrifera. Next base: position 10,790,140 of record JASSKH010000003.1, read on the forward strand.
CTCACGGGTCGCGTCAGGTCGGGTCAAGAGGTAACGACAAGCTCACGGGTCGGGTCAGGTCACGACTCACGAGAAACAGGACACTCGCGGGTCGGGCCAGCATGATCCGTGAGTTGCTTTCTGCTGACCCATCAGTCGGACCCGCGCATCTGGCTTGCGGATCCGACACTTAGGGTCATTTTTATCGGAGAGTTTTTTTTTTTCCATTATTTCCATGTTTTTTTCGCGCATTTTTTTCTATCTTAATATGTGAAGTTTAACAAACATGTTTTTTTTGCTTCTGGAGAATTTCACGAATAGCGACAGAACGCCTCCGTATCTTGATACATATCTCTAATTATTCCAAACGTTGGAAATTCTGCGAAAAAAGTTCTCCGATAAGAATGAACCTTAAAACGCTTTTCTCTTACTCAAAGAGAGAAGTCTTTGGTATCATATCCAAACATTGAAACACCGCCAAATCAATATACGCATGTCCGCATCCATCCATACCCACTGCAGCCAGGTCATATATCGCTGCAGGGCACAAGAATGAGTATTCAATTGCTTTTGAAGTGTGGACCCACGGGTCAGATCCGCGGGTCGAACCTGCGGGTCAAGATGAATAGTTTCGCGGGTCAAGGTGACCCGACCCGCATGAAACCCACGTCTCACGTGTCAATCGGAAGGTGGCGGGTCGGGTCGGGTCAGGAGGTTTTGAAATTTCGCGAGTCGGGCCGGGTCGGGTCAGGATTTTTTCAAATCTCACGGGTCGGGTCGGGTCGGGTCAACAGTTTTTTAAATCTCACGGGTCGGGTCGGGCCGAGTCAAGAAGCTTTCAAAATCTCGCGGATCGGGTCGGGTCAAGTTAACATACCTCTCAGAATTTTCGCGGGTCGGGTCGGGTTAGCTGACTCGACTCGACCCGACCCGACCCGACCCGTGAAGTTTGGCCTGACCCGCGAAAAGCCCTGAAAATTCTGGGGGGAAAAAACTCTCCAATAACAACGGCTCTTTTAATGTGGGATATTCTTGGCAGAAAAACTGGTAAAAATGCTTGACGTTTTATAATGTATCAATTGCTTCCGTTTCTAACCCCCCCCCAAAACACGCGAACACAACAACGGATGATGCTGCTGTGCCTCTCCCTGCCAACCGTTGTAAACCAACACCTCCCTTGCGGACAGTCGAAGAACACCCGGGCAAAGAGCGCCGCCGTGGCGGATCGCGGCCTGGCCAAGCGCACCCACGGCCGCCAGCTCCACGCGGAGAACGTGCTCCGACACGAGCGCTCGGCCGAGATGCGAGACCAGCGCACCCTCAACCGCCCCTCCCACATGCGGCACGTCGAGATTCTTCGCACCGGTCACGATGTCATCTCCAACCGGGTGTTCACGGGGAGGGAGGGAAAGCCGCCGCGGGAGCCGCGCGCGAGACCACCGGTTCCCGTGTGGGATAGGCTTGCGCGGCCGGAAGCTCCGGCCGAGCCGGGACCGGGGGCGGCCTCGGCCTCGGCGGCGGCGATGTCGCGTTGTGGAGGTACAGGAGAGGTGGTTGCGCGCGAACGGAGTGGAGGGGGATGCAACGACGCACGCAACCACCAACACAACCACCGCCGCCGCAGCAGCAGCGAGGGTGGAGATCTCGAAGACAGCGGTTGTGGTGCAGAGGCCAGGTGTACGGCCACGGCAAGCGGCGAACCTTCCGGCGGAGAGGGGGGGGCAACAGACCTTCTCGTCGCCACCGCAGCCCCCACCGCCGCAAGCCGTGCACGGCGGGGAGGGGAAACCGCCTTAGAACAAGGCGGGGACACGGCAGCAACGCCCAACAAAAGTGCTTCTCGTGCGAGCAGTAGTGGTAAAAACAGGAACAGGCCAAACGTGCCCCCTTTGAATCTCTCCCGGCAGCCGAATATTGGCTCCATTTGAGCGTTACTATTGGCACTCTGCTCCTGCGGGCGTGTATTTTGGATTGATTGTGGAATGCGGATACCTTGTACGGTACACCTGGTATACACGTACGTACAACATGCATTTCTTTTGTATCAGGTAGAAATAACGTCCTTCTGTTACGCCGCTCAAGGTTTTAATTTTGTGGCCAAAGCTTGGGACGCATGACTCGTACGAACCAGCCGTCACTAGGGGATGGCGGGTCGAACTCCTGCTCTACGACGATTGAATAGTTCATATGTGAAAATAAAACCGAAGGGGCGCAGTGGGCCACTCGGATTCGTTTGCGACAGTTTTTCGTCTCCGTTTCGAGCGGGTTACGAGCAGGTTCCAGTGCACTGCCTGACTACTAACGGATCTTTGGTGTCACGTCGCACAATGCCGTCGTTGAAGCTCGACCCATTAAGTACCACAAAAGAAAGTCGCACGAACTTCCGTGAAAATATGTTCTCACAAGCAGCCGTGTACTTTTTTTCGCACCAGATTCGGTTGAGACCGACTCTCACACCACCCCACACACGGCCTCACTCCCGCCCACCCTCCCTTCCCTCCCTCCCTCCCTGCCTGCTCGAACCTCAACTAAAAAAAAAATGAACGTGACGTTTCGCGACCGTCCTCCGCAGATGTCTAATAATAAGAGGTTCCGCCGCAAACATTGCTCACACTCCCACGAGTAACCTGATACCAGCACTGCACTAATGTCGGCAGCTGGTGGGTGGGTGGGTGGGTGTTGTGCTTCTTTCACACAACAGTTCGTACGTACAACGGCAAGAGTTTGTCGCCCTTGACAGCGGCGGCCGTTCGACACGGTGCATCGTCACCTCACCCGTGAGCCGCGACGAGGCCCCTCACACGGCGTCCGTCCCTTGGCTCCAAAAAAATGAGTACCAGGTACGTACATCTAAAATACGCAGCCCGGCGGCGGCACAAGGACTTGTCTTAACCCCTTCAGCACTGCAGTCCCATTTCGTGGACAAAAACCCCTCAAATTCCAAATAGCTTGTCCCCGAAACGGGACTACGGTTCTAGTTAAATTAAAAACTGCACCCACGTTTTTGGGGTACACAACTACTTGGAATGAGTGTGCCGTCATTTTTTTCTTTGCTTGCCAGCAGTAAAAGGGTCAATAATAAAGTACTCGATGACATGTTTGCACCAACTGCTGAAGAGCTAGAACGCTGCAGCAAGAGGGCATGCCACCACCCGCGCGAGTAGGGGCGAGCGAAAAAACCACCGGGTCAGACGACCCCGGGGAAAATGAAAACACCAAAACCCCCCGGGGCAAACCGAAACCACCAACATGCAAACGAACAAAAAATGCCTCCCAGTGGATGGGAAAAAAATACGTACTGCTTGCAGCAGACCGGTCGACCGTATTGCCACCTGTGGAAAAATACATAATTCAGGCAAAATGCGGAAAAAGGGCCTCTTCTTGTACTTCTCTCGGTCATGCTTTCATACGAACAACAAAACGAGTACAGACCGCGCTCTCGTGAACACCATTCATCCGCCTTCGGGTGTTTTCGGGCCGCGACCCCCCAGACTACGGCGCCCGATGATCTCGCGGTTCAATTTACGGCACGCCGACCCTTTGCAGCAGCCGTCACCGTTGCCGCCGACGACGATGTCTGCCCCGCTCCGGGGGGGCGTGGAGGCAGCGACGGCGGCGGCGGCAGCACCGCCCTCGCCACTTCAGGTTCGATCTGCCACAATCTCTTCACGGCCTCGGGCAGTTCGGAGCGGCGGAAGCATGCCTGGCCCCACCCCCACGGTGGCGGCGCACGGACTCCACTGCCATCGCCACCGCAGTCGCCGGCCTTGCCCTCTCCCTTCTCGGCGGGGGGGAGCGCCGTCTTGACGAGAACGAAGTGGTTCGGCTCTCGCTTTAGAACAACGAAGCGCTCCTCTTGCTCGCCTTTGCCGTCCTCGTCAGCTCGGGCCAGCACCCGGTACGGCCAGGCGCTCTTTTCCCGCTCCTGCGGGTGAACGAGTGGGCGGCCGGGCGAGAGGCAATCACTAAGCATGTGTAAAGCTCTGGGATGGGGGGGCGGGGGGAGGCGTGCATCATTGACTTCCGGGCCTCGCGGCCTACCCACCCGGATACCTACGTAACTCGTACTTACCGCTCTTTATGCGCAGCTGGCTGGATCGAGTCAAGCGCGGGGTACACGTGTCGTATTTCGATGGTCAGGGCGGCGACGTGTGCTGCAAGAGAAAGCAGTACGCACGTCTGCGCCATCAATGTCACGAGACAGCAAAAATGATTTCGACACAAGCAGCGGGATTAGCTCTTTTCCACCTTTCAGCACTACACCACAAGCTGCAGCCGTCGGGCGCTCGCTACGCACGAGCACGCAGCAGGCCTCGCGAATGCGGAACGACGCGAAACTACATCGGATCGGTTCCACAGCCGCTCACCATGTCGACGAAGAGAATCGTCAGCCCAAGCCGTCGCGAGACCACGTGATGCGCGAACGTGTCCGCCCACATGCACCTCCCGTGCCCCACGACCGATCCCTCCAGCCGCACGAACCGGCGGAGCTCATCTAACGTCTTCACTTCTGGGAGCTCCTCCTCCTCCTCCTCCTCCTCCTCTCTCCTCCTCCTCCTCTTCCTCCTCCTCTTCCTCCTCCTCCTCCTCCTCTTCTCCTTTCTCTACACCCTCCGGCCTTCCGCCCCGCGCGTCTTCTTCCTCCACCTGCCTCTCCTCGTCGCGCTCGTCGACACGCGACGCGTCCATCCGCCTCCGTAACCTGGTGCTCCTCCGGGATTTGTTTGCAGCTGATCCCGGCGATGAACGCACAGAACACGCATTGTTTTTGCGTGCCAGCGTTGTCCTAGTCGTAGATTTTGTCGTCGCCGGTCCTACCAGCGCTGTGTCCGCCGCCACCGTCGCCACAGCCACCTCTGGCACCGTTACCGAGCCTTTACATTGGGGACGCCCCCGCCGGGGGGAAGGGGCTTCGCGACAATTTAGCACCGCCTCCGTGTTGGCACTCGAGGTCGCCGCCAGTTGGTCAGTCGGCTTCTCGTCGCTGGGAGGCCGGACGTCATCTGCCCCACTTTCTTCAGCGGCCGATGCTCCGCTACGACTTCTTCTGCGGGTGCCTCTGACAGCGGCAGCGATGGTGGCGTCGTGGCCTACCCCCTGGTCGTCCTCCCTTCGGCTCTGCCGCCGACTACCCTGGGTCCCGGGCTCTGACGAAGCCACGGTAGTCGTTTCGGACCACTGTGATACGCTTTCACTTTCTCCCTCGCAGCTGTCATCGTCCTGCTCCGAGCTGCCATCCTCCCTATCCCGCTCCTCGCTCTTCTCCTCGTATTTTCGCCGCCCCGGTCGCCCTTTTCCTTCTCTTTCTTCTTCCTCCTCGTCATCGCTCCGCACCCGCTCGTCTAAAGGCCGAACGAAGTCCAACCTTTAAAAACGGCGGGCAACAGCGAGAACAACGCCGGTCTCGGAAATCAAACGAAACGAAGGCTTGATTGACATAACGACAACAACAACAACAAAAAAACGCGAAGACGCGAACGAGGTGCAGCCTTAACCCTTCTAGAGCTGCACCCCTGCATTTTTGGGGGGATCCATCATTTCGCATCAGTACTAGGGATACCTGGTATGTTTTTTGAGAAACAAAAAGAAGACGGAGAAGAGAGCACGCCAGTCTCGGTCGGAAGAAAAAATGAAGGCTCGATCTACCCACCCAAAACGCAACGAGGCGGCGCGGGCGGGCGGGCGAGTGGGCCGGGTTGACACGGTCGAACACGCGCCATCGCCAAGGAAACCAAACATATTACACTGCACTTGAAAGCTTGATCGTGGGGATAACCGCCTCCGAACATGGGGGAGAACCTACGTACCCGCCGTGACAGGCCGGGCTCCCTGACCGCATCACTACCAGGACCAAATACCAGGTACGAGAGAGAAAATAAAAAAGGTGACTGTAGTTCTTCTATTGGTCACTTACTTTTTTAGTAGTATTTGATTGGTCGAACAAGTTGGATGCCGTACGGCGTCATCGAAGACCTGACGTAACGCTGCAATGCAGGGGCTGAGAGTGACCCCGTTCAAATCTAGTGCACTATACATACGCAGTTCCCTGCGAGATTCTTACGCAGTCGGTACTGCTGTATGCCTATTATAAAAGCACCCCGACACACATACCGACGACCATTGACCGGTCCCGTATCATATCGCCGACAGCGGCCTGCAGATGGAAGACCGTGTGCTTGAGTGACGCCAAGAGCGACGCAAGCATCGCTACCCACCATCGATCTTCCGGGTTCGCCTTGGCCTGAAGGGTGTAAAACGCGAGCTGCTCCTCTCCCGTCTCCTCGGCCACCCACTCGCGCATCTTAGCGACGGTGAGTCCCGCCGCCGCCACCGCCGCCGTAGCCGCGCCTCCGGTACCCTTGCACATCCCGCTGCCCGCCTCTAACGCGGCCTTAATTGACGAGAAAAAACAGTCTCCGTCGTTGGGTACGCGGTGCACCTGTGCGTGTGCAACAAGGGAACAGTTACAGCAGTTCCCGTATGGGAGACAAAAACATCGATATGACACGAAACATTGTTACCATTTCTGACCCTTTGCTTACCCTGTCTGGTGCGATAGAGGAGGGGGGAGGGGAGAGAGTCGGTGCCTCCACAGGCTTGCCGTCGCCACCCGAGAGTTTGTTTGGGTCATACATATACATACATGTTTTCGGATAGCTTGAATACCCCCAAACAACTCGCTCGAGAGCACTGCTGTCGGCGGGAAAACCCGGCCCGTTCCGAACGAACAGGTAAGCACAACAAAACTGAATATCAACGCACATACTCGAGAACGCGAGCGCCATTTCCAGCAACAAATATTGCGAGAATGAGTAGATAGGCCAGGTATGGTATGGGCGTCCTTGCGACTGGCGCGTGGAGCCGAGCAGCAAAACGAGGGAAATATATGGGTTTGGTGCTCCTCCTAAGACCCACAATTACAAGCGCACAACAACGAGAGTTTATACTCGTACGTACTGCTGCTGTACAACTGTAGCTGCCCCAGATACATGGGATAAAATATACCAGGTATAACAGCAGCACCAGGTAGGAGGTAGTTGAGTTGACGCATGGGCAGTTGGAACCAAAGCCTTCTTTGGCCGGAAAACCCCAACCACAATAACAACGAATGCCACGCTCTCACACCTTGAATCCATGCACCCTCTGAAGAGGTTCCATGGCGAAGCGCGACGTCAGGTGGTGCGCCACCCCCCCGCACGCCCGACAAGTCCACGAAACGTTCTCGTGCCCCGGGTACGGGCACCGCGGCAGCTCCTCCTTCTTAGGCGGCGGCACAGGTAGGGCTTGCAACTCTTTCGCTTCGCTCGCGCCGTTCGGGGTCGACCCATTGCTGCCGACACCCGCCACCGCTGCCGCCGCCACCCCTTTCGCTTTCGATTTCGCTTTCGCTTTCGCTTTCGCTTTCGCCTTCGCTTTCTCTTTCGCTTTCGCTGTCGCTGTCGCTGTCGCTGTCGCTGTCGCTGTCGCTGTTGCTGCATTTTTAGTTGTCGCTGTCGCTGTCGCTTTGACTGTATTTGGTATTGGTGGTGGTGGTGGTGGTGCTGCTGCTTCTGCCGGTTTCATCAAGGGGGCACCACCATCATCGCAGCGAGCAATGCCGCGGATCCCTCTTTTATCCTTTGCCGCCAGCTTTCGCGAACTCTCCACTGCCACCCCCTTCGCCGCTCCTTCCGCGTCGCTTCCTGTCCCGGTTATTTTGCTGTCCGCGTCGCGACCGCGTCCGCACCGTCCGCGTCGGCCCCGGCCGTTCGGAGCCGTCTTACCCCCAGGAGAAGCGGCTGGTGACTTCCGCGGTGACAGGACAGGTGCCCTCCAGTCTGCATCGGCCTCCTCCTTTACAACGCCTCCCCTGCTTGCCCCGCGATGTGTTTTCGGGCGGCTTGGGGGGTGGCGGCTGCTCGAAGGGTGGCGGCTCGTCGGGCCGACGGCTTCCGGCCAACCAGAGCTCCGTCTTCCCCGATTTCTTGCGGCGACCGTCTCTGCCTCGCCTAGGTGTGCATCAGGGGATCCTCTCGACTTTGACGCCGATGCCTGGTACTGGGTCTTGTCGTCAACATGCTCCTGAGAACGTTCATGTATGAGATCTGGGTGTTCAGTTTCTTCACCATCGATAGCTGCCTTGACAGCGCTAGTAGGTGATTTTCGGCCAGGTGCGAGACCGAGACCGTTGAGGCGTCCGAGGACCCGTTCCGCTCTCCCTACCACCACAGAAAGCCTGGCGCTCCTGCGATTGCTGCTGCGGAGCCCACCTGCTTCCCAGTTGCCGTTGGCGGTGCTGGTGCTGGTGCTGGTGCTGGTGCTGGTGGTGATTTCGCACGTTGTGTCTTTGCCTCCCAACAGTGGTGCGATTTTCGATCTTTTTGGCATCGGTGAAGTCGCTGCACCAGGCGAGGATCGCGGCGGCAGCGGCAGGCGGCCGCGATGCTTTTGCCGCGAAGGTGCATGGCGCTTCAGCATCGCTCTGGTACGTGGTGCAACCTCGAGCAAACGTTGCCTTCCCACCCTTTTTTTCGAATGTAAAATCAAAAATACATACTGGTACGATACAAAATACAAAATACCAGTGTTGTTGGATATCTTGGAAAGGCAGTACTGGTTCGGGGTCAGGGATGCCGCTATCTCACTATTAATAGCTCTAGCCTAGGGCCTCTCAGGTGGTGGCGGAAAATCAACCATAGTGTAGCGACAAAGAACAGCAAACATCTACTTTGTATCTCCTTTTTGTGTGTTGTTGTTACAGAGTTCAGGCAGCTGCCTCCAGGTTACGTACAACATTTTTCGCGCACTAACCCGCCGATCTGCCTCGCTCGTCACAGTTCCTCGCGGAAACCGTCCCTATCTACGCATCGGCGCCACCCCCTCTGCGACTATGGCCAACAGCTACAACAGCATCAGCCCCGAGGGACAGCCGGGTCTCCGCACTTACATCGACGGGAAGCCGGATGGCCCGACGATTGTCTTCGTCCATGGCTGGCCGGACGACCACGCTCTCTGGGACAAGCAGGTGATGCAAAAGAGATGCGAGTGCACCCCCTGAACTCGCCCTATATCCACCGTCGCTACATAGAGCGATTTCCGCTGTCTACGCTGTGTCTTGACCAAGCAACTCACAGCAGTACAACTGCTGTTGACACACTGCTACTGCCGCTGCTGCAATTTGTTGATGTACTTGTATGAATATGAAGAAGTCCAGTTTTTTTTTTTTCGAATGACCCCATGTCGAACTCGTACAGCAGCAGTACTTTTTTAATAGGGTTTTTACCACAAGTCGCCATTTTGCGGTTTTGCGATTTTCCAAGGGCTTATCACAGCAGTGACTGAGAATCGTGACGGGACGGGACGGGACAGATTTGACTCGTTTGGCGGGGAAAAAAAATGAAAACGGGACGGTAAAACGAGGACATAAAAAGTTGGCGGGAGGGGACAGCTGGTGCCAAATTTCTCGACGGGACGGGACGGTAAAAGTCAACGGGGCTGATTTTCACGACGGGACGGGACGGTAAATATTCTTCCCCTCGGCGGGACGGGACGGTAACTATTTTTTTCCTCGGCAGGACGGGACGGTAAATATTTTTTTCCTCGGCGGGACGGGACGATATATATATTTTTTCCCGGCGGGACGGGACGGTAAATATTTTTTTCCCACGGCGGGACGGGACGGTAATTTTCTTTTTCTTCGGCGGGGCGGGACGGTAAATATATTTTTCTTCTTTCCCGCCGCAAGGTCGCCGCGGCTGTACATGAAAAATTTCCCCCACGCTGCTGGTTCCGCGAAGGGAGCCGTCCCGACGCAGACGTTTTCTTCTCGACCCGCGCAGCCCAAGCTCCGAGAAGTGCTGCCACTACACGCGCGACGTCTTCTGATTTATTCCACCCCTGCCCCAAGCACTGTTGTTTCGTTGCCAGCTCATGGTGGTTGTTCTGATGGGTGTGCTTGCGCTGTGTTACTGATGGTTGTGGAGGTGGAGGTGGTGGCGGCGGCGGTGGTGATTCTAGTGCCGCTGCTGGTCGATCGACCCCTCCCGTGAGATAGGCAGGCATCCATGGCGTCGGTGCCGGTCACACCAAAGATGTTATAGGAGACAGCATTTTCACCGCTTGACAGACAGCAACTTTGCATTGACATGCTTTGACTGACACCAAAATACTATAGGTTTTAATGTGTAACACTCGGCCCTACATCCTTGACAGCGCACGTTTTGCGTCCCGCTTGATGACATGTCTCCTGGCATCTTTGGGCCACACCAGTACTGGTGTGACCGTGCGTGAGTTGAGTGGTCTCTGTGCTGTTTGTGTGTGATGGCGAGCCTGTGGCAGGTGTTGTGTTATGATACTCTGCCTTCAGTCGCGAGTGGAAATATGAGGTATGAAGATTCTTTAGAAAAAACGAAAAGAAAAAACAACCACAAGGTATACATACACTTATTATATTAATACTACTTGGTATTAATAGTAATTTTGATTATTTTTCGTAGTGTCTAGGTAGACATATATAAAACTCAAGAGAGGGCGATATTTCGAATCTTTACGTCAAATTCAATATCGCGATTTCCGTATGGGCAAATCCCTCGATATAAAACTCAATATCGCCTTTTTTGCCAGAAGCACCTGAGATATAAAACTGGGGTGTATTATGAAGAGTCTGATTAATTAGGTGACAGTCCACGTCACCCTCCAGCAAGTCAAGCACGTATGTACATCACGTGGGCTAGAGGACGTGGCTGCTGCTGCTGCTGTGGTAGGTAGAGCTCACACCAGAACCCATGTTACGGCGATGGCGCCGACATGAAGTGGCCGCCAAGCGGCTCCTCCTCCTGTCCGGGCATCCGGCGCGCCGACCGCTACCCGCTTGTTGCCGGATAGGGTGGGTGGCACGGCTTGTTGGGGGCATGGATTTGGGGCGACTCCATCGTCGAGACGCCTAGCCGGAACACTGGATTCTGGACTGGTGTCGCTAAACCCGGGCATCCCGGGCATCCGCCCGTCCCCGACCACGGGAGAACCTGTCTGCCCTATGCATTCAACCAAGTCGTCGCGTCCACCGCCGCTGTTGTTGCTCATGGCGGCGTCGTGATGATCGGATGACCGAGTACAGGAGACAGGCTATGTCTGAGGTGTGTCCAATCTTGTCCACGAAATTCGGCTCTACCAACAAAAAAGAGAACACAAATATATGCTTGGGGTAAAAATACCCCAAGCATATATTTGTGTGTTGCGGACCACGTATAGCGAAAATATCGCCTACACCCGACGTCCGTATAAAACTCGTCAGGCACATAATTTGGCTCTAAAGGTCAAATATCGCGACATTCTCGAGTTTTATATGTGTCTAGTACACTGTACATAAAAACAAATCATCAACCAGGCGCCGATCAACACCACCAGCACATTTCTGCTAAAAAAAAAAGAAGTAAATAAATGTGGTGCGCAGCAATTTCAATCCACATAATATACGTACCAGATATTACCTGGCATATAAGCAGTAGTGGACAAACCTTGATAGTAGAGCTTCCTGGGGCAGCTAATTAGGCACTCTGATTGGCTAGGGGTATGGTTTACGCGGCTTAATCAACTTTCGAGTCTTTCCCAGCCACAGCATCCCGAGTCATCCCGAGTCAACCTAGAGTCTTCCCAAGCTCAGCATCCACGCCGGCCGAGCCAACCTAGAGTCTTAACAAGCACAGCATCCCAGCATTGACCACTGGCATTAGGGTTCTCGGGTTAGGGTTAGGGTTCGGGTCGGAGGGTCGGCTTCAGGCGTCCAACACAAAACCCCCACAAAGATCTACTATCAAGGTCTGTCCACCCCTCTATACAAGCGTGAAGACGATGAATAACGTCATCTGTGAGTTCGACCGGTTAATAATTGAATAGTTGATACCCAATTTTGCAAGCTGGGTAATACGCCTACGCTACTATTATATACGTATTTCATTTATAATAATAGATGGGAGTTGTGCACAATTTTATGATAACACATGTATCTATATATAGGAATTACTATTGAACAAATCGAAATTTCTTGATTAATTTCGTAATTCGGGGTCGAAATGGATGGGAACAGACGACCACGAATGTTTCTTGTAGGGGTAGAGGCAAGTTATGTCCGGCGGAGGCGGTGTCACGACGGGACGGAACGATAATTTCCTGCGGGAGAGATTTTATCGGCGGGACGGGACGGTATTTTTTTTCGGTGTCACGGCGGGACGGGACGGTATTTTTTTCGGTGCCACGGCGAGACGGGACGGTAATTTTTCGGTGTCACGGCGGGACGGGACGGTATTTTACAACGGGAGAGATTTAATAGGCGGGACGGGACGGTATGTGACGACGGTCAGAGATTTTGTCGGCGGGGACGGGACGGGACGGCGGGACCAGTTTGACGGCGGTTTTACCGTCCCGTCCCGTCCCGTCCCGTCCCGTCCCGCCGTTACCGCCGCTACCGTCCCGCCGAAATTACCGTGATATGCCTTGGATTTTTCGCTGGCAGACCTGCCGATTCCCCTGTTTCATATCCCTCTGCTGTGCAAGACAGCAAGACAGCGCAGAACCTAAACAGAACCGGCGGCATGTCGGGGTTTGTGGTATATCCTTCGAATTGTCATGTTTTTATTATTCTCTGCGACGTCGGGGGGGTGGATCCACTGGCGTGGCACGAGAGCCACGACACCGGCCGCTGACTCTCGTTACCTATCGTTCTGCCAGTACCCGGGAGCTCCCCCTCCCCAGCCGACTGGCCGGGGTTGTAACAAACGCAGTGTCGGACGACCGAGACCCCCAATGGTAAATAAACCTTTGACATACCCCATTTCCGAGGTCGCATCGATACCACGGTGTTCGGCCCCGAACAGTACCCCGGCCTGGCTGCCTCTGCCCTATCTTTCCGGTCCCTGCTAGTTTACGAGATACAATACCGGCGTCCTCTGGGTTATTGCGGATGTACGCCTTGGAAAACTCTGAAGACTTCCATCTACCTTCTCTATGGATCGCCCTCTGCGGAACTTCACCCCGGCCGCCAGCGTAGTGGTTGCGCCAAAACGCAACGAGTGGAGGCCGACTTCGCTGGAATCGTCTCCTGCTTCCGCAACCACTTCGCGAAGTGCCCCGAGGGCCTGCGTGTACCTCCCCACTCTGACCTCCTTACCGAACAGATACGACGACAGGGGGGCACTTTCTGGCAACGTCGGATATCCCGACGACAACTCCACCATGAGGGCGACGGCATCGCCGCCTGCTCCTGCCCCGGAACACGCCCCGAAGGCGTCGTCGCGTGTACGCACGATTACCGATCCTTGTTGAGCCTGATCACCTTTATGGCCTCGAAACAGGACCTCGATGCTGGTGGCCTGATGCCGCTGCAACGAGGTCAACCGCCGCTCCCCCGCGAATAACGGTACGTCACCCCTCGTCAAGCAATACACGGGGTGTACAACTCCGGAAGAAGAGGCGAATATTTCGTCAGACCTCTCCATGAAACAAATAGCCCACTGCCAACGACAGCCAAAGAACTCGGCCACCCACGCCCCACGACACGGCCACGCCCTGTCCTCCCAACAACGTGTCCCACGAAATAGGGCGACGAGAATTTGTGCCCTCTGCTCCGGTGGTACGCTCGTCTCGATCAAATATCTCTACTGATGTACGAGTCCTGTCTAATGCTGTTGCGAACATCATCAGTTGTTCCCCCCGGGAAAGCTTGCGTCGCCCCTGCTCGTCCTCCTCCCTTTGCATGCTGCAGCCCGCCAACCGCCGCTGTTGCGGCTGCTGCTGTCGTGAAGAGGAACCGCAACAGAGAAACCACAACAGAAACCACAACGGTAGGCCTAGCCTCTAGGCCTATCAATCGGCAGCGAGCAGTGCCGTGCTCTACTCGTGCACCTGTCACGAGAAGCTATTACGGGGGTCCATAGTCAATAGGACCTATGCTATACATAAAAACTTATGTATTTACCTATTTTTACTAAGAATATTTGGTCCTATTTACTATGGTCCCCCGTAATAGGAGGGGGCACGGGACGAGTATGGTCGTTCTTCTCTGCTCTCTGCCTTTGAACAATTTAAGCCATTTAGTTTCCGTCGGTAGAGCCCATGACTATAAATATTTAATTCCGTCGGTTTTGAACAAAACAGGCATCCCACGTGAACTTAGAGATACTACGCTTTATTTCGGCCCTGGCCCGTGTGTGTCTTCTTCACATTAAACTGTTTCTACCCGTCGACGTCCAGCACCACCAGAGGCCGTGCCGATTCTTCAGTCCTATTAATAGAGAGATGCAAGCTCTTGCTTTCTTTTTTAATGACACTTTCACTTCCAGGAGGTTTACCCTCAGCGATCTTCTGGACAAGCCGTGGTCACAGGTGTCTAGTCTTCCCTCCTCCCCCCCCGGTACGTGCCTTCAGTTTTATCGCGCATAGGGTTCCAGCATTCCCACTGCTCGTCGGTTTTCATCAAATGTTGCTTTCTCACGCTCTCGCGCTTTCCGCTGACCATTTTTTATTCAAGGAAAAGTCCCTACGAGTGTGCACCCGGTAAGACTCGAACCCACGAAATTGATGTTCGTAGGCACGCGGACCACCTACCAAGGCACCGGGGACGCCGATATGTGTGGTCACAAAACTACGCCGCAGAGATACTACCGGGCACATTGTTATGCAGTAAGCAGAGTAGACAATGCAACGTCATGTCATCTATGGTACACCTCGGATGACCAAGCTCAGCTCGAGGCCAGCATATAGCTGTACCACTCGGTCGAGTATGTCAGCCATCTTGGTCGACGCGAAGTAAGAGATGTGAATTCTTCCCGAGAAGAAAAGGAAAGTAAACAGAGTCGACCACACTTCGTACTGGATACGACAGGCACGGCATACACATGCACATGCTATGAAATTGAGAAGACGAAAGAACGAAAAGCCAAACCGAAAGAAAAAATGAAGCAAGCAAAGAAGAAAAAAAAAAGTGTCGTCCCCTCCCGTAGGAGATGTGGCACAGTACAGAACTAGCTAAAGAAACCAGGGCAATCCTCGGGAAACTTCGCGCGGGAAACTTCCCGCAGGATTTCACGGGAAATATTTTTTCCCCCCGTTCCCGTGCACTTCTCGTTCCCGTGATCCCATCCAAACAGTTCCCGAAGAAATCTTGATGTCCCGTTCCCATCCAAACAGCTCCCGTGGAAATGTCCGATTTCCCGCGGTTTTCCGTTCCCGTGCCGTGAAATCCCGTTGAAATATCGATTTCCCAAATCCCGTGCAAAGCAAGACTGTTGAAACAAAATCATTCCCGCGGGAATTATTCCCGCATCTGCAGCGCGCACGGAATTGCCGAACGGGATCAGCACGTACACCGAACGACAGTATTGTACCTACAGCAGTACCAGATACCAGGTACGTATGAAATGGTATGATTTACAAGCGCTTCGCGTAGCGGGCGGTTCCGCCCGCTACGCTCGCTCACGAGGAAGAATGGGAACATACGGTAGGTGCAAACAATTATAGGTAGCAAACAGGCGACTTGCAAATGCCAAGAGCTCCATGCTCCATCCAGGAAAACAACCCAAACGCCGCATGCCGTACGTACGTGCATACCCCAGGTAGGATACATATTTTCTGCTTTTGATATGTGCGAAAGAAAAGCACAGCACCACACAGCACCGCGAAAACAACGAAACTAAAAAACGCAATTTCAGAAAGAAAAAAAAAGCCCCGTTCCCTGTCATGTAATTATTTTCCGCCTGATTGGAACACCTTGCACAGATAAAAAAATCGAACAACAGAGCTTCTCCCAGCCTCGTACGCCGCCCGCCCCTCTCGCGACCACCTCGCCACCGATTCGGTCCGGGTAAAGCTTTCCTCCCTCTCTGCCACAGTGAGCCCGGTCGCCCGCCTCACGTAAAGCCCGGTGCTCACCGTGGCCCTCGTTCGCCAGGCCGACAGTATTGATGCTCAGACTGCGTAGCTCTCTGTGAACTTCAGCTTGGTCCAAAAATAAGCACCGCTTGATTTTTTTTCCAGACCAAAACGACTCTTACAGACTCGTACATAACATAATGGACCCCACACGAGGAGGCCAGACAGCCCATTCATGCTTCCCTCGTGTCTCGATGGACACGCAGGGCTGACGGGCTCGCCCGCGGTGCCGTGCTCTGGGTACACGCACGCACACAAAATGAAGGAAGAAAAAAGGGGAAAAGGCCCTCGCCGGCAAAAGTACTAGAAGGAGGCGGTGTCCAAGTGGGAGCTGTGAGAGGCCAGGGATGTACCAGCCTAGCACGCTCAAAGAGAAAGACATGTGTAAGTAAGTCTATGTGGGTTTTAGCCAAAATCAGGCATACCGGGTCCATTATGGACCAAATCACTATGGACCAAATCACCAGGTATAGTCTAAAAACAAGAAAAAAATACACGCCAGGAGCCCTTCCATTGACCAGCCTCACATCTTTGCCAGTGTTTGGCTTGAAATTGGCCAGTTTCACCTGGACTCCTGGGCTACCTTATCCCTTATCTATAGCTTTTAAATTTTAACTGCTGTGTTGCCTGATTTTCAGTCATTCAGAGAGGCCATACGTACATACGTACATTGTTTTTTCTCTGCGTATGCACTCTCCGGTCCCTCTGTTGCAAGTCTTGTGTATAAACTTTACGTACGTAAGTACGTATTTAGGCGTACAATCGCACGCTGACTTCACATTTTCTTCTTGGGTGTAGAATGTGCTTCAGTTGTTGTGATGTTAGTAAATAGGACCTACGGTACAGACAATAAGCTATATATTTACCTATTTTTACGAACAATATTTGGTCCCATTTACTGTTGTCCCTCGTAATAGATGCTTTCATCTGGGATTCGAAAAATACAAGTCTAAAGCTCGAAATCGAACCGCATAGGAAACAGCCCCAGGCTGAGATTTCCAAATTTGATGATTTGCAGCAAGCGTTTGTGCTCAGCGAGGAACAGCACCCTAAATCCTACCATATTTTCTTAAAATTGCATATGCCCAACGTTGGCGTCACAAGAAGCCGCGAGCCTTTGCCAAAAAAGGAGATTCTCAACTGCTGTTGCGTACTTCTAATGTACCTGGTATTATGCCTGGTATATTGTATCTATTTCTGGATTTATCTATTTATTTTTTAATATGGCTTTTGCTTTCCAGCCTAACTCGTAGGAGGTTTTACTCTCGGCGATCTTCTGGACAAGCCGTGGTCACAGGTGTCATCCCTTCCCCCCCCCCCCCCCCCGGTACGTGCCTTTATTTTTTGTCGCGCATAGGGTTCAGCATTCCCACTGCTCGTCGATGATCATGGAATGTAGCTATAACTCACGCTCTCGCGCTTTCCGCTAATCATTTTTTTTTTGCAAGAAAAAGTCCCTATGAGCTTGCACTCGTCGAGACTCGAACCCACGAAATTGATCTTGATAGGCACGCGGACCACCTACCAAGCCACCGGGGACGCCGGTTTATCTATACCAGGTACCAGCTACGAGTATGCATATTCGTGGCAGGGATGGGGGTGGTAAGAGATGTAACAACGGCAATCCCGTCCAAAATCTCACGCGTAGCTGTTGTTGCTGTCAGCGGCGGTGCAGTGCATGAAGGGCGGTGATGCATCGCATGCATCAACAGCAGCAGCGCGGCATGTCGTACTCGTGTCTTGTGCATTGTGCATCACGCGCTGCTCGTCGGTACCTCGCGTGGTGTGCCGCTGTGCAGCAATGTATCGGCGCAGCTTACAGCCGCTGTGCGTTCGCTGTCCCTCGCGTTTGTATGTACCACACCGCTCTGACCGATAGTATTACAAGACCTGTTTGATGGTATTATGAGACTCAAAACGAGGCTTGTGTTCGCGGTCAGCGTGGCGGAACACGTGATGAATATCTGCGAGAAATAACGAAAACAAAGAACATGAGGTTGACGTGCGCTGATTGCCGGTCCCTTGTTACCCGCATCATACCTGCGATGTTGTAAACCCGCACATCACAAACACAACCCCCTAGACCAACACTGAGACTTCTGATGCCCGGCTCTCTACTCCGGCTGCTCTACGTATCGTCTTTGTTTTGCGGGCTAGGGAGCATTTCCTGGTGGGATCATGGCACGGGCCTAGAACCAACCCAACCCAACCTCTTAACTTACAATACTATCCTTGAGGGGACGCTGACACCCAAGCGTCCCCTGGTTCCCGGGTGTCCGGGCACTCTAATATCTGGATGTTTTATCGGAGCAGAAGAACACATCGCTAGTTTAACACGCTGGGTTTACGACTTCGGCTGGTTCGTGCTTAGCAGAGAGCGACGGTGACTTGAAAGATATTCGTCACAGCAGCTTGTGTTTCTCTCGAGATTGATCTCCAGCCCGTTCTCAACAAAAGCCTACATCTCGACTTAGAGGTGCTGCAGTGGTCGAAACTGGTCGAAATTTGGGGTGCACAAAATGAGACAAAAACCAACCACAAACGGAACGTTTGTACATCACTTGCGGGCAGCTACAGTTCCTCACAGGATACTGCAGCCTGCGAAGTTGAGGAATGCTCTTGGTGGGATGTGTGAAGGTGTCGGGTGCGCCAGACGGCAGTCGTAAGGCTACCCAGAATCGAACTCACGAGATGTTTTCGTCATGTGTGCTCGAAGTTGCGAGCGAGTAGCACAAAAGAGCTCGCAAAAACGCTCAACTGCTATTTCATTTTACGCGAAGGAGCATAGCACGATGGCTACATCACCAATGGAGCAATGGCCTTCACTACAGTGTGGCGGATGACATATCCCTTAGAGAGTCGTCGTCGAAGATGGGGCGGGAGGAAAAACTTCGTGAACATGATGGGTAGTATTTTCTTGGGCCCAAACGAGGGCAAAAAACAATAAAAAAAAAAAAACTCAGGGTTCTTGTAATTTTGCATCAATTATTCTACAACAACGAAATACAGATCCTGGTTGCGAATCCGTTACTCTAATTCAAGTCGTATATATATATATATATATATATATATGCTGCCGAAACGCCCACGTGTGCGGGTATCTACTTGACGGCGCATTCCTGAGGGTGCCAGCGTCCCTTGAACCCCTGAACGGACCAAAAAAAACGAACTAAAAACGGGCGAGAAGAAACCCCAAACGGACCAAAAATGGGCGAGAAACGCGACTGCGCCGCTTATGCATCCAGCGAAAAAAAATGTGAGAGTGGTCCGAACAGCGGACCACGATTCCGATGTGCGGACCACACGTTCCCAATATAAGGGTGTACGGGGGCAAACGTGATCAGACCGGGAAAACTGATCAGTCATCAGTTAACGGCCACCCCCGATTCGGTTACTTGCGCGTAAAACCGTTTTCGCCGTTTTTTACTAGCCGTTTTTTTTTTTACCACCCGCGACTCGGGGAGTGTCGTGGAGCGGGTCCAACCTCCAACGCTCAGCTTCCAGCGCCTGCTTGTAGAAAAGTGCGCAGTCGGTACCCCTTCGCAGATGTGCTTGCCGTATGAACTCAGCGTCCATCTCGTCCGGCAGCTGTGATCTCAATATGTGATTGACAAATGCCCTCCGTACGTTTATACTGACGGCAACAGCCTTGGTCTATTTTTTGTGTTTTGTTCGCCGGCGGCGGGGGCGGGGGGAGGGGCAGGTCGCTCATTTGAAAGACCGCTTCCGCTGCGTGACGACGGATCTGCCCGGCTTTAGCGGGGACGACGCTCGGACCGAGAAATGGGGATACTCAACCGAGGAGGTGGTGAGGAGGATAGAGAGGACTGTGGAGTCGGTGGGAAGCGGGCACCCCATCATACTCGTCGCGCATGACTTCGGCTGGTGAGACTACACGACACATTTTTCTTTCTTTCCTGCGTTCTCCAATGAAGGTGTTCCGTTGTTTGTTATATACAGTATGTTCCAGGGATGTATTTCTAGGTTAACTGGTATTTTCGGTATTCGTTTACGTGATTCCCCAGGTTATTTCTGAGGTATCGCTTCTTTCGCTCCTCCACTCGTGGGAGGCTACGCTTGAACTCTGCAGCCTCAGATTTTGTCTTGTCCTCGTATTCATATACGGGCAATTAATATTGATAGTGTATCCTGCATGAGGCCATATAGCACCCGTAGTACGCGCGGTGGAAGTATCACTATTAATAGTACAATATATAGCATATAGTATGACACACACAGCTCGTAAAGATGAGTCTCGACGAAGAAGCCCTCGATCTCACTCACACCTGTTTTTTTTTTGTTTTTTTTTTTAATTTTATGAATATAACCAAACACGAAAGTACGAGCTTGGCCAGCCGAAAACGGAAGTTCGTACGTGCTGGTCTTGTGTACGGGCATGGCAGCTGAAAAACATCGTCGTTCCCGATATATAGGCGAAATTGGTGTAGACAGGTGTTGAATCGAAGACACAAGGGGAAGATCGAAACTATTCCCAGTTCACAGGTGTATGAAGAAAAAAAATGATGGTATTTCCCGGGGATTTTTAAAAATAAAGTTACTTTTTACCAGGGTATATGGCAAGATGGGGCAGGGCGTTCAGCTCTTTCTCTCCGTACCAGTATGTACTGTGGTCTTGTCGAAACTCTGGAACCATGCCTGGGTTCGTTTTGCTTCCGCGATTAATGCTCGGTACTACGAAAGGAATAGCACACAGTTGCTCCCAGTATGATTCATTCTCCGAGTATACTCCGAGTCAAACTTCGAGCATACCCGGAGTACTGAGAGTGTTGCAGCGCTGGCGGCCTGAATACTGCGAGTGCTGGAGTTTTTTCTTGCTTTTTTTTATTTATCATCACGTACGAGTATACTTTCCAGCTCAACTCGTACAGTAGGAGGTTTTTACCCTCAGCGAGCTTCTGGACAAGCGGTGGTCATAGGTGTCGTCCCTTCTCCCTCCCGGTGCGTGCCTTCGTTTTTATCGCGAATAGGGTTCAGCATTCCCACTGCCCGTCGATTTTCATCGAATGTTGCACACTCGCGCTTATCGCTGAGCAACAGAAAGTCTCTGCGAGTATGCACTCGGTGAGACTCGAACCCACGAAAATGACACAGACAGAAAGTCCCTTCGAGTACGCACTCGGTGAGACTCGAACCCACGAAAATGATTTCTGTCCGAGCTGGGCCAGCGAAGGCGTTACTAGAACGGTTGATTGGCTCTGCTTGCTCAATACTGCGTATTTTGATGTGATTTTGTTACACGGTGTTGTTTATGCCCCAACCGACGTTTTAGATGTCCTCCCTTTCCCCCCCCCCCCCCCCCAGGATATATGACCGATCCAAAACTCCGAAAACATAAAAGCGACCTTAACAAGTGTGAAAAAGGAAAATTCATGAGGGATGGTTCGGAATACAGTTCCACATACGGTTCAAATAAGAGGTTGAAAAATTCAGTCCGAAATTAGCTAAATTGAGCGGGGCATCGAAGAAATATCGTCATTCTAGTTATTGCTCGTTTTCAGCATATACCCGGTAATCGTTTTGTGTGATACCGCTTGATGGGTGACGAATTGGGCAGTGAGACTTACATCGACCTTCTCCTTGTGTCTTGAGCACTGTCTCTACCAAATTTTGCCATGATCAAACACAACGTTTTTTACACGAATTTAGTGTAAAAATGTTGGTGGTTTTTGAGTTTCGCAATCGGCGAGATCGAGTCAAAAAAAAAGAAAGCAATGATTTTTCATACGAATACCTGGTATACTTCATTTGCGCAAGCAGTGATGTGTCAGGGTCAGTGCTTCCAAGTCGTGCAGCCTAATTTGCAGTTGTTCACAAGATACGTAGGAACTTGGGAAGCTTTCTCCGGTTTTTGGCTGACCCAGCTCGTAGGCACGCGGACCACCTACCTATCAAGCCACCGTGGCACTGAAGGCCCAAGTACTGCGAGTGCTCGGAATATGAGCAGAACATAAATCTGAGTACAAGCACTACCCGCAGTACAAACATCCGAAACATTTGCAGTGCTCAGGGTGTGCGAAACCCGGAAATACTGCGAGTACTCGCAGTAGATGGTACCGAAATGCTGCCAGTACTCCAGTTGCCCCCCCCCTCCCGAAAGGACCCGGCAAATTTTGTACGTCACGGGACATACGCGGACGTTAATTGCGCGCCGCGCAATGTATGTAAAACCCCTGTTCTGGCAGATACTGGAGCAATGTATAGTCATTCCCATTGACGAGAGCCAACTTTTATGAGAATCCTCGGCAGACATCGATCGACAAAACCAACGACACGGTCATGAAATCTGAACGGAATGCGCTGGTTAAGGTCTCCGACCCAGCCTAGTGTCACAGTGCTCACACCTCGGTCGGTGATATGTGGCGTGGGCTGACCAGGCGTCTGATGAAAAAAACATTTTGGCACTGGTCTGCAGAAGACAGACGACAAAAAATCTCTACCCCTCTCCGATGGCAAAAAATAGACCATTTTTCAGGTTTGACATCGATCGACAAACCCAACGATTACGTCACGAACTCTGAATGAAGCGCGCTGGTTAGAGGCTCCGACCCACACTAGTATCACAGTTCTCACACCTCGGTCGGTGATATGTGGCGTGGGTGGGCCAGGCGTCTACTAAAAACATATTTGGCAGCTGGTGTGTAGAAAACAGACGACAAAAACTCTCGATTCCTCTCCGTTGGCACGAAACATATCTTTTTGAAAGCTTTGACGAAGAGCATAGGATGCCGCGGCCAACCTCTCGCCCCCTAGACCACGGATTTCCAATTATAACTCCCAGGCCATAATTTACACTCATTGGCCTTGCCCGGTACCAAGCCCGTTGACCGTGGGTGGATTATATGTCGAGATCGAAGGTCAATCGTCGTGTGACTGCGGGTGTGCGAGCTGCGAGGTGTGTCTTTCTTCTTCTATTAGTTTGTGTGCGGCGTGATTTCCCGTGGTTCCCGTGGTTCCCGTGGTTCCCGTTATTACAGCGATTTTATTGGAAGATGGCTCCCGTCGTTCGCGTTATTTCAGCCATTTGATTGGAAGATAGCTGGCGTCAACTGCCCCGTGTTATTTTAGACTTGCCAAAGGACCCCCCCCCCCTTATATATATGGGTTGGGTTGGCGTCGGTTGGCAACGACACTGTAAAACATGCCGCTCACTACGTGAGCTAGACATCCAGGGTACCGTTTTTTTTTGTTTTGTTTTTTTTTGGCGGTTGCCCACAGCTGGTCGTCTAGTTATATCATTTGTGCGAAGTAAATAACCTTTACTCTGCACAAGGGAATTGATCGTATCACGTAGTGTTCAAGGTACGGCACCCAAGAGGCAGTTACATAGTACTCCCGTTGCTGTCTCTGGAAGTGGCCACACCGGAAATTAAACTAACTCATTGACGCTGTCATCCATATGCAAGTCCGCCTCACAAGCGGTTCTTAGTAGGATGCAGCTCACCCTTCATGCGACTCGCCAGACACCTCACGGCGCTTCGCGCTTGGTGCAAGCAATGTCTGCCTGGTCGGTGAAAACCCGACATGC
The DNA here is from genome assembly GCA_031763025.1 of Macrocystis pyrifera. Classification (NCBI taxonomy): domain Eukaryota; class Phaeophyceae; order Laminariales; family Laminariaceae; genus Macrocystis; species Macrocystis pyrifera. The sequence continues at coordinate 10,813,568 of JASSKH010000003.1, forward strand.
TCCGTCCCGGCATTGTAGGGATGCGAGGGTCTATGGTCATACGACTACGGCCATGCATGAGATCGAGTACATCTCTCCTATCGAGTACACCCCCCCCCCCCGAAAGGAACGGTGCTCCGTCTCGAAAGGGATGCGTCGAATGACTAAGGCAAGCAACAAATGAGTACCCCCCCCCCCCCCCCCCCCCCCCCCCCCCCCCCCCGAAAGCAAACGCTCCAATCCCCACTCGAGGAACCATCTGTGAACGTTTTTTGCCAAAAAAATGGAGATGACATTATCAAAACATCGAAACGGTGCACTTAAGTATATATGTGATACAAGGTTCCCCTCCGGGAGGTGCCTATTTGATAAGGGAGTGGCGCAAGAACGAAACAATAGTAATACTCGTATAAAATACCTGTACACCTGTTTCAAACTATTAATAACTGCATCTACCCATCATAAATGTGAAAAACACGCGCACATATTTTTGAGGACAGACTCTGTACTGCTGTTTGTGGAAATAGTGTGGTATTAATTCCAATATAAAAGAGGGTATACCGGCAAGTGGATATTGATCCTGAACAGATGACTCGCGGCGATCAGTCCAATGCTTGCGGCGTAGACGTAAGTACGAAAAGTTACGTGAGGTCGAGGTCGCGATACAATACTTTGTGACCGGCTGAGTAAAATCCAACACATACGAAATATATATCCCCGCAAAATAAATGTTTCTTGGCGCTCAGGGTAAAATAGTGGTTTCACAAATACAGCAGTAGATGCTCGAGAACAATTCTGAGTCCGAATACTGAGATTTTTTTAGTACTGGCGGCCAAAATATTGCGAGTACTGAGAAGGCCCTAATGCGAGTTCTGAGAAGGCCCAACTACTGAGAGTACTGAGAAGATAAGCAGTACGGAACCCCCAGAGCACAGGCAAATATGTACCCGCAGTATAGTATCGAAACACGAAATGCTTGGGAATACAGGCAATATCCTCAGTACAGAACCTCGAGATACTGAGAGTACTCGCAGTACGTACTCCTCGCAGTACATATTCTTGAAATACTGCCAGTGCTCTAAGTGCTCGAGTTGTCCCCAGCGAAAGTAATTTGCTCCAACTCCCACTTGTAAGACCATCTGTGAGTATTTGTGCCGAGCAATGGGCCTGAGAACTCTCGACACGGTGCGTGGACGGTCGAAGTATACGTCATACCCCCAAGTATACTGGGCGTATTGAGAGTATTTCGGGATTGCGAGTACACTACCAACGGACGAAATACGGATAGTACTTGCAGTACCCGCAGTACAGAACCCCGAGATACTTGAAGCACAACAGGGAGTATCCACAGCAGCAGCAGTAGCGAATCCCGAATTAGTGCGAGCCCGAAAGTATCCGCAGAGTAGTATCCGCAGTAGCACAGAACCTCGAAATACTGCAAGTACTCGCAGTATCTGCGGCAACAAACCCGAAATACTGCGAGTGCACGAAGTACCTACAGTAAATATCGAGCATACTTTGCTATAGTCCCAAGTATTGGGAGCAACCGTGAAAGGTTGAGGTATGAACGCACGCCAGACGTAAGCGCGCCCAAACTCCGTGGCCTTGCGTAAAAATACGCAACTTGTATTGTATCATGCGTATAAATAGTAGGTCAGAAAAGGAAGGTGGATATATGTTACAGCGGTTTTTCCAAGGACCCGAGGGTTTCCAGAGAAGTGGAGGGGCGTACTATTCGGAGGGGGGTGATGTGGCCAAACCCGGAGATAAACGCCTGCCCGCACGAAAGCATGTGCGGCTGATGCAGCCCACAACCTCTCGTACCTTCCTACGTAGCCTTGTCTATTACCCTCGGCGCTATACTACACCAAAAGAGCACCGGTCAGGACAGCGCTCACGATGGCTTACCAACAAGGACCGCAGGCTGCGTGGTACAATGATCAGTCTGTGCATGAACTTGGGCAGAGTGTGAGCGTGGCATGTACGCCCAGCATAGAGCGGGCTAGAACTCTGGGAAATAACACAAACCATGATGTGAAAACAGGTGCATGTTATATCGTGCCGAAAGGACCCCGGAGCGGTAGCTCCTATCATGAGTGGTTTGCATACAGAAATTGTGACTGCTCTCCCAGAACTGATACATAAACGCCATGAGACTGTGACAGGTACTGGTACGAAATAGGTCAAAAGTTGAAACTAAAAAAACGAGGATCGTGCGAGTCGAACCTCGGCAACAAAAATACTATCAAGCGCAGTTTGGCATCTACGTACGCTACAGAGGTACTCACACAACTGGCGCAATGTATTTTTTTTACGCGATTTAAAACACATTGCAGGATCTCTCAAAGTAGCTTGTACAGGTACAACTGCATGTACAGCAGTACTGCTGTAAAATGCCATATGATGCGATACTACAGCAGAAGATACGCGTACTGCGACAAAGGAACGTGTAGAGTAGCTTGTACAGGTACAACCGCTGCATGCATAGCGGTACTGCTGTAAAATTCCATGTGGTATGATACGACAGCAGAAGATACGCGTACTGCGACCAAGGAAGGTGCACTGCTGACCTTTCAGCCGGCTCTATAGGATCTATCGGTCCGCAGTGGAGGACGCACAACAGCCCGTAATAGCTGCAAGTATATTTTTTGGTACACGATGCTTGCGTACGAACGATTTGTTGTACTGGACTCGACGAACGTACACGATGCGGGGGTGATCGGCACGGAGCAAAAAATGCCGGTCACACCCTGCGACAAGCTCGGGCATAGGCCAATGCCGCGATGACACAACAAACACTACTGGGTACTGAGAGTACAGCGCGGACCTGCCACATGCGCATAGTACGCCGCCTGCTGCTGCTGTTGGCGCACTGTGCTGAGCACAGCTGGAGCAGCGGCAATGTTGAATCACACACAGGAATACGCAAAAGAAGCAGCAGGAAAAGAGGTGATGATGATGATACAGGTAGGTACGCCAGCCTGGGTACGAGTGTATCCCTGTGAAAAAAATTATGGCACCTGGTAAAGCAGACGGTGGAAAAAGGACGGCAGGCTCCGATGAACACAACCAGCCACAGCAATACTGCGCATATGGGTGTGTCGCACACGCACAACGTGTGGGCGGCAACGTTGTAACGATGTGATCTGTTCATGTTGTCCGATGTGTGCCTGGAATATGTCCGGACTGTGTGCTCACAGCTCATGAGAGCCTAGGGAAGAAAACAGACAACATGCACGATTATACCGTTACATACGTACAAAGTAAGGCCTCTCGTACTGAAACCAGGGAAATCGTCTTATCCACTCCCGCCGGAAAAAACTTTGAGCACCCGCCACGCGCTCCAGAGTGCACGGATCGCGCCGAGACCTCGACCAATGTGTCCGGCCGGGCTTCCCGTGTCCGAGTACTTGTTGTTTTGCCGAAAAGTGCTCGTACGAAGAGAAAAGTTGGCAAAAGTACAAAAAATTGACAAACATACGTATACATATGTACCCCGAGTATACTGCGCATATTGAGAGAAAATGGTGCCCAGAGTACAATACGAACGGACGAAATACTGCCAGTACTTGCAGTATATACCCGCAGCACAGCACGCTGAAATACTTGGAAGTACAGGGAGCATCCACAAGCAGTACAAGTATCGAACCCCGAAATACTCGAAGTCCTGAGGTATCCGCAGCACTAAACCTTGCAACACTGCGAGTGCTCGCAGTATCTGCGGTACATAAACCCGAAAAACTGCGAGTACTTCACTCCAAGGTTCAGGGAGCATCTGTGGAATAGAACGATTTAAATTGGCACACGGCTCACCTTTTTTAAAGTGGAAGTGCGGTGAACTTGGGGTCACGAAGAAGCTTATCCACCCCCCCATCCCTGGGATTCCCTGGTGACTCTAATTCGACGCGTTCTACGATGGAGGTAGCATATTTCCGCTAAAATATTTTTTGAATGACGGTGCGCTCCTTAATCCAAAATCGTCGGAATGCCAATCTTGTTTCGAGAATGACGTTTTGGTATACTTTGGTCACGGGATTATTCGTCAGGATGCAATTTGATTTTTGCTGAAGTCAGTTTTCGTGTGAGCTATGGAGCTCCTTAAGGTCAAGTGAGGAGCCTCAGAAAAACCGGGGTGAACCTCTATCATAGAATGCCTCATCCCTAGATGCTTCTTCGGTATGAGATTTCGACGAGTATGCTATTTTGACACGCTGCATATGTACGACCTTCGGCTGGTTTCGTGCCTGGGCAGAGCGTGAGCGTACCAGTTTTGTGTTTCGTCCACAGCAGCTTGGGATCCTCTTCGGATTCGGCCGTCCGCCATTTCTCGACGGAGGCCTACACCTCGACTTTGAGCGGCTGCAGTGGTCCAAATTGGGCGAAATTTGGGGTTCACAACATGACATCGATAGCAACACCCCCCGACTGAACGTTTGCACGTTCGCACCTCACTTGCGGACAGCTACAACTCCCTCCAAGCAAACACCCCCGCGAAGTTGAGGCACATGCTCCTGATGGGGGGTGTGGGAGTGTCGGGTGCGCCAGACAGCATTTGTCGGCGGCTATTAATAGAAGCAACACGCGAGATGTCGGCAGCTATTAATAGAAGCAACACGCGAGATGTTTTCATCAACTCGAAGTTGCGACCCAGCAGCACAAGAAACTTGGACAATCGCCAAGCGTTTCGTTTCACGCGCGGGAGCCTACTCGTTGCAGGGGCGTTGGCTACACCGTAAACGCACTGGCGCGTAGCCAACCACCGACGTACGTATCTGGAAATATTCCGTAATAAGGTATGTCCCCCTGTCCCTATATAGAAACACCACTTTAGGTGAGCGGAAACCCAATAAATACACCGCGTGCACTCGAATGTGTTTAATACCCAGACAGACAGCATACAGCGCACCAGCACACATCAGTAGCAGCAGCAGCACAGGGTTAAGGCCTAAACCTATGCCGCACTGCCGACAGCGGCACAGGTGAGCACGGAAGCATGTTGGGAAAAGGCGCAACGAAGTTCCAGCGCTAACAAATATTTTTTTACCGGGGATACGCTTTTTTCATCTCCAGAAAGATAATTGCTGCTAACATCTCTTGACGGTAGACGTAATCACGCGTTTTTTTTTTTTTCCGGAAGGCTGTCTTGCCGTAATTTCGCCCAAGTTTTCGGTTGACATTGCGGTAACCGACATATTCCTAATATTATTATTAAATACTGTCCATGGCTGTATCACCGATGAAAAAAACGGATTTCATTGTATATATGTTGCCGGTTTTACGGCTGGCCTTGTGAACTACCTGGTACAGCAGTATTAATAGATCGCTGACACACCCTCTACGTACCTGCTATCTACTACAGACGTCGTTGTTGACGATCAGCAACTCCGTAGGCTATTGGTTACCTGCTGCTGTAGCAAAGTACCTACCTGGGACTCAACATCCGTGAGAGGTATGTACGGCGGTACTAGGTTGTGGACCCAAAAGAGAAAAGGGCCTCGTACGTAAAAGCGCTGAATTCTTGTTCGTTTGCAGGACTTTTTCTCAATCTGGGGATTTCGGATCTTGTTTGCAAATCCCTTAGTAATGTCCTACTTAATGTTCTACTTCTGTTAACATGAATAAGTCAATCGTGTATTTTGGCGACACGCCTACGCGCGCTCACTCGACAACAGATTCCCGAGAGTCTTTCCGTGGCCTCAAGATTTATGCTTTTCCCATCCGCCACAGGACAATAGTAACAATAATAGTAGTAAATATAATTGTTTCGCCTCGAGGTTGCGCTGCCTCGGCGTGTTGCTGGTATCTATGTACGTCTCTGTAGCCACTCTGCCACTGATCGGGGCTTCCAAGTGACTCTCCCTTCGGTGGCGTCTGCCGGGGTGCCTACCAGCTGCTTGAGTTGCTCGGCCCACTCGCGCTCGCTTGTCGAGGTCGCGATATGGAAGAGGCGTTATTGCGACAGGTCTCAATGCGTTTCTTCCGCCTATGCTTCGTTTCGTTTGTTGGTGCTCACGCATTGCTCTTATATTGAGGGACAGGGTGATGTTCAGGTATAGGGCAAATCTTTGGGTATTCGTGGTGCCGCCGCTGCTACTACTAAACTGTGCCACTGCCGCCTCCGCGGCTGCCGATGACAAAATGTCTGACATCGACAGCAGTAGCAAGCAGTACGTAGAGATTTCCACATGTTGGAGAAAAATGGTTGACACAGGCTGTGTGCGAGACGAAGGGACCATCTGTAACCATTACGTGGAAGTGTGGTTTATTTTGACCAATCCGCCGGAGGACGGAGGATGCAAAAGGAAAAATGAAAATAAAAAGCTAACCAAGGGTTGTTCGGGTCTGATTGGCTTATGTTGGTAGGATCACCCTGGGCTTAGTAATGGATCGACCTTTTTACCCCGATAGCTCAGTTCTTCTACTCGCCTCGTACACAGTGACTGTCAACCTTTTTCTCGGACATAGTGAACGGGACCAAATTTTGTTAGCGAAAATAGGTAAATATGTAGGTGTTTATGTATACCATAGGTCCTGTTAACTATGGACCCCCGTAATAGTATCAGTCGAGGACGATCAAGAGGAGCTCACACAGCTCATGGGAAAACACGCAGATGAATATTATTCAGTACAAAAAGACAAAAGAAAGATGCCTAAACGACATCGTACCAGCACACGAAGCGGGCAAACATAATTCCCACCACTATTTCCGACGGACCCTCTTCACCACATCATAACAACCATCATCCATGTTTAACTCCTCAGCAGTCTACGACGATAAATCCGTGGATTTACCATGTCGATCTCCGAATCACAACCAATGGTGCTCCTCATCGGAATCTTTAAGGCAAAGCGTCACATCTCTCAACGGAGTAACTCCTAAAATCCTTCTTTTCGACAGAGTCCCTCTCCTGTTGGTAGCATGTCAAATTATCCATCTGAAATTCGCCAGACAATCCCCCAGATGAAATATATCACAAATCCACAGAAAATCCGGCCCTTCTTCAGAAAACTATATCACAACATCCACAAAAAAATCCAGTCAACCTTCAGAAAACTATGTCACAAAGTTCCACCAGAAAATCTATCGCAAAACCCACCAGAAAATCCAGTCCTCCCTCAGAAAACAATGCCACTAATTCCACCAGAAAATCAAGTCTTCCTTCACCAAACTATATCACAAAAAATCAACCGGAAAACTCACTCTTCCTTCAAAAAACTATATCACAGGGAAATCAGTGGGCTTGATAACATATAGGCAACCAAACTCCTGGATGTAGGCTATCATCTTACTCCTCCACATCAAGAACGCCACCTCTTCTCCACCAAATTCAGGCGGGTGGGACTGAGACAAAACAGGACGAGACGAGGAAATTCCGTGGGACGTGCCTGTTGGGGCATCCTGCCCTCATGTCGTAGCTGCTGACACGTTCAGCGCTGCTCCCGTTCCCCCCGCGCACCGAAGACGTGAAGAAGCCAGCAGCGCATCCCTCTCGTCGCTGATCTCCCGCTCCCTCTTCAGTAGGCGAATTTCTTCAAGTATAGCGATATGCTCATCGCTCACTCGTATTTCTTCACCAACACCATCACCACCACCACACATCTATCTCGAGAACGTCCAACCCGCACTGGGCTGACCGCGGTAGCTGCGGGTTGGACGTTCTCGGGATAGATGTGTGATGGTGGTGGTGGTGGTGGTGGTGATGGTGTTGGTGAAGAAATACGAGTGAGCGATGAGCACATCCCTGTGATAGAAGAAATTTGTCTACTGAAGAAGGCCGAGAGGGAGCGGGATATCAGCGACGAGAGGGATGCGCTGCTGGCTTCTTCACGTCTTACCGGTCCGCGGGGGGAACGGGAGCAGCGCTGAACGTGTCAGCAGCTACGACATCGGGGCAGGATGCCCCAACCGGCACGTCCCACGGAATTTCCTCGTCTCGCCCTGTTTTGTCTCAGTCCCGCCCGCCTAAATTTCGGAGAGAAGAGGTGGCTTTCTTGATGCGGAGAAGTAAGATGACAGCCTACATCCAGGAGTTTGGTTGCCTATATGATATCAAGCCCACTGATTTCCCTGTGATATAGTTTTCTGAAGCAAGAGTGAGTTTTTCTGGTGGATTTTTTGTGATGTAATTTGGTGAAGGAGGACTGGATTTTCTGGTGGAACTAGCGACATTGTTTTCTGAAGGAGGACCGGATTTTCTGGTGGATTTTGTGATAGATTTTCTGGTGGAATTTTTGTGATATAGTTTTCTAAAGGAGGACTAGATTTTTTATGGACGTTGTTATAATAGAGTTTTCTGAAGGACGACTGGATTTTTTGGTGGAATTTTGAGATACGGTTTTCTGAAGGAGGACTTGATTTTTTTGTGGAATTTTGTTATATAGTTTTCAGAAGGAGGGACTGGATTTTCTGGTGGAATTTTGGTCTCGAGCTGGTTGATCAACATTTGCAGTACAGTATGGGCAGTACAGTAGTTCTCGAGTAGCGTTCGTGTGTAATACTTGGCGTTCGACTAAATGGTTGATAGTCCGCACTACCTCTCCATTCCGAGAATTTTCCAGGACGTTTCCCAGACGATCGGGGTTATAGCCCTTTTCAGTACCGCAGTCCTGTTTTGGGGACAAGTTATTTATAAATTGATTTATTACACCAGGTGTTGAAGCTATCATGCTCTGAATGACGCTCTGGCTCATCCTGATGCGAGACTGTCTCTCTCGGCGACTGCAACCGCCCCCCCCCCCCCCCCCCCCCCCATCCCCATCTATCGTTGGCTTCATGATGGTAGAAATGGATGTACTGTAGTAAGGAAACGGAAGTACATGTATGCGAAGCGGGCGTAGGAACTACTGTGACTACAGGACGGATCACTGTCTAATGTGGACAGGCAGTCAGCAGACGAGAGTTATCAAACATGGGCGAGGTGGGAAATGTTACAGATGGAGAATAGATAACTATTGATAGAAGTAAAAGAAAACAAAAGAAAACGGGAATAGTTCCTAAAAAGAGATACGGCCTAAAGTGCAGAGCAATTTTCCGAGCTGTTTGGAAAGAATGGGTACAACAAATAGTTATACAGAGAGGGATAGTGCAGGAGGTAGGATAGTAAAAGGATGGGAGCAATTGGTCAAGACCACAGCAAGTAAAGTAATAGGGAAGAAGTTCATAGTATGCAACAAAGTAGTAAAATGGTGAGATGAGCAAGTAAAAGAAGCTGTAAGAGTAAGGAGAAAGGCACACGCGTTATATACATAAAAGTAAAACCACGACAGGAATATGGTATACCAGGTAGCATTTAATAGAAAAAAGTAAAAGAGCTGGTAGAGAAGAAGAAAGGGATATGGAAAGACGTAGTAGATAAAACGAATGGAGACTTCGAGGGCGGGATGAAGCAGATGTGGGCAGAGATGAAAGGGATACTGGGCAAACAAGCAGGAGAGGCAGACGCGGGAATAGCTACCTTACGAGCACAGACCGGTAAAATGGTTAGTAGTTCAAAGGGGGATAGGGAAGTACTAGTAGAGCATTTCCGTAAGCTAGGAACGCCCACAGCCAACCTATCGTTCGCCGCAGACTTCGATAAAGAAATCAACGCGTGGGGAGAGGCGAACGTAGATGTATCAGGAAGGGAAGCAAAGAAATTTCACAAGGGAAGAAACAAAGAAGTGTGGAGCTAAACTTGAGAATATAAAGGCAGCAGGGGCAGACAAAATAGTGCATGAATTTATATGAAGTACGGGGAAGAAGCAATGCTTACCATGATAGTTATGTTGTGTAATTGGATTTGGAAAAACGAGTACGCACCTAGGAGGTGGAGGAGAAAGAGTAGTAGTAAACTTACTTAAGAAATGAGGTAAGGCTGACCCGGGGAACTGTACAGGGATAACGCTATTCAGCACAGTAGGCAAAACATTTTGTAAGATTTTGAACGATAAAATGGGAACAATGATGGAGAAGGAAGAAATAATAAGCTAAGGGCTAGCGGGTTTAGGCCAAACCGTAGCTGCCTAGACCATGTGTACACATTAGGTAAGATAATCCAAGGTACGAAAGACGTGGAGCTAGTAACATACTGTTGCCTTCTATTAATAGGTGTACAGAAGGCCTACGACACAGCATGGAGAAATGGATCGTGGAAAAAGCTGTGGGAAATAGGGATAAAAGGAAAGATGTGGAGAATGATGAAAAAGATGACGCAATGTGCGAGAAGTGCTTTGGCGCAGGACGGGGAAATACCGAATTGTGTTGATATATTACAAGGAGTTGCACAGGCATGTGCGTTATCACCTAATCTATTCAAGATATATATATATATATATGTTAACGACCCGATGAAAGCAGTCGAAGCACAGCAGAGGGTCTCGGTGGGGGAAGATACGATATCGGGATTGGTGTTTGCGGATGACTTTGTGGGGATATCAGAAATATCCGACGGCTTGCAGAAACAAATAGAGAAGACGCTAGAATAAACTAGGAAATGGAGGGTGACGGCGAACGTCAACAAGTGCGCAGTGGTTGTATGTAGCGAAGATAAGGTGAACCCGGTAAATTTCAGTTGGAAGTGGGGAGAAGATGAATTGCCGATCGTAGACCCGTATACGTACCTTGGCGTAGAGATATCATTAGACTGCTCTTGGGATACACACATAGCCAAAGTAATAGGAAAGGGTAAAGCACACGTAGGCAAGATGGACGCGATCCTAACCGACTCGCACCTTGACACTCGGATCAATATATGTATCCTGATGAATGTGATAGTACCAAAGCTAGAATATGCAGAAGTATGGGAAGGGAACGCGAAACTCGTAAAACAGTTGGAAACAGTACAAATGACAGCAGCTAAAAAGCTACTAAGATGCTCAAGTACGACTACAGTAGTAGTAATGCAGTATTAAGAGCAGAACTGGGAATGTACCCACTCAAGACAAACAAAAGACATGATGAAGTTCGAATGGCAATATAAAGTAAGGAACATGCCAAAAAAGAGGTTGCCAGCCATAGTTGATAGAGATGCATGGGAGAAAGTAACGAAAGGGCGAGCTGGAATAAGATGAGATAGCGTAGTTGCGAAAGTATGGAAGGATATACAGTAGGGGGAAACCAAGAAGAGATGATGTCCGCCGGGAAGTTTGGGAGATACAAGGCAGAAGTAGAAGAAAAGATAGAACGAAGGGTAAGGCTAGTGCTAAGAAACAAGGTGGAATCGGAGAAACACTCGGAGATATACGGGGGAATAAGCGAAGGGATAGGAATGAAAACGAATTTGCACGGCCCAATGGACTTCGCGAAAACGCTGAAACTGCGATTTCGTGTAGGTGACCTGGACCTGCCGGAAAGAAGAAAGAGGTACACCAGTAGCCGGGAGGAGGATTACCTCTTGAAAGTGGGTGCACAGATGTGCCCGTGTGGCAAAGCAATAGAGTGGAACTCACATGGTAGGAGAATGTGAAATATACAAGGAGGAACGGGATGTGTTAGAGGAAATGAGGGAAATAGACCAATGTGACGTGGAGGAGCTTGGTACTGGTACATATACTAGGTAGCAGCGAGGAACCAATCACTATCCTAGGAGACAGATGGTGGCCACAGGCGGCGAAACAGGAAAGGGATATGATTAGCAAAAAGTTTATATGTCATGTATGGAAACAACTTAATGAGCGCCCAACTGTTGTCTCTATTAGGAGTAGGAACGGTGCTCCGTCTCGAAAGGGATGCGTGGTCAACGGTCAAATGACTAAGGCGCTCAAAAAATGAATACGCCCCCCCCCCACTTATATACGAGTTGGGTTGGCGTCGGTTGGCAACGACACTGTAAAACATGCCGCTCACTACGTGAGCTAGACATCCAGGGTATCGTTTTTTTTTGGCGGTAGCCCACAGCTGGTCGTCGAGTTAGATCATTTGTACGAAGCAAAGAACCTTTACTCTGCACAAGGGAATTGATCGCATTACGTAGTGTTCAAGGTAAGGCACCCAAGAGGCAGTTACATAGTACTCCCATTGCTGTCTCTGGAAGTGGCTACACCGAAAATTAGACTAACTCATTGAAGCTGTCATCCATATGCAAGTCCGCCTCACAAGCGGTTCTTAGTAGGATGCAGCTCACCCTTCATGCGACTCGCCGGACACCTCACGGCGCTTCGCGCTTGGTGCAAGCAATGTCTGTCTGGTCGGTGAAAACCCGACATGCCCCGTCCCGTCACTGTAGGGGTGCGAGGGTCTATGGTCATACGACTAAGGCCATGCGTGAGATCGAGTACATCTCTCCTATCGAGTACACCCCCCCCCCCCCCCCCCCCATCGCACAAGGGAATGATCGTAGCACGTAGTGTGTGTATGGTGAGGCACTCACGAGGCAGATACATAGTAAACCCATTGCTGTCTCTGGAAGGGGCCACACCAGAAAGTAAATCAATTCATTAGTGCTGTCATCCACATGCAAGAAAATCTGCATCTAAAGCGGTTCTTAGTAGGATGCAGCTCACCCTTCATGTGACTCGCCCAACACCTCACGGCGCTTCGCGCTTGGTGCAAGCAATGTCTGCCTGGTCGATGAAAACGCGACGCGCTCCGTCCCATGTAGGGATGCGAGGGTCTATGGTCATGCGACTACTTCCATGCATGATCATGAGTACCCCCCCCCCCCCCCCCCCCCCCCCCCCCCCCCCCCCCCCCCCCCCAGGCTACGCCTCCGCCTATGCCACTCCGACTGTTTTACGTGTATTTCACGCCTTGCGTGATAAGTTATATTTTAAGCGTCAACCTACGCTGGCTTCTCCCCAACCCAACTTTCCCCAACTACCGACCGACCGACCGACCGACCGACCGAACCGCAGTATGTACTCGTTCAAGTTCGAGGCGAAGCGCCCGGACCTCGTGCGCAAGATGATCGCGATCGACGTGGGCGGCGCGATGAAGCCCAGCGTGTGCGGCGCTGTGCTCATGGTCACGTACCAGCTCTGGCTCTGCCTGGCCTTCCTGCTCGGCCGGCCCATCGGGGACGGCATCGCGCGCATGTTCGCGTGGATTCTTGGGTCTCCCTCGGGCGCCCGCATCGCCCGCGCGCACACCTGTTACCCGTACTACTACACCTGGAAGAACCTGCTCTGTTCGGGGGAGAAGCCCCGGCCCATGATGCCGCAGTGCCCTCTCATGTTTCTCCACGGGACCGCTGGCGTGAAGAAAATCATGGTGAGGGTTTTCGTCATGAGCAGCAGGAGGGGAGCGGGAAGGGAGAAGCGACTATAGGGCGAGGGGGGAGGGAGGGGCGGGCGGGGAGCGCGGGGAGGGAGGGGCGTTCGGGCTACGTTTTTGTGTTATCTGTGTACCCTCGTATATAAGAAGCAGCGGCTTTTGTAATCCCAAATGGACACGTTTTACGTCTGTTTCAGTACGAGATTGTTCGTACGAGTAGTAGCCGTTCCTAGCTATAGGTGTGATGGGAGAGAAAACCTTCGTAATATCAGGCATACAGCAATAGCTGCTGGTCCCTGTTTACAGTTTTACATTGTTTTCCTGTTTTTTTTGGTGCCTGTATTTTTCTTGCCTGCACGCTGGACCTGATTCTGGTTGGGGTAATACTGACCACCGCCGCGCCCATCCGTGTGTGCCTTCCGCTTTTGCGCTTCCTGCTTCCAGACGTTCCACGCCTCTCGGTGGGCAGAACAAGTCCACGAAAAGGACGGGTCGTCGTGCCAGGGGATCGACCAGGCTTCCCACTGGGTGACGAGGGACCAGCCGGACGCGGTCAACCGTAGGCTCGACGAGTTCCTCGCAGACCTGTGAACGAACGAACCGCTGCTCTTGTTCGTTTTTTTCAAGAAAAATATTTGTGTCGCCGCGTTCGTCGCGAACAGAGAGAAGAGAGATAGAGAGCTACGAGAGACACGAGACGAGCCCGAAGCTAGTGGTGTGGAGACGGGCTGTTGGCACACGCGTTGCGTCTCTTGGACGATGCAGGCCGGCTTGCAACCGACCAGGGTACAAAGGGGGGCACGTACTGTTTATGTACTCAAAGTAAATTCTTGTATTAAGGAGGGACTCCATCGTATTTTTCGTGTGTTTCGGTGGATTTTCCCCCCCGTTCGTCACGACTAATGGGAACTATATCGTAAGAGATGTGCGCTCGGTGTGGGTGCCATTGATGTAGGGTTCTATGGTCAGGGGCTGAAGGGGGGGGGGGGGGGGGGTGTACTCATTATCATGCATGACCGTAGTCGTATGACATAGACCCTCGCATCCCTACAATGCCGGGACGGAGCGCGTCGGGTTTTCACCGACCAGGCAGACATTGCTTGCACCAAGCGCGAAGCGCCGTGAGGTGTTGGGCGAGTCGCATGAAGGGTGAGCTGCATCCTACCAAGAACCGCTTTCGAGGCGAGTTTTCTTGCCTATGGATGACAGCATCAATGAATTGATTTAATTTCTGGTGCGTCCACTCCCAGAGACAGCAATGGGTTTACTATGTAACTGCCTCGTGGGCGCCTCACCATCTACACACTGAGTGATACCTTGTGCAGAGTATAGGCTCTCCCCGCAAAAAAATGTTCTAACTTGACCGCCAGCCGTTGTCAGCGCGGAAAAAAAAAAACAAAAAACGATACCCTGGCTGTCTGGCTGTCTAGCTCACGCAGTGAGAGGCGTGTTTTACAGCGTCGTCGCCAACCGACACCAACCCAACCTATATATATATACCAGTATAAAATATAGGGGGGGAAATGGGGCGGTGTAATTGCTTTCGTTGCGCGGGTACGCGTAGGGACGCTCGTGCTCGTTTTTTTTCTGCGTTCGTTCGCTCTCCTGAACGAAATCTCGTGCCTTGAACGTAGTACACAACAGGTAGCTGGTATGGGGTTTGTATACCTGATCCCATGGTATACATTTTTTATTTATATATGAGAGAGATGTTGAGGCGTAAGACTTGCCCCCTGTTTGCTTTCGATCAAGTGCCCGAGTTAGAACCTTGTATCATATCATACGTGTAACCATGGACAATGCAAGGATGGAAAACTTTTTGTTTTGTAGTGACAAACGGCAAGTGAAAACGGTCGGCCGCTGTTACAAAAGTCTGTACGAGGGTACAAAAGTTGGAGGGGAAAGGAGCCGGATGGGCGCGGGCAATAAGACAGAAGAGGGGAGGGGCATGGCGAAGGGAGGGGGGGGGGGGGCGGGGGGTAGCTGGATTTTTGTGCTTCAGACATCCACGCTGCTGCTGCTGCTGCAAGTTGGTTGGTTGGTACATGTCACGGCATTTTGCCGCGGAGTCAAGCGTCCTGGCAACGTGCTGCTGTCATCCATCCAGTTGCTGTGGTGCCAACCGGTGCTGCGTGTGGACGTTCAGTCAATGTACCTGCTGCTGATGTTGCCTTGTGTTTTTTTACCCCTCGTGTTTCCAGCATTGTTTTGTTTTGTCCTCTTTACACGCTGAGCGCCGCGCGGTGAGGGTGAGAAGTCAGCAGCTGGAGTTGTGGTGGTGGTCGTGGTGATCGTCTTGGTGGTGCTATATGCACAACACTGCCTATCTGTTGCAAAGGCAGTGAGATTTTTGCGATACGATACGAGCCGCAGCGTTTAAAACTAGAGTGTTAATAATCTATGGTGCCGCGCACACTAATGCAGTTCATGCCCATCCGCCGCTAAGGATCGTGTCTAAACGTAGGAGAAGCAAACGTAGAGCTATATCGTAGTGATGTGGGGGGGGCTATTGATAGCGTCACAAGCAGAAATCCACTGCAGCACCAGAAACGAAATGTGTTCCCGTTCTGCTAGTGCCTGGAAGCGACGCACCCTCATTTGCAGGGTGGGATGAAGGTGGGAAACCTTTTTATTTGTGCGAGGTTCGGGGCCAAACCGGTTTTGGAGAGTTTTTACATACGCGCGTTTTAAATACGTTTTTAACGTGATGACAGAGTAGTAGATCCGATTTATTGCCCCCGTGATGAGATTGTCTAGTCTACCACTCTGTCCCATAATGTAAGAACCGGTTGTACACTAATTTTCAAAACAAACGGTGCTTATAAATCGGGACATACTGCTATTCGGTTAGGCAACTACTATCGTTAGCAAAGTATTGGTGCACGACTGCGCTCTTTCCGTATTGGTGCTTAGGTTCATGTTTTTCTGGGGTGAGTATACCTTGCTTCGAGGAAGCAGTGATTCCCAGGGAGCGGAGTCTGGCACAAGAATAATGAAATATTCCACAGGTATCGCACTTTTCGTTCACGTTGTTTCCATCACGGGGGGATGCCTCAAGCAAACTGCACACGGCGTTGCAGGTCGCCCGCTTAATCGCCCACGCAAGAAGCCGGGAGTCCGGGCTCTGATTTCCCCCCAAGTATCAGACTTTTATGGTGACGTTAGACGCCTCCAAACAGGGGATCCCCATGTTGCCCTGTGTAGTAGTGTAAGGAGCTACTGGAGCACGAACACGCCTTCGTTTTCTTGCACGCTCATACGCCCGATCTGGAGGCTGGCCCGAGGTCCCGTGGCTTCGAGGGCGACTGAGTGTGGCTTTGTCTGTCGCTAGCCACCATCTTTGCGCGTCTCTGTTCCTCGATCAGGTGCCAAAAATCTGTGCCAAACGCTATACTAACCCGATTTGGGACCCAGAAACAGTCATCAAAACGACGCGGTGTGATAGGCCGTATCGAGCCCAAAGGTACTTATTTTGTTTGTTGATAAAGGTAAAACCACTGAGCTACTTAGCGCTGACCGAACAGCTCAGTGCTTTAACCTTTTTAAACGAACAGGTGATTGCGTACTCGTAGCTCAGTGGTTTTAAACCTTTATAAACGAACAAGTCTTACTAACCGTCTCTGTTATATAGCTCGTTTGTTTCGACAGCGGTGTAAAACGCGCAGCAGTTCACTGATTAGTCGTGTCATGCTGGCCCCGTGTGGTACAACAGTTTTTCGCATTGCAGGCCGGTCTCTGAAGGTTGCCCTCCCCCAACCAAGCTTTGACCGACGTCGTAGTTGATAGTCATAAAATTAATGTTCCCTTTAAAGTCCCAAACCTCAAAAGCGGTTAGTGGAGGTTGGCCCTCGATCGATGCCCCCGAGAGTGTGACCTCATTTTTTTTTAATTCTTATTATCGTCTGGTGGATTGGTAAAAATAAAGCTTAAGCTCACCACACTTCCACGAGTGGCCTCAATAGATTTTGACCGCCAACACATTGGCGCGCGTTTTCTGCTCGTGCGCATTAACCCACGCCAAGGGCGGATCCAGCACCGGGACTATGCGTTCATCTCCAATTGCCCGCACCTCCCGTATTGCCTCTGAGCTTTCTCTGTCTCGCACGCACTCCGCTCTCCCTTTCTGGCCCCGCACTCATCTTTAGCTCCCCACGACCCTCTATACACACCACATCACACCCCGTCGGTCGATGAAAACCCGACGTGCTCTCTCCCGGCCTTGTAGGGATGTGAGGGTCTATGGTCATTCGATGACGACCATGGATGATAATGAGTACCCCCCACCCACGCCAGACACCGCTTCCTTTCTTCTTTCCGTCCGGTTTCACTCCATGATGTACTGGGCTGGAGGTTTGCCAACCCCCGCTTATTCTCCACGTGTTGGCTGCCATACACGCCCACCCTACCGTCACCTCCTAAATGTGCGTGGCCAAATCATAGGAGCTGCACCAACCTTTTGTATTAGCTCTACCCTACGACCATCAGTCGTCCCATCTGCGGGCCTGTTAATGTAAGCCTCCGTCACGAGCTTACCCGTACTCTCCCTTGTCCCCCCCCTCCCCCCTCTATATCGAGTACACCCCCCCCCCCCCCCCCGAC
Organism: Macrocystis pyrifera; assembly: GCA_031763025.1. NCBI lineage: Eukaryota > Phaeophyceae > Laminariales > Laminariaceae > Macrocystis > Macrocystis pyrifera. The sequence goes on from JASSKH010000003.1 coordinate 10,831,335, forward strand.
GCCTCCAATCCTCCTGACCTTCCTAATCATGAATGCCCCGCCCCACCCACCGTCCTTAACATGACTGCCCCTCCTCCCCCTTGCAGTTAATGACCCGTTGCATCTCTGGTGAGTTGTCCCCCCGCTACAACCCCACCACTTGCCGCCGCCCGGCCGACCTATTTCCCCTCTTTCATCAATACCATCACCTATTGGGCCATCGCCCCTGTCATCATCTGTACTGTCAATCACCATCAACTTCAGGGCCTTGATCAGATCCACACTCCGGTCGCCTTCCCCTGCTTTTGACCCACACTGTCTATCCTTGCGCACTCCTTCCGCAATGGGTTCCTACCATGTGCTTGGCCCGAAGGCACGTATTCTCCTCAGCACCGATAATGGTCCCGAAGATCCTATCCGCCAGTCCGCCTCCCCACCCCCTCCCCTCCCCTCCGCCCCCGCGCCCGAACTACTGCTTCCCCCGCGCCCGAACCTTCCCCCCAGCCCCCGTCGGTTCCCAACCCCCCCCCTCGTCCCCCCCCTCCCTCCTCCTGTTTGGGCTATTATTGCATTGCGGCTGAGGAGAGTTTTCTCAAAACCGCTGATTGCCCCCTGCCTGTCCGGCCTGTTCCCCCTCATTGTTTTCATCACACATGCACGCACATCGTCACCACAGCAAGCACCATCCGCGTCGTCTCCAAACCGTTGTTGTTGTTGTTGTTCAAAATACGTTTGGTCCCCGTCTCGCGCCTTTGCCCCATGCCTATCTATACAAACTCCCGACAGCAAAAATATTAGTCGGGTCACCAGCAACGGCGTTCATGGGGATCATGGGACCCCGAAAATAGCGTATTGTTACTCGCGGCGTGGTTGTACCGTCTACACGGCGGTGAAGGCTGGCGTTCAAAGCAAAAACGCTTGTCGTATAGGAATCGCAAAACTAATACAAAAAAGCGGCTACATACGAGTAGTCGTATCATATATAGCTGTGCCTGCGCTCGGTCTGTAGGAAACTGTTTTGACTCTTGTGTATGATGTACTGCGATACAAGAAGCATTTGATATTTAATAGATGTATATGGTTCTCGGCGTTGCGGTCGGGGAAAGGAGGAGGCGGAGGGTCTGCATACTGATGCTTGTGATGCTATCACGTAGCTTTGATGGGGTGCACGACGTACCAGTATGAGAAGATAGGCAAATACGTACTGCGCGTACGAGATCACGTGACGTGCTGCAGGTAGTAACGGAAACGTCTCAGTAGATCGTACGAAGATGTATGAAGACACACGGTTCAGGGGACAGTCTGGTACTTAACTGTCCCTTCTCGATCTCACTCTGTTCCTGTACCCGAATTGAGCTCTCCATGAGAACAGCAACAAGATTTTTTTTACAAAAAAGAAGCGCGCCCTGGTCAGCATCGACAATTCCCAAGGTTGCAGCTGACACAGCCTGCCACGAAGCCGTTCACCACTACCACCAATGCCCCTCTACACACCCAACGCCGGTTCCACGCCCTTACAGAGCCACTTTTCTCCGGTCTCCGCAGTTTGCGTCAAAACTACCACCTAACGACCTCCCCCGGCTCTCTTGCGGCCATATGGTTCCGTCGAACCACCTTACCCCAGTTTCCGCCGTTCCCACCGAAGCCATGGCCTACCGACCAGACTCTTCCTACCTGTCTCCGTCGTTCCCACCGAAGGTACAACCTACCGGCTCTTCCAAAAGCCAGCGTTTTCAAAGAGCTACTTTTCTGCGGTCTTTGCAGTTTTCATCGAAAACTATCACCTAACGACCTCCCCCGGCTCTCTTCCGGCCATAAGTTTCTGTCGAACCACCTTACCCCAGTCTCCGCCATTCCCACCGAAGCCATGGCCTACCGACGAAACTCTCCCTGCAGGTCTCCGCCGTTCCTACCGAAGCCACGACCTACTGGCTTTTTAAAAACTAGTTTCTTCCCCTTCCACCAAAATCTTAACCTATACCTATCACTGCCAGCCCCCCCCGCCACCACGGCGTCGCCACCGCCTACCGGTATCTGCTTTCCTCCCCACACCACGTCGTGGCCCTCGCCTATATACCGACTTCCTATCCATGCCACGAAGGCACTTCCGGAGACCCCCGCGAACCTTGGCGATGCCGATAGCTTGGGGATTATAGCCGTCCCTTTCGATATGAACTTATGGGATGGCCCCTCAACACAGTTTAAGACACCATTCCCAGCTTTCTTCACCGCCTCCTCGGCGACGCCGATCATTTGGGAATAGTAGCCGCTCTCCTCGACACCGCTCGAGACACCATTCCCTCCTTTTTTTGTTTTCACCGCCTTCTTGACGACGCCGACCATTTGGGAATATCAACCGCTCCGCTCATGAACATGTGGTTGAGCCGGCTCTCGACATATGCGCGAGACACTACCGCCTTCCCCACGACTACCTGGGCACGACCTGCCTCTTCGGCTCGCCTATACATGGCCACCACCGCCCTTTCTCTCTCTAGCTATTCAACCCACCTTCCTGTATCCAAGCCACCGATGGCACCCTCTAACTCTGATTTACTGGCGCCCAAGCAACCCCGTTTTCGCCTACACCGCTATTCATCTTGTCCACCTTGGTGCGCCACCCGACGTCCCATCTTTCATCCCTCAGTGGACATTTTCCCTGCGACACGATTCATTCCCCGACAGGGAATGTTGTGTCGCCGGTGAACGTGAAGACCACACAGGCGCCTCTCCTATTCCATCTTTCCGTAGTCCCCTTTCCGTTCTTGAGGACCCACTGATGGAGTCGCTTCTGCCGCTCCTCAGCCCTAAGCCTTCCTGTTGGCTGACACCATCTGATCCTGTGGTTTGTTATTTCCGCGCAAGAGGCTTCTGAGCTGTGTATCGGCTTAGGCGGGCTCGTTGCCTCCCCTTCCCGCTTGCCGTTTCTGAGGCTGCGATATTTTTTCCCGTACGAGATGTCCGACCCGGGTATCGGTTTAGGTGGACTTGACGCCCTTCCGCCCCGCTATGATCTTCCACCGCTCTCTTCTTCTGAGCCTGCGATTTGGTTTATCCGCTTACAAGTCTTCCAACCCGGGTATCGGTTTGGGTGGACTTGGCGCCCTCCCTTCCGTCTCACTATGACCTTTCCATCGCTCCCCTTCACCTATGAAGCGTACACCGTGAGCCGTCTACATCGAGCATCGACGTCGGTGAGCTTGCCCTTCCCTCCCCCATACCGCACTGCCTTCACCGATATGTGATCGACGTTTACCGCGACACACAACCCGTGAACACATTCGATTCCCTCTGTGCTCCAAACCTTCGTCGAGCCGATAGCGACCCAAGACATCGCCGCCGGATCACTCGCCAGCTCCGTGAAAGGCGCCGTGGACACTGGAGCTCCTCTTGGCTTGGCTTGCAGGCTGCCCATCGTCTCCCCACCAACCACCATTGGCGACTCGGCATCAGCCCCTTCTCATCGTTCGTTGGACCTTCATTTCTTCTCTTAGCCGCCATCGCTCTGTGGCCGCCGCTGAAAACCCTCGGAACACCCCCGTCTATGGTTTTTCCCGTGCGACACCTGCAGCCGCGCCTTCAAGATCACCGACCGCCGCCGCGGCGGGGCGTGCATCCACTTCTCGACTAGAGCTTCGCCCTGACCCGAGCTCCGCCGCGTCCGTCACCATCAAGCACAGCCCCGGATCGTGGCTCATCCACAGCCTGCGCAGCCTGCGCTGTCTCGAACGGGCGTTGACGCGACTACCAACAGCCCCATGGCCGCAAGAGGATGACCTCTTTCTGCAGGAATCCATCGACTTCGATTGACATCGACACCTTCTTCTTCACCGACTTCATCATCTTCATCTACACTCCCCGCTCCGGGGCTGATCGTCGAGCCTGATGACGTCCATTTAATATCGACTCCGACTCCATCATCTGCACGGTTCTTCATGCACCATCTACGCACCATATTTCCAGGGTTAGCCATCGAGCCTGATTACGTGCTTCGTTGTTTCTTTTGCTTTTATTCCGCGTCGAGCTTTAAACGAGTACGGGCTGGGCGCACGAACAATGCGCCAGGACCCTATGCTTCACTAATTTTCGATTCGTTCCACTGTACTCTTTTTCGCCACCGCTACTTCGCGTACCAGGCACACGACCCTTGGCACCAAACGACCCGCTGGTGCCCACCACTTCGGCTCTCCCATATAAACCACTACGACCGCTGCGTTGACAGGCCTACCCTTTCGTTGCCGACACCAAACGGCCCCGGCGTCATCGCCACCGACGACTACTTTGGGCTACCCACACCGACAATTCCAGCCACCGCTTCGACATGTATGCCTCAAGCGCAAGACCACATGTATGCCTTGAGCACGAGACCCATTTGCCGCCACGGTCACCGCCCACGTCTTTATCGACGAACTATAATCGCATGCTACAGCGTCAACCACCACGTCTACATACACAACACGGGAAACGTACTATACATTGTCACGGCCACCGTCGACTTCTTCTGCGACCACCCTAAATGAATTACCACCGCCCCACCACCAACCCTACACAGCGCTTCCACCACCATCGTGGAAACCACGCCACTACCGGCTCGCGCTCGAAACCTGCAACACCCCCAATCAACACCACCCCCTGCGTTTCACCAGACCATCGGACGCCAACAGAATTGCTTCCGCTTCATCCACGACAACCATGCAACCACCGCCTCGCGGTTGGAGTGTCGTATCGCGCCCCTTCAAGACCTCCCATCGCGCTTCATCGGATCTTGTTCATACAGCCTCTACACCACCAGGGTTCTCGCCGACGTTGGCCCTACCAATATCAACCTTCGTCCTGCGCACTGCACATCTTCACGGACCGTCAACTACGGATCTGTGTGCCTGCAACTCAGCCTGACGGAGCCTAGATTGCGGGGTATGACCACATTGACGCACCTTGCCCCCACTGCCCCCCTTGACTTGTCTTCAGTAGCAACGAGAATATTCCGTTTATTTCAACGTTTTTCAGGGTGTTACATATTTATTTATTTTCGCTTTTAGTTCTGTCCTGATTTTGGTCGTCACGACTGCAAGCGTCTTGCGTTGGTAGCTTACCCCACCTAACACCCACTGGGTTCACCTACCTCCTTTAGTACATAGGCCGTATATCTGTCGTGTTCCATCTCCTGTTTTCCACTGGTTTAGCTTGCCTCGTTTCCGAAACTACAGCAGCAAGCGAACCTGTCCTGTTTCTTCTATGGTCGCCCGGTTTCGCCTGCCCTGTTTCATACCAGGCCGAAAAATCGTCGTGCCGTGATTCCCTTGACCCCTTATCTTGCACTACATAATAGGCGCTTGTTGGAGATGTACCTCTTTTCTCTGTTTTCGTTTTTGGATTGCCCCCTTCCAAATTGTTTTTTTTTTTTAACATAATATTTTGCCTCTGCTATTTATTCTGCGTCCAGGATTGGCTCTTAAGTCAGTCTTCAGAGTCTCACGTTGTCGTCTCCTTGCTACGTGCTTTTCCGGGCCCCACATTAGTTCGGTTTCTTCCGCGGACGAAAAGAACAGGCAGATCTCGGTCCCCACACTTAGAACGAAGGACTTTCGTCATTCGCCTTTCATACGCCGACCCTCCGTTTTCGATTTAGTACGAGTATCCCCGAGTTCTGTCCCAGTTAACGCTCCTCCCCCCTTTTTTGGTTTGGCTTGCGTGTCATATCAACAAAACCTTGGGAGTTTTATATGATTCGTTCTTAGCCTGCCTTTTCCCTGTACCATGTGCATGATGGAAACGTGTAGTTCCCCCGTCCTCTCGCATTCGCGCCACGCGGCTAGTTATTTTCGTCCTTGCACTTATGTGCGTACTTGTTTCCCACCGCCTATAGTTTGTGCGTATCAGCTTTCGACCGGGCTACCCCCACAGTTGCCTCGTATCGGTCGAGTCAGCTTTGGCTACGGACGGTCTTCCACTACGACATAGCCTCTCAGAGTCCCGCGATCGTTGTAAACCATTCAACCGAGCCCCACGATCGTCGTAGACCTTTCAACCGTCTTGATATCTTGACTGCATATGTTTTATGCGTTCTTTCCCTACTTTCAAATATTAAGTTTGTCTTGTTTTTGCGGCTGGCAATCGTCGTATTGATACTTTGGAGTTTGCTTTTAGTATTCGATTCTCCCTGCTTTTCTTCCGAGGAATGTGCGTATTCTAGTTTGTTTTTCTTCGACCGGCCACCGCTCAGCTACGTAGCCATGACTTCTTACAGGCCGTACAACCATTGTGTTACCGTAACAACGCTACGGCTTTCGCATCTCCGTTTTCTCCTCGCGCTACGCGCTGGGTAGAAGTATGTCTGATTTCCGTGTTTTGCTTCGCGCAGCCCGAGTCCTCTCTTCCGGTTAGCTGCTTCCTTGTTTTTTTTTTTTTGACGAACTTTGCTTGGAGTCCTCTCTTCCGGTTAGCTGCTTCCTTGTTTTTTTTTTTTGACGAACTTTGCTTGAGCGATTACAAGGGGGACAACACAGATACCCCCCGCAGTTTTCTTCGCGATGCATGATTCCTTCTTGTTGTTCCTTCTAGTTTTTATTGGCGCATATGCTCTCGCCATTTTTCTCTCCGTATCAGCTTCGGTCATTTACTATTTCGGATTTGATTCTGCAGGTACCACGTCGTAGACCATTTGGTCTCTGATTTTTTCTCAACTTATCACGACTGTTGCCACCTGCCTTCTTCTCTTCATGAAGGCTGCTGAACCGTGGTGGCACCTTGCTTCCACTTAGGGATGTCTTTCCACTTCCTGGTCTTCCTCGTCATGAGTGCATGTTGGACACGTATTACATAGTTCCTGTTTTTGTTGCAGCGTACAGGACTTGTTTTATCTTCCGTGCTTCTGTAGCAGTGTGCAAGGCATTCCTTCTTGATCCTGATCGCTTTGGCATAACCGCCGTTTCGACGATTAGCCTTTCCTACGCCCTGCACATAGCTTCAGTTCCTGCAGTATATACTTCACGACAAGTCTATGCGTTTTCTTCGTTTTTGTGGTATACGAGGAATTAACTTTTGACCGCCCGTTCCTGGCCTACCAGGTACATATTTTCGGGTGTGTAATCCCGCTGAGTTCGGGCTTGCGCTTGTGTAGTGTGTGTTTACCACCTAGCTTTCCGGGTCCCACATTAATATACCATTGCATTGGCTCTACGTTGTTGCCGGCCTCTGCATCCTTCGTTATCGACCCCCCCCACTTTTGTTTTTTCAAGCTTTGCAGCACCTTTCTTGTTTTCGTACCGCCTTTCAGCCTTCAGCCTTCAGGTTTTTCTTCGCGACTTCTTTCGGCCGGCATCTAAGTATCTGTTTTTCCTTTTCCCGATCGATAGTCCCGCGCTACTTAGCCTTTTCAGGTCGAAGTTCAGGGCCTTGCCTTTATGCATCGCAGCGGTGCACTGTTCTATATCTTGTGTGCTACCTTTTGCGCCTACGTCTTTGGGATTTCTTTCTTCGGCACCTTCGCGCCCCGGATCGTAGCCTGCTTGTCGTTGGCATATCGTAGCTTTTCTTCTCGTATTGCGCATTTGTCCCACGCATGGGGCGTCGAAGTCTCGTTACGAGTGGGGTGTATTCATAGCTTCATTTATTTTGTTTCGAATAGTCACACCTTCGACGCCCCTTTCCGATTTCTGGGATGATATGACCATCATCCTTTGATCGTTGTGTGATCTGCATCTACGAATATTCAGGATGGGCTAATGTGATGGTATCACGTAGCAATGAAGGAGTGAAACATGTACCAGCATGAGAAGATAGGCAAATACGTACTGCGCGTATGAGATCACCTACGTGACGTGCTACAGTGAGAGTAGTAACGGAAACGTCTCAGTAGATCGTACGAACATGTATGAAGATACATTACATTGTTCAGGAGACAGTCCATTTTACTGGTACACGGTGCCCTCTCGATCTCACTCTGCTCCTGTACCCTAATTCTGAATTGAGCTCTCCATGTCTAGATATTAAGCAACGAAAAAATCTTTACCAAAAGAAGCGTATAGCCTAGCCAGCATTGACATTCCTGTGTCGTCCTCTATGAGGCACCATGACATGCGCATGCTGCTATTATGCGGTATGATCTAGTGACTATTATCTGAGTCATCGAGCGGTAACATGGAGGCGTGGGAAGTGCGAACGGAGACGAGAAAATTAGAAACCCACCCGCGGCGCTGCTTTTGTTTGCCGCGTTGCCTCACCTCCCCACTTCCCTTCTTATTTTCGGAGGCGTCGCCTGCAGGATTTGATTTACCTCACTCGCAAACACACCGAAATCAGGAAGTAAAGGAAATTCACTTTTTATTGCGGGAGTAAAGTTTTTTTTTTTTTTTTTACCTCTATCGCAAACATATTAAATTTATAAAAAAAATATTCCAAAATATATATAAATAATATATTGTATAAAAAAAATATTACGTCTCCTGGACTTTTTTTTTCTCCATCCCATTTTTTACACCTCCCTTCCAGTAGTATTACAGGTATAATAGTAACTGGGATCCGGGTTCACGTACAGTCAGTCGGCGTCCCCGGTGGCTTGGTAGGTGGTCCGCGTGCCTATCAAGATCAATTTCGTGGGTTCAAATATCACCGAGTGCATGCTCGTAGGGACTTATTCTTGCATAAAAAGTTGATAAGCGGAAAGCGCGAGAGCGTGAGTTAGCTACATTCGATGAAAATCGACGAGCAGTGGGAATGCTGAACACTATGCGCGATAAAAATGAAGGCACGTACCGGGGGGGAGAAGGGACGACACCTGTGACCACGGCTTGTCCAGAAGATCGTCGAGGGTAAAAACCTCCTACGAGTGGGCTGGAAAAAGTAAAAGTGATGATGAAAGAAAGAAAGAAAGAAAAAAAGTAGTAGCTTGTTGCCGCGGTTGGCCTACCGCGGCAACAAGCTGTGGGTTCGGTGCTTGTTGCTCACAGTTTTGCGTTGTTTTTAATGAAAGAACGAATACTGGTACATACAAGGGCCGGTCCTAACGAGGAAACAAAAACGAAAAAAAAAAACGAAATAAAACACACATTTTTTTCGTAAAAAACAGCAAAAATACAAGTACGAGACGTAGTGGAAAAATGCATCATCATCAGTGCAGTGTGAGTCAGCGAGTCAGCTGTGTGTCGGCGTATGAGCTGTGAGCTAGCTGTTACCTTCGAACTTGCTGGTGGATACTCAGCTACAACAGGTATGGAAGCTGCGTCCTTAAGCAACAGCATTATAAGTTGGATGAAGGGTTATTATATATCCTGCCGTATGCATACCGTATGCATACCGTATGCATACCGTCTGGCCCAACGGCAACATATTTTTCGTCGCAAGATCCTGACTCATCATCTCATCAAAACGCCAGACCGCCAGACACGTAACAAAGCAGTCTATTTCGGATACGCCGCTTTCAAAGTTAAGTACAGCCAGTAGTATCAACTACTCAATCGGCTGTGACTGACAGCAAGCAGCTTTTTTTGGTGGAATACGGAGTTTCATTTTTTTCGAAGTTCTCAAGTTTCGTTTAAATAAAAAAATATTATGGCGCCAAAAAGGCTATGTATTGATTTTTTGGCTTCTGTTTCAACGACGGCCCAACCCCCAACCTGCCAACAAATAGTATCCTTCCTGTTCTTGCTTGGTTGCGTATTGCACACCCACTGCAGTCACAACCACAGACGAAAGAAAAAATCGTGGGTACAACAACCTGCATGCGATCATCACTACATCTCGCGTCCACAGCGGTGCGGCTTGGAGCTCTGTTAGGCTGCCGTTCCAATAGGGTCCAAGTTTTTCGCGCCTTCGGCGGTTGTGGCAGCAGCCGCACCGGCACAGACTTATACTCGTACCTCACAGCAAGAAACGGTGTAACGATGATCAGCAGCAACATCGCAAGTACAAGCACCGGCGGTGAGAGGATTGGAGATGATGGAGCTGCAACCTCTGCGGGTCCAGCCTTGAGGACCTTCGTGGACGGAAATGCAAGTGGGCCGGTGTTGGTCTTTGTCCATGGCTGGCCGGACGACCACACCATGTGGGACAAGCAGGTGTGAAGCAGCAACAGCAGCTACAGCAGAAGCAGTTCGAGTACCACCGCAATAGCAACAGCACAGCTATTGGTAGCTGTTGTATAGTACACCAGGTATTAATATTAATACCTGGTAGTGTAGGAGGGCTCATTGATGAGGTTACTATAGCAGCAGCAGCAGCAGCAGCAGCAGCAGCAGCAGCAGCAGCAGCAGCCGCCGCAGCAGCAGCAGCAGCAACAGCAGTAGTATCAGCAGTATCAGCGGCAGTACTAGAAGCAGCAGCTACAGGAGCAGCAGCAGCAGCAGCTATTATAGCAGCAGCTGCAGTGAGTGGGAATGTGTTGTTCGGTCCAGAACGCTAAAACTCTGCCTCGCTGCAGCTGTCCTGTGCAATAATGACTGAATGTTCATCGATAAAAAAATCCGCGAAAAAAAAAAAAATTACATTTTTTTTTTTTTTTTTTAATTTTTGAAATACGTCAGCTGTGAGTTCGACTGATTAAATAGTTGATTTTATAAATTTTGGAAATACGTCGGCTGTGAGTTCGACTGATTAAATAGTTGATACTCAACTTTGCAAGCTGCGTAATACGTCTCGTCTATATTCCATTTTGAACAAATTTTAAAAGTATTGTGATAAACCGAACGAGCTTATTTTATACCTGGTATGTAATTCCTTGTCAAAGATATAGGCCAGCGGCTCCCCTGGATGCTGCCCGGGTCAACAGGGCAATTTAAGATAATCATTCTGCGCACTGATACTATTTAACCCGAACAAGGCATAATGATATGATGTTGCAACATGTTGAAACCATTACGTTAAAAAATGCGGCGAATTTATTGGACATTCACCGCCAAAAGTCGCCGGAAAACCCGACAAAATTCGCACAATCATCCTATATTATAGGGAGAGCCGATGGAATACTTGCTCTATACGTAGGTATAACTCCAAGAGAATGTGGGGAGGCGGGGGGGGGGGGGGGGGGGGCATCAATAGGGAAAACGCAGCAGTGGCATTGTTTGTTCGAGACGAAGGCAGGAAGGAGAAAGCAGACAGAGTACGAGCAAGATGCATTAATTGGTACGTACCAGGTTCGTGGGAGGTAGAAGCTGTCTATCCTACAGGTAATGTACTATTGGTTGTATAGAAAAAACTACTAGACAGGTAGATGCCGGTATGATTCAACACGAGTTGAAATCTGCGACCCTGCATGCGCGTTTATTCGCCACCCCCCCGCATAAAAATGACATAACTGGCACTGCCCTTGAAATATTAAAAACAACAGAACGAGCGCCGAAAGGATGGAGGTGTCGCTAGTAGGACTACTGCTGTAGAACGGTCATCCGTCTCGAAAGGGATGCGTGATGCTATTAATAAGGCACACGAACAATGAGTACGCCCACCTCCCCCACACACCCCCCTCCCGGCGGTTCGACTTCTTGCTTTGCCGGCCTCGATTTGCCCGCTTTGCGTCGCCCTGTTTCGCCTTGCTTTGCCGTGCTTTGCGGTGCTTTGCCTCGCTTGCAATTGCGTCACTCTGCTGTGTGAGCCTTGCATTGGCTTGCTTCACCCTCTTGTGCCCTGCTTCGCTTTGCTGTGCCTTGCTTAGCCTTGTTGTGCCTTTCTCCGTCTTGGTCTGCCTTTTTTCACCTTTGGCCATGCATTGCTTTGCCCTGCTGTGCCCCGCTTGGCCTCACAACAGCAGTTTACCTTGAATCGCCTTGAATCGTTTTTTCTATTTGCCTTGCTTTGCGTTCATGCACCAGTGTGTGCCTAGCTGAACCGCGTTTGCCTCGGTTTGCCTTGCGGAGCCTTGCTCTGCCCTTCTGTGCCTTTTGCTTTGGTTCACCTTGGTGTGCCTTGCTTCGCCTTGCTTCTTTATGAGTGTGCCTTGCCTTCGCCTTGCTGTGCCTCGTTTCGGCGTACTTCGCCTTGAATCGCATTGAACCGCCTTTTTCCTTGCTTGGCCTTGCTTCATTTTGATGTGCCCGTTGCTGAGACTCGCTTTGACTCGGTCTGCCTTGCTGTGCCTTGCTTCACGTTTTTCACCTTTCTTCGCCTCGCTGTGCCTTGCTTCACGTTTTTTTTTCTTCTTGCTTTGCTTCGCCTTGCTTCGCCTTTACCACTCCACCTTTCTGTTCCTTCCGTCATCTTGCCGTGCCTTGCCCCGCCCTGCGGTGCCTTGCTTCGCGTACGATCCCGACACTTTGTTCACGCGTGATAGGTTGCCCACCTGAAAGATCGTTGCCTTTGTGTAACGACTGATCTTCCCGGGTTCAACGCCGAAGACACTCATGCGGAGAGGTGGGGCTACTCGGTAGACGAGGTGGTGAAGCGACTGGAGAGGACGGTCGAGGCTGCGGGGAATGGGCAGCCCGTGACTCTCGTCGCCCACGACTGGGGATGGTAAGAGCCCCCCCCCAAAAAAAAGAAAAAAATAGCTTGCCCCTCTGGACGGAACTATAAGGCGCGCTTAGGCGTATATATGAAGACTAAAACGTCCTTGCATTTTCCCCCAGGATGTGTGTCGTCAAGCCCTTGAGAATTGCTGCCCACCTCGCGTTTGCTGGCACAAAGTACTTGGAGTTAGACGGGACTGAATGGCTGCAAAACAGTAGCGGAGTTAACCGTTGTCCCTACTGAAAGACACAAGACGAACTCGAAACCCCAAGTTGCTTGTCCCTAAAAGAACACGATTGATGTTTACCGTAGACTGCTCTGGCCGGTACCATAAGCCCCTTTTGAGATATTACATGAGCCCCAAGCGTAGCTTCAATTCCCGGTCGGAGTGGTGACCCCCGAGATAGCACATGCTCTCGGATGTAGAAGTACCAAGCTTCTGCTCGAGAACGGTTTGAGAGTGCACAACTACATATCCGAGCAATGCACGCGTCTAATTTTGGAGTGGCCTCAACAAGACCTTACCAAAGCCATCTTTCTGGTTGCGTGTGCCCCCCCCCCCCCCCCCCCCCCCCCCCCCCCCTCCGTTGTTATAAAAAATTATGAAATACGTCAGCTGTGAGTTCGACTGATTAAGTTCGTTGTTTTATAGAAAACCGGTTTGGAAATTCGCCCCACAGGGAAAAACCGGTTTGGAAATTCGCCCCACAAGGAGTTCATTACCACTTCAACAATTAATTTAACCTTCGTTTAATATCACTATTAATATTAAAACGTGGATTAATATCCCGGTCAGATTGGTAGCCTTTCTCATAGGCGGAAATCTCCGTTCGAACTTGAACACTAGAGTACTTTTCATTTGGTTTCAGCGGAACAATAATCCAGGAGTGCCGGTTGGTTGGTTGTTATCCTACTCCCGGGGTTGTATGAAGGACGACCGATGGTTGAAACGTTAGAAATCCCAAGGGTGCCTGGACGTTGTAGGGAGGAACACCGATGGTTGAAAAATTAGAAATGTCAGGATACCGAGTACCTGGTTCCAGGTACCAGGTGTACTATACCTGGCAGTATTTTCGCGTCCCTGTTGTTGTTGTTGTTTTCTTACCGTTCTTTCTACGCGTCGACATCCAGCTCAACCATTGTCCGTGCCGATTCTTCAATCCTAGAGAGATACAAGTTCTGTGGTCACAAAGCTACGCCACATCAGAGATACTACGTTGCCACGTATGCAATTCAACGCCATGTCATCATACTGCGTACGACAGGCACGACATACCCATTCCATGACCTAGAGAAACAAAAACGAAACAAAGAGAAAAAACAAAAAAAAAACAAAGACACATCGAAAGAGAAAAGAAACAAAAAAAAGACACAAAAATATACCTGGTATATGTATACCTGGTATACTTCAATATATATAGCAACAAACCATCGTACCCCCCCGTAGGGGACGTGGCAGACACTTGAAAAGAACGAGCTGGAAAAAAAAAAAAAAAAGAAAAAACACCACTATTAATAGTCGTCAACAGAGTAAGACTATGAACCAAGGGAAAAATAACGGGCAAACCAAACAAAGCACAAGGCATGCTCCAAGTAGCGGCAGCAGTTTGTGGTACGAGTAGCACAGCCAGGGTCTCCCTGCTGGACACCAAAGACAGCTTTATTGAACAAGATGACTGGAGCAACAACAACGACAGATGAAACAGAGAGAGTGTGTGTGTTCTTCACATTAAACCGTTCTTCTACTCGTCGACATCCAGCAAGCCCAGTGTCCGTGCTGATTCTTCACCCTAGAAAGATACGAGCTCTGTGGTCACAGACTACGACACAGAGATAACACACCGTAATGCATTAATAGCCTTCGCAATACCATGCCTTCGCGCTAGGTGCGGCCGACACAACATACATACATACGCCAGCAACCAAAATACACCGTAAAGAAAGAGAAGCAACGAAGAAACCAAACCGAAAAAGAACAAGAAAAAGAAAAAGAAAAAGAAAAGGAGAAGAATCCCAAATAAATAAATAAAATGGGAAGCCAAAGCTCAGACACATACATACTTACCCCGAGCATGAGCCAAAAGGGACGTGCAAGGGGAAAGATGCGAGAAGGAAAAAGAGGACTATGCATCCCGGTGAACACTTAACTAAGTAAAAAGAGCAATAGTGAGTGGGCCAAAATACGCTCGTCACCCACCCACTATGTAGTACTTCTTTCATAAGGATAAGAAGGGAAAAAAAATCAAAATGCATACCGAACGGCCGCAGCAGTTGGCGGTACGAGAGTGGAGAGCGAGCATTCATGTTCATCATGCAAGTACCCAAGCATTTACGTAAAAACTTCAGTTAATTGCCAAGCTCCAACTCGTTGTTGTCCTTGCGGACGGATTCTCCCCACCCCAGACCCATGACCGCTCCCGCACAATATTACGAAGAATGAAACCCGGCATGATCGACTTGATGAGCAGTATTTTATAGTTCTTTTGTCGTGTTATTTCACTCCACGTACGCACTCCAGAGCTCTCTACGTACAATATTACCATGGGCTGGATTTTCGGCGATGAGTCGATGTGAGAACAACAGCAGCAACAACCCACAACAACACAATCTAAGTGAACGTTTATTTGCCTGCGGCCAGAGTCTGTCTGCGGTTAATTGACAACATCGTCGGGAAAAACCCGGCCGTCAACCTTGATGTCATAGATGGGAGCCATAGGCTGCAGGTTCTCGAGGAGAACGCCAGTTTTTATTCCTGCGTACCAGTACAAACTATCGATAGCCGCTGTACGTTTTCTTTGCGTTCGAAGTCCATCGGTTGGTTCTCGTATTTTTTTCCATTTCTTGCCACGACTGGCCGGATGCCGAACGCACCAAAGTACCACATGTACTTTGTATCTTACGGGTGTCTCACCTTCAACCCCCCTACTCACGAAATAAATGGATACCATGTGCTGTACCACGGCGGAACCAGGTATACGTATACAATGCCGGCGTCCCCGGTGGCTTGGTAGGTGGTCCGCGTGCCTGTCAAGATCAATTGCGTGGGTTCAAGTCCCACCGAGTGCATGCTCATAGGGACTTTTTCTTGCATAAAAATTGATAAGCGGAAAGCGCGAGAGCGTGAGTTGGCTACATTCGATGAAAATCGACGAGCAGTGGGAATGCTGAACCCTATGCGCGACAAAAATAAAAGGCGGAGAAGGGACGACACCTGTGACCACGGCTTGTCCAGAAGATCGTCGAGGGTAAAACCTCCTGCGAGTGGGCTGGGAAGTAAAAGTGATGGATAAAAAAAATAAATAAATAAAAAAAATACCGGCGTCCCCGGTGGCTTGGTAGGTGGTCCGCGAGCCTATCAAGATCAATTTCGTGAGTTCGAGTCTCACCGAGTGCATGCTCATAGGGACTTTTTCTTGCATAAAATTGATTAGCGGAAAGCGCGAGAGCGTGAGTTAGCTGTACATTCGATGAAAATCGACGAGCAGTGGGAATGCTGAACCCTATGCGCGATAAAAACTAAAGGCACGTAACGGGGGGGAGAAGGGACGACACCTGTGACCACGGCTTGTCCAGAAGATCGTCGAGGGTAAAACCTCCTACGAGTGGGCTGGAAAGTAATAGTGATGATAAAAAAAAAAAAAAAAAAAAAAAAAAAAATACCTGGTATGTTTTACTTTTTCTGCAGGGCCTTCTGATGAAAAGCTGATGAGTGGTCTTCATGCACACCTTGGTCTGTTGGTATCATACGCGGTTACAGGGCAGCTTCGTGTCGTGCAGCGAAACTTTTATGCCTGGTACCTGGTATTACTGATTACCGAGGACCATAGTAAATAGCACCTACGATACACACAAAAACCTATATATTTCCCTATTTTTATTAACAAAATTTGGTCCCATTTACTATGGTCCCCCCCGTAATATCTATTCGCTGTTCGACACTCATTCAGCAGCCGAAAAAGTTGGCTCTGAATGCGCTCCGTGCGTTGCGACTGCCCCGTCACCGATACTCAAGCTCGCCCCGTTATTGTGCATGCACCGATCGCCCGCCCTGGGCCGATCGCTCTGCCCTGTGGCGCACAAGCAGTGGCAAAATCACAACTTTTTGCCCCATGGCAGGATATAGATTCTGATGAGATTCGACCCCGGACTGCTGAACGACACCTACGTTTTTTTTTTTTGTTTTTTTTTTTTTCGTTGTGAGCTATTCGGTACTTCTCTTGCACGTACTCGTATCGAGCGGAAAGCGCACAATTAGGCCCCGTTAGATAGGAAGAGTGCAAACGTGCAAGCAAGCAATATCTACAAGCCAGTCCGACCGAGTCAGCGAGCGACGGGAGTGCTGATCCCTTCGCGCAAATAAGTTTTCAAGGCGCGTACCGTAATGGGGAGGAGGGGAGGAGAGAAAAAAATAAAAAAATAAAAAAATACCGGCGTCCCCGGTGGCTTGGTAGGTGGTCCGCGAGCCTATCAAGATCAATTTCGTGAGTTCGAGTCTCACCGAGTGCATGCTCATAGGGACTTTTTCTTCCATTAAATTGATTAGCGGAAAGCGCGAGAGCGTGAGTTGGCTGTACATTCGATGAAAATCGACGAGCAGTGGGAATGCTGAACCCTATGCGCGATAAAAACTAAAGGCACGTACCGGGGGGGAGAAGGGACGACACCTGTGACCACGGCTTGTCCAGAAGGCCGTCGAGGGTAAAACCTCCTACGAGTGGGCTGGAAAGTAATAGTGATGATTAAAAAAAAAAAAAAAAAAAAAAAAAATACCTTGTATGTTTTACTTTTTCTGCAGGGCCTTCTGATGAAAAGCTGATGAGTGGTCTTCATGCACACCTTGGTCTGTTGGTATCTTACGCGGTTACAGGGCAGCTTCGTGTCGTGCAGCGAAACTTTTATACCTGGCACCTGGTATTACTGATTACCGAGGACCATAGTAAATAGCACCTACGATACACACAAAAACCTATATATTTCCCTATTTTTATTAACAAAATTTGGTCCCATTTACTATGGTCCCCCCCCGTAATATCTATTCGCTGTTCGACACTCATTCAGCAGCCGAAAAAGTTGGCTCTGAATGCGCTCCGTGCGTTGCGACTGCCCCGTCACCGATACTCAAGCTCGCCCCGTTATTGTGCTTGCACCGATCGCCCGCCCTGTGCCGATCGCCCTGCCCTGTGGCGCACAAGCAGTGGCAAAATCACAACTTTTTGCCCCATGGCAGGATATAGATTCTGATGAGATTCGACCCCGGACTGCTGAACGACACCTACGTTTTTTTTTGTTTTTTTTTTTCGTTGTGGGCTATTCGGTACTTCTCTTGCACGTACTCGTATCGAGCGGAAAGCGCACAATTAGGCCCCGTTAGATAGGAAGAGTGCAAACGTGCAAGCAAGCAATATCTACAAGCCAGTCCGACCGAGTCAGCGAGCGACGGGAGTGCTGATCCCTTCGCGCAAATAAGTTTTCAAGGCGCGTACCGTAATGGGGAGGAGGGGAGGAGAGGAGAGGGCGCAGGCGGGGGGGGGGGGGGGGGGGGGGGGGGGGTGTACTCATTATCGTGCATGGCCGTAGTCATATGACCATAGACCCTCGCATCCCTTCAATGCCGGGACGAAGCACGTCGGGTTTTCACCGACCAGGCAGACATTTCTTGCACAAAGGGTGGCGGAGGGGGGGGGGGGGGGGGGGGGTGCACTCGTTAGGAGAGATGTACTCGATCTCATGCATGGTCGTAGTCGGATGACCATAGACCCTCGCATCCCTACAATGCCGGGATGGAGCATGTCGGGTTTTGACCGACCAGGCAGACATTGCTTGCACCAAGCGCGAAGCGCCGTGAGGTGTCCGGCGAGTCGCATGAAGGGTGAGCTGCATCCTACTAAGAACCGCTTGTGAGGCGGACTTGCATATGGATGACAGCTTCAATTAGTTAGTTTAATTTCCGGTGTGGCCACTTCCAGAGACAGCAATGGGAGTACTATGCAACTGCCTCTTGAGTGCCGTACCTTGAACACTACGTGATACGATCAATTCCCTTGTGCAGAGTGAAGGTTCTTTGATTCGCACAAATGATCTAACTAGACGACCAGCTGTGGGCGACCGCCAAAAAAAAAAAAAAAACAAAAAAAAAAAAAAAAAAACGGTACCCTGGATGTCTAGCTCACGCAGTGAGCGGCATGTTTTACAGTGTCGTTGCCAACCGACGCCAACGCAACCCATATGGGGGAGGGGGGGGAGGGCGTACTCATTTGTTGCTTGCCTCAGTCATTTGACCATTGACCACGCATCCCTTTCGAGACGGAGCACCGCCGTTCCTACTCCTAATAAAGACACCTCTAACAATTGGGCACTCATTACGTTGTTTCCATACCATGGTATATTACATAGAAACTTTTTGCTAATATTATCCCCTTCCTGTGGGCGAGGGTGGGGGGGGTGTACCCATGATCATGCATTGCCGTAGTCGTATGACCATAGACCCTCGCACCACCCCTACAATGCCGGGACGGAGCATGTCGGGTTTTCACCGACCAGGCAGACATTGCTTGCACCAAGCGCGGAGCGCCGTGAGGTGTCCGGCGAGTCACATGAAGGGTGAGCTGCATCCTGCTAAGAACGGCTTTCGAGGCGGATTTTCTTGCCTATGGATGACAGCATCAATAAATTGATTTAATTTCTGGTGTGGCCACTTCCAGAGACAGCAATGGGTTTACTATGTAACTGCCTCGTGGGCGCCTCACCATATACACACTACGTGATACGATCATCCCCTTGTGCGGAGTCAAGATTCTCCCCGCACCAAAATGAGATCTAACTCGACCGCCAGCCGTGGTATCCGCAAAAAAAAAGGTACCCTGGTTGTCTAACTCACGTAATGAGAGTCGTGTTTTACAGCGTCGTGGCCGATCGACGCCAACCCAACCTATATATATATATATACATGCCAGGTATATCATATTGGGGCGCGGGCGGGGGGGGGGGGGAGGTAGTCATATCGCGGGGGGGCTTTTGAGACCCCTGATGTGAGGTGTACCGAAAGTGGTGCTAATGTTGGAGCCAAGGGCAAGTAATCAGACTCACGAAAATACGTGTCGTCGTAGAGCCTGCAGCAAACAGCGGCGCTACTCGCCTCAAGCAGTGGGCGCTGCTCACTGTAGTGTATCGGACACGGGAGTGCTTCACGCGGGCGCTTGTTCACAACACTATCAACCAAAGACTACACACCTCTGAGAGAGCCGCTGCCGTCACAAAGGTACGCGTCCATCCACACGTTCCGCTATGCATGATGTTCACGGGTTCGTCAGCAGTGTCCGTTCCGTTCCGGTCATGCGCAGCGGCTGTTCCATTGCCTCAAACGCGTGGTGGGAAGATCTGGTCCTCGGGTGACCGTAGACGCTCAGTCCACCTTCGTCGCTCTTGCAGGACCCGGGGTATACCCTACATGCAGGACGTCGTACGCACGAATTACTCCTGCACCCTGCACTCCTGCACGCGTGCGTCTGCTGAACCTTCCTTCTAGTATGTGTGCACTTGGATGGCATGCTTTCCACCCACCGACGCAAACCACGCACCCACCCACGCACCCACCCACCCACGCAATCACGTACCCAGCATGTACTCCTACATGCTTGAGAAGAAGCGGCCCGACCTGGTGCGAAGGATGGTGACCATCGATATCGGCGGCGTGTTGAAGCCCCCCCCGCTCGGTGCAATGTTCATCGTCTCGTACCACATGTGGCTCATCACCGCCTTCCTCTTGGGCGGGCCCATCGGCAACGCCATGTCCCGGGCCTTCGCCTGGCTGGTGCGGGCCCCCCTGCGATCCCGCGTCGCCAGGGCCTCCGTGGGCTACCCCTACTACCACTTGTGGAAGAGGAAGCTCTCGAAGACCGAAGAGGACGTGTCGCCGATGATGCCGGAGGTTCCTCTTCTGTTTCTCTACGGTACCGCGGGCGTTAAGAGGACACTGGTAAGTTTTTTCGCTTTTGCTTTTGCTTTTGCTTTTGCGTTTGCTTTTGTTCTTGCTTTTGTTTTCGCCTTTGCTGTTGCTTTTGCTGTTGCTTTTGCTCTTGACACTTTTTTTTTGCTTTTGATGGGCGTCCGTGAAGGTCTGTGAATAATCCCACCCGCGGGGGGCATCCCGAAGCCCAGGTGGTGCGTTGGGTGCTGCCTACCCGTCCTGCCTTTGCCCTCCGTACCTTCGACTGTCTGTTACCGTCTCAGTTTGTCTCGCGTCTGCCGGCCTGCCATGCGCGTGCGTTGGACGATGCTCCGCGTCGAGGATGTTTGTCGTGCACGGACCGTTTATGAGGGCACCCAGCGTCGTGTGGTTAAAGCTGTTGTTGACGATAATGTCATCTCATAGGGCACCCAAAATCGTCGGGTTAAGAACTATTATCAGCTGTTGTGCGATCTTTGTCTGCGATTTGAAGGCTCTTCACCAGGTATAGCAGTAGTAGCGTGCTGTTAGTGCTTGCAATAGGATACGGGAGGGATGGTAGTTGGAGGTATTAGAGAGTCCGTAGAGGTGATGAGGCTTTGTTGTGGTGGGGCAGCGGGACTCTTGGCGGGAAATGTATGGCGAATTCGCCGCCTGAATTCGCCCGCTCGTTGGCCGACGTGTTTTTTTTTTGTATGACTGGCGGCTGCCACTTCGAGGTCACGACATTCTGTACCACTCTGACCCCTGAATATAGGGACCTTTTTTATTGAATACTAGTGTGCAAAAGCTCCTTTTATTTTTATTTTGGGACAGAATGGAATAAATACCTGGTTTTGTTTATGTCGACGTTGAGGAGAGCTACTACTGTGTTGCATCTCGACCCCGTCGGTCTGTGCAAGGCCTGTCACGCGCCGTCGATCGTTTCAAGATAAAGCTGGGAAAGACGTAAACGTTCGGAAGACAACCGAAAACTTTTTTTAAGCTTCCGTATCTCCTTCGCACACAAGAAATAGGACACTGCACACTTTTTTCCGCGTCTGAATCGATCGGCATCAGGGGTGTTGTAGACGCGCGCGACAGCCCATGCTTGCCGTACCAGTTTGTGTCTCCACGATTTGGTCACCCCCCCCCCCCCTCCCCATGTAGCTAGCTCTCTCTGGGAATATTGTATGCTCTTGCGTGTTGTTTTCGTTTATTAACCATGTACAACAGCCGAAGTGTTGAGAAAAAATAATCCAACGGGTATTTCGGGGTGCGCGCCGTGGTAGAGAAGTGACTTGTCATCTTGAACGGCGTATCGTGTCATCCATGGACTTCCCCCCAATCACAAGAAAAAACTCACAAAAGTTGTCGGAAAGCAGAAAACTGCGGGTACGAAACCCTCACACCGGTATACTACGTCGATCCTATATAAATACGCATGCCGCCAGCCGATCCTGATCGTTCTCCTCTCTTGTCCATGCCGTTCTTCCGTGTCGTCTTTCTCGTCCGTGAGACGTTTCACACCGACTCGTGGGCGAAAGAAGTGCAAGACAAGGAAGGTTCTTCTTCCGTTGCGATGACCAAGTCGGGACACTGGGTGACGAGAGACCAGCCCGACGAAGTGAACAGCAGGCTCGACGAATTTCTTGAGATTTAACTTCCCCCGCCCCGTCCCCACCTCGTATGTATAGACTGCTGTAGGCCTCCCTCCACCCCAAACTCCGTTTGCCGTGAATTTCGCGGGTAGCTCCTATATGGCGATGGCGGTGTTGTTTCTGGTTACACACTGGGACACGGGGTTACGGTCCGGGAGAAAAAGCGGGCGAGGGAGGGATAACATAAACGCCGAATATTTTGACTTTAGTTAAACGTCGCTGGATTTTTCTTCTTATTTAGCATCGGAGGATAGAGGAAAAAGTGCGGAGGTCGGGGGGGGGGGGGGGGGGGTTTGCTCGCCCCTCCCCTGTGTGAGTAAGGGGGCCTTTTGACGGACTGATTTTTGTTTCTTCGGCGCGTTTGTCTGACACCGGACGACGTGGTCGTAGATCACCGTGTGACGATCCGTCGGAACATGTTATATATATACCAGGTATATATTTCAGTGGCGCAGCGGTAGCGGTAGCGGCAGCGGTAACGTCTCTTCTTGCAGACGCTAGAGTGTGCTCTTAGCCCACGCGTTCCGAATAGCACAGTTTCTCCGTCGAATGTTCGTTAGAGATCGAGTCGCAGGTATGTGTCGAATAACAGCATACCAGGTTTAGGTTTACGTTTGCCTCTACGAAATACCCGCGCGTCTGAGTATATCATTGAGACTCGCGACTTTTTGCCGAAGGTGGCGTTTTTGCTGTTGGAGGATGAGTGCTTTGGGCCTGGCTGCCCCGCGGTAACGATTTGCACCGTAGGGCAGTGGGAAAGTCGCGAAGCGCGGCAATATTTTGTGAAGCACTTTTTTATGAACTATGGGGGGTGATGGACAAGACCCGCGCCAAGGATTTTTTTTCATTTGCCGAACGAAAACAAGAAGAGGCGTCGGCGATCTGGGCGTCCAACATTATTTTTTTTATGAGTAACAAGTTAAACATCAGTCAGCATTACAATCATAATTGCAGCGGCTCTTTTTCGATTCAGTCTGAGCATTGGTCTGATTTCGGACGAGGCGGGGAGAAAAAAAAAGGCCACTTATGGTTGGAGTTGCCGTTTCTACGGCTACACGGAGGCAGGCAAGCTGGTGGTAGTTGCTCGACTAATCATAGACGGAGTACCAGAGGAAGGCGCTGGTCCCTTCGATAGAGATAAGAGTCACGACGACTGCTTTGTGGGGGGCTACACGGCTTTTTTTGCTCGCATTATTGATGCAGCAAAGGCATACACACCGCGCATTCATTAACCCCTGCTTACACAGCAGTAGTAGTGCCCTCCTGCGCCTAATAATAGCTTCAAGGTATAGTCACGTGTAAGCGTTCTTTGATCCGTCGTGCCAGTCGGCCGGCTGGTCAGCCGAAGAGACAATGGAGGTATTATTTGTGCTTTCACTGCGTTTGCATGCATCACAACCAAAATCGCGAGCCTCGTGTGCGATGACGCCGAACCCTGGTTACGATTCTGCAACGGACGAGATGCGCAACCCTCCCCGTGATGGTTGATCGGAAAAACCGAGTTGACTTCTTGTACATATCATAGCTCTACTGTAGGAAGGGCAGCGTAGTGGAATAATTTTGCTCGAACGGTTGTCTCGTGTGTGTGTGCATTGCAAAACGATGGTGCTGATGTGGTGCTTCTGAATCAGCTGCTTGGGCAGACTGCTACTATTGCTGCACGTGATCGGGGGCGAGGGGGTGGGTCGAAGGACCACTACGTTGTGTCTCGTGATCTCCAATTCAAGCATTTACTTTGTTCGGGTTTATTGTTGATTGGTATTGTCGGAAATATGGGGGGGCAGACCCGATGCAGGCTCGTGGTTGAAGGTTGAGGGCGTGAACACGCGCCGATGTGGCGTGGCAAGAGTCACCGTCTCACTCAGAACCCGAAGGGCGGATAACAAGCGTATTTTCTCCATCATCCCTTTTTTATGCACAACAAGGACGCTACGTTGCTCTGCAGGGTACGTGAGGTATGGGATGAACACCACCATCCCTCCTCTTAGGAGGCGGGCATCACTATTAATAGAGACGGTGTATACTCGGGGACGACAGGCCTAAACCTCCCCGAAACAACATGCCGCTGCCTTCATTCAGCATACGGGCTCACATACGTGCATGTAACTCACACACGCCCATAACGTATCTGCTCGCAGCAGAGCCGTTTCCTGCATTGATTGTAACACAGCTCCTTTCAGTAACTGCTGGTGCCGGTGCTGCTGCTGCCGCTGTGGCGTGATTTCTCGGCGAAGGCGATCCTAACGGCGACGGCAACTTTGACATGGCCGCCCCAGAGGCGAGAGTCCTGCTCGCGTTGGTTGCAGGTACGCAACATGCGGTGGTGATAGTGACAAGCGGTGACGGAGCTACGTTCCCTCGGTATCGACCCAGCGACCAACGCAATGATAAACCTCTAGATTAGTTTTCCGTGTATTGCAATATGTTTTCTTGGAGAAGGCCGAGGGAGACGCAGACTCTGCGTTGGGTGTGTTGTCTAAAATGTAGTGAACTTCGTCATTACACCACCAGGCAACTCTCATACATCCATGTTCAACATAGTATATTATACGAGATACCACTTCCATCGGTCACGTTGCGGTGAGATAAAATTCTAGAGCAGCAGCTAGCTGCAGTAGTACGGACAGAATGTATTTTCTAGTTTTTTTGTTGCCTATCGTTGTGACGACACCCCCGCAGCCCTTCACCTGCAACAAATATACCAGCACTGCCAGTCTATGCGGAAAGTACCAGGTAATCCAACGTGGAAAACTGTTTGGCAATCGGATTTTATCTCGAACAGATATGCACTATTGCTTGAAGTCGAACTTTGACGTTGAAAACAAAATCTTCCCCTCTACCAGAACACAGGTAAAGGAGCCCACTTTAAGAGTAAATGACAGGAAAATACGATATTTGACAGCGGTTATACTGAAGTTAGTATAAAACGTACCTTTCACGAATAAGAAATTCGGACTGGACCAGTATTCCTGTTTCTTATTTTTCCCCACTATTATTAAGTGTTTTGAATTGTAGTTCGCCCCAGAAAAACGCCTTTATTTTTTTTCTCATAAATATTTCTTGACGCCTACCCATGGCCCCTGAGCCTTTTCGTACGTTTTCATACGAATAGCCAAGCGTATCTTATATTTCTGAACAAATACCTCACGAATTAGAAAAATACCAAAAAGGACGAAACCGAGGAAAAACGTTAAGAATCGGCAAACAAACGAAAACGAAAAAAAATGCAGCATCTTCAGACAAGTGAAATTCTACCTATTACGGGGGTCCATAGTTAACAGGACCTATGGTATACATAAAAACCTATATATTTACCTATTTTTACTAACAAAATTTGGTCCCGTTAACTATGGAACCCCGTAATAGCAAATATCTATGTCGCGGGTCGCGAGAGAACTTCCGTACCTCCGTCCAACCTTTTATTAAATGGTAACACCTAGGGAACAGCAGGGCAACCTTTTTGCCCTGTTCTACAACAATAAAAACCTCTAGATTACCGTACGCCGGAGGGCAACCACCAACGACGTGCGTTTCAAGTAAGGAGGAGGTACCAGACTTGATACTACTGAACAGGCACACTTTAGATGTGCCATGCCTCAACGCGAGGGAGAAAAGAGGGCGACAGCAGTAGCTGCACGTGTTGCCAAAACGCTACGCGCACGACCATCGGAGCGACGCTTGCTTACGGCAAAAGAAGCTCCCGCTCCCTCTGTCCCTCGATCTGAGAGAAGCCGCGAAAATAAAACTACGGGTTCTGCCGTGTTGTGGGTTCAGAGGATAGTGTACACGACGAGGTAGGTCGGAAGAGCGGCCTCCTCCTCGTACACCACCGTCTCATCGTAGTTAAGGTTCGGTCCTACCTGAAATCGGGATATTAGAGCGTGACATCAGCAGGACGGCGTGGGCAGCGAGGGGGGGAGGGGCGGCGGTCAAGAGTGCTTATTAGAAAAAAAAAAAAAAAACGCGCGCCGTGACCGCTGGACAATGAACCAAATCCCTGGCTTCAACCCGCAGCAAGGAAGGACGCGTGAGCGCTTCCTTCTGGAGATGCTTCGAGGGAGTCGAGGTACCCGCCACTCCTGACGAACAGGCTCGTGCAACGGTGCCAATGCTCAGCAAGCTATCGAGTATGAAGCAGATCGCCAATCAGAAGCAGTCCACTTGATGTTCCGGAGGACATGCCGGGCGCTGCTGTCGATCGAGTCTGAACGGGTTCTTTTATCTGCTGGACTTGCGGAGGGTCAAAAGCAGCTTTCCAACCAAAACGCATTTTCCTACTGTACAAAAGGAACACGGCCACCAACAAAATAACAGGCGCCAATGCAAGCTGGCCCCTAAAGTGACCACACCGGCAGTTGATAGGCCGCGTTGGTCTCCCACAAGCCACGATCCCACAGCGCTGCTCTGCGGCCAATAAACAGCGAAGCGTCGAAAGAAGGTACCAGGTACAGGGCAGACCGCGGCCGCCTCCATCGAAAACATGGCAAGAGAGGATTAGAAAACGCAACAAAAAAGAAAACTCCGAAAAAAATTCAACGATCCGGAGGCAGTTACAGAGCTTATTCCCCCTCACCTCTCCCAGGACGGCATCATAACCTGGCGGGGGGCATTCTTGGTTGTCCGGATCGAGCCGGTATTCGAACGTCTTGAACACATTGGCCACCGCAACGTCGGCCATGAACATACACCTCACCGCCTTTCCTGAGGGGTTCGTCTGCGGAAAAATATTACCACGCCCACCGTGGGCAGTACGCGCAGCGACGATGCGGGCGAAAAAAAAAACGGGACGGGTTAGATCGGCGTGGCGGGGGGAGGCCCACTTTGGCTTCAACCAAAGTGGCAAGCAACAAAAACCGCAGACTTAAGTGCTGCTACAGGTATAATTCTTTTCAGCACGTCTTGCCGTGGCAGGCGACTATGTTGGGAGTACTTTTTGCAGAGGGTCTTGCCATAGTAATCGACTTTACGGGGGAACGCCGCCTCATCAACGTGCCGTCCTTGTCTCCCATGGGCCAACCGCTTTTTTTGCCGCATGGCCTAAAAAGCGGGTGCCAAGAAAAAAAAAAGGGAGCAGCACCTTCTCGGACAGCTCAGCGTAGTCGTTGGCCTTTCCCGAGACGCTGCTGAAGTACAGGCCGTCACCGTAGCGCAAGGAAAAATTCTTTCTCCTCGCCGTCGCGCCCGTATTGTCAGCCAACTTGAAACCATGCGTGCATATGTTGCACACGTTGCAGGTCGGCTCTCCGCAAGGCCCTCCCTGTCAGATCGAGTCGCGCAGGCATTTGGAGGCACCGGGGTCGACATCACGGGCTGTTGCCAAAAACAACACGGGTGTTGCTGTTGGAAAACGCCCGAGGAGTCGTACAAGAGTATCCGATAGCCAAGAGAGAGAAGAGCTGTAAGGAGAGGCGGGCTGTTCGTTTCGCCTGCAATTGAAAATTCGACGAACGTGGGCCGCGCCGTGCCAGAGGACGGAGAAACAAGCAGTGCGTCTCTGAAGACGTAGACAAGGTTTATCTGCACCAGGTAATGCTTCAAAGTCCGGTAAGATCGACAGGATGAAAGAGACGAGGCATTGGACTATCGCCAAGACGGATGAAGCCCCTTGTGTACTGCTTACGTCTTCTTTCTTCAACCGAGTTCACCCGCGTCCATCACGTGTACAACGAAGCTCGGTTCCTTCCTTTATTCTGGGACAAAAGACAGCTGACTGACGCTGCTCCCTCCTCCCCCCATATTTTATATATGGGTTGGGTTGGCGTCGGTTGGCAACGACACTGTAAAACATGCCGCTCACTACGTGAGCTAGACATCCAGGGTACCGTTTTTTTTTTTTTTTTTTTTGGCGGTCGCCCACAGCTGGTCGTCTAGTTAGATCATTTGTGAGAAGTAAAGAACCTTTACTCTGCACAAGGGAATTGATTGTATCACGTAGTGTTCAAGGTACGGCACCCAAGAGGCAGTTACATAGTACTCCCGTTGCTGTCTCTGGAAGTGGCCACACCGGAAATTAAACTAACTAATTGAAGCTGTCATCGATATGCAAGTCCGCCTCACAAGCGGTTCTTAGTATTAATAGAATGCAGCTCACCCTTCATGCGACTCGCCAGACACCTCACGGCGCTTCGCGCTTGGTGCAAGCAATGTCTGCCTGGTCGGTGAAAACCCGACATGCTCCTTCCCGGTATTGTAGGGATGCGAGGGTCTATGGTCATACGACTACGACCATGCACGAGATCGAGTACATCTCTCCCATCGAGTACACCCCCCCCCCCCCCCCCCGCCACTCCGAGAAAGGTTGAGCAGCATCCATCCCCTCTTCTCCGCTACCATCGTTGGCCTACACAAGCAGTGATGGAACAGGAAATAAAATCCATCAGGTTTTACGTATGAATATAATACGAATCGTCAAAAACAGCACGAGAGAAGTGCATCTTCCATTGTCTGGTCAGCGATGTTCGTCCCTCACCCTCAAGTTGACGAAGAATGTGCAGGCGTCAGAGCACGAGGTGCCGTGGAACTGCCGCTTCACACTGGTCATCCTTCGAGTGTACTCCGAATTCCTCCGACGGACGTCCTCGGGCACCTACCAAACGGAGACAGGGCGGAACGTGAGGTCCACGAGAGCAAAGCGGAAAAGCGAAAACCGCTCGACGCAACGACGCTGCTGCTGCTGCTGATTCACCTGCGATAATACGATACGTACTCTCCACGTACAGCGTAGCGTTAAGTCTTTGCAAAAAAAAAAGATGCATTCATACAGACAGTCGCGTCTTGGGGTTGTTATATTCCTCCTTACAGAGATATTGGAGCCTTTCTTTGTTTTACCACGAACTAGATTGTCGCGATGAGTTAGAGTGAGAACAACAACAACAAGTACGACGACCATCGCTCCGGGTTGCCTCATGCCGCCGGGCTCGGCCTCTCCTACATGTTTTTCCCGTCACGCAAAAAAAAGCGTACTTGTATTAATAGCATCCTAACCAAGTTGGCCCGCCAGCTGATCACACCGCCACACCACGACAGACCTTGATCTTGAATATCCGCGAGATCGAGATGCCGTTCTCGGTGGGCTTGATCCACTCATTCAAGAATAGCTTTTTCCGGGGCAGGTACTCCGGGTGTCGGGTTGTGAGGACACTCAGCTCGAAGTCGGTCGCGCTGGTGGTGCCCCCCCGGAACGTACGATCCACAAAGGGTTCCGGGTTCGGGGCCTGTCGACGGTGCGTAGAGAGTGAAGCGAGTCTGTTGTCGGTTTCGGACGGGGAGATGTTTCGGTCTCGAACGCAAATGCTAAAACTTTTTTTTTATTGGCGGGGGTAGAACGAAAGATAAGTTTATTCATAGCAGCTGTCGCTGGGAACTCGCGGGGCAGGGTATTGGGCAACTGTCGTCAACTTGTGTGCGTTGGTTGATTCGGAGAACCTGGAGAATCGCACGTATGAATCTCGATCGGCGGTCGTAGAACCAGGCTTCAGCCAGCTGGGAAAGCGGTAGAGTTTTTTTTTCTTAAAGTGATGTAAAACTATAATCTCGCATAATATGGCGGATTATGAAAAGAGTCAACTGCGGTGGCGGGTGCAGTGAAAATGAGGCCAGTGGAGGTCAAGGGTGGGGGGCTAACAACGGGGGGGGGGGGGGGGGGGGAACATGTCATGCATGGCTTTAGTTGTATGACTACCGTATAGACCCTCGCATCCATACAATGCCGGGGCGGAGCACGTCGGGTCTTCACCGACCAGGCAGACATTGCTTGCACCAAGCGCGAAGCGCCGTGAGGTGTTTGGCAAAGTCGCATGAAGGGTGAGTTGCATCCTACTGACAACCACTTGTGAGGCGGACTTGCAATGGATGACGGCTTCGAAAGAATCGAGGCGGGGCGATTTCAGTCCGAACGAAGTACGACGCTATGGACGCTGCCAAACACGTGGCGAAACTCTGAGGTCCTG
Source organism: Macrocystis pyrifera (assembly GCA_031763025.1). Lineage (NCBI taxonomy): Eukaryota > Phaeophyceae > Laminariales > Laminariaceae > Macrocystis > Macrocystis pyrifera. Next base: position 10,861,283 of record JASSKH010000003.1, read on the forward strand.
CAGTGCTCTGCGTTTCTACGTCAACTAGGGTAAACGTCTTTGGTCAGGGTAGCAGAGCACAAAACACTCCATCATTCCACAACAGGTAAAAAGACCAAACAGCGAGCGCGAAACAATACGGCGTACAACCACGAGACAAGGACTATCCCACGGTTTGACGGCTGGCGACACGCGAAACGATGTCCATCAGTCAACAACTGCTTCCTCAAGATGCTCCTCACTGCACTTGCACTATCACCGTGGAAAAATAGGAGCCAATTCAGAGCAACGGGCGGCTGAACAGAGTAGAACCATACTCGCGCAACGCAATACCACCGTCATTTCCAAGCGTGCTACTGTTGAGTAGTGACGGAAACACTCGCGAATCATTCCCTCCTTGTCCCGATTACCCGCCACCGCTCACCAGCATGCGCCCCGTCGCTCGCATGCGGTGGTCCTCGGAGCAGTAGCCCATCTCCTCTTGCGTGCGTTGATGGATCATACACCTGCGAATGCATCCGGGTAGACTGCACTCCCCTGGCCCCACCAGATGGTGCATTTGTACGAGGGCCGCGCAAAAGGTGCCGCAGTAGTCCAGAGGTTCGCCCGATCGTTGGTCTACCCATGCGGGTCTGCCAAGGCAGGAGAGGCAAGAGCCCCACACGAAAGCGGCGGACGCGATGTGAACGACGAAGGAAAATCACAAAAAGAAAACCGGAAGACATCGTCGTGTTTCAAGACCTGTGTCTTGACCGAGCTGATGGCGAAAAACAAAGCAGACAGCGCGGCTCTTCACACTGTTGCTGTCGATCGGTGGACAGACTGGCAACTTTGCTCGTAGCGCGGCTTCTGGCCTTGCGTGGCGTTGCTGTTGCGTCCCCCGCGCAACGACATGCAACGATCGGAGGCAGCGGAACACGTCTCAACTATCGCGTTGTGCTTCTCCTGCATTGCTACCCAGACCGTCTTCAGCTACACCATGATCTGAATCCCCCTGGAACGCTCACTTGTTGCAGCCTTCGCGGATGCACTCTCTGGAGCGCAGGGCTATTCCCAACACGTAGTGCCGGTTGCTGCAGTACTCCGACTCCTGCAGATTCCCAAGGGCGAACATCAGAGACGGCTTGGCGGTGAATGCTACCAGGTATGAATAGTGGCGGACACACAGAAACACGAGGGGGGGGGGGGGGGGGGGGTGTAGCCCCTATAATGCAGAGGGAGGAGCTACGAAATTCTATGGCTTCTGCGGTTCAGCATGTCTACAACTGTTTATTCCTAAACCGATTCCATTTATTTTGGGCAACGGTCCCGCGTGTCGGCACTTCTCGACTATTTCACTTTTCTCGCTCGAACCACATAGGCGGGCATCAGCGACGTCTTGACGCAGTTTGATTGCCAAGCGCGGAGGCGGCCGCAGCAGAAAAACTCGCGCACCTTGGCCACCGCGCGCGACAAAAAAAAATCGCAGCGGCATGATCACCACCATCACCACCACGACCGCCTGCCTGCTTGCCTTCCACAAAACAAAACCCAACAAAACAGCACGCCTGTAAACTGTTAGCGCGACCAGGTGCCAAAACAAGTATCTCCCTTTTCGATCCTCGTCTCTGCTGAAACCAAAGGTGCTCACCACTCGCGTCACGGGGTCGCGGTAGACCAGCGCGATGCAGTCTTCGATCTTGCACACCGCGCTCCCAAGGCAGTCGTCGCCAGACCGATTCCCGCGTGCTCCTGCCATGTTGGCGTGGGCACGGGAGCAGTAGACATGCACGCGGCCGCCCGTGCCCTCGTCAACGTCAACCTCGATGGGACAGTCCTGCAATGCGCACGTCTCGGAACGGGGTGACAAGGGGACGTTTGGGACAATTAATGGTGTACGCTCGAGCTATTGTTTGAAGCGCGTATTGGCACAGCAGTTTAAGGTTTTACCCTGCCGAGAGGGGCTCGTCAGATGCTCAGTCAAACGTTGCTGCGCTGAGTATGTACCCTCGGGTACGGAACGTACTGGGTTTTTTTGGACCCCGCGCACCCCGGACAATATCCAGCAGGGGCGGTACGTATCTCTTGGCAGTGGCAGTCCGCACACGAGCAGTAGTAACTGCCTGGTGCTCCGGAGTAATATGTAATAGAAACAGCTGTAGTGACCAGTCTGCCGCTAGCTGTGTACGTAGAGTACCGCACTGCTGCACGGCTGCCGGAGTCTCTATAATACAACTTCTGTGCATGACTACAAATATCGTCTTCTTGAGAATGTATTCCAAACATACTCCTACATCGAAATCGCATAAATACGTACAATATATTTGATCGTTCTGGAAGACTCAGAGAAAGACCTGGAGATCTAGAAGATTCGCCTATCGTCTCGGCCTCTGACCGGGCTCCGTTGGCCTCCCGTCTCGGGGCCTCGCACTCGCATTCTCGCCCGCTCTCTCCGCGGGTCGCGTTCCCCGGCCTCCACAGGGCCTAATCCCGTGCGCGCACTCTCGGGGTCGCGCGCCGTCGCCGAGCTCGGTGACCATGAACTGCGCTCGTTCCGTCCGATTTTGCGGAGGCGGCGAGACACCGGGCTTCTTTTTTCGAGACATGGAGGTTCTACTTTCTTCGCTCTTGGAGGTAATTAATGTGTGCCATGCAGGAATTGCTGCTGCTGCTGCTGCTGCTGCTGTGATCCCGGCTTGTCGCCGAGTTCCGATTTCCCTCTCTCGACTCTCTCCCTGGGCGGGTCGGATCGCCTTCGGCCCCTTCGAGCCCCTCCGCCTTGCCTCGTTGACATACGAGTACGGCACTACAGCACAAGACGCAGGAGCCTTTCATCCAACTAAAAACTAGGCCTAAAATCTTTATTTTCGAGGGCTAGGCCTAAAGGCCTAAAATCTTTAGGCCAAAAATCTTTATCTTCGAGGGCTATTTTACCGCACGTATACTGCATGACAATTCGCTGGCAGCATTAAATCATCCTGGCACACACTGCTGCACTGACGCTCGGTACGTAATTTTCGGCGGACAATACTGGAGGTACTGCGAGTATTGACACTATTTATTTATGGGTTCGATACTGCTCATCATACTGCGGAGATTGATCTCCCGCAGTTTCCTGATTGTTCGATACTGCTGTCCATACTGCTGCGAGTGCTCGCGAAACATTTTCGATTATGAACGTACGTGCTGCTGATACTGCCTCAACTCCGAGTATTTCGGGATTCAATACCGCTGCCGCCACTAGAAAATAAAATTTGGAAGGATGCTGCTACGAACTATTACGGGGGGCCATGTAACTAGGACCTATGGTGCACACAAAAACCTATATATTTACCTATTTTTACTGGCAACATTTGGTCCTACTTACTATGGACCTACGTAATAATAGCATTGACACTACATACTGCGAGTACCGGCGGCACAACAGCACTTCATGATCTCGGTACTCCCAGCATACTCCGAGCATGAACGTACACTGGGATGAGCATCCGTGCACCGCTGCGTGTTGCTACAAGTTGCATCCGAAGAGAGAGAGGCCTGGCCGCACATTCCCAAGACAGCCTTATACTCGAGGTCTGACTGCTGAGGGGTCCTGCTGGGATACTTGTACACGTACAACAGTGTGTAGAAAAAACGGTGGTGTTAGCTGGCATTCTGCTAGTCTTCAAACACTGCGGCCCAGAGTCTGATACGAGACTGAGAAAGAAGACCAAGAAACGAGCATCAGAAGGAACCTGACAAACGAAAATGAGAACCGGGTATCAGACACGAGACTGCGGAAGAGACTGAGCACTGAATATCCAAAAATATCTGATAATGCCGCTGGCAAATGAATGTCAGAAACGAGTTTTTAGAACTGAGACCAAAACATACACCAGGTTCGTACTCGTACCAGGTATCAGGTATCAGAAACGATTTTGAGAAAATGAGACAAAAACGGGCATTAGCCAAAAATAGGTATACCTCCGCGTTTGGGGCCATTAATAGGTACACTGCGCATTGTGCCCCGGAAAAAGCTTCCTGGAGCCGCCAGATATTTGCCTGCGCTCCATCGTACCTACGAATGCCTCAAAAGGCCAAGTTACACCTACTATCAGCTATTCAACTTCCGTCTCACCCACTTTTGGCTTCAACTGTACCTATAAATGGCTCAAACGATCATTTTTTCGCCACTGAACTACAGACAGTCGACCACACCAGATGCCGGGATTGTCAACCAGCTGACCTTGCCTGTCAACACAAACGCCCGAAAAGACTGCGGAAAACAGCACGAACTAGGGACGCCGGAGACAGCACAGGTCACCCTCTTCCATTCTTCTGAACTTCGTACCAATCCACGTATGTATCTAAATTTCTGATATTTATTCGAGAAGCTCAGCTTGTCTCGTGTTCTTATGGTGCCCTCCTATTAAATAGTTCTCAACAGAGCTGGACTAAATGGCGGAACTTTTGCTTGTGCAGTACCAGGTAGTATTAATAGCTACATAGTGTGAGTTGCCCTATTATTGATTGACGCCTTTTACTTCCGCCGCTACATCATGTCATCATGCAGCAGCTCACGACAACCCTGACCCATCACTACCAGGGTAAGCTCGACTGGACCAGGTGGTATGCTGTCTTGTTACTAGTGGTTAGGGATACTACGCCCTGCCCATGCAGCGGTATAGACACAACAATGCGAATGGTCTCCACGAGATTATCCGCATTTAGGATGCGGTATCTCGCACGTAACAACTCGGTGGTACAACGGTAGGATTGGCGGTCATCTCGAGACCATGAGCATGGATGGTGTGGCGTCGGGTGCGCCGATTGGGGTCCGACTTCCCTTTCGATCTAGAAATTTCTGTTGAGTACGATGTCGCGTCTGTGTGTGTTCTTGACATTAAACCGTTCTTTCTACCCGTCGACATCCAGCACAACCAGTGTCCATGCCGATTCTTCAATCCTATAAGAGATACAAGCTCTGTGGTCACAAAGATACGCCACACAGATACTACGTTGCCACGTATGCAGTAAGCACAGCAGTGGGCGAGGCAATGCAGTGTTGGGCATTGGGATTGAATTGCCCTGAAAATATCGAAATCTTTTGGAAAATCTCGAGATTGAATTGGTGGTTTTGACGGTCGATCTTTCAATCTAAATTGTTGAGAATCGAAGCTTGGTTGATTCAATCTTTCGATCTCAATATTTTGGATCCCGCCCAGACAAAGCACTACCATATCTTGAAAACGCATCTCCCCGCCTACCTCCCCTGCTCTATACCCACACAAATCAGCTGTGCCCAGGGACCCTCATGCAGATGTATGGATATATGGTTATAAGCACCCTTGCAGCAACGATTTCGCTTGTTGTGTTTTATCTGTGTGGGGTATGGGGAGTATAGTGGGATAGTGAGAAGCCTGTATACAATGCGAAGCCGCACAGGCTATCAGGGGCAAATGAATAATGAATAATGTGCACCGACCAGATATTATGCAAGAAGCTGCGCCGTGGGTGGTATTCTGGTACGTGTGCGCCCTTGAGCTCTTGGGCTCCTGGGGGCTGCATATTGATACTGATACCTTGTTATCACACTTTGATGTCGACTGCTTGTTCAATCAGATGAGAAATGCTACACCCTGCTGTACCAATGGTACACCTTTCCGTGACATATTGAGGATGCATATCGCGACTCGTGCACTCCTCCTACAGCAGCAGTACTAATCGTGGTCTATATTGTTGCTGAATTGAGAACTGATGCATTTCGTGCATACAGCAGCATACTTATAGTAGCATATTCAGGAACGATGAGTGTAAACATCAAAATAGCTTGAAATTTGGCACGCTGAAGATCAATAATGAGATCGAGATTGAGATTGCCTCTTTTCGACAAGATTGCCGAAAAGATCAAGATTGCCTTTTTTTCGGGCAATCTTTTTCAAGACTTGATCGGCACTGCTTTCGGAGGCAATCCTCAACACTGATGCAATGCCATGTCATAATACTGGATACGACCGGCACGACATGCACATTCTATGAAATAGAGAAACGAAAGGAAACAAAGAAAAACAAAAGCAAAGAACATCGAAATAGAAAAAGAAAAGAGAAAAATAGAAGAATCAAACTGTCGTGCCCCCCACGCAGGGCATGTGGCAGACACTTGGAAAAAAAACAAAAAGAAGACAAACTCGGACGGCATACAACATACATGCATTCGTGGTTTATGCGGTGACTTTCGACTCCTGCCAACTATAGACAGCCACGTATGTTTCCTCTCATTTTCTCGGCTAGATGGCACTTATTTGCTTGTGTTTTTCATGTTTTTCAGTCTTGGTTGTTTCGGCCTGTGTCTCGCGCGAGTTCGCAAGGTACGCTCGGTGTGGCGTGCTGTCCTATTGCCATAGAACGCGAGTGTATTCAGAGCACACAGCCTACAGATGGAGGCCCGCCGTCACACTTCTGATATTTTTCGTTCGGGCCACACATGCGTTTCATGGCTGTAAATATGTATTGTGTGATGATAACGTCATAAGCGCGATGCTGAGAAACACAGGCAGTAACGACAAAAGAGTATACCTGGTACATGGACGTTGTACGACCTACGTACGTACTGAAGAATTACAACACACATATCATTAATAATAGTGCAGTCTACGCATGGATGAATATGCATGAATACGTACGTGCAGAGCGGGAGAATTTTCGAAAAATACGAGTATAGAGTTCCATTAGCATATGTCTGAGTTACATAACCGTTGGCGCGGTCCAGACCAACATACCATACGCAGCATAGGTGCGGGTGAGTGAATATAGCGGGGCCGGGCAAATTCCGGTTGGCCGCTTCTCTCTATTGGCGAGACGAGTGGCTTCGTGGTGGTGGTGTTAGCTAGCTGGCTCGGCGCGGGAGACAGCGAGAAGCCCAACCATAGGGAGGGCCCGGCGTTGCAAGGCCTCCTAGCTTTGTCATGGTGATACTATTCGCATTGTGCCTATACCGCCGTATGGGCAGGGCGTAGCAACCCTAACCACTATTAATAGTCACAAGACAGCATACCGCCAGTCGAGCACACCCTGGTAATAACGTTAGCGGGCATCATCTGTAATGCGCACGTCTAGCTCGGCGGCGGTGCCGCCACCACCACTGCCCCAGATATTATGGTATACGGGTAAACGATGAGTGCACGTACTAGTGATGGGTCAGGGTTGTCGTGAGCTGCTGCATGATGACATGATGTAGCGGCGGAAGTAAAAGGCGTCAATCAATAATAGGGCAGCTCACACACTAACTACTAATACTCTTCTAGGTATACTGGTACTACACAAACAAACGTGCCGCCATTTAGCTAGGGCACCATAAGAACACGAAGACAAGCTGAGCTTCTCGAATAAATATCAGAAATTTGGATACATGAGTGGATTGGTACGAAGTTCAGAGGAATGGAAGGGTGACCTGTGTTGTCTCCGGCGTCACTACATAGTTCGTGCTGTTTTCCGCAGTCTTTTCGGGCGTTTGTGTTGATAGGCAAGGTCAGCTGGTTGACAGTCCCGGCATCTGGTGTGGTCGACTCTGTCTATATTTCAGTAGCGAAAAAGTGATCGTTTGAGCCATTTATAAGTAGAATTGCAGCCAAAAGTAGGTGTACCTTGGCCTTGAGCCATTCGTAGGTGTGACGATGGAGCGCAGGCCAAATATCAGGCGGCGCCAGGAAGCTTTTTCCGGGGCACTATGCGCAGTGTACCTATTAATGGCCCAAAACGCGTAGGTAGACCTTTTTTTGGCTAATTCCCAAAACAAATATGTCAAGAAATGAGCCTCTGATGGAGATTTCATAGTGCAGTGTAAAACTTGGCATTGGCTTCTTAAATGCTGTCCCAAGCACATACTACTGCTGTATACATAATAGTATGCGCCAAGGATATAAATTAGTGGTCCGGTGTCTATTGCGCGCAGGGCAACAGGCGACGCAAGGCCCCCGCAGGGCCCCCGCGGGAGGGCCGCCGGAGGCCAAAAACTTGCGATATACATATACGCATAATATATGCCCGAAAACCAAGTAACGAAGTGCGTTTGAACGCCTCCCGAACCCCGAAAAGGCGTGTATCGGGATCAGAACCTAATTTTCTTTTGTTTTACTACAACAGGCGAATAGAAAAAGGGCCGTTAAAAACAAAATTTCGCCTGCGGCGAATTCAAAAACGGGGCTCATTTTCTTTAATTTGAAGAACAGTGTTTCAAAAACAAAAAAAACGCCTTCGTACGGCGAACAAAAAAGGCCGCAAATTTTTTGTGGGCCTTCGACCAAAAAAGTTGCCCGCCCCACAGAGTGTTGCCCTCCGCGGCTGTTGCGGGAAACGGCTATTTTGACCAAAATGTTGCGCCAGCGCAACAGCGCAACAGCTAACTATAGCCCTGATATGCACGTACCTTGGTACTCGACATTGCCTTCCGCAACACCTGACTTATCCTGTACAAGGTATGTATGGTATAGGCATATCCACGTATACGAAGATCGATAGTGTTGTATGTATTAACAGTGTACCTGGTAAGGCCGTTTCCTATGCGGTTCGATTTTTGAGCTTCAGATTTGACCCGATGGCATTTTCAGATATGAACTTGGCAAATCGAAAGAGTCTTGCTATGCGGAAAAATCGGATTTATTGTGCGTGTAGAGATTCGAGCAAACGCCGACATCAACTGCTGTTATTGTGGTTTGGCGGGGCGAAAAGACGCGCTGGGTGCGCTGCCCTGCGCGTAGGACCCATGCGTCCGAGTCCACGCTGACTGCCTCTGGTCTGGCGGCGAAGAGACGTGGCGAGTGCGCTACAGTAGAGTCAACCTGTCTTGGTATTTTGTGTTTCATTTTGTGACTGACTGCTGCTGCTGCTCTGCACAGCAGTGTAGTCTACGAGTACGTATCCACGGAGAGGCGCGTGCCGAGTGCGCTTCTCTTGGTATCTAGGCCCCAGCCCGCGCCAGCCGACTCTAGTCTAGCCACGGAGGGACGCGCCGTCCGCGCGTCGGGCGCGAAGCAACGTCGCTATGCAGCCGTATCACCATCCAACTCATCGCCAACTCATCGATCATTCTGCTGCTGTTTGCTGTCGTGGATAACATTTTGAATTAGAGAGCATGCCATTTTTCGATTTGAAAATCTGATCACCCAGGTCGTCGGATTTTGGCCCCCGCCGGATTTTGACCCTCGCCGGATTTTGGCCCAAAATCCGATCATCGGATTCTCAAAATCGAAAAAAATCCGGTCGGATTTTGCATATTTGGACCGCATAAGCAGGGTCATTCATTTTTGAGATCGAAAAATACAAACCTGAAGCTCGAAATCGAACCGCATAGGAAAGAGCCTAATTAGGCCGGATCTTATGCAATTTTTTTTGAGTGATTGAAAAAGGCAGCAAGTCGGATTTTGCAGCGGCAAAAAGCCACACCAGATCAGTGCGCCATGTGCCGTCTTATGGTGTTTTTGGTTTTATTTCATGGGAGAATAAAAAAAAAAGAACAGAACCGAGATCTTGAAGTTTCCTTGAACTCCACGTACGTGGACCACGACACGAACGAGTCGTTCACGCCGGGTTGGGCGATCAACCTTCACCACCAGCTCCTCGAAGGAACGGAACGTGGAACCTCCTGGGGAGCTGCATAAGGGGTTCGCTAGTCGCTGAACCAGCAAGGACCTCTTGCTCTCGCGGAGCATGAGCTGCTTGCGGCCGTCGCAGCCAGAAAAAAAAAACGTTAGATGTGGTATTCCGACATCACTCTGAACGTAGGTGACAAGTGACAAGTTGGTTTATCAACTGCCGTCGACGCCAATAAGAGTTCCTGACTCAATAAGAGTTCCGGCTACGTTACCGCCGGTGGGTCGTGATCCCACGTCTCTCTGTGGACACAGAGTGTTCTGTCTGTTGAACTACGACGGCTGAGTGATGACGTGACAAAGGGCTCAGACGAGGGTCCGATGACAGGACAGGAGGGAGAGAACTCTGAGAGAAGCGAGGAGGAGGGTGAGGAGGAAGCGTCACTCCTCCTGCCCTCCGGTCCCGGGACAACGGGACGACGGGACATATATGGGCGACCCGGCGGGGTTTCTAGAATCCCGCCGGGACGTTGCATCAGGCAGCGGGGCCGTCCCAACGGATCCGTTGAGCAGATGTGGACCGGTGGCTTCCCGGCGATGTATGGTTCATGACAGTCTCCTGACATAACCGAGCGAACGCTCCCAGAAATGGAATCTGGAAGGAGCTGGGTTTTCGACTATATGCGTAGGCGTGTTGTTACCGGGGACATGGTATTCACATTAGATTGTTTTGATACTGCTGTAGTCTCGTCCTTTTTGTCTCCAAAGTTGTTTTGCCTAGAGCAGCTGCAGTTGGGCGGCCGCAAGGGACGCGTGGTGGCCAAGGTATCGATGCCTTTTCCGTAGTGGCCGATGCACAAGTGCTGGAGCCCAGCTGTGTACAAGAGTAACCAAGCATGTAGCGTCGTGACCCATCATGAGCCTAGTCTGTAACCTATACAAAATTGTACAATGCCTTCGAGGTCTTGTGCGAAAGCAAATTTTATCGCTTTCAGACTTGGTCAGAAAAGGCTGTAAAAAAAAAACCACTTCCTGGAATTTCATGAGTGATAAAATCTCGGAAGAACATTTTTTCCACCAAAAAGGCCCCATAAGACCTGATTTTGATAAAATCTGATCAGAAACGGGACCAGATACCCCGAAGCCTCCGTAAACAGCCATATAATCACCTCAAAAAATATTGCATAAGATCTGGCCTTACCGAAGTTTGAATTGACTCTAGAGATAAGACATGCAGGCACCGACGCGGACCCCTTGTAAGTTGTAAGATAGCCTGTTCTTGAACCGGATAACGACAACTTATGGCTAAATACAGCCAAAAATAGGTATACGTACGATATTTTGTCCATTTCGTCTCCCCGATTTCAAAAAATAAATAACAAACATATTTTTTCAGGGTATACGTACCTTCGGCACGAATTCGTCTCCCCGATTTTATAAATTTTGAAATACGTCAGCTGTGAGTTCGACTGATTAAATAGTTGATACTCAACTTTGCAAGCTGCGTAATACGCCTCGTCTATATTCCATTTTTACCGAATTTTACAATTATTGTCATAAACCGAGCGCGCGTATTCTATATGTGATTCCTTGTCAAAGATATAGGCCAGCGGCTCCCCTGGATGCTGCCCGGGTCAACAGGACAATTTTAACTAATCATTCTGCGCACTGATACTATATAACCCGAACAAGGGATATTGATATGATGTTGCAACATGTTGAAACCTTTGCATTTCACAAATATTTATAGATTGATTGAACGTTGTTGATTTGGTTCTAAGTGTGAATAATTCTTTCGGAGATGAGCTGCTGCTGTTTTTGCTACTGCTGTTTTTGTTACTTCTGTTGTTTTAGTAGTATGGTTCTAAGTGTGAATAATGTTGCTGTTCTCGCTGCTGCTGCTGTTTTTGCTACTTCTGTTGTTTTAATGTCTAGATATTATTTTATATGGCTTTTTGTGTTTGTAAAATTCGGTAAAAATGGAATATAGACGAGGCGTATTACGCAGCTTGCAAAGTTGAGTATCAACTATTTAATCAGTCGAACTCACAGCTGACGTATTTCAAAATTTATAAAAAAAAAAAAATCATTCTGCGCACTGATACTATATAACCCGAACAAGGGATATTGATATGATGTTTTTTTTTTTTTTTTTTTTTTTATCCATCACTTTTACTTCCCAGCCCACTCGTAGGAGGTTTTACCCTCGACGATCTTCTGGACAAGCCGTGGTCACTGGTGTCGTCCCTTCTCCCCCCCCCCCCGGTACGTGCCTTTATTTTTTGTCGCGCATAGGGTTCAGCATTCCCACTGCTCGTCGATTTTCATCGAATGTAGCCAACTCACGCTTTCGCGCTTTCCGCTTATCAATTTTTTTATGCAAGAAAAAGTCCCTATGAGCATGCACTCGGTGAGACTTGAACCCGCGAAATTGATCTTGACAGGCACGCGGACCACCTACCAAGCCACCGGGGAAGCCGGCATTGCAACATGTTGAAACCTTTTCATTTCACAAATATATAGATACAACTATAATTACGATTTTTGAGGTCGTTGTCACTTGCTAGCTCTTGGCAGACAGACCGACTGATAGACAGCTCTTCGCAAACAGCCCTTCTTCTTTGAAACAGCCGAACAGCCGAACAGCCAAACAGCCAAACAACCTTTATTCTTTCTTCTTCGCAAACTGCAACCAATAGACAGCTCTTCGCACAACGCCTTGAAGAGGCGTCTCGCCTTCGACGAACGGCATCTAGATGCAGCTGTAGGCGGCCAGTCTGCTTGCTGCTGTCGGTGGCGAACCTGCTGGTGCTGCAACCCCCGCCTCTCCCTTCTCCACGCCCCCTAAGCTCACCTCCCCCTCGTCGAGAGGCGCGTGGTCCTCGCCCTCTGGCAAGAGAGCGGCAACGACAAAGACCGACCTGGTGCCGACTGTTGTTTGCGACCGGTGCACGGACCAGCACTTACTTACTTGCCCAAGAACTCCGCGCCTGTGGTGGCAAAAACGTGGCCTTCGCCACCTGCGAGGATCTCATGTGCGATGGTGGCGGGATCATCCTGTATTGGGCAACCAACTGCGAGTTATGTGCTCGCCCGATCAAGGAAGGGACTGTCTCGTACTCCCTCGAAACTGCTGACAGTGGTGAGTGTCTTGGGTCTATTGTTGAATGCTGTCTGTTGCCAGTACGTTTTTTTGGGGTTTTCAATTGCCTTTTTGCATACAAACCTACCTCAAAGCGTTTATTATTTTTTGGACTCATCCATGCTCGTTCTTTCCCCTTCGTGCGTTGCGTCGGCTCCTCTTACACAGTGCACGCGAACGCGCACATGCACAACTGTTTGCGGGACGTGAACGAAGGAACGAAGGATTCAGCTGTCGCCGTCACCGCTGCACCGAACGATGTGAGTGCTGCTGCTACTGCTGTGGTGCATTTTCGGTGCGCACGACTTCTATGTGTACATGTTTTGGTGACCCTACGTACCCCCTTTGCTCGTTTCGGCTGCTGCTGCTGCTGCTGCTGCTGCTGCTGTCAGCGCCACGCCATGAGTGCTGCTGCTGTGCACCTGCTGCTCCTGTGTACTTGCTGCTGCTGTGCACTTGCTGCTGCTGTAGTGCTGCTGCGTTGTTGCCGTGCGTCATGCTGGAAGTGTACATATTTTCGGATCGTCAATAAAATTCCGTAGGTTTCGCGATGGCGGCATACTAGGGTACATCATGCTTATTTTCTTCCATATTTTCATATCGTTGCTATGCTGCTGCTGCTGCTGCTGCTGCTGCTGCTGCTGCCAACGCTGCTGCTGCCAACGCTGCGGCGATTCATTGCAGCTTCTGCTGCTGCTAATGCTGTAGCTGCTTCTGCTGCTAATGCTGCCGCAATATCCACTGAATGTTCGTATGTACTCGGATTATTGTTTTTATTGGTCGTTTTTGTCCCCAAATGGTTCTTTGATACGTGAAAAATATTTTTGTCGTTTTGCTCCTGCACTTTGCGTACGTACTGCTTTTTCTCGTTTTTGGCTTGATTTTTTTTCCTATCGTTGCTATGCTGCTGCTTGCTGCTGTGGTGCTGCTGCGTTGTTGCTGTACATCATGCTGCACTTGTGTGTACATATTTCTGTATCGTCACTGAATTTCCGTAGGTTTTGCGATCGCGGCATACCAGGGTACATAGTTTTCTTCTTCTTTATTTTCATATCGTTGCTATGTTGCTGCTGCCAACGCGGATTATTGTTTTTGTTGGCCGTTTTTGTACCCAAATGTTTTTTTTTATACGTAAAAAAAATATTTGGTCGTTTTGCTCCTGCATTTTGCGTACGAACTACTTTTTCTCGTATTTTAGCTTGGTTCTTTTCGTATTGTTGCTATGCTGCTGCTGCTGCGTTGTTGCCGTACAGCATGCGGGGGTGGGTCTATCCATAGTGAGGTACCAAAAATACTTTTCGGACGGACTCGGGGTACATACTTTTTTTCTTCCTTCTATTCATATCATTGCTATGCTGCTGCTGCTGCTGCCAACGCTGTGGCGATCCGTTGCTGCTTCCGCTGCTGCTGCTGCTGCTGCTGCTGCTGCTAGTGGTGCCGCAATATTCACTGAATGTTCGTATGTACTCGGATAATTGTGTTTCTTGGTCGTTTTGTCGTTTTGTGGCGCTGCTGCGTTGTTCGCGTACACATCATGCTGGACATGATTTGTGTGCACTTGTGCGTGTGTACATATTTCTGTATCGTCAACGATTTTTTTTGTGGTGTTGCTGCGTTGTTGCCGTACATCATGCTGGACGTGATTCGTGTGTGTATTACACTCGTGTGTGTACATATTTCTGTATCGTCAATAATTACCGTACGTTTTGCGATTGCGGCCGACCAGGGTACGTAGTTTTTTTCTTCCTCCTTTTTCATATCGTTGCTATGCTGCTGCTGCTGCAGCCAACGTCGCGGCGATCCGTTGCTGCTGCTGCTGCTGCTGCTGCTGCTGCTAATGCTAATGCTAATAATAATGCTGCCGCAATATTCACTGGATGTTCGCATGTACTCGGATTATTGTTTTTCTTGATCGTTTTTGTACCTAAATGGTCGTTTGGGTACCTGGAAAAAATATTTTGGTCATTTTGCTGCTGCATTTTGCGTACGTACTGCTTTTTCTCGTTTTGGGCTTCGTTCTTTCCATATAGCTGCTACGCTGCTGTGGTGCTGCTGCTGCGTTGTACGTCATGCTGGTCATTTGTGTGTACATATTTTTGTTTCACCAATGAAATTCCGTAGTTTTTGCGGTCGCGGCATACCAGGGTACATACTTTTGTTTCTTCTTTTTTATCATATCTTTGCTATGCCGCTACTGATGCCAACGCTGCGGCGATCCATTGCTGCTTCTGCTGCTGCTAATGTTTCTAATGCTGCCGCAACCACTGCTCGAAGCCGTTGCGGCTGCTGCTGCTGCTGCTGCTGCTGCTGATACTGCTAATGCTGGCTCAACATCCACTGATTGTTCTTATGTATTCGGATTACTGTTTTTCTTGGTCGTTTTTGCACCCAAATGGTCGTTTTGGTACGTTAAAAAAATGTTTTGGCCGTTTTCCTGCTGCGTTTTACGCATGTACTTGCTGCTTCTGCTTCTGCTGCTGCCGTCGTATAGCAAGCGATTACGTACTGCTGTTGTGCCGCTGTAGAGCAGTACAAATAATGAACTCTGCCCCCCCCCCCCCCCCGCCCTTCCCCCCCCCCCGCCATTTCCTGCACGCCACTCCCGCCCCGCGCACCCTGTTTACTTCGACCAGGTCGGTGGCAAGTGCTACAACTGCCGCCTGACGGACTCCACCATCAAAGACGGAGACATCATCATCAAGCGCAAGAAGACTCCCTTCCATTTCGCCTGCTCCAGGGCTTCGCGGAATTCCGAAGCAGGACGCCAAGCAGATTGTCTCCATCCAGGACGAATGAGAGGCAACAAATTGTTCCCACATTTCCCAAAATCACGACTATTTCTCCCTACACATACCCAACGGGTTCAACAGCGGACAGATCCACATTCTGGGCCTCCCGCCTCGTTACTACAGCAGCCTGGAAGACTATTTACATACCATGTCTCATCCAAACTCCTATGCTGGCTAAATCGAAATCGCGGCCGCCCAGCAACTATACAACATTTCCATAACCGTTGTCGTTGCCGGCACTGCTGCTTTCCCCTCTGTCCCGAACCTTCCTTGAAACAACAGTCTGTATGTTGTATATCATCCACATGCCATGCACTACTCCACTCTCTCCCCGCACTGATGAAATATGTTATCCTTATTATTAGACGAATGCCATTCTTACTCTTGCGTCACCCGATCTTACGTTTCACATTACATTCACAAATAAACGCGATTATTACATCCTTCACCGTTTCTTACACAAATACATTTAGTTTGGTTGGCTTTGGGTATTGCCCCAATTGCAATATAACTGCAATTGGCGTTATAACATTTAGTTTGGTTGGCTTTGGGCTATTACCCCAATTGCAATATAACTGCAATTGGCGTCAAAGCCCAAAGCCAACCAAAACTGCAATTGGCGTCATAGCCCAAAGCCAACCAAACTAAATGTATTTGTACAAGAAACGACGGAATACCCACTCCGAAGGAAAGCCTTGTATACATGTATAGATTGATTGAGTGATTGATTTAAAAAAATAAATAACAAAAATACATAAAAAAATCGCGTGCCTTGATGTCATCAGTGCCACTCTCTGCTGCTGTGTATTGGGCGTTTCTCGCCTAGCTTGTCTGCAGTGTTGAATCACGCCACTTCATGTCAGCTACGTAATTGAGGTTCAAACGGTACTACTCCAACTACTGCACAACTGCGGTACTGGCAAAACCGTCCGATGGCGGCGTCCTGCGCCTTGTACGTATAGGCATCACACTGGAGGAAACTCGGCGACATGCATGCACCAGTCTCACCTTGCGGGAGCCGGGCGGAGGGCGACTCGAGGAGGGCTTCCCCCTCGCGGACGCCTCCCTAGCGTGGGACCTCGAGCAGTAGATGTGCGTGATGCCATCGCTTTCGTAGCGGGGCCTCCGGCATTCGGGGATCGCGCACTCGGGGACATTTCGCGCCGGATTTCCCCCCGCGTGCATCGCCATGTATGCCGCGTGCGCCGTGTATGTCTCGTGAATGCGTACCCGCACGTATTCTCGGCTTGCCGGCTTGCCTTGCTGCCTTTGTTGTGTTGTCGACCAGGTACCAAATTAGGTACTACCCTGTTCCGAGGGGGCGGTTATAGCGGCGTCTTAGTGTGCGGGCGTGGGAGAGAGCAGCGCCAAGCGGCTGGATCTCGGCTTGTTCGCAGAACAAAGCCTGGCTGGGCACTCCCTGTGTGCCTGTAAAACACCGACAGCTGCTCGTTTCACCATGTATGATAAAAAAATCCCACAACATGATGAACCCCCTCAAAAATAATGTGACAGTCCCGTCATGACCACTGGCTCTCTCTCTCAATCAGAACTCAGAACTGCTGTCAACACAATGAAGACAAGAAGACGTTGTCGATAAGCGAGAAGGTCCCGGATTTTGCGCGGAGACAGGCGCCCTGACCCAACGTACTGGAATTCGAACATCATCAAAGCCCCCCTCCTAGTACAAGGATGATCAACCCAGATCGGGAGTGGCAACCGATCGCGACGGCAAGCATCAACTAACTGCAGAAGAAGAAGCATTGGCGCAGCAGCTAGGACAATGTATGTGAACAACAAGCAACTCAGCATTTATTAATGCAGCTCGTAAATAGATACTTGTAGATCCAGTCTGCATCGTTGCGCAACCTCGTGCTCGTAGGCACGGTGCGGGAAGATACCCGAGGTGAGGTATAAGGTAATGTACCCTTCATCGCCGGGTCATGGGATTTATTAGCGCGCATCGTGTTGTTTGCCCCATGATCTCCCGTGCCTTACACACTGAACGGCATCAACAACTTGAATTCACTATTCATATGCTATCAATAGGGGAGTGGAGGACATGTGTCAGCTCCTGGGCTGCCCCAGTCAAGCTCGCCAGGATACACACGATCTTGACGTTGTGCATCGCGACTTCTGCTGTCGGAGTCATGCACAGCTGGCCCAAGCTCGAGGAGAATGGCCGCCCACCAGCTGCAGGGGGTCGTCGACTTGTTCGCTCCCGGGCTGTGAGAAGGTTGTCTACCGCGACCCCGAAACAGGCCAGGTGCGCTTGTATGATCGATCATATACCACTCACTGGTACGTGAAAAAATGAAGCAAAATACGCCCGTCGGGTGTTCGCTCCTCCTCCACTGCTTTTTAAGCCTTGGATCAGCAATCAGTCGCAGGTCGCAGACTCGCAGACCATGGTGAACGAAACCTCCTCGTTGCGTCCACGGACGAGCTCGTTTTGTGCGTGTTCCCTGTTCCGTGACACCAGCCAGGTACCTGGTACTACGTACCGGTACGGTTGTAATACGTGATACCACGCGAGACTCTCTCTGCAAATAATTCAGGCAGCAGTGTAGCACGCTACACATCGTTGTATGCACGGCAACCACCGCCTAACTGATTGCTACTCGTGCCGGGTATTTTACTCACTCGTCCTATGCACCGGTAGTAGTCTGTTCGGCGTGACAAAGCCTCGTTGCGAAATGAATGGTGGATTGAATCGTGGATGTTATTGCGAGGGCTCATCTCGAATCAGCGAATCAGCGTGCCAACTTGAACAACTTTTTTTGCAAGAATATTTTATAAGAAACTAAGAAAGCACGTCAGCTGTGAGTTCAACCGATCGGCAGATCGATCGATACTCAACTTTGCAAGCTGCGTGAACCGCGCGCGTTTTCCATTATTTCCCTCGCGATTGACTACTGGCCAGAGACTTCCCTGGATGCCACCAGGGTCGACGAGACGATAATACTTACAGCTGGTTCGATTTCCAATTGATTTCGGCCAGTACATAAATTTTGAAATACGTCAGCTGTGAGTTCGACTGATTAAATAGTTGATACTCAACTTTGCAAGCTGCGTAATACGCCTCGTCTACATTCCATTTTTACCGAATTTTACAAGTATTTTATAAATTTTGAAATACGTCAGCTGTGAGTTCGACTGATTAAATAGTTTTGTGATAAACGGAGCGCGCGTATTCTATATGTGATTCCTTTTCAAAGATATAGGCCAGCGACTCCCCTGGATGCTGCCCGGGTCAACGGGACAATTTTAAATAATCATTCTGCGCACTGATACTATATAACCCGAACAAGGGATATTGATATGATGTTGCAAGAATATTGTACAGGGCATCCCTCGGAATTTACACCGCGGTTTTGTGCGGTTTTCGAGATAATCCCGTGGTCCCGTGATAAATGTGAAATCTCCTGCACGCAGAAACGCATCCCGCACGAATCATGATATATATCCCGCTCCCGCGCCACGGAAAAGTGTAAATCTCGTTCTCGCACAAACCACGCGTCCCGCGCAAATTATAATATCCCGTTCCCGCACAAACACGTCCCGCAAAAAAAGAGACAAAAAAGTTTTCCTCGGTAATTTTCCCGTCATTAAATTACCGCCCACCACGGCGGTAACGGTATTTTGGCGGTTTACCGCCATATTTTGGAGATACCGCCTACCGCCGAAGTCAATACCGCCGAAAAAACGAAAAACTGCCTAACGGCGAGGGCTGGCTGACACCCTGCACAAATACTGTTTCAATGGTCTATTATGTCTACAATTGATTCAGGAGGATGTGTGTTAATTGGAATGTTCTTGGCAATTGTTTTTGGCGACTGTCTATTATTAATTGAGATTGACCATACAATTGATTTCGGCGAAATTGGCCAGACAACAATTGTTTTCCGCGATTGTCTATGAATTGGAATTGTCCAGGCAATTGATTTCGAATCCTATCTACTATTAATAGTTGGAATTGCGTGATCAATAGGGTTCGAGTGTTGTCTATGAAATGTGGAAGTGTCCAAACAATTGGTTGCGGAGACTGCTACTGCAGCTGCTGTAAGGGCCCATCTTACAGCTTATCGAGGACTTTGGGTTCTTTCATTTCGTGTGCCCGAAGACGGAACATAAACAATTCACTCTATTTCCAGTACGAATTAATTAAATTGAAATTGGGGTCAATTTATTTAATTGTTTTGGTCAGATAACATTTCCGAATCGAAAAATAAATAATTAACGAAAGGTTCCTCGAAGGTTTTTTATTTGAAACGCAGGGTCTCTTTGTTCTCTCCGAATTAGGAAAATAAATATTTTGCACTTTGCTTTCGAAGTTGTGTTATATTAATGCGCAACCCCCCGCCCGGAAAGGGGGATTGGAGAAGGGGTGACCCCCCCGGGGCTGCCCCAACGGGACTGGATATCCGCGGCCGACTCGCCGAGGTTCGGGGGCAAGCGTCCCCAAAGCAGCCAGTGTTTGCGAGATGACATTTTCTTCCACATGGCCGTGTCGTCAGTAAGCTGCGATTTCTGTACATGGCGCTCCCCCGCATCTCCGCTGTCCTGCACAGAAGGCTCACGGTCGGATAAATTGTCAACAAACTGCTGGAGGAGCACTTCGTTGTGGGCGATTTTGGATGCGCTGCTGGTGACGGCGTCCCGAAGGCCAGCCACAGACAGAAGCACGTTGTCCAGTGTAGATTTGACGCCTACCTAGGATATTCGTATCTATGCGGGAAAACTCGGATGCCACCTGGTTCTGCCAATGCAGAACGGCTGAGGCTGCCGGCATAGATGGAGGACCAGCCGCAGCCGCGGTAGTGGCAACAGCAGCCGCAGCGTTGGCCTGGCGAACGGCCGCAGCGGCTTCTGCGGTCTGGCTCGCCTCGGCCGCCGCCACGGCCGCAGAGGTGGCAGCAGCAGCCGCAGCGTTGGCATGGCGAGCGGCCGCAGCAGCTGAGAGCCTCGGCCTCGGCAATCCCAGGACGGCGTGCGTCGACCTCCGATTGCACAGCAGCTACAGCAGCATGATGAGCATTCGCCTCAGCTTCTGTTTGCGCAGCAAACATCGCAGCCTGCGCCTCGCGCGCAATAGTAGCCGCATTGGCCGTGGCCTCTCGTCGGACATCCCGAACTCAAACTAGTCTCACACCTTGGACCTGTGGCTCTGCCTCTGCTTCACTGCGCTGATACGTGTAGGTTGCGGCTACGTACCAGACAAGGTGTGTTTACCAAGGGCTACGATTCATGCTACCATGAATCACCGCAGTCATCTGATTGGCTTGAACTTCTTACGTACGTACAAAACTCACATTCTCCCATTCTTCCTAGAATATTCTGCTTGTCTGGTGGGCTGAACAAAAATGTTTGATTTTTCTCTTTGGTCTCCCCGAATCTGGATTTTTTTTTTTAATAAATGACAGACTATTCATACTAGTATTTTGTCTTCTTGTTCTTTCTACCTACTACGTCGGATCCAGCATAAGGGCCCATCTTAACGGGGACTTTAGGCTCTTTCAATTTGACTTGATTTTTTTTTTTCTAGTTTAATTTAAAGGCCCATCTTATCGAGGACTTTCGGTTCTTTCAATTTGACTTGATTTTTTTTGTTCCCCGTTAAGATATCTTAAATTGGAAAAAAAAAAATCAAGTCAAATTGAAAGAGCCGAAAGTCCCCGTTAAGATGGGCCCTAAGTCCCCGTTAAGATGGGCCCTAAGAGTCCATCTTAACGGGGAACACTAAAATTCGTTATTTGGAAATAAAATTTCAATTTCAATGAATTTTAATTTGATTTCGAAAAAAAAAACTTGTTTACATCCTATCGGGAAACGGCGCATTCATTGTCAAATAAAAAGGAAATCGAAACAACCTGGAATAACGCAGCGCGTCACACAACGCCCAGCCTACGAACAGCGACGAGCGTAGACGAGAGCGAAGGTTTGCGTTGTCGCGTGCGCGCCACCGCCAGCATTTTTTTCTTTTTGGTGGCTCAGGATAGGAAGCTATCACTCTCAGGGTGTCTTGGGTGGGCGGAGGGAGCCCTCAAGCGCCACGTGCGGAACAGCAATGGTGGTGCAGCTATCGAGGTCTCGAGCGTATCCTCTGTTTTTTTGCTTGTTTGCTCGGTTTTCGTGATGGTTGGCCGATCGAGCAGGCCGAAAAATTGGGCTTGCGGCCGCCATGATTTCTTTTGAGGCGCCACCGCCGGGGTACGATGTGATATGGTCTGTGGCCGTGGGCGCGGCTATTGCTCCGGTCGCCTGTCGTTGAGGTTCGCGTTTTATCGCCTCGACGGTGGTCACCGAAGCGGCCAAGAATCACCCCAGACTCCACCGGGGGTGTTGACCCACCATGAACATGCTACATCAAGGCTGACGAACTCCCCAATTCGAAATTGAAATTAGAAAAATCCCACGAAAAACGTCCCGAAAGACTTTTCACTCAAATTGATTTTTTCTAATTTGCCCCTTCGAATCCTGCCTGGTCGTTCACTCTCCGGCCAATCAGATGCAAATTAAATTGGAAAAAAAAAAAATCGAACCAAATTGAACGGACCAAAAGTCCTCGTTAAAACGGGCCCTAACCAGTCAGCGTCCATGCCGATTCTTGAATTCATTTGATTTGATTTTTTTTTTCTACTTTAATTTGCATCTGATTGGTCAGAGAGTGAATGACCAGGCAGGATTCGAAGGGGCAAATTAGAAAAAATCAATTTGAGAAAGGTCTTTTGGGACTTTCTTCGTGTGATTTTTCTAATTTCAATTTCGAATTTGGGAGTTGATCAGCCTTGATGTAGCCTTGTGAACCGCCGCAACTCCGCCCTCTCCGACGCTCTGCGTCCGGCCCCCAAATTTGACGTTGGTGGTTGGGTGTGGGTGTACAATACGGCGGCCACCATCCGCCAGGGCGCGAAACCAGACACGGACGCCAAGGTCCTCAAGGCCAAACTCTCACTCAACTGGACGGGCCCCTACAAAGTTCTCGCAGCTGGTCCCTGCTCCTCAGCGGACACCCCGGATGGATCTCCTCTCGGAGCAAAGCTCCTGTATTTGGATCTTCCTTCCGATATGCCCGGCGCCGAGGCTCGCCGGCGCGTATCTGTTCGACGCTGCAAGCCCTGTGCCAACCCCCACGACCGTGGCGACGTGCCGAAGTATTTGCCGGCGGGGTTGACGCAATACGTGCTCAACAATTTCTCCAAGAAATCCCCTCCGTACCACGTCACCGAGGACGACGTTTCGACCCCTCTTGAACGACTCGAAGCGGAAAAGATTACTGGACATCAATCGGTTAGAGGTCGAGGTGGCGTCATCGCGGTGATGTACGAGACACACTGGAAGGGACTTTCCCGGCCAACCTGGGAACGGGAAATGGACCTTCAGCTTTCTCGCCACGCAATTTTGCGCTACTGGGTCGGCACCCCGAACCAACACCGCCAAACCAACCGCCTGTACCGCCGAATGAGAATTGGCGCGGCACAACGGGAGCTTTCTCAGAGTAACGGCGAGCGGTTTCTTGCACCCGGCTATGGTTGCGTATCGCACGCCGATTGGCCCCGCCGCTACAGCAACGCTGTACTTCCCAACGGGGCCCACTTTTGGTACAAGGGCGACGACGGTCTTTGGTGGCTCGGGAAAATCAGCGCAACGACGGATGGAGTATATTTGGACGACCCGGGACCAATCAAGCTTCCTCTTTCTCCGGCGCGCTACACGACTTCGACGAGAGCTGTACGAGGTTCTTGGTGTCTGCAAATTCACTTGGCTAGCGCGTTTACACGGGGGGTCCAGCGTAACGTGGATGAATCTCGAGGTGCCGCCGTGGATAGCTGAATTTCGCTTCTTGACTGCACTCGTTATTTAGTTATTTTTTGTCGTCTTCCTGGGCCTTGTGGGATGAATTTTTGTCTGCCCGATATGTTTCTGGTGTGTTTTCTTTTTTTTTTTTTTTGGGCTGGGTTGGGGATGTGTTTTTGCGTATTCTATCCTGCCTCCCCCCCCCGATCAGTGTTGGGACGCGCTTTCAGAGTGGTGGACTGGGTTTAGGTGGTTCTTATCGTCTTCCGTGTTATTTTTCTTTTCGTTCCCGTACGCACTTTTCGCTTTTCCGTGCATCTTCCTCGCCCCCCCCCCGTGCGGGCGGTATGGCGATGGCTTTCATCGACGATTTCTTCCTGCCCCTTAAGGCTAGGTCTTCCCTTTGTTTTTTTTACGTACTTTGCCGGCTTCGTTGCCTCGCCGTTCAGAGGTGTGGGAGTGGGTTTTGAGGAGCCGTATCTTCGACTCATGTTCTAGTTCGTGGAATCGGGGTTTCCACGAATTTCCCATAATTCTGCATATACGGCTCATCAGAGTGGGCTAGTGTTAAGATATTGTCTTGTATGAGATTGAAAGCCCGGTAACTACCTGGGTCCAGTCACTGGGAACGTATTTGTAGTACTTGGAAGGCGTATCATAGATGGAAAACCAGGAGTTTTCCAGAGGAGCACGAGCTTGGTCTCAGTCTCCGCGTGCACGAAAGGAATAAAACTGCTCTTCTTCTGTAGCTAAGCAAACAACACATGTGAGTACAATGTTTACCGACTTAAAAGGCAGACCTGTCCAGGGATACAAAGTGTCCCGCAACCGTTGATCTTAACAGCATGTTCATGGTGGGTCAACACCCCCGGTGGAGTCTGGGGTGATTCTTGGCCGCTTCGGTGACCACCGTCGAGGCGATAAAACGCGAACCTCAACGACAGGCGACCGGAGCAATAGCCGCGCCCACGGCCACAGACCATATCACATCGTACCCCGGCGGTGGCGCCTCAAAAGAAATCATGGCGGCCGCAAGCCCAATTTTTCGGCCTGCTCGATCGGCCAACCGTCACGAAAACCGAGCAAACGAGCAAAAAAACAGAGGATACGCTCGAGACCTCGATAGCTGCACCACCATTGCTGTTCCGCACGTGGCGCTTGAGGGCTCCCTCCGCCCACTCAAGACACCCTGAGAGTGATAGCTTCCTATCCTGCGCCACCAAAAAGAAAAAAATACTGGCGGCGGCGCGCACGCGACAACGCAAACCTTCGCTCTCGTCTACGCTCGTCGCTGTTCGTCGGCTGGGCGTTGTGTGACGCGCTGCGTTATTCCAGGTTGTTTCGATTTCCTTTTTATTTGACAGTGAATGCGCCGTTTCCCGATAGGATGCAAACACGTTTTTTTTTCGAAATCAAATTAAAATTCATTGGAATTGAAATTTTATTTCCAAATAAAGGAATTTAGTGTTTGCTTCCGTACGTAAAACTCGCAATTTCTCGTGCCTCGATAATACTATGCTTCCCCGTTAAGATGGGCTCTAATTAGTTGGAACTATTCAGCAAATTGATTTCGGGTGCTGATCCAATAGTTGGAATTGTCCAGACACTTATTTTCGGGTGTTGTCGACTAACTCAAAATTGTTCAGACAAATGATTTCGGGAACTGTCTATTAATTGGATTTGTCTGAACATTTGATTTCGGCTGCTGCTTATTAACTGAAATTGTCCGAACAATTGATTTCGGGTGCTGTCAATTAAATGAAATTTTCCAAACGGACTTCGCAAAGTAGTTGGAACTGTCCGCACAATTCATTTCAGATGCCCCGCAAGAAATGAATTGCTCGATGAATGCCATGGCCGTGTACCTACAGCAGTAGTAGTTATTGTATTATGCATGCTGCTCCCCATTGAATTGATACTACTGGTAACATGGCACAAAAAAGGACCTTGCAAATGATTGCGTATGGAGAAAGTTCCCGATCCTGTTGCAGAGGCAATACTAGCATGGTACTGCTGTTGTGTACTGACCAAATTAAATGTGACTACAAGTAGCTGCCAGCTTTCAAATAACAGAGCCCTCTTACCTCGATAGGCATGACAATTCCTAGAGGTATAGATCGCTTCCGAAACCCGTTGGCGGGACAATTCCAATTAATGGTGTTCGTAGCCTCAGGCAGCGGTAGCCCAGACTGCATGGCAGTCTATTGATGGATGTTCCAGGTCATGTATTATTGGCCTCCCACAGGGCTGGGGCAGAGAAGAAGTGAGCCTCGTGCGTCACCACTCACAACCTCAGATGTCAAGAGCCAACATAATCCACAGTAGGCAATGGTACCAACCGGTACGTAACTGCCATTTAAAGCGACCAAACAAACACCCTCCCTGGCTCTTTACATAACAGTGACGAACCAAAATAACCAGAACGTACCTCCTTGGCCTACATCATCTACAGTAATGGCAAGAGGAAACTCATCTCGACGACAAGCAAAAACCTCTTCCTCAATCCCACACAAACTATTGCAATCACAGAAAAGATTACAACAGTAGTCGCACCAAAAACTAAAAACTAAGCTGAAAAATATCATACCAGAGATCGCGAGGTTCCCCGGACAAAAACTTTCCTTTTGTCCCTTACTACCACCGCCATAGATACACAGATCGTAACGGTAAACGCGAGATAGCATACATCCTTTTTTCGCATAATTTTTATCTGGCACTAAAATTACCCGAAATAAAAGTCGCTTTTCATACATCATAAAACCGAAAATACTCCTTTTTTGGCTTTTGTATACTAGCTCCTAATAACCGTATGAAGAGACTTTAAAATGCTGCAACTTTCAACACGAACAGCCTAAGCCCTCCCAGCTAATAAAGCTATTCGATCATCCGCAGAACATCAAATATTCCATTTTTATCCTTCTTAAAAAAAACTAAAAGTTCGCACAACAATACTGGTGGTAGAAGAACAAATCATGAATTAAAATGCAAACCCCTTATTTTCTGCAACCAGTGAACAGTCACAAACAAAAGGTTCCAGCATGAATCAATGAAATCAGTATATAGTCACCAATGCCTCATACGAAGTATCAGCAGTACACCTCTCAGGGTGCACCCACGTACCCTTGCTTCGCCGGTCCGTTAAAACTATAATCATCAATTCCACCAGTCCCCTTCTGGTCCTGTCTATACCAGAAAAACACTCCCAGGTAAATGTTTTTCGGATTTGCAAAGACCTGTTTGATTTGAGCGTGAAAATGCGTTTCCAAACTACCAGGCGCAAAACAAAGGCTAGGCGTACCACCCAGGACGAACCTATGGACGATATTCTACCTACGTACCATTCACGACTTTCCCGGGAAAAATAATATACCAGGTATTCTGTACCACTCAGAAATCCGTAACCAGTGACGAACGACACACATATCCTATGTATCATCTACCACTTAGGGCCACTCCTAACGAACAAAAAAAATCACGATTCGTGAGATTTTTGTCGTGAATCGTGATTTTTTTGTCGTGAATCACGACAAAAAAAATCACGATTCATGACGCCAATTTTTTTAGCTTTTCCCTAAAAAAAAAAAAATCACGATTCGTGACATTTGTCGTGTCTCAAAATACGCCTGATCAAGGCACTACGCAACCCACGTGCACCAACGGTATCCGATGGTCGGCATAGGGGCATGGCAGACTCTGCTTCGTACGCCGCTTGTGGACTACGGGCGGCTACCCAAAGACACCGCTGGGCGCGGGCTAACGAGGAGGTTGTGGCCTCGAAATTTCCAGGAGGAGGAGCCACTGCTGGAAGACAAACGCGAAAATGACCTGGGGATGTCACTGGCCAGGCCGGGCCGACGGGGCGTGCGAGATGGAATCTCGCGAAACGAGCTTGGCCGACGACCGGCGAAGTTGGAATCTCGTAGGCTGGGTCAGGCTTCGGCCCGCAATTCGAATATGTCACGGGCTGGGCCAGGTGCGGACGGCCCAGCCCGGCCTGGCCGTGCCCCACTCTCGAGAGTTTGCTCCACACTCCACACCCCCAAAAAACGTTGGGTTTGAAATATCAGAACTTGAACTATTTGAAAATATCACGAAACGCGACGTTTTTCGGCTTTTTTCGTTAGAACTGAAATGTCACGGATCGTGATCTATTGGCATGCCTAAAAGTCACGAATCGTGATTTTTTTTCGGTTCGTTAGGAACGGCCCTTAGAGCCCATCTTAACGGGGAACACTCAATTTCATTATTTAGAAATAAAATTTCAATTTCAATGGATTTTGATTTGATTTCGAAAAAAAAAAACGTGTTTGCATCCTATATATCGGGAAACGGCGCATTGTCACACAAAAAGGAAATCGAAACAGCCTGGAATAACGCAGCGCGTCACACAACGCCCAGCCGACAAACCGCGACGAGCGTAGACGAGAGCGAAGGTTTGCGTTGTCGCGTGCGCGCCGCCGCCAGCATTTTTTCTTTTTGGTGGCGCAGGATAGGAAGCTATCACTCTCAGGGTGTCTTGGGTGGGCGGAGGGAGCCCTCAAGCGCCACGTGCGGAACAGCAATGGTGGTGCAGCTATCGAGGTCTCGAGCGTATCCTCTGTTTTTTTGCTCGATTGCTCGGTTTTCGTGATGGTTGGCCGATCGAGCAGGCCGAAAAATTGGGCTTGCGGCCGCCATGATTTCTTTTGAGGCGCCACCGCTGGGGTACGATGTGATATGGTCTGTGGCCGTGGGCGCGGCTATTGCTCCGGTCGCCTGTCGTTGAGGTTCGCGTGCTATCGCCTCGACGGTGGTCACCGAAGCGGCCAAGAATCACCCCAGACTCCACCGGGGGTGTTGACCCACCATGAACATGCTACATCAAGGCTGACGAACTCCCCAATTCGAAATTGAAATTAGAAAAATCCCACGAAAAACGTCCCGAAAGACGTTTCACTCAAATTGTTTTTTTTCTAATTTGCCCCTTCGAATCCTGCCTGGTCGTTCACTCTCTGGCCAATCAGACGCAAAATAAATTGGAAAAAAAAATCGAACCAAATTGAAAGGACCAAAAGTCCTCGTTAAAATGGGCCCTTAACTCGGAAGAACGATAACTACCATATCATTTAGTACTCCCTAAAACGTCGCAAACGGTATCTATCAACATACGATTTGCCCGGAAAGAATCCAAACCCAGTCGAAAATTACGATGTTCTCCATTTGTACGATCAAAAACGTATTTCGACCGCCAGTTGTATCCAATCGCAAGAGAAAACTACTCTAACGAATACCCACCAGAAAGACTAGACAGAACCTCCCGCCCGCGAAGTAGCCGGATCATCGAACAGCTCCAGCTGACGAGATACCTGTTTGTCCGCTTCACGACCTTCCCGCTGCTGCTGCTGCTGTCATGAAGTAGTTGTTGCCGTTCAGACGCTATTCCCTTCGTTTTTAGTACTACTGCAGACACAGCACCCGATTCCCATGCGCCCGCCTCCGCCACTAAACTTCTCGCAGTAGAGGGCACGCGACTAGTACGTCACGCGCCTTCCCCACCCCGTCATAGTGGGGTGCGCACAGCATAGCGGCTGTGCGGCTACTCGCGAATTGAGCAGGGTGTTCCTCGCGTTGCGATGTCCATATCTGCTGCCTCCTGCATACGGGAAATGAATCCCGCACGGCTTGGCCTCCTGCATACGGGAAATAAATCCCGTACGACTTAAAATTCCCCCATCCTATACGAAAGGCGAGGGGGCCCACGGCTGTACTCCTGCCACAGGACTTTCAGCTGCTGCTGCTTTACGCCCTCCCCCCTATCCGCTGGAAATTAAACTAACTCATTGAAGCTGTCATCCATATGCAAGTCCGCCTCACAAGCGGTTCTTAATAGGATGCAGCTCACCCTTCATGCGACTCGCCGTACACCTCACGGCGCTTCGCGCTTGGTGCAAGCAATGTCTGCCTGGTCGGTGAAAACCCGGCATGCCCCGTCCCGGCATTGTAGGGATGCGAGGGTCTATGGTCATACGACTACGGCCATGCATGAGATCGAGTACATCTCTCCTATCGAGTACACCCCCCCCCTATCCGCTTCACACGGCAGAGGTGCGTATGGTTAAACTCCCACCATATGTAGAACATAAGCTGCTGCTGCTCCCTGCCTACGGTTCTGCTTCCGCCGTAGGGCTTGGTTACTACTGCAACTTTACTGCAGTAGTAGCTGCGACGCCGGCTCTACGGCATCGTCTTCGGGATCCTCCACCCGGCTCCCGCATCCACCATCGGAGAGTTCCGACGATGGTGGTATAGCATCCTTCCCTGCTGTACCAGCGATGATTAGCTGTTGTTGCTTCCCATCGGCACATCGGACTCCTCTCGCGTTCTGTGTTAGAGGCTGCTTCTCCAAAAGCGGTGCAATTGAAGCAGCTGCTCCAAAACAAAACCCTGTCCCAATATTTGAAGAGCCCGAAGGTCTCAAATGACATCCCCCATGAGGCTGTGTACCAGCACACCATTCTAGAATGTTCGTAGCCTCAGGCAGCGGTAGCCCAGACTGCATGGCAGTCTATGGATGATGTTTCAGGTCATGTATTGTTGGCCTCCCACAGGGTAGGGGCGAGAAGTGAGCCTCGTGCGTCACCACTTACAACCTCAGATGTCAAGAGTCAACATAATCCACAATAGGCAATGGTACTAACGTCATTTAAAGAAACCAAACGAACAAATGGACGGTCTCTCAAAGTAGTTGCCCCGACAAGTCCAATTCATGTAAATCGCCCGAAATCGATTGTTCAAGCAATTCCAATTAATAGACAGCCTGTAACTTTATTTGCCAGCACAATTTCAATCGATAAGCAGTCTCCGAACTCACTTGTCTCGACAATTCCGATAGTTGAAAAGCACCACACATCAATTAATTGTTCAGACAATTCCAATTAATGGACAGTCTCTGAAATCAATTTTCAGGACAACTTCAATGGATGGAGAATCTCCAAAATTTTATAAATTTTGAAATACGTCAGCTGTGAGTTCGACTGATTAAATAGTTGATACTCAACTTTGCAAGCTGCGTAATACGCCTCGTCTATATTCCATTTTACCGAATTTTACAATTATTGTGATAAACCGAGCGCGCGTATTCTATATGTGATTCCTCGTCAAAGATATAGGCCAGCGGCTCCCCTGGATGCTGCCCGGGTCAACGGGACAATTTTAACTAATCATTCTGCGCACTGATACTATATAACCCGAACAAGGGATATTGATATTTTTAAAATTATTTGTCCGGACAATTCCAATTGTCAAGACAGTAGTACCCGATATTAATTGTCCGAATAAGCCCAATTATTAGTAGACAGTATCCAAGATCAATTGTCTAAACAATTCCATTTGCTAGACAGTCTATCACATCGCTTGCCCGGACAATTCCAATTGATAGACAACTTCGTGACTCTGCCGTAGGGGCAATAGTCTATTGATAGGTCTATTGTCCAAGGCATAAGCAGAAAAGAGCGGGACACCTCAACTTAGCTTTGTATTTCATGTCCGCACGCGGGAAGTTTTGATACCGCCTAGCCCATGTGCTCAGATATATCAATAAAAAAGGTTTCACGAAACAAAATAATCCGTACCTGGTATGCACTGTTATTTTGAAATGTACGGGCAGCTGATAGGAGACTGCCCACCAATGGCATTGTCTGATAAAGTAGTTTTGGAGATTTTGTATTAATCGAAATTGTCGGGATAATTGATTTTGTATACCGTCTATTATTTGGAATTGCCCAGACAATTGATTTAGAAGCAGCCTGCTAATTGAAATTGTCCAGACAACTGATTTTGGAGACTGTGAAATTGGAATACTCAGGCCAATTGATCTGGGAGACTGTCTATTAATTGATTAATTGGAGTTGTCGGGACAAATGATTTTGGCGTCAGTCTACTAGATGAAATTATCCGGACAACTATTTCGGGGGGCCGACTATCAATTGGAATTGTCGGGACAAATGATTCAGGAGACAGTCTGTCAATTGGAATTGGCCGGACAATTTATTTAGGAGAAGGCCCATTCATTGGAATTGTCCGGATCATTGATTACGGAGACTGCCTATAAAGTTAAATTGTCTGGACAATAGGGCCGGGTAGGGGTCACTTAATAGAAATTGTCTTGATAATAGAGCTCGACGCCTTTCAATCAACTGGAATTAGGGACCACAGTAGACAGCCAATTGCAGTAGGACGCTATCAATAGACTATTGGACTAATGACTAATGTCCAGGGTGGTACCGCCTGAAAAATGCCGCCATATTGCATTACCGCCGAATAATTACCGCCGTATTTGGAAATACCGCCTACCGCCAAAATCTCCCCGCCGACACTGGATACCGCCCAAAAAGTACCGCCGACACTGGATACCGCCCAAAAAGTACCGCTGGCACTGGACACCACGCAAAAAGTACCGCCGACACTGGGTACCGCCCAAAGTACAGGCTTTTCTTTTCGTGTTCGTTCTCTGTTCTTTTCTTTGTTCTTTGTTCTTTTTTCATGGTCTGGCGACAATTCATTTTTCATATCTCATTTCATAGTGCGGAGATTTATTTTTTATTTTCTGGTTTCTTGGTTCTGGTTCCTTTTCGGTAGAACCTTTTTGGGGACGTGTGGACAAGAGAGACGCGCCACACCAGAAATCGCCGTAAAATATTGAAAGACAAACGTGCAGGGCAACACTCAGAAGGAGGTTTGCCGTTTGTTCGGGCTTCAACAACATCGCATATTGCGAGGCACCGCAATAATCGCCAAGTCGTGTATGGTACAGCCGAAAACGAAAACCGCTTCACCGCCGTATTGCATTACCGCCGAATAATTACCGCCGTTTTCGGAAATACCGCCCACCGCCAGAGTCGATACCGCCGAAAAAACGAGAAACCGCTTTACCGCAAAAAAATACCACCGTATTGCATTACCACCGAATAATTACCGCCGTTTATGGAAATACCGCCTACCGCCAGAGTCGATACCGCAAAAAACGAAAGACCGCCTACCGCCAAGAAAAATACCGCCGAATGACCAACACCGCCCCGCCTGTGTCCGCCAGACAAATCGTTACCGAGGACCACCCTGCAAAAAACAACCCCCAACTGAACGTTTGCACCTCACTTGCGGACAGCTCATAAAAACCACAACCAACGAAATTAGTTCACGTGTGGGTTCCAGGTTCTCGACCAGACCGTCGCATGGGTATTGTCCCGCGTCCCGCGGAAGTCCCACCATTCGCCGAGGTCGTGGATATCCGTATATCTTATTGTACGACTGTGGCCACCCATGTTCCTGGTGTTATGATACTGCTTTGTATGAGGTTGAAAGCCCGGTAACTACCTGGGTTCAGTCACTGGAAACGTATTTGTAGTACTTGGAAGGCGTATCTTAGATGGAAAACCAAGGGTTTTCCAGAGGCGCACGAGCTTGGTCTCAGTCTCCGCGTGCACGAAAGGAATAAAACTGCTCTTCTTCTATAGCTAAGCAAACAACACACATGAGTACCAACGTTCATCGACTTAAGAGGCAGACCTGTCCAGGGATACAAAGTGTCCCGCAACCTTGATCTTAACACTGGACTATTTGTTGTCGTCAGCAGAGATGTCGTCAGCAGTGACTTTGTCGCGTGACAAGTAGTCACTGCAGATTGGAATGCAGGGCCCATGCCTCGCACACACCACACACACACTCTTCCTCTCCATCAATCATCGTTGATGGTTTCGTGGGAACGTCCGTACCGATTCTACACCAAAACCTGGCGTGTCCTACACGCTACCGTCTAAAGAAAGGAAAGTGCCGTAGATGTCGAGTCGAACCTGGGGGTCCTTCCCACATTTGGCGTCGACGGCAGGCTTGTGACTTACGCGAAGGCATCGGATTCACCACACAGCAGTCGAAGCCAGCCAGATATCCCCCGGTTTTGTGTGGGATTTGGGATATATCCCGTGGTCCCGTGATAAATGTGAAGTCCCGTGCCCGCACCAACGCGTCCCCCATAGATTACAATGCCCCGCTCCCGCGCCACGGAAAAGTGTAAATCCCGTTACCGCACAAACATGTCCCGCGGTGGCCACATCCCATACAAATCGTACCGTTTAGTACCGGGGTAACTGAGTCCCGCGGGATATCGTCCCGGAGTCGAAAAGGCGTCCCGAGGAATGCCCTGATATTTTATACTGGTCCATGTTATCTTGGCGGCGGCCGCGGGTCTGGGGCTTGCTCAATTGTTGTTGTTCGAACAGATTTGTACTCACATTAATATCGCCATATAATCTCACGTATTGCATGTATTAATGTGTTCCACACAAGACAGGCTCCAGTATTTCTCGAATGGAAAAGAAATGGAAACTGAAAGACGATCAGGGAAAAAACATGCCGGTAAGACCAGATACCTGGTAATAGGTACTGTACAAGGTACTACTGCTGTAGTAACCCAACGGAAAGGTAGGGATGGACAGGAGTGTAGGACGGATACCGGTAGCC
Organism: Macrocystis pyrifera; assembly: GCA_031763025.1. Lineage (NCBI taxonomy): Eukaryota > Phaeophyceae > Laminariales > Laminariaceae > Macrocystis > Macrocystis pyrifera. Next base: position 10,895,029 of record JASSKH010000003.1, read on the forward strand.
ATTCGCCACCGAGCTGTAGGCGGCCATCGGTGTAGAACACACACATATAATAGTCTAAACATGGTACGGACTACTGCGACTAATACTGACTATCAGGTGCTGCGGTAACTGTGCTGAGGAAGGCAGGGTTCGTGTTAAGATCATAACACTCGTACGTTCGTACATATATACCAATTCACGCCGGCAGCAGAAATTCTTATCTCCAGTATTGAAGAAGCAAATCAGCTGCCGATTGCAGTCCTTTAGGTCTTGGGCGCAAACGGGGAGACTTCAGTCCTTCATTTGATAGGGCTGGGCACTGGCAACCTCAATCAGTAGATATTGCACTGACTCCGTCAGCAATCAGTACACTGGACGGTATCAGTATACTGGTCGTCGCGCTGGAGCATCATATATAGTTCAGTATGATATTTAATGTTACTCCGCCGCTCCTTCCCTTGGGGCACAGGGTTACAGGCTTTCACCTGTAAAACAAACCACAAGAAAGCACAAGATCCCCTCCTCTCTCTCTTCTCTCATATTTTCCTTCCGAAATTCGTTTTGGTGAGTGTTCGATATGTAACACGGTATTTTCTTAAACGTATGTAATATCAATCGCACTGGCAGCATCTACTGGCAGACTCAGTCAAGTAAATAATTGCTGCCAGTAGATTATTAGGTCTGCCAGTACATTCTATGCCAGAGCTCAGCCCTACCCTTTTTATCGTTTGACCATGTTGAAGATGTTCCTGTTGGATCTCCATCCATGCAACCATGTACCTGGTACGGAGTATTTATAACGCAAGTTTGCGAGGGTCGTGGGTCCCCGCCACACACATTACATCGAAGGTAACCTGCTCGGTTAGCGGCCGACCATGCTACCTCTGCTTTCTCGGACCCCACGTTGCGGCCCCTCCAGAAGGGCCAGCCTACGTATCGGCGTCGATGGTGATATTCGGTTTAACACGGGTCCTCCGAATGATGAACCAACTATCGGTTCCGCGAGTGACGTGCCGTGCGTTTGCAACCGGATGATGTCTCTGGAAAGCCCTCGAAATTTAAAAACACCGCAATGTTGCCGGTGCCGCCAGCGGAAACGATCAATCTTTACAGCGCAGATGGATCGCCCCTCACGACCGTACGATAACCGCCCGTTTCAATCTGAGGCTTGGAGACACCACCCTCTACAGGTTAATGTAGAAGTTTGTATTCCCAACCTACGCTACAGCAGTAGTAGATCCTGATACGATGTTACTTGATAAGTCATTGATGGTGCGCTCTTTTAGACTGGCCTTGTGAGCACCTAGCTCTGACTCAAACTTTTTCGTGAGACGTTTAACGCATCACACCGCAAACAAGTTTCTGCACGCGATTTACCCATTCTGAACCAAACCAGTGTTCAGTGGTAAACGTAAGCACGGCGTGTTGAAGTGTCGAGATTTAGCCACTGCAACCACCCAGCTCTATCTAATATGACAAAAACCCGGACCGCACATGCCACCGAGCCAGCGAACCAGCGAGGGCATGCTCAAGTTCAACACCAGGCTTTTCGTATGACCGGCCAACCGCGGTCGAAGATGGAAGGACGTAATTCCTACATTTTATCGATTCAGCATCGTTCCGTTGAATCTTCCCCCATATACTGATGCCTTTACCACTGGTTTGTGCAGTGCTTGGCAGTGGTCACTACTTGGCTCAGGTTAGACAAAAGGGTTGGTTTACACGCACAAATGCCTCACTACAGCTAGATTCCAATATTTCCCCCCAAGGTCAGATTTCCTCAGCCGCAGACCCGGAAGCACTTATTGCCCGAAATCGGCGACGTGGACGCCAATTTCGGCCGCGGCAGTCTCCATGCACTTGTGTGCGATGGATCGGGGTCGGGAGTAGGGTTGGCGTTACAGTAGCGCGATATTGGATCGCGTCGACCAGAGTATCAACAAATACAAACAGTAGTCAACCATTTCGTGGAAACCGACTCGAAATGGTTTACGTACAGCCGTGCGTTTGCGGGGGGGTCGTAGATTTGATTCCCTTCGAGATCCCTACTCATTTTCCTTTTGTGCTATATATGGTACGGTACCCCTTTTTTAGCCTGCTTGCCAACATCTCACTGAATGAAACCTGTCCCCGGATGATGGTCAACCACGCTACCTACCGTCCCCTCGGAGCCGCCTTTGCCATCCTTCCAGTACGAAACTACTCCATACCACGACATGAATATGTTATCTTCGTACATATCAGGTATACATCAGTATTCAATGAAATGGCACAATACCAGGTATCTGGTACCTGTCAATAGTTCGGTTGTGTCCTGCGGGTGTGACACCGAAAACTATGAAAAAAAAACTCACCAGATATTAAACAACCTGGTACTAGTAGTAGTTAGAACTCATACCGGCGGTTGAAGCTATAACATGTCTGGAGGCTATCTATTACGGGGGACCATAGTGAAAAGGACCCCTAGTATTGATAGTAAAAATAGCGAAATATAAAGGTTTTTGTGTGTACCGTAGGTCCTATTTAATATGCCCCCCCGTAATACCATCTAGCAGGAGTCGAGTCCGCGTAAGCTGATACCAAAGTGGACCCCCTTTTTACGAAATGGTGGCGGTAGGGATGAATAAATCACATATGCTTTGTGCCAACACCCCCCCGTGGGTGGGTAAGTAGGACTTGGGAATGCAAGATGACCCATCACATTTCACGCTGCCTCGAGCAGTGCGGCGGGAGCAGCAGTAGAATTGGCTATCCACGGTAGAAGAACTCAATTACTGAACGGAAAAGCCTCAAGCATCGAGCAAAGATGGAGAGCAGGGTGCCTTGTTTCTCAAGGTACTGCTCGTGAGAAGCCTCGATCGCTACCCACAAGTCCCGAGCGTCCGGCGACGACGTCGACCAGGCCCAAAATCGTGCTTGCTTATTAGTGGCAAAAGTCGCATACCTGACATAGTAAGCGTGTTGCAGACAAATGGGTAGTATCAGTATACCCGGCACTACCAAAGGCCTGGTACGTTCAAGCGTTGTCCTTTCGCGGCCCTTTTCTCACTCCTGCCGCCAGGGGGGGTAATGCCGACTTGCGAAAAAACAACTAACTCGAAGGCCGATCTTAAGGCACCGTTTCGGTGGCCTCCACTATTTCGGTACTTTTTTATGGTTTTCCTGTTGATGGTGCTCAGGTGGTGAGGGGAGCTCCGCAGTATTTAGCCTGCAGGCTGCACCTCCGAACATCACAGGACGGAAAAAAACGACCCACTCGTTTAGATCTCCAAATCCCAACAATGTCCCGTGTGATCTAGGAATCGAAGTACTGCGGCCTGCGGCACATGAAAACAGCGGAAAGCAGGGAGTGCAGACGCGAAGGGTGTTCCAGGTGAGGGTAATTATCGTTTTTTTTCGTCCGATTTGTTTCGTGCTGTCTCGTTGTCTCCCATTCGATTCTTGTGTGCCGTTCGCCTCCCCGCTCCCCTTCTTCATTGAGTTAGAGTTGCACCCCGGCCTCAAAATTTGGAACCGGGTACCCGACCGGGTGGGGGGGGGTTGAGCCGGAACCGGAACCGGGTACCCCGGTACCCGGGTTACCATACACTATTTGCTCCCCTTTTTGCGTTTGAGTGGCGTCGTGGTAAGGCGGACACGGGTACCCGGGTTACCATGCACTATTTGCTCCCCTTTTTTCTTTTGAGCGGCGTCGTGCTAAGGCGGACACGGGTACCCGGGTACCCGGTTCCCCGGGTTACCATATTTCATTGCCGCAATCACATCAGTTTCTCTGCGAACAGCAACAAACATCGAAAGGTTTGAACTTCTTGTGATTGATCTACCTCCTGGTTCTGGTAAAGTAGGACCGCTTACGCTGGTAGGGGTATCGTGCGTGTGTGTAGCGGGTTGTGCGAAGGCAGGTAGTGGCATTCTCTATTCTCGGTCTGTAGTCTGCAGGGGCGAGAGGCATGAGTCTAGGGGCACAGCCGCTGCAGTGCATGTATAAATCAACGCACCAGGTATACCCTAGTCTGGGGACCCTGTAGAAAACAATTGACGGGTATCCAGGTACCCAGGGTACAAATACCCGCGATTCCGTGAGTTGGACCGGGACGGTTCCGGTTCCGACGGTTCCGGGTACCCGCCACCGGGTATATGGTTCTCAGTCAGACGGTGCAACTCGACATTGAGTACATTTTTGCTGCACGCACCGTTTTGCCAGCAACGATGGAATTCCTCAGCATAGTCAGGGCACTACATCGACACCACATGGAAGCGTGATGCGTACGGCAGCTATGTTAGCGGCGTAACTGCGCGAATAAGAGGAGGAGAAGAGCGGCCAGGCCAAAGAGATTTTCGCGAAAGAAGATTTTACCAAAGCGAGGGGAAACATAAATAACAGTGCCTTCATCCTTGCGATATCAAGACGAACTGCTTCAAGCCAAACCTTCGGCTGTCTCCACCTGATTCCTTTTCTGTCGACGCTAAGTTTCCTTTCTTCTCGTCCTATCGCCATTTTTCGCTTGCCCAGAGCGGCCTGGTACGCAAACGCGAAGGGCACACAGCAGTGCTGCAGTCGTGAATGCGAAGACTTACTCTATCAGCAGCCGCTCGGGTCCGCAGAGCAGAAACGTTGCCCAATGTTTGGTTGTTTGGAGTCAGCTATGTTCGGCGCGAAAACTCCCTTCTGTTCCGAGGCGCATCGTCTTGAACACGCGCATCACGTTGAAGCAGTCCTCATCAAGCTTTGCGGGTCGGTGAGTTTTGCACTGTTTAGCGCACCTAATTTCTGGGAGCACACATGGCAGGTTGAGTCGATTACTTCGTGCCCGTCTCTCGTTTTTGCTTGGTATCATGGGTTTGAATGCGCACACTACACTGTTGAACTGTCTAGTTAGGCGATTCTGTCGTGACCACGTGCCATCTGCATCTATCTGTCGTTTCAGACACGCACTCTTGTGTATCTCTACGTCTGTCTAAGGCCTTGTCGGAGCCAAGTGCCGGTCACGTGCCGGGAAAACCTGCAAGAAGTAGACGATATTTTGCTGAAACTTTGGTACCCCAATAAAATGCGCGCTCGGGCATGGTCATACCTGAGACCTTCGTGCAGTGACGTCCTCCTTCACTGTCTGCTCTCCTTCAGCGTGAGCGGTCGCACTTCAGCGGTGATCCCTACAGACGTGTAAGAGCCTGCTCGAGCTACGAGCCCTACACACGTTCAACAACCTGCGTTTACCTGAGAGGGAATGCCAGAGTGTCGTTCGAGCTCCGTGTTCTGGACTCGGCGCACCCCGAGTACGATTCGCTGCAGAAGCAGTTCGTGTCCAGCTGGCAGCACAAGAAAAGCGCCGACCGTGTCTCAGTCGTGGACATCATCAAGATCAAGGTGAGACGTGTACATGTAGTTTGGCGACCAGTGGCGACGGGAAGGGAGGGTTATCAATCGTGCTTGTTGTCGGCAGAGGGTTCGCTGCCACGGTGTCTTAAGCCACGAGGCCAGCTTTCCGTGTACCAGGTACAACACACAGGTGGACGCCTCCCGCCCCCCGCTGGTCCGCGAAAACCCGACGTGCTCCGTCCGGACATTGCAGGGATGCGAGGGTCCAATTTCATACGACTACGGCCATGCATGACATGGGTACCCCCACCCCTTCCGCCCCCGAACATGGTTGAACGTGGAAAACGGTATTGAGATAGGTTATCCAAGGTTGTAATTGCCACAACAGCGTCCCCTCAGACCGTCCATCGGTTTAACGTTTTGTACCCCGTTTAGAGTGGATTTTCCGTCCGAGTTTATATGTTTGTTTACCTTGCGGTATACGTTTTCGCGTCTCCCTCTTCCGTTGTTTTGATCGACTCTGCGGCTCCAGATGCCAGTGCAGGTGCACCAGAGGCACAAGGAATACAAGCGGAACGTGCCGAACATTCGCCGCCGCTTTCACGGTACTTCGTCCTCGCAAACCTGTGGTTTTTATTCACATTCACTGGTGAGTATAAACTATCATGGATCGCTCGCTGTCGGCCGCATACCCGCCCCGTTGGATGTTTACCTCGACATATCTACGGTAAATGAAATGTTAGTCATTGATGATCATACCGTGTTCCATCTTTTTCCTGGAACACGCTCGTGCTTTTTTGCTTGGTTTTCACTCGATTATCAAAATGTGTAGATCAAGCCTTCGGTTCGAATACTGTATTTCGGCAGGTTGCTGTGATGATCACAGACGCACAAACTGCCTATTAATGGCCGCCTAGGTGTGTGGTGGGTCATATTTTACAATACCTGGTACGCAGCAAATGGAATTCTGGCATTCCCTCGTTTCGCGCTAGTTGATCTGTTTTTGCGGCTTTCTCTTTGAGCGCTTTGTTTTGTACGTCCTACCTGACGGATTTATATATTTAACCAGGAAAGGATGTGCATGACGGAGGACTGCTGTTTGTGCAACATCTGCCTCCAAAGTTTCAAGATCGAGGGTTGCGTAGGGAGTTCGCGTACGAAAGGCTCGAGATTGAACTGGCTGCAGTACGGGCGGGGCTTGTATTTTTCCAGCTCGTCCGGCAAGGCGAACGACTTCGCTGCCTTCACCGAAAAGGTGTGTATCCCATTTGCTTCCTCGCTGATCACCGAAACAGCGCGTGCGCTCTGTTGGCGATATATTTTGTTGGAGGTACACCTTAACCACTGAGCTAACAATCAGCGCTGACTTCAGCCGATTACGGCAATGATCAACGACTCGATAGGCTGCTGTAGCGAAGTACCTAATACCGACACGCTTATTTTCTCTTCGTGGGCGTGCCAATACCCCTACTTTGACTATAGTAGCTTTACCTGGTATGCCCAAAAGGGACCAAAAGTGTGATACGCGACCTTTGGGTTGACTCGACTGGCCTAGTTGCGGTGCGGCTGTTGCCGTCTATCACTTCTGGCGCGACAGAAAACCCGTTGATAAATATGATGCATAGCTGGTGAACAGCTCAATATGCTCAGCGTGACTTTTTAGTATGAAAATATGTACATCGCTAATATCTTGGTTTTCCCCGTGGTATAGACGACACTGCATGTGAAGCTTGGGCGCATTTCGCGAGTGGAGGCCGTTGTACAATGGTATGGTGCATCGTCTGTGACTCGTCGTAATGCTATTGGGTGTGGTACCTATTGATAGGGTTAGTGTACAAGGGTGCCATAGTCGTGAGGCGCGCGGTAGGTATAACGGGGCACCATACCTGGGAGAATCAGTCAGCCGATTTGTTTGCAAAGTTGGTGATCGCAATGAAACGTCAGTCTACTGACTCATATAAACACCCATATATTTCGGCGGCCTCCCCAACGGTGAAGGCACCCCTCATGACGATATTGTGGACCGACCCCCTCGCGCGGCTGTCGTGGGCATTCGTGAAATTCAACGCTGCAGCGTGCAGACAACGGCAGGAAGCGAAGGTGCATGTTTGTTGCCGACGTCGCGGCCGGGAGCGCGTTTGTGACTTACCAAAAGAGCCTGCCGGAAATATGGTGCCCACCGCTAGGGTACAACTCCGTCGTCGCCGAGGTGAGGCTTTGCACGCCGCTGGAGTGTTTTGATGTTATGGTCGGTGAGAGTAGCAGTTCGCTTGGAATATCGTGAAATTATCACCCTTGCAAATATTTTTGGACTACGTAGCACGCATTCGCGTATATGCGTGCAAGGCCCCTTGTCGCACGTCCTTACCTTCGTGGCAGTCACCCAATGGTACGCCCATGTATTTATTGGAGACGCTACCGCTGGTTTCCTCTTGCGGTGCTTTAGAAGAATTTTATCACCTCCTTTTCCTGAGCAACACTTTACCGTGCCACGCACAATAGTCAATACGGTAATCGCAGTCCACAGCAGTCTCAATATACCGCCGGTGGCTTTTGCCCAACGAAACATGTTTCACCGACAATGTCCGTCATCGCCTGCGATCGTAATTTTCTGTGCAACAAGCCCAACAAGGAGAGGAGAAAAAAATCCATGTGTACCTTTCCCGACAGCGGATCACGGGCGTTGTGTCGGCTGTTTGACTCTAGGTTGGACTCAACGTGAAATACGACCAGCTCGTGGTGTACGACGAGGCGGCCGCCCTACCGACCCATTTCGTCGTGTACGAATGCTGAGAACCCTACATGACCGGGACACCTTAGGGCCTGAGATGGGGTCATCACAACGGAGCGAAGGAGCTGCTCCAGCATGACTGAGGGTGTACCTACTTCATCGCAGCCCAACAATATATTAATGAGGGGGGTTAAACTGGTTTGCACCATCCCGCTGCCGGTACTCGTAGCATGTTTCGTTAATCCAGGATGCGATGGCCAGCCTCACATCGTACCTGTGTTTGGCTTGAAACTGGGCAGGTACATCTAGATTTAGCTGTTGTGTCTACTGTAGCTTGGAAGTGTTTTTGCCTGATTTTCAGCCAGTCAGAAAGGCCATACATATATACACTGTTTTCTCTTTGCGTATGCATGCGCTTCTCGGTCCCTCGGTTGCAATTCTCATGTCTGAACTCTGTACCATGTACGTACGTATCTATATACTTACGTGCGTACGCTGATTTCACTTTTTCTTCTTTGGGGTGTACGATGTGCCTCAAATTGTTATTAAGTGTACTTTGTTGTTGTTCAGTATCGTGGACACAGACGGCAGTCCCTCTGCCTCACCCCGCGTCAAGGTGGCCTCAGGTTTGGTACGGCCAATAACTTCGCACCGAGCAGGCGGTTCCGCTAGGATCGGCGAAAAGCTTCAGAGCTGGCAACGAGGGAAAGGTGCCAGAACTAATACTCTTGGCGCGCTCGCCTTGGCGAAACTAACGAAGCCTGTTGGCCCTCTGCAGGTCAAGTGGAGCCCGTGGTGCCTGTACCCTGTTGACTTAGTAGGTGGTCCGCGTGCCTACTAAGATCAATTTCGTGGGTTCGAGTCTCACCGAGTGCAAACTTGTAGGGACTTTTTCACACATGAAAATTGATGAGCGGAAAGCGCGAAAGCGTGAGCTAGCAACATTCGATGGAAATCGACGAGCAGTTGTGATAGAGTAGTAGCACACCCACCGTATAGGAACGTACATACCCATATGTGAATCTTATCGGCTACACGTAGAGTTTTGGGGATGTACCCGTATGCAAATCTTACATGTCTACACGTAGCGCTTTGAGAATCTTCTGTATGGGAATACTCGTATCTGCATGCGAGTACCAGGTTAGTTTTGGTCGACATCTGGGCTGAGTTGTGCTCCCGACGAAGCCCACCGTCGCTCACTCGAGCTCTCTCTCTCAACTCACTTGAGGGGCAATAAGAAGAAGATCGTGAACTACAAGCAGCGTGCCCTACCCAGCATCGACATCCCTGTGTCTCATACTAATTTATTGATCTGCAGCTTGTTCACATTTGGCGTCGTCGGTAGGACTGGTTACCGCAGAGCTAAACACACCTGCTTCTCACAGCCTTCTTTTCCCGGCTCGACTCCTGTCACCCTGTGAGTATTCTCATGAGAGGCTTTCTATTTTCGAGTTCCGAGTCAATTTTTCTTTCACATGTAGTAATTTTCGGGCTGCACCCGCAACAGCATCGATATCCCACGTTGTAGACCTCCGTTTTATTTCTCTTTCAAGCTTCGCGACGTATTTCCCGCTTACGTACTTCGCCTTCGCTTTTTTTTCGCGCCCGTGCGCCTGGGCTGGTTTCTTGCGTTTCGTTTTGTCTCCTCCCAGATAGTCGCTTATTTCTTGAGTGAAGCGTCGAAACCTCATTACGAGGTGTGGGGTAGATCTATCACCTCATTTTTTTTTGTTGAATAGCCTAATCTTCGATCTCTCTTCGTGACTTTGGGATGATATGGTCATCATCTTGTTATCGTCGTGTGATCTACATCTACGACTATTCAGGGTGGGCTAATGTGATGAAGTAGCACATCCACCGTATATGAACGTACATACCCGCATGCGAATCTTGTCGGCTACACGTGGCGTTTTGGTGATGTACCCGTATGCGAATCTTGTGAGTCCGCACGTAGCGCTTTGGGAATCTTCTGTATGGGAATACTCGTATCTGCATACCCGGTTAGTTTTGGTCGACGTCTGGGCTGAGTTGTGCTCCCGACGAAACCCACCCTCGCTCACTCGAGCTCTCTCTCTCAACTCACTTGAGGAGCAATAATAAGAATATCGCGAACTACAAGCAGCGTGCCCTACCCATCATCGACATCCCTGTGGCTCTTACCAGTTTATATCTCTGCAGCTAGCTTCTTCACACAGTGGGAATGCTGAATGCTGAACCCTATGTGTGATAAAAATAAAAGTACGTACCGGGGGGGAGAAGGGACGACACCTGTGACGACACGTCTTGTCCAGAGGATCGCTGAGGGTAAAATCTCCTACGAGTTGATGCTAAGTGTAGGATGAACCGAGGGACCGACTGCTGCTAGCAGGTGATGCTTTGGCTCTGCTCTGGTCACTCACACAAGGTGCTGGACGATTTTAGAAGTTATAGTCTTTTTGAACAGTTGCTGCTTGCCTCGCCAGATATCTTCTGAACGAAGGGGCGAGGCATTCATCAAAAAGGCAGGTGATAACGCCTGCCAGGTATGATGAGCGGACGCCTTCTACTCTTTGGCTTTTGTATACTCCTAGTAACCGAACAAAGAAACATTATAATGCTGCAACTTTCGACACGAACAGCCTAACCCTCCCAGCTAATACAGCTATTCGATCATCCGCAGAACATCAAATAATCAATTTTTCTCCTTCGTGAAACAAATCTAAATTCGCATAACAATACTGGTGGTAGAAGAACAAATCATGAAATAATATTAAAATCCCTTTCATTCTGCAAACAGCGGACAGTCGCAAATAAAAGGTTCCCGCATGAATCTATAAAGTCAGTACAGTAGTCACCACCAATACCTCATATCAGCAATACACATCTCAAGGTGCAACCACGTACCCTTACTTCGCCAATCCGTTAAAACTATAAGTATCAATTCCACCAGTCCCTTTCACAGAAGGTTCCCGCATGAATCAATAAAATCAGTAGTCACCACCAATACCTCATATCAGCATGGTATTGGTGGTGGCTTGTTAAGGTCTTAGTCCGTTGGGCTACTGGTAAAAGGTTAACCAATCGCCTCCCCGATCTAAGCCTTACAACACTCTACCGTGCGAGCAGAAATGCGCCCCTCGTTCTTGGGGGAGGGTTGGCGCGGCCCCTCTGAAAACTTCAACGAGTGTACGCCTTCAATTTTTCGAGAAGATGAGCCTATATGCTCCCTCGCTGTTTGGGCCTGCGTGATTCCCCCCTCCGTGATGCAGCATGCAGTACTGCTGGGACGTGACAGCTGGATGCGTTTAATAACCGCTCTCTGCCACCCCGGTCGTCTGACCAACGCGTTTTTGGCGAGCTGGAGTTAGTCCATCACGCCCCGACAGGCATGTCCGTTTACGCCATCGACCCCATCGCTTCGGGTTTAGGCTTCCACCTACGCTACGAGGGCGCCGCAGGTGCCACTCTATCCGACGACCCTCAACTGCTTGCAGTCAACTTTGTTCGCAGCGACGGCTCCCCGGCACTCACTGGACACTACTTGGTCTACGTCATGCCCCAACCCGACCTACCCTCGGTTGAGGAGCACTTCGTCGTCTCTGGACGGCAGGTTCTTCCCCGCGTTGGAGTGGCGGATCTCGAGTCGGAGGATACCCTCGGCGTCGCCCACGCCCCACTGATGAGCGTCCCGCTGGATGTTTTGCAGCATAACAACCGAACCCCCGACCCCCCCTCTGGACTACCTGGGGTGTGTCCGGTCTCAGCGGTTACAGCTTCAACCCTCGCAGCTCCAGCCTCGCCCTCGTCTGCACTGCTTGAGCGCTTGAGTGCAGAACAGCGCTCTTCGTTCCTGCGCGTCTGAGCACATATGCCGTTACATCTGCGAGCGGCGACTTTTGACCTTGACGGCACGAACTGGACCCCTGAGGCCATCGAATAGCTGGGGGATGTTCTCTGCGAATTTCTTGACGTTTTATCGTAGTCCAAGTCGAATTTTGGTTCCTGCTCCCTGATGGCTTTCGTGGTTTCGGTCTCGGAAGGAAGCGCTCCTATCACGTCCAGGCCACATCGCATCAATCCCATCTTGGCCAAAGAAGTGGAGGCCATCTTGGACCAGTAGCTGGCGGCAGGCCTCATCCAGCACTCGACCTCTCCGTACTCGAGCCCGCTGGTGGTCATCTTGAAGAAGTCTGGAGTCCTTCGGATCACCGTGAACCACAAGAAACTCAACCAGATCAGCAGCCTCAGCCAGCTGCCTATTCCTCCCTTGGACCAAGGCCTCGACCCCCTGGGGAAGGGACGGGCGTTTTCCCTCTTTGATTTGATCTCCTCGTTGCACCAGATTACCGCGCACAAGGACACTGTTCCCCTCACGGCGTTTTGCACTCCCACGGGTCTCTTTTAGTTATCAAAGGTTTGGCACAGGTGGCGGCCTACCCCGATGATGTGATCGTTTTCGACTCTGATCCGACGGCCCACGTCAAGACGATACGAGCCCTCTTCGAACGCCTGCGCAAACACAACCTCAAGCTCTCCTCCTCGCAGGCTCGCCTCGGCGCCACGGACGCGAAATTTCGGGGACCCTCCATTTCGCCCGCGGATATACGCCCAAGGACGCGTTCTACGATAGAGGTAGCACATTTGCGCTACAGTCGTTTCTGAATGACGGGGTTCCTTAACCCAAAATCGACAGAATGACATTTTTTTTTTTTCGAAAAATGACGTTCTTGTGTACTTGGGTCGTGGGTGTATTCTTCGGAATGCCATTTTATTTTCGCTGAAGTCAGTTTCGGGTGAGATATGGAGCTCCTTAAGTGAGGAGCTTCAGACAAATTAGGGTGAACCTCTACCGTAGAACGCCTCCAAATGCGGAAAAAGGTTCCGCTTTGATGAAAATGCCCATGCCCAAGAACCTCAAGCAGGTCCGTGCGCTGATGGGCGGCGTGGGATATTATCGTAAATTCCTGCCCGACCTGTCCAAACGGATACGCCCTCTCACCTACCTTCTCCGGAAGGGGGTTACGTACGTCTCTACGCCGGCTATGGAAGTTATCGTCCGCCAGACCCTCGCCGAGCTCGCTGCCCCACCGATTTTGGTCTTCCCTGACTGGGACGCCGTAGCCGACGGCTGCCGCCCCTTCCACGTGTACTGCGACGCCTGCATCAACGGTTTTGGTGCCGCGCTCGAACAAGAACAACCGGACGGCTCGGTACGGCCCAGTGCTTATATCAGCCGGGCTACCCTCGATTCCGAGAGGCACTGGACACCGTTGGACCTGGAAGCTGGCAGCATTGTTAGGGCCATCACACGACTCCGTGGTTACCTATGAGGCACGAAGTTTCGAATATTTTCGGACCGCAAAGCACTTGAGAGCATCGGCAAAGTAGGGGACCACAATGTGCGAGTCCAGCGGTAGCTGGTACCCCGCACCGAAAGTGCCGTCTTGGGTGGGCTGCCTTTCACCTCTTCGAGTTTTCGTGATTTTCGCGCACAAGGGCCACGTATGAGGATTGGCGACCTCTCCGCTCCTTTGGGGAGATTCGTCGCTCGTGTATCTGCTTCCGTCGCCACCGTCGATTGCCGCTCTGGCTTGTTTTTTTTTTCACCCTTCGCCAACCCCAATTTCGCTTCCTAATTTGGAGCTCGTTGACGATTTCTTCCAGTCCCCTACGGTTAGGCCTTCCTTCCTCTCTCTTTTTTGACGCACCTTGCCGGCTTCGTTACCTCGCCGTTCAGAGGTGTGGGACTGGGTTTTGAGGAGCCGCATTTTCGACTCATGTTCTAGTTCGTGGAATCGGGGCTTCCGTGAATTTCCCATAATTCTGCATATACAGCTCATCAGAGTGGGCTAGTGTTATGATACTGCCTTGAATGAGGCTGAAAGCCCGGTAGTTACCTGGGTTCAGGTACTGGGATCGCATTTGTAGTACGTGGGAGGCGTATCTTAGATGGAAAACCGATACTGCCTTGAATGAGGCTGAAAGCCCGGTAATTACCTGGGTTCAGGTATTGGGATCGTATTTTTAGCACTTGGGAGGCGTATCTTAGATGAAAACCAGGGGTTTTCCCAGCGAGGCACGATTTCTGCTCTCAGTCTCCGCGTGCACGAAAGGAATAAAACTGCTTTTTCTATCTCTAAGCAAACAACACACGTGAGTACCAACGACTATCAGCTTTCTAGGCAAACCTGTCCACGGACACAAAGTGCCCTGACCTCGATCTTAACAGACTACTGATTTTATTGATTCATGCTGAAACCTTTTGTTTGTGACTGTTTACTGGTTCCAGAATAAGGGGGGTTTGCATATTGATTAATGTTTGGTTCTTTTACCACCAGTTTTGTTGTGCGAACTTAGGTTATTTTGCGAAGGAGAAAAAAATGGGATATTTGATGTCCTGCGGATGATCGAATAGCTTATTAGCTGTGAGGGCTTAGGCTGTTCGTGTCGAAAGTTGCAGCATTTCGATGTTTCTTTGTTCGGTTACTGGGAGCTAGCATATTAAAGCCTGAAAGGGGATATTTTTGGTACCAGATATTATGTATCACAAGCGACTTATGTTTCGGGTAAATTTAGTGCCAGACAAATTCTATGTGAAAATGGATGTATGCTATCTCGCGTTTACCGTCACGATCTGTGTATCTATGGCGGTGGTAGTAAGGACAAAGGAAGGCTTTTATCCGGGGAACCTCGCGATCTCTGGCATGATATTTTTCAGCTTAGTTTTTGTTTTTTTGGCGCGACTACCGTTGTAATCTTTTCCCGTGGTTGCAATAGTTTGTGTGGGATTGAGGGAGAGGTTTTTGCTTGTCGTCGGGATGAGTTTCCTCTTGCCATTACTGTGGTTGATGTCGGTCAAGGAGTTACGTTCTGGTTATTTTGGTTCGTCACTCTGTTCTGTAAAGAGCCCTGGAGGGTGATCGTTTGGTCGCTTTAAATGACAGTTACGTACCGGTTGGTACCATTGCCTATTGTGGATTATGTTGACTCTTGACATCTGAGGTTGTAATTAGTGACGCACGAGGCTCACTTCTTCTCTGCCCCAGCCCTGTGGGAGGCCAATAATAATACATGACCTGAAGCATCCATCCATAGACTGCCATGCAGTCTGAGCTACCGTTACCTGAGGCTACGAACACATAATTAAGATCAGCAGGCGGGACACTTTGTATCCCTGCAAGGCAGTATCATAACATATTGCCGCAACAGGGGAGAGGGGATACCATAATAACATTAGGGTGGAAAGTAAAAGTAATGATAAAAAATGAATATAAACAAATACCCCGAAGAAAACACAACAATTCTGATTTTGGAGGCCACACGCTCAATGCTCTGGCGCAAAAAATAATGTTTGTAATTTCTCGTGGCCAGAAACACCGCGCGTGTCGTGTGCTTTTTACTTGGTTTAATTATATAACTGATTTTGGCTGAAATGGAACAGGTCAGGTGTTGTACCTGATATTGGCAAAACCCTTTATTTTACTTTCCATGCTAAGGCGCAATTTTACGTTTTTTTACGGTTTACGGCAACTTTAACCTTAACTGATGCACGAAAAACAAGAACAAAAAAAAGCTAATATTTTTCATGTTGCCATGAAGAACACAACCATGCCACATTTTGTTTCCCAACTCTCAAAAACCATGGCCCCAAAAGGATTGTGTCACAAAAATATTTCACACGTGTGTGTAGGAAACTGAGCAATTTTGGTCTAAAATAAGCTCAAAATGAACTTGAAACCCATAACAGACGTAAGGTAGGCCTCATTCGCCGATATTTGTTTTTTGTTTCTTGACCACATCGGGGTCAACCGAGACCATTGATAAGTTTGCTGGTGCCGTAATATTACGAGCAAAGCAGCAATGATCGTCGTCTTGTAAATCACCCAAAAGGCGAAAACCAACCTGATTTACGTCTGAAATCCTGGAAATTGTTCGTTTTTGGTTTCCCCGCCCTACCTGCTCAAGTAACAAGTAACGAAGTCGTATGGAAGATGTACAGCTCCGATTTACAAAAAATCTTCACCGATGCGTTTCCCTTGTTGATGATGCAGTCATTCCTGGTGGATACCTTTAGTGTTGAGTGTTGAGTAATCCAACGTATCGTTGGAGGGTTTAAGGCGAAATGTCAGGCATCTTGCTGGAACCAGCAGCCATCTCGTACAAAATAATAATGCACTGCCGATAATTTAAAATGGTGGTTGGTGTGTTAAATACTCTTATGTTATAGTGTCAGAGATCATGGCTCATATGTATACATATATTATACCGGTACCTGGTATGATTTACCTGGTACTACTATCAATACACAGCCAGTAGTACCTCGTACTCTTTCTTGCAGCTTGTAATAGAATCATGAGGAGGGGGGGGGGGGGGGGGGGGGGGGGGGGGGGGGGGGGGGGGGGGGGGGGCGTACTCATTTGTTGCTTGCCTTAGTCATTTGACCATTGACCACGCATCCCTTTCGAGACGGAGCACCGTTCCTACTCCTAATAGAGGCACCTCCAACAATTGGGCGCGCATTACGTTGTTTCCATATATTACATAGAAACTTTTTGCTAATCTTATCCCCTTCCTGTTTGGCCTCCTGTGACCACCATCTATCTCCTAGGATAGCGATCGTTTTCTCGCGCTCTTCATTGTATCAAACTCCTCCATGTCACATTCGTCTATTTTCCTCATCTCCTCTTCTAACACATCCCGTTCCTCTTTGTATATTTCACGTTCTCTTACTATGTGAATTCTACTCTCTATTGCTTTGCCACACGGGCACATCTGTGCGTCTACTTCCTCCTCTTCCCGGCTACTGGTGTACCTCTTTCTTCTTTCTGGCAGGTCCAGGTCCCCTACACGAAAGCGCAGTTTCAGCGTTTTCAGGAAGTCCATTGGGCCATGCAAATACGTTTTCATTCCTATTCCTTCCCTCAATCCCCCGTATATCTCTTAAGTGTTTTTCCGATTCCACCTTGTTTCTTAGCGCTAGCCTTTCCCTTCTTTCTGTCCTTTCTTCTACTTCTGCCTTGTACCTCCCAAACTTCCAGGCGGACATAATTTCTTCTTGGTTTCCCCCTATATCCTTCCATACTTTCTCAACTACACCATCCCACCTTATTCCAGCTCGCCCTTTTGTTACTTTCTCCCATACAGCTCTATCAACTACCTGGTATGGCTGGCAACCTCTTTTTTAGCATGTTCCTTACTTTATATTGTCAGTTCAACTTTCTCATGTCTCTATTTGTCTTGAGTGGGCGCATTCCCAGTTCTGCTCTCAATACTGCTTGTATTACTAGTCGTACTTGAGCATCTTAGGATTTTTTTAGCTGCTGTCATTTGTACTGTTTCCAACTGTTTTACGAGTTTCGCGTTCCCTTCCCATACTTCTCCTGCATATTCTAGCTTTGGTACTATTAATATCACATTCATCAAGATACTATTGTCAAGGTTCGAGTCTGTTAGGATCGCATCCATCTTGCCTACTTGTGCCTTACCCTTTCCTATTACTTTTGCTATATGTGTATCCCAAGAGCAGTCTTTTGAGATCTCTACGCCAAGGTATGTATACTGGTCTACGATCGGTAATTCGTCTTCTCCCCACTTCCAACTGAAATTTACCGGGTTTACCTTATCTTCGTTGCAAACAACTACTGCGCATTTCTTGACGTTCGTCGTCACCCTCCATTTCCTGGTGTATTCTAGAATCATGAGGAGGGGGGAGATCTTGACATTCAATGCGTCAGGGACCTACCTATCTCTGACCTGCCAACCAACCGAGAGGACGACGAGACACGAGAAAGAGATCTTGTAGGTTCGTTGGATCTTCATGTGCGTAGAGTAGAAGACACCGGTTTACGAGGGGTCGTGGATCTTCTTGGTTTGACTAATCTCTGCAGGGCCGAGGCCCGACATTCTCTTGACTCACTCTTTTGTGCTATCCGTAATCACACGTGTTTCACTCGGTAATATTTTGGATTCTCCTTGCCAACATCGCGTTGCCACTATCGCACCGCGCTGAAGGGAACTTGGCCTCAAGTGTACAGCAGAAGTAGTCGGCTACAAGTATCACAGTAGCAGCGGGATATCAAAGGACCCCAAAAGGCGATCAAGCTTCGAAGTATCAGGCTGGGAGTAGTGTGATAGCGAGAAACAACGACAAACAGCAGCTAGCTTGCAGCAGCAGCAGCAACAACAACAACAACAACAACAACAGAGGCTCAGCAGGTACGACGACAACGGTAGCAATACACGAAATACTACTACTGTAGTACCAGTACCTAGTAGTTTTTACTACAGCAGTACACTGCAGTCTGCTGTACGTACTTGTTGTGCTGTATTGCGATCGATATCGAACGAAATGGATCCGGTCTCTCTCTCGCTCACCAGTCACAGTGCGTAAATGAGCCATCTATAACCGCGTGCCACATAAATATACATGCACCCAAATCTCAAAACGACGGGTGCCCCGTGCAAGAAGCAGCACAGCAGTGTTTGCAACGTCTACGAGACTTCTAGTAACTCATCAGTCAGTGCAGTGACTCTCGTTGCAAGTAAGCAAAGACGTCAACCAACCAGTTTGCATCTGCTGCGCTCGTACAATAGAGCTCCATTTGTAGTGCCTCTTTGGACATACATATAATCTGCACCCCCTGCGTACATGTTCACCGACGATCTGCCCCCGGCACCACAGGAGTGAGATGGAGAAATACCGCCTTCACGGAGGATACGCGGACTCTGCCTTTCTTCTTTGGGTCGATGAGAGTGGAAGTGAGCTGAAGGCCACGGGTGTGCGGAGCCCTTGGCTGCCTCACAACATGCTTGGTTGGACCAAAAAGCCTGGTACGTTCGCACGACCCGCGGATGAGGTGACCGCTGGGCACAGCCCAGCCTGAGTTGCTCATATGAGAGCCTTTCCCACCATGTTTTTTCATCTGGACAAGCTCTGGAGTGGCTTTACCCCCCCTATATCACCAAGCAGAAGTGATTGTCAAACACGTCGGAGAAAAAAAAGTTCGGGAATGCGGCGAAAAAGAAATATCTCCGCGAAGAGCAAGTTTTTTTGTTGACGAGTTTTATCGAATCGTCTCGTCGACCCTGGTGTCATCCAGGGGAGTCTCTGGCCAGTAGTCAATCGCGAGGGAAATAATGGAAAACGCGCGCGGTTCATGCAGCTTGCAAAGTTGAGTATCTGCCGATCGGTTGAACTCACAGCTGACGTGCTTTCTTAGTTTTTTTTTAATATATTTTGAAAGCAGCAGCAAGAACAGCAGCATTATTCACACTTAGAACCATACTACTAAAACAACAGAAGTAACAAAAACAGCAGTAGCAAGAACAGCAGCAGCTCATCTACGGAAGAATTATTCACACTTAGAACCAAATCAACAACACTCAATCAATCTATAAATATTTGTGAAATGAAAAGGTTTCAACATGTTGCAACATCATATCAATATCCCTTGTTCGGGTTATATAGCATCAGTGCGCAGAATGATTATTTTAAATTGTCCTGTTGACCCGGGCAGCATGCCGCTGGCCTATATCTTTGACAAGGAATCACATATAGAATACGCGCGCTCGGTTTATCACAATACTTGTAAAATTCGGTAAAAATGGAATATAGACGAGGCGTATTACGCAGTCTTGCAAAGTTGAGTATCAACTATTTAATCAGTCGAACTCACAGCTGACGTATTTCGAAATGCGGAGTATCTCTACGTTCACGAGAGATGCATGTTTTGTTCACAACCGACGAATTTAATCATTTATAGTCATGGGCTCTACCGACGGAAACTAATAGCTGAAGTTGCCCAGAGGCAGAGAGAAGAGAAAGAACGGCCACACTCGTCCCGCGCCCCCGCCTAGCTTCTCGTGATAGGTGCACAAGCAGAGCACGGCACTGCTCGCTGCCGATTGATAGGCCTAGAGGCTAGGTCTACTGTTGTCGCCCAGCTCCAGGCGGCCATCCAGCGATCGGACGAGGCCATTGAGGCCTCGCGTCGCTCCGCCCACGGGGGAAGGGGAGGCGACGCCAGCGGGCCCGGACCGCAGCCCGGTAGCTCCGCTGCCAGGGCCGCCCCGCGGGACCATTCCCCCAGCACCGCCCTACTCGGACCGCCGACCGGACAGCTCTTCGGGAGCCCCGCTGCCGGGGTCCTCCCCCCAGACTCCAGCATCGCCGACCAACCCGTCGATGGAGCCGCGGGCGGCCGCGCGGGCCTGCGCGGGTCCCTCAACGCCGCACAGAGCAGGCTCGCCGTAGGCCCGGGGCGAGCGAGGGACTACGGCGGTACTCCGGGCGGCGCCGGAGCCGCCGGAGCTCCTCTCGGACAAGCAGGCCCGGGTGGCTACGGCGGGATTCTGGGCGGCGCCGGAGCTGCCGGCCCTCCTCTCGGACAGGGAGGCCAGTTCGCCGTAGGACCGGGAGGGCGGGGCTACGGGAGCGTCTCCAGCGGTATCGAGGCCGCCGCGGGCCCAGCTGGAAGGGCGACCTACGGTGGTGCTCTGGCCGGTACCGGAGCCGCCAGCGTCCACCTCGGCCAGGCGGGCGGGCTCGTAGTGGGTCCGGTGGGGGGGCTCGGCTACGGGGCATATGCGGGCGGCACCGGAGGCGCCGGCGCATTCTCCGGACAAGTGGGCGGGCTCGCCGCTGGCTCGGCCCGGGGCCTCGGCTTCGCCCCGGGCGGGACAGGAGCCAACGGCGCTCCATCGGCTGCACTCGGCCATGTGGCCAACGACGGGCCGGGCGGGCTTGCGGTCGGGGCGGATATGTACGGGGACGGCAGCGCCGGCAACCCGTGTACCGCTCGGGGCAGACAGGTGGAAAAAAAATAATGACCAACCGCGCGGTGGCCTCGTGGGGCAACCCCGCGACTCGACTGTGGCAGATACTATGCGGCGGCCGCCCGGCATCGATGCAGCGGGCGGCCGTGCAGGGGTACGTGGGGGCCTCGGTCAACATATCGGCCGGCGTCCATGGCATGCTGGAAGAGCTGGACGACCTCAACTTTCTGGCCTTCACACCGCGCGGCGGGGCCGGCATCACCCTCCCACTGGCGCAACACCTGAGCATTTTGGGGCACGCGATCGTCACCATCGCGTCCCGCGGACTCCCACAAGGGGGTGCGGATCTCCAGGTGGCGCGCGCCCGCTTGGAGGCGCTCGCCCGAGCCTTCAGCGCGGGGGCGACGATCCTCAACGATCACGTGATGGAGCACTTTGCGGTCGCCGACCGCCCGGCAAACCGGGCCAGGCTGGCGGCTCTGGTGACAAAGGACCTCGAGACCTTCGCGCTCGACCTGCGTTGCATCTCCGACTCCTGCGGCCACGCGTGGGCCTACCCCCCGCCGCTGGAGTCCTTCCCCGCCATCCCGGGGCCCCGTTGGCCCCGCCTTTCCGGATACGTGGCCCTCGGCGGTCTGATCAACGCCGAAGTCCAGCAACCTCGCCGCACTTCCGCCATGATGGCCGGGGTCGGGGCCGGTGAATGCCGGCAATGGGGGAAGACCGGCAAGTGTCGCTTCGGTGACGCCTGCGTGTTCACCCACGTCGGCCCCGCCCGCAAGACGAGCAGCGGCAACAAGCGCAAGGCGGCTACCGGCGGGGGATCGGCCGACAGCGGCGTCGCAGCCAGCGGCGCGGCATCCGGGGAACCCCCGGCCAAGAGGGCCAAAGGAAAAGGAAAAGGGGGGGCGGGGGGCGGCGGCGCGAGTAACGGAAGCAGCGGCGGCGGCAGCGGCGGCAGTAGCAGCGGCAGCGGTAGCGGCGGTGGTTCCGGCAGCGGCGGCAGCGGCGGCAGCGGCAGCGGCGGCGGCAGCGGTAGCGGCAGTGGCAACGGGGCGTCGAGCGGGGGGGCCTTCACTCGCTCGGCGGCGGCCAGGGCTGACGAATAGGGGGACGGGCCTCGCCCCTCAGCAGGGGCGAGGCCGATCGTAGGGCGTACGGAAGCAGCAGCGCGAGATGCACAGCTTGCACGTCCGGGGCCGGCGTCCGTTGGGGGACCAGGTGTGACGAGTACGTTGGAGCGTTGTGTGGTATTGTTGCGCGATATGCAGCACGTCGCATCCCCTACTAGCGCGTTTCGGTCGGAGATTATGGACCGCGTAGCTCAACAGTATGTACAGTATTTTCGGGCGAGCGGTAGCCATTTTGGATGTATGCCGGCCATCGAGACATCCCTGAACGTCCCGCGTGTGAAAGCAGCTAGGATTCGCTTTTGGTTCGGACGACAGAAAGGGTTCCCTGGGGTAGAGCAGTTAGCGGAAACCGTCGAACACGGCGCGCCCGTCCACGTGGAGGGGAGCACAGACATTGGGGCGGCCTTGGCATACTCAAACCATGGCAGCGTAGCCCGACACTCTGACACTATAATCGCGAAGTTTTTTGACGACGTACGGTTTGGGCGGGCAGTCATATTTCCGCGCAGCGAGGCGCACACCATTCCCGGCCTGCGGCTGTCTCCGCTAGCCGTGATTGTATCCCCGTCAAAAACCCGGATCATCCACGATCTGACGTTTTCGTCGTCGCAGTACGCCCACAGCGTCAACGCGGATACTGACTTCGAGCGAGCCCCCCCCGTGGCGCTGGGCCACGTGTTGCGAGACGTTATTTGGCGCATCCTGTACCTGCGTCGGCGGTTTGGACCGAGCGCGCGTATTGTGTTGAGCAAAATCGATGTCACTGAGGCGTTCCGTCAGGTTAGCGTACAGTGGGCAGGGGCGCCCGTATTTGGATATAGATTTCGCGAGTGGATTGTGACCGACCGCCGGCTCCAGTTCGGATGGCGCAGTTCACCGGGGTTCTTTTGTATGTTTTCGGCAGCCCTCGAACACGCGCATGGCCACACGTCGTACGAGGATGCTGTGGTGATGGAACAGGGGCGTATCGCGACGCAACACGTCGCGGTCACCCCGCCGAGGGCAACCGACCGGCCGAACCCCTTGCCACCTGGGTGCCGGGTCCCCGTTGGGAAGGGAGGGGGGAGGCGTAGCCAATTTTTCGCGCGGTATTAGGTAGATGACGGGATACTAGTGGAGGTACAATGGTGGCCCGACGGTCGGCGCTGTAGACGCGCGTCCGCATCTTTGGCGTCGGACGATTTCGGCTTTTCGGGGAGAGATCCTCACGGGACCCCCCTCTGCTGTCTTCTCGAAAGATATCACAGTGGGACACCGTGTTGTGTGTGCTGGGGTGGGAAATTGATACCGTGGCAATGACTATTTCCGTTCCCGTAGCCAAGCTGGAGCAACTCCGCGACACGCTGAGCGAGTGGCCTTCGGACCGCGCGTTCGCGTCCGAGGGCGAGCTCCGCTCTCTGACCGGTCGATTACTGCACTTGTGCGAAGTCGTGCGACCAGGAAAATACTTCGTTCGACGCATGCTCAACCAAGTAGGCCTGGCTCCGGTGCGCGCGTGGAGCGAGAAGTTCCACCTACCGCACGCGCGCGCGGCGTCGTCCTCACGGATCCAATTGGGCCCTGAGTTCCACGCCGACGTATCCTTCTGGCGTATGTTGGTAGAAGGAGGGCTAGGCTCCGTGGCGGGTCGCCTCTCTGCCCCCCTGTGCCGAAGTTACATGCAGCCGCCGGCGTTTACACTGTGGTCAGACGCTTCCGGCGACGCCATGGGGGGTTATTTTTTTTGGGGCCCGTTCCCGGGGCCGGCGTATGGTGGCGTGTCGAATTTAACGCCGACGTCCGCGCTCGCCTGCGCGAGAAGGTCTTGGGGCCAACGGGCGTCGCGCTATGCTCAGGAGTGCT
The DNA here is from genome assembly GCA_031763025.1 of Macrocystis pyrifera. NCBI lineage: Eukaryota > Phaeophyceae > Laminariales > Laminariaceae > Macrocystis > Macrocystis pyrifera. The sequence goes on from JASSKH010000003.1 coordinate 10,918,787, forward strand.
GGCAGCCAGCTCATCCGCCAGTCGGTTGCGCCGTCGTCTCACCGAGCTTATACGTCAGGTTTCCGGTCTTGGACCGCTTTTCGGGGGTTGATAAGGGAGGCTCCGTATTTCGACACGTCAGCCTCCAATTCCGATAAGATTCAGGCGTTACTTGAGTTCGTAGCGTGGTGCGCGTCGGAGGGCAATCAAGCCGGCACTATAGCCAGTAAATTATCAGCTGTGTTGCACTTTCACCGCGTGAATGTGCAGATGGAGTTGCCCACGTCGTCGCCGCTTGTCAAACGCGCTTTAAAAGGGGTCTCACGGTCGCACGTTGTCGCCGGTACCCCGAAAAGAGTTCGGCGCCCTATATCGTGGGTCACGTTGTTGGAAGGACAGGGCCTGGCCCTGTCGTGGGGCCCGGGCGGCCGAGTGCTCTGGCTGTCGCTAGCGTTGGGCTATTTTTTTTCATGGCGAGGTCTGACGAAATATTCGCCTCCTCGTCCGGGGTAGTACACCCCGTGCATTGCTTGACGAGGGGGGACATAGCGTTGTTCGCGGGGGGACGGCGGTTGAACTCGGCGCAGTGGCACCAGGCTACCAGCATCGAGGTTCTATTTCGAGGCCATAAAGGCGACCAGGCTCAGCAAGGATCGGTTATCGTGCGCACACGGGACGACGCCTTCGGGGCGCGTTCCGGGGTAGGAGCAGGCGGCGGTGCCGTCGCTCTTATGGTGGAGTTGCTGTCGGGATATCCGACGTTGCCGGAAAGCGCCCCCCCCCCTGTCGTCGTATCGGTACGGTAATGAGGTCAGAGTGTGGGGGTACACGGAGGCCCTCGGGGCACTCCGCGAAGTGGTTGCCGAAGCAGGAGACGATCCCAGCGAAGTCGGCCTCCACTCATTGCGTATCGGCGCAACCACTACTCTAGCGGCGGGGGGGGAAGTACCGCAGAGGGTGATTCAGAGAGAAGGTAGATGGAAGTCCCCAGAGTCTTCCAAGACGTACACCCGCAATAACCCAGAGGACGCGGGTATCGTATCTCGTAAACTAGCAGAGACGGATAACATAGGGCAGAGGCAGCCAGGCCAGGGTACTGTCTGGGGCCGAACACCGTAGTATCGACGCGACCGCGGTATGGGGGGTATGTCAATGGTTTTCTACCATTGGGGGTCTCGGTCGCCCGAGACTGCGTTTGTTAGAGCCCCGGCCAGTCGGCTGGGGGGGGGGGGAACGCCTGGGTACTGGCAGTACGATAAGGCAACGAGAGTCAGCGGCCGGTGCCGCGGCTCTCGTACCACGCCAGGAGACTCCCCCCCCCCCCGACGTCGGAGAGAATAATAATAACATGACAATTCGAAGGATATACAACAAAGCGGAGTATCTCTACGTTCACGAGAGATGCATGTTTTGTTCACAACCGACGAATTTAATCATTTATAGTCATGGGCTCTACCGACGGAAACTAATAGCTGAAGTTGCCCAGAGGCAGAGAGAAGAGAAGAACGGCCACACTCGTCCCGCGCCCCCCGCCTAGCTTCTCGTGATAGGTGCACAAGCAGAGCACGGCACTGCTCGCTGCCGATTGATAGGCCTAGAGGCTAGGTCTACTGTTGTGGTTTCTCCCGCCCACCCGCCCCTTTCTTCTTTCGAAGGTGGGTGGAACGGAGCGGCCACAAGGTGTTGGCCACACCGTATTATACTTGTATTATTGTCTGCGATTAACTGGTAGCGATTCGGGGCTCTCACCAGGAGAGCGGGGTATGTCAATGGTTTTCTACCATTGGGGGTCTCGGTCGCCCGAGACTGCGTTTGTTAGAGCCCCGGCCAGTCGGCTGGGGGGGGGGGGAACGCCTGGGTACTGGCAGTACGATAAGGCAACGAGAGTCAGCGGCCGGTGCCGCGGCTCTCGTACCACGCCAGGAGACTCCCCCCCCCCGACGTCGGAGAGAATAATAATAACATGACAATTCGAAGGATATACAACAAAATATATATTAAAAAAAACGTCAGCTTTGAGTTCGAATGATTAATTTTTTTTCTAAAATTTTGAAATATATATGCTGTGAGTTCGACTGAAATTTTGAAATATATATGCTGTGAGTTCGACTGATTAAATAGTTGATAGTCAACTTTGCAAGCTAAAATTTTGAAATATATATGCTGTGAGTTCGACTGAAATTTTGAAATATATATGCTGTGAGTTCGACTGATTAAATAGTTGATGCTCAACTTTGCAAGCTGCGTAATACGCCTCGTCTATATTCCATTTCTACCTAATTTTACAATTATTGTGATAAACCGCGCGCGCGTATTCTATATGTGATTTTTTATAAAACCTCTGATTTCTTGAGCGTTTCAAAGCGAACGACCCGGGCAGCATCCAGGGGAGCCACTCGCCTATATCTTTGACAAGGAATTACCAAATCAACAGTCTCTACATCTACGATTCAAGAAGACCACGAAACAAAAAATAAAGAGCGGTCGAGCGAGCGGCGCACATCAATCATTCTGTATGTGTCTCCCTACTCCTTGTTTTCGAGACCTGACGTTTGGATTCACGTCTTTGTTCAATAAGTACTGCTTGGTAGTGCTTTGAAGTGGAGACTCAAGGAGCTGGTATCTGTATCATGTGCGCCGCTTGGTATGCTCGACCGCTGCTGCTAAACAGAAACGATCATCTATCTACTGCTGTGGCCCGTCTGCATCGTATCTCATGAACGTCATCTCTTCTACAAGAAAGTCTCGTACTGGTATTATATATCAAGAGCAGGAGAAGTCATCATTGCACATTTGCGATATTCACCATACGCATGCCACATCAGGACTACCGGCCATCAGCCAACAACATGAACACCGAGCTGAGGACGGACATCTAATGGCCTACGTACAACACGTCGTACAGGAAGTATGACATAACAAAAGAACAGAGTACGGAGGAACCCTAACCCTAACCCCCTCCCTACAACCCTAACTGCCTTTCTTTAGGGGCTACTATCCGCTCTTGCACCAGGTCGAGCTTTCCTCAGAGCAAGTTACTCGTAGCTCGTACTTTGCGATAAGAAGAAAACCCACGTGCAGAGAGACGCGAGCATGCCGTACTCTCCAACCGCGCGAGATCTACAGCTGCTGCAGCAGTAGTACGCACACGAGGCCCCATCATTATTTCCGGCATCAGGTCTTTCCGAACCCCTCGTACGAACCCCCGTATGAACAACCAGAATATATTTATTATATGCAGGGCTTTTCGCGGGTCAGGTCAAATCTCACGGGTCGGGTCGGGTCGGGTCAGCTGACCCGACCCGACCCGCGAGATTTTGAAAGTATCTTGACCCGACCCGACCCGACCCGCGAGATTTAAAAAGTTGTTGACCCGACCCGACCCAACCCGTGAGATTAGAAAATATCAGGGCTTTTCGCGGGTCAGGTCAAATCTCACTGGTCGGGTCGGGTCGGGTCGGGTCAGCTGACCCGAGCCGACCCGCGAGATTTTGAAAGCCTCTTGACCCGACCCGACCTGACCCGCGAGATTTTAAAATTTGCTGACCCGACCCGACCCGACCCGTGAGATTTGAAAATATCCTGACCCGACCCGACCCGCGAGATTTCAAAACCTTCTGACCCAACCCGACCCGACCCGCCACCTTCGGATTGACCCGTGAGACACGGGTTTCATGCGGGTCGGGTCACCTTGACCCGCGAGACTATTTATGTTGACCCGCAGGTCCGACCTGCGGATCCGGCCCGTGGGTCGACACTTCAAAAACAATTTAATATTCATTTTTGTGTCCACAAGCGATATGCGGACTGGCTGTAGTGGGTATAAATGGATGCGGGCATGCGTATAGGATTTTGACAGTGTTTTAGTGTTTGAATAAGATACCAAAGGAGTATTAATGGGTATTTGAACGAGAAAAACCTTTGGGTAAGAGAGCGGGAAGTACTGTGAGTGTCGGACCCGCGGGCCGGATGCGCGGGTCCGACCCGCGGGTCAGCAGAAAAGAACTCGCGGGTCACGCTGGCCCGACCCGCGAGTGACCCGTTTCTCGCGGGTCATGACCTGACCCGACCCGTGAGCTTTTCATCACCTCTTGACCCGACCCGACCCGACCCGTGAGATTTGAAAAACTCTTGACCCGACCCGACCCGACCCGTGAGATTTGAAAACCTCTTGACCCGACCCGACCTGACCCGTGGGATTTTGACCACTTCCTGACCCGACCCGATCCGACCCGTGACATTTTGAACACCCCGTGACCCGACCCGCGTGGCGGGTCATGACCCGCGAAAAGCCCTGGAAAATATCCTGACCCGACCCGATCCGACCCGCCACCTTCGGATTGACCCGTGAGACACGGGTTTCATGCGGGTCGGGTCACCTTGACCCGCGAGACTATTTATCTTGACCTGCTGGTCCGACCTCGGATCCGACCCGTGGGTCGACACTTCAAAAACAATTTAGTACTCATTTTTGTGCCCACAAGCGATATGTGGCCTGGCTGTAGTGGGTATAAATGGATGCGGGCATGCGTATATGGATTAGGCAGTGTTTTAGTGTTTGAATATAAGATACCAAAGGAGTATTATTGAGTATTCGTACGAGAAAAGCCTTGGAGTAAGAGAGCGGGAAGTGTTTTGAGTGTCGGCGGATCGGCGGGCCGGACGCGCGGGTCCGACCCGCGGGTCAGCAGAAAAGAACTCGCGGGTCACGCTGGCCCGACCCGCGAGTGACCCGTTTCTCGCGGGTCATGACCTGACCCCACCCGTGAGCTTTTCATCACCCCTTGACCCGACCCGACCCGACCCGTGAGATTTGAAAAACTCTTGACCCGACCCGACCCGACCCGTGAGATTTGAAACCTCTTGACCCGACCCGACCCGACCCGTGAGATTTGAAACACTTCCTGACCCGACCCGACCCGACCCCGTGAGATTTTGAACACCCCGTGACCCGCGAAAAGCCCTGATTATATGCATCATAGATGCGTGCATACTGTTCACGCCTCCAACAACGCAGTATACATCATCAGCAGTGGGCGCCCGGTACTGAGAAACGTCATTTTGGTGTCCAGGCTCAATGTCTCACTTTTTTGTTTCCGACCTTGATCTGCTGACTCTATTGTATATAGGATTGAGAGTTATTAGTCCCACTACTGTTGAGCTGCTTTTTTTCTTATCCCAAGTTTCCTATTGTTCGTGCCGATCTGAGCCTATTCTTCTCTCAAAACAATGTTTGGCTGCTCGTGCCTGTTGTACGGTTCGAAGCGGGGACGATAGTACCCCAGGTATATATTTTACGCAACGCTACCGCAGTCCAGACTGACGGAGCAATCCCCAGCGCAGTCTACTGTTGGCTGACGGGTCGCCTTACCACACTGGCTACGATTACCTGACACCCCTAACGCGCTCTAGCCTGACCTTATAGTTTTTGCGGGCTGTATACGCGTTCTTCAACGAGTCCCTCTAGGAGTTCGTTTACAGCACTACATACAGCAGTAAGTACCTAGCTTTTTCATTATTCGTACTCATAAACACTTGCTTCCTCTGCTGTCTGGGTAATTCAGGGCTAGCCATAGCTGGAGGAGAAGAATGGCCGCACCCCGTCTACGGGGGGGTGTCGACTTGTTCGCTCCCAGGCTGTATGAACGCCTCCAGCCTCAGCTTGAAACCCAATAAGGTGCGCCTTCAAGACTTTGCAGCAGTGTGATACGGTACCATGTATTTATACCAATACCAGGTACTGGCATATATGTGCCAGGGTACCAAGGTAATATGTGTTTTGCCGTACGCAAAGACCGGGATACACTGGAACTGGTATAAAACTGAAAGGTGTTTTTCCCCCCTGCTAATTGTTGCTCGAACGAACACGCTGTAGAATATTTATACTGCCGGTACTGGCACCCACTTCGCATGCACAACGCGTTAGTACATTATTGTCTTTTTTCGCAATAATGCCGTGGCATGCCATGGCACCACCTGCGGCAAAACCTTCCACGGCATCTTCCACGGCATACCACGGAACCCTCCACGCACCTCCACGGCATACCATGGGACCCTAACCCTAACCCTAACCCTAACCCTAACCCTAACCCTAACCCTAACCCTAACCCTAACCCTAACCTAGGTGCCGTGGACATTGGGGTGCCGTGGGGGTTGCCATGACATGCCGTGGGGTTGCCATGGAGTGCCGTGGCGGTAGCCGCGGGGGTTGCCACGGTACTACCTATGGCATGTCATGGCAACCCCCACGGCGTGCCATGGAATATTATGCCACACCATGGGATGCCGTGGTGATGCCATGGTATGCCATGGGCGGTACCATGGCAATGCCAAGGGATGTCCACGAAAAGGTCAAATAGTGTAGAACCCTGCGGCAGAAGCAGCAGCAGCAGCTGCACAGCAACGGCAGCAGCAGCAGTCACAATAGCAGTCACGGTATCATCATTGCACAGGAAACCTATTAATAATGAATTAGATGAATACGTAGCACAGACCACAGGGAACATAGTGAGCACCAGCCTGGATGTATAGTGTCAAGTATTCATGTACAAAGTAGTATCAGTACACAACAGCAATACAGATAGGATCTCGAAACGGCCGACCAACTTCATCTCACACAGCAGCAATCTTTTTAATAGAGAAGTAAACGAGGCAAAGCGGCCTCGTGCTTGCAGGCCGTGTGCGTTTGCAGTAAAAAAAAACGATTTTTGTTACGGAAATCCCGCCGCACTCTACACAACTACAACTTCGGACTCACAGCTGACGTATTTCATAAATTTATAAAAACTATAGCAGCCCGGCGACTGTGACCACCTCGAGACGGCGTGCGACGAAACACGTTCCACGGATTAGCCCATACTCGCCCGCTTCTACAGATCCCCGGTTTGTGGAAATCGGTCTCTCTCGTACACAGCTCTCGCAGTCAATGATATATTGCGAAAAAAACGCGGACAGACAGTACAAAGACATGTAAATAGACTACTTGATAGTGGAAGCTTGTACGCACCCCTGGTGATATCAAGGTTGCGAGACACTTTGTACCCCTGGACAGGTCTGCCTATAAAGTCGGTACTCGTTGGCGATCACGTGTGTTGTTCTTAGATATAGAAGAAGAACAGTTTTACTCCTTTCGTGCACGCAGAGACTGAGACCAAGCTCGTGCGTCTCTTGAAAACCCCAGGTTTTCCATCCAAGATACGCCTTCCGAGTACTACAAATGCGTTCCCAGTGCCTGAACCCAGGTAATTACCGGGCTTTCAACGTCATACAAAGCAGTATAATAATACTAGCCCACTCTGATGAGCCGTATATGCAGAGTTATGGGAAATTCATGGAAACCCCGATTCCACGAACGAGAACATGAGTCGAAGATGCGGCTCCTCAAAACCCAGTCCCATACCTCTGAACGGCGAGGTAATGAAGCCGGCAAAGTACGTAAAGAAAAAATGAACGGAAGACCTAGCCTTAAGGGGTAGGAGGAAGAAATCGTCAATGAAAGCCATCGTCATGCCGCCCGCACGGGGGGGGGAGGCGAGGAAAATGCATGGAAAAGCGAAAAGTGAATACGGAAACGGAAAGAAAAATAACACGCAAGACGGCAAGAACCATCTAAACCCAGCCCACAACTCTGAAAACGCGTCCTGGGTCACAAATGAGTCACCCGATTAGCTAGACCAGCCCCGACACTGAGCGGGGGGGGTAGGTAGGACAAAATACGCAAAAACCCATCCCCAACCCAGCCCAAGAAGAAGAAGAAAAAACAAACAAACAAACAAACAAACCGGACACACACCGAGCAGATAAAAAAAAAAAAAAAAAAAAAAACGCCCAAAGTCCAGGCAAACGACAAAAAAGAAAAGAATAAATAAAATAGCAGTATCGTAACACCTCGGTAATAAGATGCTTTTTCGTAGAGCTGTGAGTCGGCACACACCAGCTCGTAAAAAGTCGGACTAACGGTCAATCGTTTCCCGTGCGTGCCGACTATCCGACTTATTGAGTTTCTATATTCGAAGGAAGGATTGTTGAATGCGGAAAGTCGGCAAGTCGGCTGGCCAGCAGCTGCCTTCATCAACCGACCTGCCGACTAAAATTAATCAGTTGGCTATTAATAACGGCATTTACCGATTTGTTATTTGTCGTGAAATGTTGCAGACTCACAGCTTCTACTTTCGGGCCTAAAGGCAAAAACAAAAAACGGCCTCGTTGTGAAGAGGCTTTATATACAGGCAAAAAGCGGCCTCATTTCTAGTAGAGAGGTAAATGAGGCAAGATCGCCTGATACATGCGGCAGGCCGTGTGCGTTCGATGTGTGGTTTCCCTCGTGTTGACGTAGGGTGGTCATCTCACTCGGTCAGGTGCTTGTCAGGTGCTTCAGCGATGTTGGCCTTGGGTTGAGCGTGGTTACCCGACCGTCCTCATAGATGTAAAGAAAAAGAAAAACAATCTGGCCGCATTCAAAACAAACCACTAAAAAAACACTGGAGCACGGAGATCGTGGCCAATTCGACACGGCTTGCGACGAAACCATTCACACGTGTTATCCAACGTTCGCTCGCTTCCGTACATACCGAATTCGTGATAATCGGTCACGTACAGCCCTCACAATCAATGATGCGAAAACACGACTGTTACAGATAGACGGGGTACAGCAGACAGACGTACCGGGTACATACTAATTATACAGTGGAAGCGTGCACGCACCCCGCTACTAGTATAGAGCTAAACGGGGCAAGGCGGCCTCATTCATACTCGCAGCAGGCCGTGTGCGTTCAAAGAAAGAAAAACGAGGAAAAAAAAAAACGAAATCCCTCCGCGGTCAAAACACGCGGCACTACAGCAGGATGTTGACCGCGGCCAACTCGAAATGGTTCGCGGCGAAAAAGGTCCACGTATTAACCCAAGCTCGCTCGCTTGCTTCTGTACACCCCGAGTTTATGGAAATCAGTCACGTACAGCTCTCGCATTCAGGGGTTATAAAAACGTATAAACCGCCGACAGATCAGGGGCGTTCAGAAAAAAATCCTCGGGTCGACCCTCCCTTTTTTATGATTCGGACCGCCGGGAAAGGGAGGGGGAGTCAGGAACACTAACATCCAGCGATACACCGAATGGAGGATGGTTTGTATTAGCCCCCTCCCCCACGAACGCCTCTTGCTTCATGTGAAACCCGACCGCTCATGTTCTAATCCAGCCGTTGTTTGGTCGAAATCTCACCTCAGACGAACTCGGTGCTCGGAAACTTGCAAATATGCTCCGATGTGCCTGCCTGAACAGGCCGTGCACGATATCTGCGTCTGAAAGCGTGTATGGTGATGTGTTTTAAAAAAAAACTGTCCTGCACGGCGGGGGGGGGGAGGGGATTAGTGTTGGTCGTATTTATTTTTCTGAGCGCCTTCGGACAGAAAGTTGACAGTATACAGCAGGGGTATACAGCAGGCGTACATACTACTGCAATTCAGTGATGAGAGCCTATACGCACTTCCCGAGCTCTCGACGGAGGAGTATACTGAATCAAATAAAATGTTGAACTATAGATTACTTAGGTATCTCTCATCAAGGCGGAGTTCGACGCGTGGTATCTGGTGCCGTTTTCTGTTGATCTTGTACCCTGATACAAGCAGTGCATAGCTACGGTACGAAATACTCTTGGACGCGGCCGACTCTGTTTTCCGTACTAATACGGGGGGGCACAGTAAACAGGACCTACGGTACACACGAAAACGTATATATTTACCTATTTTTACCAACAATATTTGGTCCCATTCACTATGGTCTCCCGTAATAGTACTGAAAGTTGTGAATGCGTCGGCGACGATTCAAGATTTATTACAGAAGAAACGGGTGTGGACCACCGAGCTGTAGGCGTCGACCTACCGGACGAAACCAGTGAGCCACAAGCCACAAGACGAAACACCGCCAAGATTGCAAGGGATATCATTAGTATCGGTTCTTCGGTACATGGCCCAGGGATGAGTCAACAGGAAAATATAATTATTACGAGTTTCTAAATTATTGTGTAAGGGGGACGGGGAGCGTATCGCCGTAGTCCGTAGGTAGGCGTCAATCCCCCACTCGATCCGATTTACGAAGCCCAACGGTTTCCCTTGCGATCTACCTGATGCCTAGGAATCGGAGGGCTGTGTGTGGTACCTCGACACGGCGGGGGGCAGGAATTGCAAGCGCGACGTGCTGCTAGGGTGAGGGTAAACATATGAGTGCATCCGGTTCTTGCGCCCGCTCGATTTTTTTGTGAACGGTACTTCTCTCCGTTCCCCTCCTCCAAGTTGCACTCACTACATGTGTCGCCTGCCTGCTAGCAACGACGGACGTACTCAGCATATTAATAAGATCCACACCGCGTGGGAGCGCGACTACGTACGGCAGCTATGCCAGCGACATAGCACCTGTGCGAATAACGGGGGAGCGGGGCGGGGGGGGGGGGGGGGGGAGAAAGCTACCAGAACTAAGGGATTTTTCGCGGAACGTTTCATGGCCATTCAAGAGCAAAACAAAAATATGTGTTCATAGTACCACTTTCAAGCTTGCGACAACACGACGAGCTGGTCCAAGTCACACCTTCGTCTGCCGCCACTCTTTTCCTTTTCTAGCGCCGCTGTGATACCGGAAATATACTTTTTCCCGCCCCATCGCCACTTTCTGCTTACCAGGAGAGCCTGGTACGCACCTGGGTTCTGCTCCGAGGCGCATCGACTTGAAGCGAGCCAACTACCTTCGTACCAATCGGTGTGTTTTGCGCTGTTTGGCGTGTTCCCGGTGTGATTGCCGGAAGCGCACATGCAGCATTAAGTTGACCACGATATGCGCGCCCGTCCGTTGCCTGATATCAGAGACGTGATTTGTGATGCGAACAGCTGCCATCTGCCGCTCAGGAACATGTTCTTCTATATTCCTACGCTTACCCAAGCCTCTCGCGTGGAAGCGTATCCGGCAAGAACTGAAAATAGTTGGAGTCATATCTTTCCAAAGCCATTATTGCGTGTGCATGCGCCCTTGCTTTATCGCGCTTAAGGTGTGTGTGGTGCAACGTCTTTTACTGCCCGCTCCCCCCCAGAATTTGTGGCTGGGCTCGAGCCGTGTGCCTCACACGCGTTCAACGACCTGGATTTTCTGGAAAGAGAGCCCAACGCCGCTGTTCGTTCTCCATGCCCTCGTCGAAGCGCACCCCGATTACGAGTTGCTGCAGAAGCAATTCGTGTCCAACTGGAAGAAACAAAAAACGCCCGCAGAGTCGCGGTCGTGAGGATCATCAAGATCCAGGTACGAAACGCATGGCGCCGCAGGCAACGGCAGCGGGAAGGGAGGGTTACTCTGCTTGCTTGCTTTCGGTAAAATGTGCACTCCCGTAGAATCTTGACGTTCGACGTTTTGCTCGCCGTGTACAATACGCGGGTGAACGGACCCCCCCCCCCCCCCCACGTATTTCCCCTGAACAAGTTAAACCATGGAATACGGGCTTGGGGTAGGTTATCGACGGGTGTAATCGCTACCGCACGTTCCCTCAAACCGCCGAAATTCGGTTTTTGTGATTTTCCATGTTGACGGCGAGGCTTGAGTCCATGATTGTTGTGGTTTTGCTATGCTTTGTGTTTCACCTCTCCGTTTTGAGCTGTTTCTATCAATCAGATGCCCACGCAAGTACGCCGGAGGCACGAGGAGTACAAGCGGAGAGCGCCAAACATCCGCCGCTGCTTTCACGGCACTTCATGCTCTAGAGACTGCAGTTCTGACATGCCCTGCTATGTAAGTACAAAAGCTCAAGCGAACGGCTCTGGTGTCGGCCGCCACGCCATCCCGGGTGGCTTGCACGTTCAAACACAAAGCCGCCACGTGTTGTTTCATCGACCGTTCGTTTTTTTTTTTTTTCGTGTGGTGTTCGCGCAGTTTGAAATTACGCGCATTGGGCCTTCGATTCGATTGCTATCATAAGGTTTTTTTAAGCGTCCTGGCGCACAAAGTGTTGTGGTAAGTTCCCGTTTCGGTATTTTCCAACGTCGTCTAGGGTCTTGTTTTATTATTCCAATTTATTATGTTTTTCTTGTTGTTCTTTCCCCTGTTGCTTACCTGTTGTCCTCTATATGACATCAGGGAATTACGGGCGGCTGGATTTCATGCTGCATTTGCAGCATCTGCATCCACGGCTTCAAGATTGAAGGCGTCGTCGGTCGCTCGAGGGCGAGAGGCTCGAGACAGAACTGGCTACAGTACGGGGAGGGCGTGTACTTTTCTGGCTCGTCCAGCAAGGCCGACTACTTCGCTGCCTCCACGAAGAAGGTGGGTCTCATTCGCTTCGCTGACGACCACCCGGCAACATCGCCAGCCGCCTGCCGCCCAGGACTGGGGGGGCGAGATTGGCTGCCAGTTTTACTGCCGCTAATGGACCAACTCGTGCACACGTTGGACTGTTAATAATATATACCATCTAGATCCCAACCTACCGTAATGATATGTTACATTGGATATGTGCAGTACAGATCCAACCCAAGAAATGTGCGCTAGGTTATGCAAATTACACACCTCCCATCCGGGAACAACACGAGCCACGTAGATCATACATGCCAGTAATGTATCTTCCCTGAAATATTCCGGTCGTGAAGTGGGGATCGGTGATATATTCGACGTGTTAGCCCTTTCCGCGAACTCCATCACGGCGAAGGCGTACCTTTGACGATTCGTTCACCCTACCCTCCGCGCGGCCGCGGTGATGACTCGTGCCATTCGTATGTTACAGCGCAAGAGCAGCGGTCAGGTGATACGGCGCATGCTGGTTGCCGACGTCGCGGTGCGAGGCGCATTCAGGACCCCTGCACAACGACTTCCGAGAAGTATGTGCCCTCCGGGGAGGTACGACTCCGTCGTCGCCGAGGTGAGACCTTGAACGCCGCTGGAGGCCTTCGTGGCATATGCTGTGCATAGTTCGCTCCGGCATTCGGTTACCTGTGCGATCACTTTCGTACTTGTATAGACCTGCGCAAAGTCCCCCGTCGCACTTCTTATCCCTGGTGACGGTCATCTGTTGTATAGCCCGTTCGTTCATCCGACGGTCACTATTTTCCTCCTGTTGTGCTTCCGAAGCATTTATATCGCTGGTCAGACCCGGCAGAATGTTACCGTGTCACGTATCACAGGTCACTCGCAGTTGTAAAGCAGCCAGTCTTCATGCACCGACGATTTCTTGTCCACCATGACGTGCCACAGTGTCAGCCATCTTGTCGTACAATCTTATCGAATCGCGCGCGACCAACTCTTACTGACTCGCGGGCTCTTTGTCGGTTTATTGACTGATTCTAGGTCCCAAATGTGAACTACGATCAGCTCGTCGTCTACAACGAGGCGGCCGCCCTTCCGACACACATCATCGAGTACCTGTGCTGAGAACCGCAGATCACCCGACGGTGGCACATCACGGTCTGGAACGGCGTCACGACAACGGAGCGCAGGAGATGCCCTGACCTGGCCGCGGGTGTGCCTAACTTCGCCGTACTGCGGGGTCCAACAACGACATGGACGACGGGGCAATAACTGGTTGGCACTACCATATTGCAGCTGGTAACATATGTTGGCATTTTACACAACATGCGTATGTTCATGTATACATATATTTATGTGCATGCGGATACTTCGTACCAGGTAAGTACGTACGATTGTGGTGTTGCCGTGGTCGATCAAACGTCGAAACTGCCACGCATTTCTGTAATTTAAGGGACGAGACAGAGTTTGGGCCTTGGATACCGTAAGATGTATCTATGTGTGTGTTGATCGAAATTCGGCACGGCAACCCCATGTCGGGGAGCACGCCACTCATGCTTTCACCCTTTGGGTTTTCTTGATCAACACGCGCGACAAGAAAGGCGCGACCAAGGAAATTAGCGCGGAGGGCTTAGGGTTGACGGTATTTCCAGTGCCACATAAATGGTTTCTCTTCAATGGTCGCGTAGGTCCGAGTGGCTGGCTCGGGATCCTAGGGAAAAGAGTCAGATTCGCTTGCCCATACCTCGGTCGTTCGTAAGCTACACTTCCTCCTGTGTACCTTGTAGATGATACACCACTTATGTTGATAGGCTAGCCATTCATTGTTGAGGTATTATCTATTGAGCTATAGGGGTAAAAGATCGATCGATTGGGTAATTCTTGTAGCACTCTCCCCTCCTCTGAACGGCGGTATCTTTGGGACGTAACGGTGCCGTATACGGCCGTACGTTGACCTACTCGCTTCGACCTAATACCTGGAGACCCAGGGAAATATGTTCTTAGGGATGCACGCGCAAGTGTTTCAACACAAGAGACGTTCGAAGTGACACTCGAACCCGTGTCCTCCACGACGTCAAATGTGAAGGCAACCCCTACAGAGCTATAGAACAATCCTTAAACATCTTGGGGTGTTTCACTGTTTCGCAGGACGTGTCGGCGCCTGTGAATATTCTGAGCACGGTTACATCCCGTTCTGGGCGAGGAGAAGAGCCCTATTTGTTGGTAGATACCAATGTACCCGACATTAGCGCTGTCGCGGTGCAAGTTTAAGTTTGCTGTGGCCCCCTCCGTTCAGGCGTGCTCCTGCCTTTGTTCGTTTGCACCAACATTATTTATTAATCTTACAGTAGTTACTACGATAGGTTCACTGGCGCCAGAGTTACCGGATCGTGTTATTGTTTGTGCCTTATCACGCCTGCTTGCCTCCAAAGGGCATTGCGGGGTTTCCTTTTGCGTGCAGGCCGACTACGTAAGTTTAAGTTTTTTCCGTCTTGCCGGGTGCATATAATATAGCTGCGTACGGGAATGTCAGGACCGGTTGGGTTATATATTCTGAATAACCAACCTGCCCTTAATTTTCCGGACAGGTCGGTACCAGGTATTACATAACGAGTACGTGGTAGCTTTGCGAGCCGCTTTGCCCCTGAAATCTTTCCCATTTCCTGCTATATCTTTCGACGGTGAGCATACTTCAGGCCCACGATCGACCCCCTCAGTTTTACGTTTGCCCTGTTTTATATTATTACTACTACTGCACCTTGTCGGCATATTTACGATTATAGAAGAGGCATATCAGGGCACCCCCCTTAGATTGGGAGGTGTAGGGTAGGTTTAGCTGACTCTCTTTTCTCGATGCTGTTTTAAGGAGGTCTCTCGATGCAGTTTATTTCAGATTTTCACATCTATTTTTCCGGATAACGGGATTGATTTTCTGAATCTGCGTTTGGCTAAATCTGCGTTGTCCTCGGCTCTGCAGCTGCGATATATATACACACAACGGCCTGTGCATATTTGTGACTTTACCGCAGATGAAGCATATCAGAATAGCCTCGTTGGATTAGAACACATGGGGTTATAATCTTGTCGCCATTCCCTCGTGATGCGGTTTTCAAGAGGTAAAAATCGATCTACAGCAGTAGTTACTTCAGATTTCCTACTTCTGGATACATGATAGGGTCGGTTGTTAAATCTGCGTTTCGCCAAAGCTGTGTTTTCGCCGGATTTTCGTCCGCGACATACGTTGCCTGTGCATATTCATGGCTATTTACAGGGAGAATACTAGGGCCTTATTGGATTAGGAGGCGTGGGGTAGGTCTGTCGTCTTCCTGTGTGCAATTTCAAGGAGGCTTGTCGATCCAGTTGCGTTGAGACTTCATATCTCCGGATGGATGGTGGATACTTTGATTGCTATATCTGTGCGTTATGTAAGTCTGCGTTTTTTTGTCAAATCTGTATCTAGATTCTGCGATAACGGTTGTCTCCGGATAGATATTTATGACGTCAAGAACAAGCATATTAGAGTAGCCTCGTTATATGAGGGGGTGTGGGGCAGGTTTTGTCTTGTTTCTTCGTCGATGGGAGGTCTTTCCACCCAGCTATATTACTGAAAAAAAAAACATATTTCCGGATAGTAAGGTTGATCGCTAAATCTACGTTTAGCGAAATCTGTGCTTTCGTCGGACCTGTATGTGCGATATACATTATTCATGTTTATGACTTAAGAAAAAACACATTAGAACAGCCATTGGATTTTGGGTGCGTTTGTTAATGGTACTGGGGTAGGGAGACTTCAAATTTTCGGGTAGTAGGATTGGTTGCCGCGTTCAGCTAAATCCGTGTTTTCGTCGGATCTGCTTCAGCGATTCTTAAGAGTGGGCCCAGTAGAGCTATATCGATTAATGTACAGAAGGCACAGTCGTTTTTTGTGAGTTGTGTATATAGGTTTGTTCCTACAGAGATATTCTGGAAACATGACGACAGTAATACTCTGTAGGTAGTAACAGAACTCAATAGCTCCCCCGTCTGCAGTACGATACTTTCTACAGTAGTTGCTCGTGTATGGCATTGGTTGGCAGGGAAACATCGGCTGGGGAAACGGATAGGGTAGCTAGAATACGTGCATAGGTTTCACTTGTAGGTTTCCCTTGATTTTCTTCTTCTTCTTCTTCTTCTTGGTCCTGACAATGTTTTTTTGTGATTGGCGTCGAAGCCCGTGCTGCGCATCATCGGATGGCAAACATAGCAGTGTATACCAGGTACATATAACGCATACTTCACAAGGTTCTGCGGCAGTCGCCGCCCGCATCATTGAAGCGAGTCCAAGACCTTGACAGCGAGGACAGCGGCCGGTAGCTGATAACGCCTTGACGGGAAGCGTTAAAACTTATATCAACGCAATAGCACGATATTTCACTGGTTCGGTTCAAAAACCACGAAAAATCGCACGAAATACCGCGAATAAACATGACCTGGAAGAACGCGATGCCTTTACGAAGACACCGCGCCAATCAAACAAAAAACCAATACCAGGTGGTCAAATTAATCTACAGTGTAATACGTTGTGTGTCCAAGCCGGCAAAGGCCCATGGCACGCTCCAACAAATCCACATTATATTCCACACACACCACATACCTCAACTCTTACTCGGAAATACTAACGACACCTCCCAAAGGACACGACAGGTCATAACACATGGCCAGTGTCCCTATGCCTCGCGACGTGAACGCACCTCACATCTCGTTCAATGTTCCACAAAGCCAACGCTGCTTCATGATCAAAGCCCACGCAACTCAACGCATGTGGAATTATTACCCCTTCACCGACGCTGCCCGAAGCCCACAATGGTCGGTGTTGACTACAATTTCTCGGAAAGATCAACGGCATGCCTCGAAGAGTGTACACATAACTCTCCAGTACATTCAACACATCGGAGCGCACAATGTTCAGATGCCTCCAAGAGCGCACGCGCAGCACTCTCCATGCAGTACATTCAACACAGCGCCAGTGTTCTACGTTTTTACGGTGCCAGACCAACGCGCCAACAGGGGATTACGCCGCCGATGTCCTAAGTGTTTCCAGTGCCGGTACCTACTGCCAACGCCAACAGGGGAGTCGATCGTGAACGGGCGTATCATATTACAACACTATTAATATTAAATAACAGCAACAACAACAAAGACAACACTGGATTATATTATGTGAAGGTATCGCCTACTGAGCTGTAGGGGTAAAGTTGTCGATTGATTACCCAGCCCAGGGTAATCCTTATAGCACTCTCCCCCCCTCCGAACGGCGGGATGTTTGGGGCGTCGGTACTGTATACGGCCTTACGCTGGCCTACCCGCGTCGTTTCAATACCTGGGGAACCAGGGAGATATGTTTTTTTAGGGACGCAGCACGCAAGCGTTTCCATGAAAGAAACGTTCGAAGTGAGATTCGAGCCCGTGTCCTGCCGACGACGCCAAATGTGAAGGTATTACCTACTGAGTTATTATACTGTGTTAAGGGTAAAAGATCGATCGATTACCCAGCGCAGGGTAATCCTTACAACAAATACCAAGTATAACACACGATGAACTACACCACCCTGTCAGCACTCCAAATATCTCCGGCCTACCTGGTGGGCTATTGTTATAAGAGTATATATGCATGTCGGCAGAAACGGATGCGTACGACTGGAACATACGGAAGAGTGAAGAATCGAATCGCACTGCGCGTGCAGGAGCGTGCAGGAGCCTGGTCTGTACGGTCAGGCGATCAGTGAAGCGACCGAGACAAAAGAGTCTGAACGATCGGTCGTGCTTCCACGTAAGATAGGTGTCGCTACGATGCGTGCAACATAATTACAGTACTACTCGTAGTAGAAAAATGGCAAAACCTCGATGGATCGTGGTGAATGCCAATGCGGCTCTCACAGTCATCGGCCGCATGGGCGGTGAAACTATCGATAGAGGGTCTGAACGCGCCGTCACATGAACTGATCGCTGCCTCTTTTTGTCAAACATTCTATATACTTCTCTGTGTGCCCCACCGGTGGTCATGATGGTTCCCGCTGCAACAACCCCCGAGGCAACACCGAAGCAAAAATATACCACGGGCATCATAGTAGGGACGTTTCTTCGGAACGATTACCGTCGCGCACTACTCAAGCGTGATCCTGCACTCCAAAGAGACCGTTGAACCCATTGATAAGTGGTAAGTGGGACGTTACGCACACGTTTTCAAGATACGTTTGTATCAGGTAGCTTTCTTCATCGTCAATAACTCTACGACAATCGGCACTTGAGGTAAAAAAGGAAAGCGAAAGACAAACGTATCTCGCACAGCAGGTATTTTAATAGAGCTTATTTGAACACTCCCCTGGAAATGCTAATGGTTGAGATCGGGATATAAAAGGTAAAAACGTACAATTTCTCTCATTTCCCGCGGACCTCTATCGTTTTTTTCAACTCAGGATGTCTCGAAGCAGACTGGGAACGTGAACAGAATGCACGGTGAATCCTGTAACATTCCCAATCTACCTAACAAAGTTGCTGGATGCAAGGGGGTTCAGTAGCAGGGGGAATCGACCACAATGGCAGTACATAGAGGGTGGCGGGGTTGAACCATCTGTGCTTCGACCATCCTTCGTAGTCAGGATCCGGCCCTTCTTGCGATACAGCACTCTCTTGGTGTTAGCAGACTTCAAACACGGGAATATATACTGTAGTACCCCTTGGATGGTGCCAAGTGTACGCCAATGTACGTGAGAGACTAGGAATGGACGCCGGAAATATGGACAGCACGAACTAAACAAACTCGGGGCGTATGGTCCTTGGCAAGGTAGCAAAATGCTCTCCCACCGCAAGCATGTCCTCCACATCCTACGAGTGTGTAAATCATCAGTGCCCTGACCGGCTGGCTCATGGTACTTGAACGCCACAGCACAACGGTTTTCAGAAGCAGAACAACCCGCCAAAGACCATTTTGGAAAAAACACAAGTTCAATCAAACCACATTTGTTCATCCAGGAATCGCCGTGGAACCCCAAACCGCCCTTGCTCAACAATGGCGGCGAAACGTCGGCCGGGTAGACGGGGGGTACTACATATAACCGTACAACCGCCTCCCGGACAGCCGCCGCCACTCACAACGCCAACGTCACCATCGACGTCGACACCGGCATATACATCGGCAACAACGCCACCATCAACGCAGGCCGACTCAAGCGCCGTCGATGCATGTAGCCACCTCCGTCACCGCCATCGTCACAGCCCTTGACGCCGTACAGTATTTTTTGGCGCGAGGTGGTCAAGAGCGCAGCTTCCACCTTATGGGCCGTTCTTTTGGTACTGTTTATTGAAATCATGCGTATCGAGGCTCAAAACCTGGTAAGATTATGTACATGTGTGTTGCGCGTGGGGGGTGCCATGGGCCCGAGCTACTGGCTGACTTCTGTTCCGCGCTGCTGCGGCGAGGCTTCTTGTTGGTGACAAGCCAAAGCTAGTTGTGGAAAGGGGTATCGCCCAGGCGTACGTCGAACAGCGCACCACGGCAGCCATTACTGCTGATCTGGGAGGCGAGCAAGTTCTCAAAGCTAACCTCGTGTCCAAGCAAACCAGCACGCGCGGGTACTGTCTACACCCAACACGAAGCTATAACGCAACAGTTTGAAATCCTGCGTAGGTCGAATACATTCGGGGCAGGATTTAAACTACAGCGCGCAATAAAACAAATGTGATCGATCATGGCATAGTGGGCCTGCGCTTCTTCGGCGCCCAACGAACATGGGAGGGGAGGCGAAGGTTCAGACCGTCATGATGGCGAGAGGGCGGTCGCCAAAATCCATCTAATCGTCTTGGCTTGAACCTCTCTTTCCCCTGACCGTACAACGCGGGCGCAGAACGCATCATGCAGTCGCAGCTTAGTGACCGGTATGTAGCCACGACAATCTATTTGCCAACGTCCGTTTTTTATCAAGTGTGTCAAGGAGTCGAGAACCCTCGATGCTTCTACAACTTGGTAACCGCCACGGCGTTGCTTTACTAGATCGCAGAAAAGAGATACATACATTGTTAGTTATTTTTTGTGCAACCCCGACCTCAGACCGTGAAAGAAGGGTGCGGTCGATGGCAGCCTCAACGTGTTCGTCGAGTTGACAAGTAGACAAGAAGGCGTTGCAGTGTAGACTTCAAGCAGCCGACTTTTAGTGCCCTCAGCAGCTAAAGATATTCGTCTCATCAACGCTGAACATCACAAGACCCCCATTTCTGATCTACAGTAGGCATGGTCGAGAGGTCTGCACCTCCGGCTCGCGCTTGATCTGACCGTAGAAATTCCTGGGCTAAAGGAGTGCTCGCCTGGTGATTTTGGTTCCACTACGCCTACTACCGCACTGCGTAACGAGGCTCACAACCTGTTTTTTAACGAAGTAGTGGAGATAAGCTCACGCGCTCAGCTCAGGTTGGTGAAAGCTGCCCCGCGCCGCAATGATGTGCGCCAGGGGAGCTTCGCACCAGGTATAAACTTGGTCTGTGGAGAGGCTTGAGGCGAGGGGGAGGCAGGGTTCTACACTTTTTGTACTTTTCGTGGGCATGCCGTGGCATTAGCATGGTACCACCCATGGCATACCATGGCATCCCCACGGCATCCCATGGCGTGGCATAGGATTCCATGGCACGCCGTGGGGGGTGCCCGGCATGCATGGGTGGTAACTAGTAAAAATAGGGAAATATATAGGTTTCTGTGTGCACCGTAGATCTTATTTACTCTGGTCCTCCGTAACAACAATTTTAGTGGTTCGTCCCCAAAATCGGGACTGCAGTTTGCCCTCGAAAAGTTTTTAAGGGGGCTTCAAGACGTTTTTCGAGGCCGATGGGTTCGGAGTTCGGAGTTTTCATTAATAAAGAAGGCCCTAGGTGAACCTACGGAACTAATTGTGTTGTCCTCCTTGCGCGTGGTATGTCGCGTGAACGAAACCGGGTTTGGTTCGCGATGCATACGCATCAGTCCCGCGGTATGGCAAAAGCACAGAAAAAGGAGGTCTACTCTTTCCTGGTGTAATATTATT
The DNA here is from genome assembly GCA_031763025.1 of Macrocystis pyrifera. Taxonomy (NCBI): domain Eukaryota; class Phaeophyceae; order Laminariales; family Laminariaceae; genus Macrocystis; species Macrocystis pyrifera. The sequence goes on from JASSKH010000003.1 coordinate 10,940,086, forward strand.
AATAATAGTAGTTGCTGATGAAACGTATGATAGCATATCGACCTTTGGAATGCGTTCATATCAAAATCTCCTTCCACATAATCTTGGTGTCGATAAAATACACCAATAGAACACGTGAAAAACTCGTATAACTCACTCTGCAAGGTGTCGAGGTCTTGCGTTCACTTTCACGACAAGCCCGGCAAATAGACTACCCCGCACTACGCACACGGGGGGGGGGAAAAAGCCACGCAAAGAACGCGATATGGTGGAAACAAGAGATTGGAGTAGAGGAGCGTGACTTTTTGTTGCCCGGTTCACCAAGTTTCGGCCGTCGCTGCGCCGGACATGTTACGATTATTAGGTTTTGGCTTCTTCGCCACCACGAGCATCCAGCCGCTGAACACGGACGCTTAATACTGATAGACGGTCAGGGGTAGAAGCAGAATACCTACTACAACACCACACGGGCAGCTAACGAATAACTCGGTAACGATAGTTCGCGAACGTGAGAAACGGGTGGCAGGCTACAACAAAAAAAAAACGCCTCTGCTATATGGCAGTAGGCATCACACATAACCCGGCAAAAAAAAAGTCAACCCAGCCTAGGCCTTCGTTAAAACTTTGAACGGAGGCTTAGCTGAGTGAATCGGGACCCGTCGAAAACGGAGGGAGCGCTCTCTCTTCGTTCTTCGGTGACTAGAGAGATCGGACCGACTAATCAGTCTGCATAACTCGCTCCAACCGTTTCAACGCCGTGCGATTTTTTTCTTGAGCATAAATTTGCTATTAATATCAGCGGCGAGCGGGTGCGCAGACTAAACACACGGCATCCACTCTCCTCGCGGCTATGGCTTGCTTTAAACGCACCACCCACAACGCGAAAATTAACGAACAAACAAGGTCACGGAGAGCCAGCCAACCGGCCCGAAGTGAAAACAAATGGCCGAGAGCACAACGCAACAAATGCACACACGCCCGGCCGAATCGAGACACGCTCAACGGGGAAAGCACGAGTTTTTGACGAGGGTGGAAGAAATCACCACTGCCGCAGCAGGGGCGTGGCACGTCGTAAACCGGGGCTCGAACGAAATGAACGACGCACACAAGGAAAAATAGGAAACTTCACTTATTTTCCCCCATGTACGAACGTGCCAAAAAACAACCGTGCACCTGTCGGTGCTCGTCGGTGCAACACCGTCGCCGAAACATTCTAGGACAGTCCTTCCCAAAGAACACGCTCAGAAACAACGAGTTCGTGCGCGCGAAACGGCCAACGCAAAAAATGAAACGTAACATCTCGGAAAAAGGGAGGGACACATGATACGTCGCCTCCAGACCGGAGCCCGTCACAACAGCGCAAAGTCTCAAGCATCGCCATCACCGCCACCGTTTTTGAGAGAACCAAAAGCGCGAGGGAACCAAAAGAAAAGGGTCTTCCCGTTCCGCCAGCGACCTAAAGAGGCGCCAACAAACATCTCCCTTCCCTTCCCTGCCCTCTGCCCTGCTGCGAGCTTCGTCCACCCAGCCCGAAACCCATTTTTCCGTACTAAAAACGGACACAGCTCGCCCTCGGCAGCCGGAACCCCCCCCCCCCCCCCCCCCCCCCCCGCCCCCGCCCCCATTGCAGGGGTGCCTCTGCTTGTTCAGCTTGTGCACCCTCTCAAAACGGCATATGCCCTCCTCCTGCCCCCCCCCCCCCCCCCCCCCCCCCCCCCCCCCCCCCCCCCCCCCCCCCCCCCCCCCCCCCCCCCCCCCCCCCACCCCCCCCCCCCCCCCCCCCCCCCCCCCCCCCCCCCCCCCCCCCCCCCCCCCCCCCCCCCCCCCCCCCCCCCCCCCCCCCCCCCCCCCCCCCCCCCCCCCCCCCCCCCCCCCCCCCCCCCCCCCCCCCCCCCCCCCCCCCCCCCCCCCCCCCCCCCCCCCCCCCCCCCCCCCCCCCCCCCCCCCCCCCCCCCCCCCCCCCCCCCCCCCCCCCCCCCCCCCCCCCCCCCCCCCCCCCCCCCCCCCCCCCCCCCCCCCCCCCCACCGCAGGGACGCTTCTGCTTCTGCACCCTGTCATGCAGCAAGCCCGTTCCTCCTGCTCCTCCTCCTCCTTCCCTTAAACCTGCGGAAACTCTGCTGAATTGGACTGGATGATGCCGACGATGATTCCGAAAATGCCCAGGGCAGAAGCGAAAATTTCGACGATCAGAATCTTGACGAAAAGAGACCCATCTTGGGCGTCCGCTAGAGCACAGGCGCTGCCGGCCACGCCCACCGAAATCCCGCTCGCGAGGTTCGTCAATCCCACCGCAAGCCCCCCCGTGAAAAGCGCGTAGCCTGCGAAGTAGGCAGTCGTCCACTCGTAGGTCTCCGGTTCTTCCGATGGGTCCTGCGGCCGGCCAAAAAAAAAAAAAAAAACAGGGGAGGGGAGACACGCTATCAATAGTGAAACACGGTTGTGTGCGTGCACACGCTTGTGAACACGCTTGAGAACACGCTTGGGAACTACTTCGTGGAAACACATTTAAGAATTACGCTTGAAAACAAATTTATGAAACGCGCTTTTGAACAAACGGCGTCTACGGGAAATAGCAGGTCTCGCGCGTCCGTCACGACGGCACAGCAGCGGCAGCAGTAGTAGAGACCCGTACGAATGTTTACTAATACGATTGTGCCAACCTTCGACAAAATGGTTGATACTTGACGCTAAAGCTTCGTTCCGAGCTTTTCCAGGCGGTCGGGGATACGGGTTAGGGTTTAACTAGTCAAGCGCGGTTTCACCATTCTCTCAAAGCTGGGTCAAGTCGTAAAAACACGGCTCGAGCAGACGGTAGAAGGTAGCAGCAAATGGGGTGTGCAGTCGGAATAGGCGTTGCGCGAGGTGTGGTGGGGGGTGGGGTAGGGGCGCTCGTGGTTCCCGCCCTTTGGACGATGGGTTTCTGGCCACCATCACGCTAATATCACCAGCAGCGATGGTGGGGCGTAGCGGAAGGGGGGCACGAGGAGTCTGCAATAGCAGTCTACACTATTAATACTACCTTAATATGGTACGGTTTCGATTCTTTACGTCAAGATGGGCGAGGCTTTCCACGGTGTGGCACCGAACCACGGTGCGTTTTTCCTATTTGCAGAACACTACGGTGCGGTGCGATGCGATGCGATGCGATGCGATGCGATGCGGATTTTAATCTTCGTAGACGTGCGGATTTTTGTTTTCGGTTTTTTATTTTTACACTGCTGTGTGGTGCGATGCAGTTTAACATCCTGCGGTGCGGTGCGGTTTACGTTCAAACCAGTCGAACCCGCACCGCACCGCAGCAAACGACTTGATTTTAGAGTCCCTAAGGTCTCGTCGCGGCTGTTATCTTTGCGCGAGTCAGGCGGTGCGGTTCGGTGCGGATTTCAAAGTTTTAGAATCGTGCGGTACGGTATGGTTCGGTAAAACCGCATCCGAACCGCACCCGCATCGTGAAAAAACAAAAAAGCACTTGAGAAAAGCCATGAAAATACACATGACCTACCAATGACTACTCGTGTGTACCGCTGTATACCTGCTATGCTTTACTGCTGAATGCTGTGTACCGACATACTGCAAGCAGTACACACCTCAGGTGTTTAGTAAAAATATTTCAGGGTTAGGGTATCACACGAGTACCACCAGTCACGTACGTGCAAGGTTCTTAGACTTGCACGTATTCTTTGAAGCACCTGACACCCTGTTCCCATTTGGCACTTTGACCCTGTAGTGGGCCATCCTATTTGACACCCTTCTTCCACTTAGTGGCGCAGAAATATAAGCAGCCCTCCCTCCGCAGGAGCCGCCGAGAGGCCCACCTGGAACCCTGACCCCATTTGGCACATTTAGGTCACACGAATCTACAACAACTTCTGCTGTATTGAATTTATGTGCCAATCTGAAGAGCCTTGCATGTACGTGCAATTTCTCCGCCTCTCCACGAGTACATACTCGTACTACTCGTAGGGTATATTTGTTCTCGTCCAAGTTGCTCGATGAGTACCTACTATTTTAATAGATACGAACCTGTATCATTCCGCGTGCCTTCGAAACGGTCACTCTACGGCCTGGTGCCAATTGAGGGACAGATAGCATTGCCATCAACGGCGGCGTCGAACTACCTGGGTGGACATTAACTCACTTAGGATCGCAGTCCCGTTTTGGAGACAAACTATCACGGGGGGCCATAGTAAATAGGACCTACGGTACACACAACCTATATATTTCCATATTTTTAATAACAATATTCGGTCCTATTAGCTATGGTTCCCCGTAATACTTGGAATTTGACTGATTCGTCCCCAAAACGGGACTCCGGTACTATCAAATCGACGTCTCTCACGCAGTGCAGTGGTCACTACTGCTGTCGTTGTGAACTGTATGGTACTCCTGGTATGCGAGCACTCGTTTCAATAGTCGTATGAGTCGCCTTGCTTGTGTGCATGACGCGCGACACCTATACATAACGACTGCGGAAGAGAACTCTGGCCCAGCAGCCAGGATGGTTTACTTTGAAAAGTGTGTTCCGCAGTCATCTCAAGTCCACCGGGTTGGGATTTCTACAAAAAATTCCATCTAAATCCCGGCCTGGATTTCTTAGTGCCATAAATAGATACCAGGTATATTCGTACTGGTACATTATTAACGCCTGGTTCGTAGTATGTAGGAGCCCCACAGGTGGAACATACAAATTCCCAGGTACGACGCATGTACGACAAAAGTAGTATCCTGTACTTTGGCGAAAATGATCCAGGAAATAGCGTAGAAACGCACGTGGAGTAGCGAAACCATCACTTCGAAGTAAAATGCAACCTCACTCACTACTCGTAGCAAAGATGTCCGTGGAGACACCATTTTCATTCACCCTTGACAGACAGCAACTTTGCCTTGACACGCTTTTGACTGACACCAAACAAATAGGTTTTAGTGTGGCACACCCGGTCCTACACCGCACGTTTCGCCTTGCTCAAGATGTTTCCTGACATTTTTTAACTCGTGGACCAGCCAAACAGCAGTACGAGTAGTAGCAGCGGACAGCGGACTAATCGTACAATCATACTATTAATACGAGTATAATATCAGTCTACGCTACGTACCAGGTGCTTCACCGCGGCGTTTTAACGCTCGACTATTAACAGATTCTAAACAACAACCAATCACGATAAGAAAGGAGGGCGAGCCGTCAGCCGTCAACCTGCTCCCACCCAACGGTTGTTTTTAATTCGGCACATTTTGGGCTTTGGTGGAAAACCGCAGCAGCGATTTTAGATGAAAAACGGCTGGTATTTCAGTTTGGCAGCAAAATACCTTTGCTCGTACTGCTGCATCACAAATACCTCGTACTGATAGTATTTAGTTACGTATGTACTTCGAAGTTAGAGTAATGCTTGCTGTACTGCTTCTGTAACATAATGCAACACACAGCACGTACATCAGTTATATAGTACTGCAAGCAGGGAGGAAAAGCAGAGGGCGCCCGACGCACTGTACATCCTCTAGACGATCCTACTGCGATATCTCAGGGCTCTTGAGGTACTCAAGGATCATCGTAACCTACACGACCTTCGTTTCGCACGAGGTATGTGAGAAGTTACACGACAGCAGCTGAGAGCTGAGGGGTATCGAGGTATGTGAGACGTTACACGAGAGCAGCTGAGAGCTGAGGGGTATCGGGCTTCGACCACACAGAACTAAACTCGAGGGACAACCGACCACGCCACAACTCCCAGACCAGACCGGGGTGGTGAGGCGTTCGCTCGAAAAAAAAAGAACAATACGTACTACTGTAGAACTAAAGACCTATTGACGGTACAGAGCACAAGGCACGCAGCAGCAGAAGTAGCAGCAGCACCGAGACAGCGAATGACTGATGGGCGCATTTTGTGGTTCAGCAAAGCAGCAGTGACGTATTCATATGACTTGCTGTCCGTATGTACCAGGTGTGATAGAAAAACAACCCAACGCCGAATTAGAGGACCGGTTTTAGGAGGGTCAAGGGCAAGTTGGAGCGCCATACAAGCTGAACGCAACTTGCACATAATATGCGCGCGCAGCGCGCTTGCTATTTTGTGACGTTCGCTCGTGCAGTCCAGCCGCGACAAAGCTCACGTCCAGTCGGCAACGAAAGGCTTGTACACGTACTGCTGTACCTGGCACCTTGGCATGATACACTGCTTGCTGCTTGCACCACGAAAGCTGCGTGGTTGAATCGATGGGGATTTTGAAGCGCAAAATGAGCAGACGAAAAAGTACCGGCACGGAAACGAACGGGAAACCTCTCTTTCGCACAGCCCCTCGCATTCGAATAATTGCAGGCTTGGCGATTGAAGGAGCGTCATAGCCTGACTGCTGTAACAACATAAGTCGGCCGGAAGGTCTGAGAAGGAACCCCAGCTGCGCAACGACCAAAAGACGACCCTCACTAGGTTCACTTATGTAGGGGATCGAAGGTATAGGTGCCCCGTGCAGGGGTAGACTAGTGTGTGCGGCATGTTTGGCACTCCGTGATGCACAGGAGCAAAACTGAGGATTCAGGAGAAATGGGGCCCTTTCACCAAACAGCAGCAGCAACGAGCTTCGTACACGACAGCAGTACTAGTCTGTCTCCACCATGAGAAAGGCGCCACGAGGCTCGTGGACGCGCCCAGGACTAACGAAGGACATGCGTTGGATGGAGCCGGCGATCTGGAGCGCCCGTAGGCCCTCGAGAGCGTCTCGCTATACCTGGTACGTCGTAGCCGCACCTGAATTTTGTTGGTGAGAATGATCGCCATGATCACGCCGTAAATCGCTGTGGCTTCGCAAAAGATGACGCTGACCAGGTTCTTCGACCGAATGCGAGGCGCCTTCACCGCCGCACCCATGATGCTGGAGCCCGTGAGGAAGATGCCCCACCCAGCACCCAGCACGGACAGGCCCAGGGCAAAAGCGATGCCCATGTTTGCCCATCCAAACGGCGACATGTGGGTGAGCACTTCGGGCCACCCTGCATTGCAGTAGTCGTTCGTGCAGAACACGTCTTCCGGTACGGTGCCCGACATCCTGTCCTTCGTTCTCTTCCGTGCGTGCGTGCTCTCTGCCTTGACTGATTTACTAAGCGTGCGCTCTTCCAAGATGGCTTCTACGGTAAGGGCTGGGGGGCTAAGGTACAAGCAACGCACAAGGGATTCTTGCGAGGAGCACCGCAGTTGCTAACGGTCGCTCTTCCCTTACTTGATATAAGTAAAAAGAAGGCACTTTAGGTGGAACCTGCTGGAGAGAAAGCAATTACGCAAGAGGGAGTTCGACGTTTTCCTGTTGGCTTTATATTTTTGGGCACTTTGTGTCGGTTCGAATTTTGCTTATACAAAACCGTCATATTTTCACCGCCTTCGTCGAGTTCGATGCTCGAATGCTCGACTCATGCTGCTGGGTACACGTAGGCGAGGTAAGAGGCACGGGGCGTGAGGGGCGCACTCCCCGGCAGAGACGGCACCATGTCCGTGGTTAAGACCGTGAAAAGCAGGAGAGCCTTACTGACGGCGCTAGAACAGGTGCGAACATGATGCTTGAAATCTTTGCACGAAAAAACTTTGTTTTTTTTAATGTTTTGGCGGCGAAGCCATCCATGCTTCGACGCCGTGGTGTTTTGTGTTCATTCGTCGTTCACATTAGCATTTGCTCGGAACTTGTAGCCGCTGGTTCCCAGCCTTCTAGGACGGAGGCCCATCGTAATACTCATAAGACATATTCCTCGTTTGTTGCACTGTTTTACGTGGCGCTGAGGATCTTGTGTCGATGGGAAACTGTCAGAAAGTAGAAGTTGCAATGTTCAAATTCGCATTCAGATCTGGCGACGTAATTACTAAGCGGGTCCCAGTCGAAGTACGCACCTGCTGCTGTAGTACTTACTGTAAGTATATCTCTATCGGTACACAGCAGTAGTGAAGCACAATACATATTGTACTATAGTGCTCACCTGGAACATGAGTACGAGTAGTTGTTACGAAAACAACTGAGCCTCTCGTTCGCCGACGACGCAGACTCCGAAAGACAAGCTTCGCTGGTGGGACCACAAGCAGCGCATACTCGAACACTGGCTTGACACAAGTGGAGACGATATTGCCGTGGAGGGCGCCTCCACTCTGATCCGGGGGCAGCTGCAAAGAGGCGACGAACACGAACACCTGCGCATCAAGTGCTGGAAGCACATCGTAATAGAATTGTCAGCTCTGGTGGAGGACGATGCAGCGCCGTCCAATGGAGCATCGGTTGCGATGACTGGCAGGTGCGCTGCACTGTGGATGTATACATGGCCCAGATGACTCAATGTTGTTTTGCTGTACACAGTTCGGGGGTTTTGTGGTACGTACGGGAAATGTGAAGTAGATGCCCACCAAGATTGGTGTGGATGCGTAAAAAAGACCCGGCCTGTATTTACACCCGTATATACGACGTTTTATAGTACACGTACGCACGATGTGTTAGAGCTTTGGAAGGGTGCCCGTTTTCTTTGTCCAGATGCCTGGTTGTCCAGCCAACGAAGCCAAAAACTCCATTCATCGGATGGTTTCGACGTGCATCCTATTCCACTTTAACTTGCTGTATCGCCACATGGAGGACATCATACATGATGCCTGATATGTCTACGCGTAAAATACTGTACGTAGGGTTTCCCCGTAAAAGAAAACACACGCCTCCTTACAAATCTCCGTTGCGCGGTTAGGCCGCACCTCGGGCCCGGAAAGTTTGGTGTTGACATGTATACCTTTAGTCGACTCTGTATATATTATTTGGTTGCAATACTTTTGCCTGTTTCCGAAACAAAAAAAAACGTCTACACTTGAATGTAGAGAGCCGAGTGGGCCGCTCGATGTCCCAAGCCATTTTTTGCCTTTTGGGATAAAGACTGCAGCAGACAGCACAGCCGAATACGTCAACTATCGCACCTCCTGCGGCAATTTAGCGGCGTATTGTTCCTGCTGCGCATTATGTCGCCACCAGAGCAAGTGGGTAGGGCTTGTCTTATCTTGTATGCGGTTTCTGATCGAACTCGGTTGTTCGGAAAATTCTGATGCTACCCCTTGCGAAGCTGCTGTGCTTTGCGGCAGAATTGGATATATTTTTGCGAGACCATCCCGCGCCGGTCACGACCACCATAGCTACCGGACCCGTGACTCCTGAATCCGAGGAGTATCGTGTTTCTATTGCACATGTTACCACCGGACCAGGCGGGTAGCGCTTTTGTTGTCTTGTGCGTGGTTTATTAGCCAGCGCGGTGGTCCTGGTAATATGAATCCATCTCTATGCAACTCCTGTGCTTTTGGGGGGGATACGAGCAGAAGAAGGTTGGGTTTTGATCAAGTCCCGTCGCGCTGATCACGAATACGGAAGGTATCACCTGCCCACTGCCGAAAATTAGCAGTATACCTCTTGTACTGCTCATGCCGCCACCGCACGAAGCGGGTACGGATAGTCTCGCCCTGTGTGAGGTGCTCTAGACAGCGTTGTGCTTGCAAAACCAGTTTCGTGTCACCTGTAGTTCGCGCCCTCGCTTCTCTCCTCGGCCACTTAGTGCGAGTCATTATTATTTTTGCAAATAACCCACAAAAGTGGGGTGTTTTGAGACAGTATTTGACCAGAGCTTTGTTTCAACCGTATACTATTGAAGAACCTTAGCACCAACCACTGACGTAAGGTTAACTCCTATGTACGTGGCTGAAGGTTTTTCAACCGCTCGCCCCAGGAAGAAAAGTACCACCAGGTAGCGAATATCGCAAGAAATTATGAATTGTGAACTGCTTTCATTAATCAGCCGTGTTCGTCCTTTTGTTCTGCCCCACCAGACGAGGGAGTAGCTCTCAGCGTGGATTAGACCAAGGAACTGCATCCCCTGAACAATACGATTTAGGAGCCGTGGACTTGTCGGGATTGTCCTTTGTCGAGCGGCAAGAGGAGTGGCTGCGACGCAAGCAGCACGCCCTGCGTGCTAAGACGAACGAGGTGGAGCGAGCTGTGAAGGACGCGGCAACGTTCAACCCTAATTTGGCAATCAGCCAAAGCTCGCTCAGGCCAGCCCAGGTAGGGAAGAAACGCTCGATATAAGCGGAATGGTGCCGCCGATAATGTCCCCTGTACAGGACAACACCGAAAGCGATTGATTTGGTGATCGTTCGAAAAACGAGATACGTACGTACTGCTGTTCACGTTTATGGATGGCACGTCATACGTTGCTGAGTCGCCGATTGACGAGGTTGCGTAGATTGACTTCGCAGACCACCAGATATTCAGTAGAGGCCGATTGACGACGTTGAGTAGACTGATACTTCCCAAACCAGCAAACCTCAAGATAGTAGTAACGGCATTCCAACAATCCCCAAGGCGATAAGTAAAACGCCGCAATGTCGTGAATCATCCTACTCACCCCTGAAATGAGTTGGGCATAGAAACGAAAGCCTGAAGAACGGATCGTCGTTCTCGACTTCGAATACGGTTTGTGACCTGTAGGAGCACTTTTCGTTGCTCCGCCGTTCGCGCAAGTCGAATGGGACTCATCCGCAGATAACTCGGTGCTTTTGTATTGTTTTGTTTTATTTCTGATCTCATCACTTACACTGTCCGGCCCAGTTACAGGAGCTCAACCCCTTTGGAACTGCACCCATGTCTTCGGAATAAACTGCTCGGAAACGGAGTTGGGAGATATGGTACCACTCTGTACCTAAACACAAGTACCTTCTGTATTGAATTTTAATATTATAAAATGGCGTTATAGTTAGGGGCACACTGATGCACAGTACTAACGGGGTTTTGCGCTTGGTGGAACTCTGAACGACGTTGTTGAAGGAAAATCACGCCAATGTCTCAACGGCCGATGGCACCTGCACAGCGAGAGAACTTGTAGGGCAGCAGAGTGCTGCAATGACCCGATTAGTGTTACCACTACTTACATTGCAATGTACCGTTCCATATAAACGCACCATTCGACATGTTATGGCACACCCCTAAATTAATGATATCTCGTCTATCGTTGAATATTACCAGGGCTTTTCGCGAGTCATGACCCGACCCGCGGATCGGGTCACGGGGTGTTCAAAATCTCACGGGTCGGGTCGGGTCGGGTCAGGAAGTGTTCAAAATCTCATGGGTCGGGTCGGGTCGGGTCGGGTCGGGTCGGGTTAAGAGGTTTTCAAATCTCACGGGCCGGGTCGGGTCGGGCCAAGAGTTTTTCAAATCTCACGGGGGTCGGGTCGGGTCGGGTCGGGTCGGGTCGGGTCGGGTCGGGTCAAGAGGTGATGAAAAGCTCACGGGTCGGGTCAGGTCATGACCCGCGAGTCACTCGCGGGTCGGGCCAGCGTGACCCGCGAGTTCTTTTCTGCTGACCCGCGGGTCGGACTCGCGCATCCGGCCCGCGGATCCGACACTCAAAACACTTCCCGCTCTCTTACCCAAAGGTTTCTCTCGTGCAAATACCCAATAATACTTGGTACCTTATTCAAACACTAAAACACTGCCTAATCCATATACGCATGCCCGCATCCGTTTATACCCACTACAACCAGGCCACATATCGCTTGTGGGCACAAAAATGAATATTAAATTGTTTTTGAAGTGTCGACCCACGGGCCGGATCCACAGGTCGGACCTGCGGGTAATGATAAATAGTCTCGCGGGTCAAGGTGACTCGACCCGCATGAAACCCGCGTCTCACGGGTCAATCCGAAGGTGGCGGGTCGGGTCGGGTCAAGGGGTTTTGAAATCTCGCGGGTCGGGTCGGGTCGGGTCAGGATATTTTCAAATCTCACGGGTCGGGTCGGGTCAACAACCTTTTAAATCTCGCGGATCGGGTCGGGTCGGGCCAAGAGGCTTTCAAAATCTCGCGGGTCGGGTCGGCTGACCCGACCCGACCCGACCCGACCCGTGAGATTTGACCTGACCCGCGAAAAGACCTGAATATTACGCATCGGCATGCCCCTTTCGTGTTTTCCTGGTTCGAATAATGGCTGAAGGTGTCTGCGGTGGAGCTGAAGCTGGAGCAGTTAGCCAACGAGGCGGAGAGACATGCGCGGAGGAGCTCATTCTCGCAATCAATTCAGGAATCAAAGCGGAGAGCGGAGAAAGACACACTGCCTGTACCGGTGAACACGAACGGTGTGCGCCGGCGGAGTCGAATGAAACGGAGGGGAAGGTGATCATGTTTTTCTCCGCGACCGGGCTTGTCAAACCATATCCAATCCCGCTTTAGCACAACCTCCGACATTTTACTCTCTCTAATATCATTGTCATTGAATCAGAGAAAATAGGTGCCCAGAAGTTTCTCACATGCCCTGGTCTTCTGCTCTCTTGTCTCAAGCGAGTTTACTCCGACCGCATCCACGTCCGTGTGCTTCAGGCACCCAGCGCAATCACTGCTACGGTGTGAAAGACTGTCTCTGTCCGTTGCACCGACTCTCCCCCTCCCATGCCCCACCCCATGTAACAACATCCTCCAACAAACAGCCTACCCGGCGAGATGTTTAGTCCACGTCGCGGAACTGCACCTCCTGGGATCTTTCTGGACCACCAACCGCAAATAGGCCAGCTCAACCCCGCAAGCGACGCGAATTTCGACGAGGATCCAGAAGAGAATGCAGGGGATGTTCCCGAGGTAGGTAGAGAAGGCAGCGGCCATGGTGGCAGCGACGGCAGAACCGACGGGTTAGAAACAAATCAGGATGGCTTGGGAGGGGGGGGGGGGGGGGGGGCGACGGCGTAGATGGAGGAGACAAGCCGGACGAAGATGAGGAGCCACCGTTCGACAAAGGCTCGTTCTTCTTCAAGGTTGACGATAAGGATAAGGGGCACTACAAGGTGCGGGACGTCTCGCGCTTCCTTCTGACCAGCATGTACAAGAGAAAGGACCGTGTCACGCGCACCGCCGGCGTGTCTCTTCTCGTCGGCAAGCTCGAGAACCCGCCGCACGAGGAGAAGGTGATCTCCGCCCTCTTCGACACCGACCGGTTCACTGAGCGTGCGGCGGCACAGTGGTGGGAGGACAACGGCCATCGATTTGAGGACGCGAGGAGCTTGGCTGAAAAGAAGGTATGTCAGGAGTGTCAACCTAGAATTCTGTGCTGCATAGATTTCCTACCGCTGGCGTTGTGCCGGAGTGCGTGCCATTCGAACAATCCCCGACTGTTTTTGAGCTGGCCGTGTCATTACCCCGGTCATAGTTAATGTTGGACGCAGGGCAGGGTAACCAAGAAGGTAACCACGTTGTGCAGTGCACGTGCAGATAGGATTCAGGGTTGTAGAGATTAAGAAAACAAAGAGCGAGAGTGTATATCTATCTGGTCACAATCTACTACTATCAACGGCACCCTGCTGTAGCAACAGAGCAACGTACCAAACAACCGGCTCCAAGAAAACCTCATCGATATGGTCTTTCGTCCGGCAGAGTTTGATGCTGATTTTTTAGCTGAAAAGACGATGTTCCGTGTCACTTTCCGGCGATCCCAGTGTACATGCCCTCGCATATATCTCTCTGTTCTAACTCTCGAGAATCAACGGCAAGGTCTCAGGCCGGGGGGAGGGGGGTGGAGTGTTCACACGATCCCAGTGCCGTACAAACAGGTTTTCGTTTAGGTTGTTACATACTGCATGTCTTCATCGCCAAGCATTCACTCGCGCTTGCTAAAACCTCAGCTGCTGATCAGAGATAGACCTGGTAGATTCCAACTGACAGCACGGCTAGCCGGCACCACCAGCCCATCACACAACACTCTCGCTATCTGCTCCCTCACCCATCTCTTTTTGGACGGCGCCTCCTACCATCGCTGCATTGGACCCTAGGAGCTTGATGAGGACAGGAAGCGTACGATGGAGCGTAACAGCGAGGTTCTCCGCCGTGCGTCCGCTCCCGCGAGAGCAGCGATAAACGCAATGAACGCCATTAAAGCCTTGTCGGTAGCTGCGCAGGCACAGCAGGCACTTGCCGACAACCCCACTCCCCCCGGACCCGAGCAAGAGTAGCGACGAGGCGAAGTGACCACTGGCGGACCCTAGCGATGCGGAACGGTAATTCCGGTTGTATGCGTCCTGAACAGAGAGAGGGAACACCCGACATGCGGGGGGTAGCGAACGAGCCGAGATTCGATTGAAGGGTCGCGTTGGGAACCTCCGCGTCCGGATAGGGGGAGCGAGGTGCAGGCCTGTGGTTAGGGATACCATCAGGGTCGCCCTTGATTTTGGCGCTAGAGGCAGGAGGCGCGAGCGGCTACTTAGAGCGAGACCAGCCTGCTTCGTAAGCTCCCGCGTTGTTTTTTTTTTTTCGGCGGGTCTATTGTATGGACAGCGGTGACAGCAGTAGCCCGTTTAAAACGTGTGGCAAGCGTTTCATAGAGCAAGATCCAAGAATTGGGATCGATCGACTCGGCGGGATACCCCTCGACGAGATACAGCTTCACAACTGCCTGTGGTAGTTATTTCATTCTTCCCATTGACCAGACCACCCGCCACCGCTCGCAGAGCGGAAACAGCCCGGTAACATACGAAGCTAATCAGGACGAAGAGTTTAAAATCAGTTAGCATCCATATGGTTTGGGGAGTATCACCCTGGCCTGGTGTTAAAACCCCCCCGGGGATCTACAAATAACACAAATTCCTTTTTTTTTACTTTCCCTTTATGTTCGCGAGTTTCTCGCTCATGTCGGCTCCTATAAAATGGGTGGCGCGTGGATCAACCACCAATCCGGTTTCTTTTGAATTTTCGGAACTTCCGTTTTCACTCTGCCGCTACCTCTGCTGACTAATCGGCGGCCGAGAGGGAAACCTTGACACGCTTGTGAGCGTCCGATGGAACCAGACCGCACACGAAGTTACCGACTTCGTCGCGTCCGGAGCCCGATTTTATTTTCATATGTATACCGCTATCCCCAAGTAGTCTGGGCGTTTTCCCGTTTTTTTTTTATCCCACCCCACTGTAAAAGCCCCATACCCCCAAACTCCACCTTCGTCCCCTTCGTATCCCTCTTAGTAGTGCATCCATAGTACATGACGGAAGACGAATCAAAGCGCTTGTGGCAGTTTTTCGCGTCAGTTTCTCGCCACCTTCCGCCCTCGGCCGATCAAGCCCTCCGTCGCTAACTACCGCCGGCTCATCTCACTTCTATACGTTGACACGACTTCCCCCCCCCCCTCCATCGGAGTTGCCCCCAGATCTTCACACCACCAAAAACACCCACCCCCACCCCCGTCCTATAGTATGACCGTAAATCCCTCCATCCCTCCGCAACCCCTATCGAAGCTCCGCTTTCCCTCGGGTCTATATCAGGAGCTTTTTGCAAACAAAATGGTTTCGACGGCCACGGCCCAACCGTCCCCGTTTTCACGCTGAGGGTGTGTATATCATACAATAGTCGTCGCAAGCCCATGCTACCTAATACATAATACCACCCCAAACGCATAGCTGGGAGTGAACGCCGTGCGTTGGCTGCGGACAGAGCGGGTACTCTTAAATCCCTCACAGTCACTAAAATATCAAAACAGTGTGCCGTGGCCGCCGCTACTATTAATAGTAAAATATATTTTTACATATCCTAAGCTGGCTGGCCGGGGGGGGGGGGATAGAGGGCATGACGCTTGATTGTCGCGCTAATTATACACCAGTAGCAACTTGCTAACCCTGTCACGCTCGCCGCTTGTTCTTGTTGGAGTGTTTACGCTCCCCTATTAATGTGTGTACACGAAGGAGAAGGCAAGCCGCCGTGCCAGGACGTCAAGCGGCTCCTTTCCATTTGACCAATAGAAAAACTGCGGGAACCAAGTACCCTTCTTCTCCCGCCTGCAATAGTCAGCATTGTACTCCAAAAATTATTCATGAAACTATAGCTTTTCATGGTACTGCTGGCACGCTCGAGTACTATCGATACCGCAAAACACCTAATAAATGAGCAAACCGTCAAACAAATGACTATTCGCACGCCGTACAGAGAAGGAAGCCGTGAGCGCGCTCCAGCACATCAAACCTCACCGATGCGTCAACAAAAACTCTCTACTGGAGTAGCCATGCTGACACCAACAACCAAGAAAGGCCGAGGGTAACCCGACACGGAGAGACTCCCATAATTACTCTTTACCTGACTGCCCATGCCCTATCACTCTCGACGAAGCGGGAACAGCGAAACGTCGTAGGAAACATCTAACACACCCCACATATTAATCCATGCTTCCATCCATCCACCCACCCACCCATCCGCTGACCCATCCGCCCACCTACTCATCCATCTACTCATCCACAACAAAACACTGACCCCTAATAGGAAAATTGCGGGTGCGTAACCCCTTTCTCTCTCTCTCTTTTCTCTCCAAAAAATGGAAAACAAAAAACTACCATTATCGACTGTGACTGATGACCGTTTTACTGAGCGCGAAATGCTCTGAAGCCAACGAACGGGGGAGTGAGCAGCCGTGTGACCTAAACCGTGTTTCTGTTGCACCAGCATGGGTGAAACCATGTGTCGACCTCGGCTTTTCGGCCAACCAGAAAGTGATCTGAAAAACCGTTTGACCACTAGGAAAATCGCGTGTACGGACGAAAACTCTTCTTACAAAATAGTGAGTGTATCATCATCGGCAAGGACTTCACTCCTCTTTGTTCCCGCCAAAACGAGGCACAGCACGCGTTGGACAACAAAAGGCGAAGAAAGAACTTTCGTCCTGCATCACCTGTTTTATTTTACCCACGGCTTTCGATGCCTCTCTTGGTGCAGACGAGCAGCAGGCCACACACACCTAAACCCACAGCACGCAAAACAAAAACGTAAACGCAGCTCAAAAACCGACCGACTGGAAACGCCAACTACACCCCCAGCCCCGCGCCTCGCTCCCGCACCAAACCAAGGAACACCCGACCGAAACAGCAAAAATAGGCAGAAAATAGTACCGTATGCAGGCCGTCGAAGGGAATCGACTGACACCCGGGGCCAATAATACTGTGCCCTTCCTCCCTTCATTCAGTCCACGGAACGAGTCATCACCGGCTCTGCCAGCACTTCGGCGCTGCTGCACGAAGGTGACGATCGCCGCACGGCCCTGGAACGACCCGCCGGTGTTCCGCCCTCTCTCCTGATAGAATCGGAAAAATAAGGATTGCAAGACGCGATTGTCGGTCGGGTCAATTTTGGTTAGGTTAGTTCAGAGAACATGCGGGTTGGAGGCGCTGCTCCATATCGCGAACAAAGCCACGCTGTCTAGAGGGACAAAAAATCTGCATTTGGCCCTGAATTAATTCAGGCAAGTTGTCCCAAAGCACCCGGATGTGGTTCTAAAAAAAGCTCCAACGGGCACTCTTTTGGAAGCTCTGCAGTGCGTACCGTGGTGCGAGGGCATGCGATGGTCATGAGATGGCATAAACTTTGCAAGGGAGAAGATCGTTCGTGTAGCCCCGACGGCGGCAAAGCAGTGCCGAGGGCGCGACTGGGAGAACTGGGGACGCTGAAAAAAACATCGAACGGATGACGTATCGCACCGTACCCAGACAAGTGCGCAGACCAACAACCCACCCACGGCGCGTCAAAACAGCATCAGCGGGGAGGGGGGTAAATAAAGCCTTGCCCGCATGGTTTGGCACTATCGTCTTTATCTCAACAGCAAAGCCATCTCTGCCGCCGTATGCACGACGAACATGACACCACATCTGTACTCGACACGTAGGTTTCGACGCAACTGTATCAGTCGCACTACGTCGAAGTGCCGCACACCTGTGCAAAGAGGCTCACGAACCTCTTTATCGCGGCTTACGAGCCTCCTTTAATCGTCACCGTTTTTTCTCACCGTTTTCGCCGGGATGCTGGGGTGGAGAAAGCCGAGCTCGCCGCTTGTGGAGTGTTGCACTCGTGCCTCGGGGGACACGACGCGGCATCGAGGCCTTGCGGCGACGGAGCGGACATGGAGCTCGGGCGACGTGCGCGCGATACGTTGACGCCGTTCGTCCCGGCAGCGTTGCCCCGCCGCCACTGCCCGGCGGATCGTGGAGGGGTGTCGCCCCACAACTCCCTTTCCGCTTTTTTCCGTAACACTTCGTACTCTTTGACTGTTCGTCGCCGGCAATGAAAACGAAGGTTTGACGTAGCACCGGCGGATAGAGGGACGTTTGGGAGGAAGCGACGCGGGTTAGTACAGACTGCCGCGTTTGTTCCCAGCCGGGTATCGTACGCAAGTCGCCGAGCGCGGGGATGACCTTCGTGAATGTACACGGCACGATCGTATCACATGGCGTGGTGCGCCAAAGGCTCGCGAACACGGGGCAAAACAAGGGCAGCAGTGGATCTCAAAGCGAGGGCGCGGATTTTCCGTGTGGTCTCGAGGACGCACGGAAAGGGCCGTACTTTACGACAACGGGTACCCTTGAAAACTGAACATATCCGCCTTTCTCCGGGGCGCGTCCATGAACAGAACATAAAACTGTTTGTTGGCCCGGGCAGGGCAAACTCCTCATTATCTCAATCCCTGGCAACAACAAACCGCGACTCTGACCGTGGCGACAACGAAAAAAGTGAGTGTGCACCCACTCCAGGTCGTAAGCGAGTGTACACGCGACCGGCCAACAGCATCACGACTCACTGTTGATCGCGATACGTGATACAATCTCCCGCGCCCTTGCCCAGGGACGTCTCACCTAGTTCTGTCCTGGTCACTTGCAGCTGCTGCGCGAGGGCCTCCACGTCTTCCTTGCGAAGGGACGGCGGCAGCGCTAGCTGGGGACTCCAGCCGCCGGCCGACAGGGAATCCTTGCCGAAGAAAGAGGCGTTTCTCTCCCGTGGGTCCTCGGGGGGCTCCGCCAGATGATAGTCGACCACCTTCTTCAGGAGATGCTGCACCTATTGAGACGTTGTAGAGAGGTTGGACGTGCGGACGATGTCGGCGGGCGGTTAGAGGGAGAAAGAGAACACGCGTGTTACGGCTTGGGTATATAGCCCGGTGTAGCGCAGTGACAGCGAGAATACATCCTTGCATTGTGGTGTGTTTTCGTCGGGGGCGCGAAAGAGGGCACACGAAGGACCAGACTGGGTGAGACTCGGTCGACGGTGCGGCACGGAATTCCCGCTATCTCATCCATTTGTCCTTTGAAGATTGACGAGCTGTTAACATCGATTGTGTCGTGATGTCTCGCGCCGTCTGTGCGATTTTCTACCTTGCTGCAATCTTACTGTGACTCGGGGCCTAACGATGCGTACTTACGCGGTGCTGAACAACGAGAATGTAAATAATTATGTCGTGTACGACGTTGAGCATTCACCGCAAAGTTTGGACAATCCGCGAGGACACCAGGAAGAGGTTCAACTAAACGTAGTGATAGCGCCAAGGAACACTCGTGAGGGTTGACTACAGCACGCCCCGCCGCACGGCACCGTCCCGCGCGATTCTTCTCTGCGGCACACAAAAAAGGCAGACGTCAGCAGGCACCACCGCTAAAAAGTGCGCACCTCGGTCGGTGAAGCCGGGGAAACCTTGACCATGCTCGCGAGCGCGACCGAGTCCTGGTCCTGATGCCGCAGCAAGAAGGGGTGGGTCAGGAGCTTCACGGCGGTCGGCCTCTCGCCCGGATCACGCCGTAGCATAAGCTCCACCAAGTCGCACAGCTCAGGCGAGAATGACTGCGGCGACAGCGCCGGCACGGGGTCCTCCGTGATCGCCTGGATTAGATCGAACATGTGGTCCATGCTCGAGCTACTGGTGGAGAGCGGGAACTGTCCGAGTGCGAGCGCGGCAATCACCTACGCCGATGGATAGACGGGAAGGCGAGTGAGAGGCGAGTTAAATCGTGCGAGTTACGAGGGGGTCGGGAAGGAGACTAGGTTGATTGGAGAGGGTTGGGGAGGGACATACGCCGACATTAAAGGTGTGCTACACAGGAGGTCAGCCTAGCGCTACTGGGGATACCGTCTCGTTTTCGTTGACACACGGGGTTTGCCATATATCATGGCCTAGACGTTATTTTTCCCAAAGAGCATATGGGAAAGGGAACGCGACCCCAACAGTACACGAACGCGCGAGCTCAAGAGACACACAAAACCTGACCCGCTACATAGCGCAGCAATATACACGCACCATGCCAAGGCTCCACACATCGCTGGGGTAAGAATGATCACTGTCTTTGATGCGCTCCGGGCTCATGTAAGTGACGGTGCCCGTGAAGGTCTGCGCAAAAGAGCCCGTCTCGTTGAGCTGGCGTACCACGCCAAAGTCGGAAATCTTCACACGCCCCTGGCGGTCAAGGAGAATGTTGGACGGCTTGATGTCCCGGTGGATCTTGCGCTTCGCGTGCATCTCCGCCAGGCCGCGCAGGACCGAGTGCGCCACTGCAGCGAGAGCGGGCTCGGTAAGCGCCTCGCGCCGGGTGACGAACTGCTGGAGTGTGCCGCCATCCATGTATTCCATCACCATGCACACCCGGCCCCGCTCTCTGTTCATGTACGCGTCGTGGAAGGTGACCACCGGGAGGTACAAGTCCCTTCCGCTCCTGCCACTCTCTCGGCGGCGGCGTTGCTCCGAGTTAGACCGGTTCAAGACGTCTCCTGCGCTGCTACACCGGCCACGGGCGCCGTCGGCACTTCCCCTGCCTGTCGGCGTGAACCCGCACGTGGAAGACCGCCTGTCGGACGCCCTCGGGTCTCCCTGGTCCCCAACGGTGCCCAGGTTGTTTTCTCCACTTCGCTGTCGTCCCGCTCTCTGCCGTTGAATCCCAGAAGAGGGGGTGCCGTCGCGCGAAGAGAGCGTGTCTCCTCGGGAAGACATGCTTGCCGTGGTTCGCGTCGGGTCTCCTCCGTCGGTGCCGCTGAAACTTTCACCACCCTCTGCTGCGCCTGGTTCACAGTTCGGGCTGTCCTCATCGCGCCAGCTGCCGCTGCCACTGCCGCTAGCGCTTCCGCTTCCGGTACCGCTTCCACTGCCACTTCCACCACCGCTGCTTTCTAAACTTCCGAGGCTCCACTCGTCCCACCCACAGAGGCCGTTTGTCTTTTCAACGTACTCAGTGGCTGGCGTCTTGGGCGACATTAGAGGGACCTGCGAGTGGAAGTATATAAAGTTTCGATGTGAGCAAAAACAACAAAGCGGCGAAAACGGTCTGTCACGTCTCGTGAAAAGTGTTAAGGGCGTGCCTTGAAGATCTCCGACGGCAGGACCACATTTTTTTTATCTGGGAAGGCTCGTTTCATCTGAGGGATTTTATCTCACCGTCCTCATTGAGTGTAGCGTTTTGAGCTCCTGAAGGATCTGGCGGCGTTTGTCGTCATCGTGCACCTCCACCATCTTCACTGCCACCAGTCGCATCGACGGGGACGTGTATCGCCTTGTGCACCGTACCCCCGCCTCCTCTTCCGATCTCTTCCAGCAATACGGTGGTTTCGCGGGTGCGACGGGGAGTAGTGGTCAACGGTGGCGGCGGCGGGACGAGCCCCCCCCCCCCCGCCCCTCTTCCGCCTCCGCCGCTGCCGCGTACCCCACCCCCTCCGAAGCTGCTGTCGCGGCTGCACGGCGTACGGCAGTTCGACATCTGCAGCGTAGACGGGCGTAGGGCGCGCATTCTGTCTTCGTAGCTGACCTTGGCGGACGCCGAGCTCCTGCTGTCTGAAAAATCTATTCCGGTTGTCGGTAAAGTGGTTCATCCGGGGGAGCAACGTTGTGTTCCCGAAATTATGGGGAAAACAAGTGGCAATCGACGGTAGCGGAGAAAGGAACAAAAAACGAAGAAGAAAGGAAGTAAGGAAGGAGGTAAGGAAGAAAAGAAGGCGAAGACGTTGAGTGTCAAGCACGACAAATAGGAGTCGACCCAAGAAAGCTTGGGCTAGTGGGCGCGACATCAGTCTGGCTGCATGGCGCAGTCGCTTTCTACGCAGACGTGCAGAGTAGAGGTGGCTCCACCGACGAGATCTTCGGGTTCGATTTTCACTAACTAGTCGACGTACACATGACTCACGACAAACGTCATCGCGAATGGGACTCACCGGCATTACTTGGGGTCGGCGTCGACTTCATACCGTCCGGCTTGAGCACGAAGCCATGCATCTTCAGCGTGCCACCGTCCTCGCTGAGGTCGTACGACTGCTCCATGTCGCCGAAGCCTTGCCCGTGAATGCTGCCTACATCAAGCGAAAGTCCGCCAAGGCCGCCGCTCCCAGTGCAACTGTCTAGACTGTCGATCGCGCTTAAAGGTCGGGCGCCCCAACTCCGTTGATCGCGTCCGCTCGACAATTCAGAACTCCTCGTCCTACAAACTACTGGGTTCGCCAGTGCCATGCTCTCACCGCCCTCATAAGGTGCCAGCGGGGACCCTTCACCCCGTTTCAAGTTCGTATCGATATCCTCTGGAACGTCTTCTGCCTCCCTACCCCTTGCTTCCGTCACAGCCCCCGCCCCCTTTAACCCTGCTGTCATCGTTGTCGGGGTCATCACCATGGGCCTGTAGCCCTCCTGATTGAAGCTACCTCTCTGCGGTGTTCTCGCACCATCGCCTCCACCACCACCGCCGCTGCCGCCGCCACCGCCGTCGTTACCAGAGGCTTGAGCGAGGAACGTGGGGTAGTTACTGAGCCCCCCGGTGCTGCGGATGCGCTGGATGGTCTTTACGTGCCCACCGCGACCGAGGACATCGCCCATGTCGTCCGCCCCGAAACGGCTTGTCCTGGGTGAGGGCACTCTCTCCATCCTTCCTGGTGGCTCGCCCCTGGTGGACATTCGTCTTCCTCCGGTGGTGGAAGCAGCCAACGTGTTGATCGACGACGTTGAGTGATGGCTGTCTTCGGAAGAATAAAACTCTCGCTGTCGGCTGCTGAACAAGATGCCACCGTGTAGAGAGTTACTTGGGGCTGATTCGGTGTCCACAGAGAAAGTCCGCAGCGACTTGCTTTTCTCCGCGGCTACGGCGGCGGCCGCGGCAGCCGCGGCGGCGGCGCCACCGCGCGAGGAGCTCGCCATGCGCATCTTTCTGCGGATTCCTGATACGTTGCCTTGCGGGTGGCCGCTGTCTCTACAAGACGGGGTCGAAGTTGAGGAACCACCACCAGCGGCGCTGCCGGCCCCGGCAGGGCTGAGGCTTGCAGTGTACATTTGAACATCGTCTGAGGACTCCACGGAGCTTGTCACGCCACCAAAGACCTCGTTGACATAGTCCAACCCAACACTGGTGGAGTTCAACTCCTCGTAACGCCCGTCGCCACCACCACCGCCGTCGCCGCCCTCCACGCCTTGGCGGAGCCTACGGTCCGAAAGTTGCGGGCGTGCAGCCGCCACAGGAACTAGGTCGCGTTCTCCGCTTAAAGTTGAGTCGAAGATGCCGCAGTCGGAGCTATCACTGCCGTCGTGACCACCGCCAGACAAAGGCGATCGTTCCCCCTCGCTGTGTATCGTCGCGACCGCCGCGCCCCCCCCACCGCGACTGAATCCGCCGGGATCGCGTCGTCCTCCGACAACGTCCGCCACAAAGGTTTGGCGACCGCGGGGCCATGCGGCCGTTTGCATGACGGCCACAAGCGATTTCCTAGTCGTTGTATCGGTGTCCGCGGCCCCACCTTTTCAACCGACGGGAATCAACACCATGTGCGGACAGAGCAGTGTTCGAATGGCGTCAGTGGGAGACGTGGGCGCTGAGCCATAGAGCAGGAAAAAACTCGGCGAATCATACGAGTCGATCCGCATTGCGCCAGTTCGTTCGTAGCGGCACGGACAGTGGTACGCGGGTACGGAATATTGAAATCCTTGTGTCTTAAGCGAGCGAAAAACATACTAACCCTGATCAGAGCCAGATCTGCGCGACTTCGAGGGCGGGAGGCTACTCTTCGCAAGCATGGATTGCTGGGTTGGGTGGGCAGAGAAAGACCCACAAAGAGCAAAGTCAAGTGTACTAAGCAGCTACACCGACGTAGTGTCGAAATATACGGACGACAGACAACGGATCTCGGCGCCTCAACGCGAAACGTTCCACACGGACAGGCGCCATCAACGCAAAACACAAAACAGGCACGTCCATGCCAGCCTCCGCCGTTGCACGTTGCTTGTTCTCGAGAAATCAATCCTCAGAGCGGCAAAAAACGAATAAAGCGCTCACGGCGAAACACTCACCTTATCGGAGGCCACCGGAGTGGTCGTTGTCGAAGACTTGCTGGTTGCTCGTCCGGTCGAATTTCTTCGGATCCGCGTCGGCGTGAAGCCAATCGTAGGTGTCGCCGCCTCCTCATTCCCGTCGTCGTTGGTGGCACGGCGTTGGGGCCGGACATCTCGCACGTCGTTGACGTGGCCGGGCGCGAAGAGGTTACGTCGCTCTAGGCCGTCGTCGCGCATGAATACAGAACCGCCGCCGCCGCTGCCGCCGCCGGGAAGAACAATGCCGCTATCTTGCTTTCTCGCCGCCTGCCCTCCTCCCCCCCCCCCCCCCCGCCCGCCCCCGCTCCCGCTCCTGCTCCTGCTCCTTCACCTACTCCGTTTGTTGGTGTGTGTTGGTGTTGAGTGTTATTGTCGTTGATGTCGAAGACTTCTGAGGGGTGCGGAGAGGCTCCCCTGGTGACGTTATCGTGTTCATGCTGCCATTCCTGCTGCCCCTGCCCCTGCGAGTGGAGTACCCGAAATGCTCGTCGGATGTGCCCTGTCTTCATGCCGGCCTTGAGGAGGTCGACCTCCCTCGCGTCCTGTTTCGCATACCAGTGCCAAGAAACAAAAAATGTGTATACGTACGTACGCACCAGATATGATATATACCAGGTATCAGATTTCGCAAATATTGCTGTGTCTGTTGTACGACAGGCCGAGTCCTCCACGAGACGGACAACGACGGACACAAGGACAGGTGATCCATACGCCGGCGCAAAACATTTCGCGCTGTGCGCACAGCGCAGACACACACAAGCACTGATGCATGTACAATCGGATGATAGACGCCTGGGAGTGGGAACCACAAGGACGTACGTACAAGGCCTTTCTTTCAAGTGCGAGCATCAGGATCGTAGGCTTTGGATACGGTGGTGTGCGAAGCATGTTGTGCAACGTGGTTGGATTGTGGATGCACCCGTGGATGGGCACGGACGCACACGCGCGCACGCAGAAAAATCGATGCGGTGACGTTATGGCTCTCTGCGCCGACCCTCTCTGGCAGACCCAGACGGGGCTTATACTTACGGCCGGTGCTGTTGCTCTCCACAGACTAACGGGATCGCAGCGGGGAATAACGAAACAAGAAAAAAAAGGAAAAAAAAAAAAAAAAAGCGATCCTTCCGCGCAGAAAAAACGAGAAAACTGCTGTTGAACCTTCTTGGGGTGGGGTGGTGCGCTTACCCTCTTTTCTTCCGTTTTTGTTACTTCGTACGCGGCCAAAAGCACGCACTACCGCTGCGCACGAGACAAAAGAAACACGCAACCCCGCAGGAGGCGAGTGCTTAGGGCAGGATCCGACGCCAGGCAGGGATCTCGCCTCCGCTGCGCGTAGTGCATCGGCGGGTTCAACTACAGGCGCAGCCAAAAAAGTGAGAAAAAACACACATATTTTTTTTTGCGCACGCACCTCTCGTATAGACTGCAAGTCGTCGAACCCGAGGGCCACGAGGGCATTAGTGTACTCCCGAGCATCCTCAGAAGATATCCGCAGCGAGGTCAGCCAGCTAAACAGCAGCCCCCGGCCCTCGTCGTGCTGCTGGTGCCCGCGCTGATCGCCAGCGAAAGGGTCACCCATGCCGCAGATTCGCCTTTGCCAAGTTGCGCAGGGAAGGTGGATGCCACGTGCAAAGTTCTCAAGTAAGCTCCACAGCAACAAGCAGATAAATTCTGAAAAGTTTCTCTTGCAGCCCTTCTCCGTTCTGTTCGCGATTGCTAAATTCTCGATCAAGCGACGGGATCCTGCCTCCAGCGGTGCGCGTGCCCCCTCTAACTGGTAGCGCCTGCTTGTCCACCGGGCGTGCGGGCACCCACGTTCCGCGAGGGCACTCTTTTCGCCCCTCCGCTGACCAGCGGAAATATGGTGGCAGTGTGGTGAGAGAGTTGACCTGGACCACCGCAGATCGCTCCGGCAGAGACCATCTACGAAATCTCCAGTAGAAAGTTGATGGCTTTGATCCTTCAGATTTGAGTATTTATTGAAACAACACGTCAGTCACACGCGGCCTGAGGTGGCTCGTGAGCATAATTTTTCTATATAGTCTGCAACTGCTGCAACAACCGTTCACAAACAAACTGCAAACCAAAACGTATATGTCGCGAATTCAGTTATTTTCGTATGCATGTGCAGACGAAACCAGAGGGCAGCACACAGCAGCAGTTACTGTAGCAGCGACAAGCACGTCACGGTGTCGAAGGGAGGGGGGGAACCCACTTTAGCTTGCTGGAAGAAATGAAACCGGGGACCGGGTGCGGTGTGGCCTCAGGCCTTCAGCGAATAAAGAAGAAAATATGAGACCTGCGCCCGTTGACGAAAAAAAAGTGAAGACAAAATGATGAAGCACCCAGAGATACCTTTTTTGCGTATGTATCTACCAGTATGTATTTTGTTCATGTTGGAGAATTTCGGCAGTAACTTTGATGGGTAGGGTCCCGCCAGTTCTATGCTCCTCGCTGTTTATGTGACAATGGTAGGCGTTGTGTGCGCCGAATGCAGCAGCAGCAGCAGCAGCAGCAGCGCCGCTTTCTCGTCGCCTGTTCCGCCTCAGAGAACAGTAGTAGGAGGAGGAAGAGATCGGCCACCACGTCGAAGAAGGTCGCGTGCGAGATCCACCGCAAACAGCAATAAAAAACAGCAATAAACTTCCTCCGTCGGGGCGAACGACTATTTTATTGCACCGTCGAAAATTGTGGAGAGAAAAAGGAAGGAAGAGTGAACGGTGAACGGCATGCGAGACCTTTTATCTGGGTAGGTGGTGCAGGGTGGTGAAATAATAGTTGTTTTTTTTCTTCTTCTGCAGAAATAATAAATAATGGCAACAACCACACGACGAACGCCATGCTGCGATCTTCTGCTTGTTATATGTACACACTTCTATAATCAGCTAAAATTCGGTAAAAATGGAATATAGACGAGGCGTATTACGCAGCTTGCAAAGTAGGGTATCAACTATTTAATAATCAGTCGAACTCACAGCTGACGTATTTCAAAATTTATAAAATCAGCTGCAACTACAAAAAAAATACAAATAAAGAATAGTACAAATTAACAGCCTTACTTACAGCAGCAGCAACAGAAGAAAGCAGTGTACAGGTATACCTGCAGTTGGTAGCAAAATCAGTGCAATGAGTCCACACACACGAAGAACGAACTTCAAAGTTCCGGTTTGGCTTTTTTTGCACCAAGGACGAACATCGTGATCGTGGCTACTGTACCAGTATGTACAAGGTATAGGGTATGATACGTACATACATACTTGAACACAAATAATAAATAATTAATATTTGATCTTCCATCACTGACGACATACAGCACGAAGTATTGAAAAACAGAGTAAAACGGTACGTTGCTGCTGGTCGCAGTAGACGCAGCTCCTTCTTCTGCAAGATACGCCGTCGTCCGATCGTGGAGCACCATCATGAAAAATCTCTTTTGATATTGCATGAACCACGTGTCAGTCATCCTGTCCGAGTTTAATCGCCGATCAGTGTTGTTGTGTTTCCAGTAGTGGGTGCTCTCTCTCTCGTTCCATGTAAGTAAAGCAGGTATTATTATAGTGCAACTATAAAAGCACTGTTACAGTACCATGTTCACGTTGTATATGCATACAGGCAGAGCGTGCTCCTTGTGCGCCTGCCTGCTTGTTATAGTATGTGGATATAGATCTAGATAGATAGGTCCTTCGATCTCGTCAGCGCAATACAATTCATAGATAGTCGAAATCGTACCAGAAGAAGTTTGCGTTACGTACGAGTATGTATGAATAAAATGGGTTAATAAATAGCACAGCAATGAATGATGTAGGTAAAACAAGTAGATAAAAAGTAAGAAGAGCTCTACTAACACGAGTATACCGTTGTTTAGTCTGTAGTTGTAGTCTTCGTATATAGAGAGAAAGCTCGAGAGAGAGGTATACATGATGTACTTCGTGAAGGTGTTACCCTGCTGAGCTATATTAATAGGGGTAAAAGATCGATCCATATGATCCAGCCCAGGGTAATCCTTACAACACCTTCACATCATACTGGGTATCATATTATGAAGAAAAGATGCATACGAGAGTACTGCTGTTTGATGTAAAGTCGTAGTAGCATAATTGATGTACTTTAAAGTAGTACCCACTTCTACTGCACAACGTTATGCTATGGATCCCCGAGGTGCCGTGCTGTGTACTGCTGGTATACGCTAAGAAAACAGACGTCTTCTGGAAGAAAATATGAGATCCTCACCATACAAGATCGCCGCCCTGTCGACCCCAGGTTATCCTTGGGGAGTCACCGACCAACATCCTTGACGGGGTAGAGATTCATGCATATACATAGAAGAGAAGTACATACACGACGGCGCGCGACCAAGTACAGAGTAGTATAATAGTATCACGTGCAGCTGCAAACATGATGAGCCTGTGGTAATCAAAACCATAGATATTATATCAACAACAAACCGATTCGTTTTTGTATGCGCGTATGATGTGTATGCGCGTACTTGGTTCAATATTATTCCATTTGTTGTACCGTGAGTTATTACTGCTGTATAGACTTACCGCAAGCAGTTTTAATAGTCCCCTGTACATGATGGCTGATAGAGTAACTACAAGCAGTATCATGGGGTACTACACACAGCAGTGTCATGCCAGCAGCATGCTGCAGTATGCGCAGCTGCCAAACACTTATTTGCTCGGGACACAAGCTCGTGTATAAGATACGAAAAATGTACGTATCGTCTTCTATATACATTATGTTTTTCGGCGCGCTATTATTAAATAATACCAGGTAGTACAGCAGTAGCATGGTACCGGTTTGTGCTTGAGGTAGGTCAATCACTTGTAGTGTACAGACAGCAGTAACTATTTTAACTCCTACCTCAATCATGCTCTGGAGACTCTGTCGGTTTTACATGTATAGTAGTCCAGGTGGCATATTTGTCGTTTTTGTCACTGCCACAGCCATCCCGTATCATTCATGAACGAGCCATCGATTTTCCAAAGATTTTTCAGGGAAATTATCGCGGGCAAGAACGGCGAAGAACAACAACCAATATCTTGAAAGTAATTCACACTACAGAGCGTACCAGTTCACAAGCATAAAAAACCTGGTATATATGTCAAGCTTGCGAAGCTTGGCTCATGATACGTAGGTAGTGATTGTTTGGTATACGAGTGTGAGGGCATGTTGTAGTAGTTGGTGGTGGTGGTTGTGGTCTTCAGCGCCTGGTCGTTATTATGCTTGCAATATTGTAAAAGCCCCAGATCGCGCCAATCTGAATCTCATCATCCAAACTTGAGCTACGCGCACGTGCTCACTTTTGGTGTGCGTCATGCGTCAATGGTTAAGGATAAATTGGCTGTCAATATATATTACCGGTATGGTATTAGCTCATCGAAAAACAACGTGCGTATACGGGCAGGCCGTGGCCCTTCTCCGCCTCCCCGCCCCACCCCCCCCCCCCCTCATCGTTCATCACATGCACAAGAGATCCAGGCACTGTACAGCAGTAAACTGTGCAGGTCGCAAATGAGCCCCTCCCCCCCAACGCAACGTAGGCTCAT
The DNA here is from genome assembly GCA_031763025.1 of Macrocystis pyrifera. NCBI lineage: Eukaryota > Phaeophyceae > Laminariales > Laminariaceae > Macrocystis > Macrocystis pyrifera. Next base: position 10,969,708 of record JASSKH010000003.1, read on the forward strand.
TCATGTATTAATAGTAGCGCTTTGCATTGTCACCTTCCGTCTCATGTTCAATGTCAGGTAGGTAAACAATAAGGTGGCTAACTGCTGTGGTAGTACAAAATAGGTCTCATGCATAGTACGTACCGTTAAGAATGGTTCAAGGCCGAGCGTGCAGCGCGAGCCCTTTTATCTTGTACTTTACTTTTTTTTTTTTTTTTTTTTTTTTTTTTTTTTTTTTTTTTTTTTTTTTTTTTTTTTTTTTTTTTTTTTTTTTTTTTTTTTTTTTTTTTTTTTTTTTTTTTTTTTTTTTTTTTTTTTTTTTTTTTTTTTTTTTTTTTTTTTTTTTTTTTTTTTTTTTTTTTTTTTTTTTTTTTTTTTTTTTTTTTTTTTTTTTTTTTTTTTTTTTTTTTTTTTTTTTTTTTTTTTTTTTTTTTTTTTTTTTTTTTTTTTTTTTTTTTTTTTTTTTTTTTTTTTTTTTTTTTTTTTTTTTTTTTACTTTAACACCTTTCTTCGTCTCCATCACACATACCAGGTAACAGGTAGAGTCTGAGAATTCTCCATCACTCGACCATCCTTCTTGTTTCCTCGAACAGACACACTAATTTCAGTGCGCGCAAATCTTACAGAAATAGCTTTTAAATAGCTACTGTAGTACGCGTACACCTTCCCTCGCGGGTACCATTGCAAGGGGGCGAAATCCCTTTCTTACATCCTCACAGACGACCGGAGCCATCATGCTTCCTCTCGCTTTGAACCTGCCGCAACATAGACAGGTGGGCACAAGCAAGACACTCGGTCTTCTTACAACTCTTCATTGCATGCAATCAAAAATGTGCGCTTGTGCGTGCTGTTGCAGAAGCAAGCAATTTATTCAACCCTTGAATGAATGAAGCAATGAACGAAGTAACTAACTCATCTAAAAGCGTGAAAGCCCCCTCTTGTCTAAAACAGCTAGAGGGTAGCAGCAACAGAAGTAGTAGTATCAATGGGAATCGGTCACTACTACGCCGTCCTCCCGCACGGTGACCACCGATCGGCTCGCCTACTGCAAGCACAACAGCAAGCAGTGCACACATCTAGAAGCGTGAAAAATCCCCCACTGCCTGTCTAAAACAAGCAACGGCAGTAAAAAAGTCGCAATGGCGGTACACCCCACAGTGCTAACCCCTGACTATCACACCATCCTGCACGGTGGCCACAGATTGGCTTGCAGACAGCGAAGCCCGCAGGTTGAGGAAACCGAGGAACAATATGCCGCCGTGGGTTACTGGCTATTTCTTCAATTTCTTTGGAGGCGTTTCCCAGTTGATCGTCTTCCACAGCCGACAAAGTCTGTTGGGCGTGCGTGCGGCCAGGAGGAGCGGTCAGGAGGAGCAACGTTCTCCAGAACGGTGCCCAAAACGCGCCTTACCCCCCAATAACGTCAATCCACGAGGTCCCAGCAAGCCTATATACGGACACGCGGCAGAGAAAATCCACCACCACACAAAACCGCCACCGCAACCGCTGCCATTCACCACCACCACTACTATCACCACCACCACTACCACTGCTATTGCCTGCCGTCTATTCGCTCGCCATGGGTGGGAGGAGCGATGCGGACCTATTTAGCTAATCTATCACTGGCCCTCCTTGCCGCCGAACAAAAACAAAAAGCGCCGCGCCGACGAGAGAACGATTGATCGATCGATGCACTCTATCCGCCAAGACACGAGGGCCAAAGCCAGCAACAGACAGCGTAAAAAGGTATCCTCGGCGATTGATCATCCCGACCACCGAATAACCGCCGCCCCCCAGCTAAGACCGGCGCCGAACCCTGCGCACGCGATGACGTCGCCAGATTTCACCTGTTTTAGCGGGAGGGACCGAAGAACAAGAGCGAAGCCACAACAGTTTCGGAGGGTCAATGAAGAGTGGCGAAAGCACCCCCCGCTCTAAAACCAATGGTGTGCAGAGGGGGGGAAGATGTGTACTCATATCATGCATGGCCGTCGGATGGGGGGGGGGGGGGGGGGGGGGGGGGGGGGCCGGCCGTACTCATGTGTTGCTTGCCTTGGTCATTCGACCATTGACCACGCATCCCTTTCGAGACGGAGCATCGTTCCTAATCCTAATAGACACCCGCAACATTTGAGCGCTAACTCCGTTTTTTTTCCTATATTACACAGAATTGTTTTGCTAATCTTATCCCCTTCCTGTTTCGCCGTCGGTGGTCACCATCTATCTCCTAGAATAGCGTTCGTTCTTTCGCTACTATCTAGTGTGGGGAGGGGGGGGGGGGGGGGGGGGTTGCATGGGGTATGATCTCTCGCCGGGCGTGTAACGTCTAAGCTATTGATGAAGCGCACCTGCAAGCATACTTCGAAGTATACCAAGTAATAAAATAGCTCTACCTAATGCAAGGCGAGCGTGGGCTCAAGCACAAGATGCTTGCGCACTCTCTCCAGGCACAGCGCAGCCAGGTGACGCAACAACAACAGCAACGGCAACAGCAGCAGCAATTATCAATGACAAACATCGCCAACCGCATCAACAACAGCAGCAACAGCATCAGCATTAGTAACAACAACTTAACGACGCCAACCAAGATAACAACAGCAACAACTAACTATGTACGAGCTACAACGCCATCAATATCACGAAGAAGAATAGTGGAAGCACGGTGTGGAATCGCCGTCCACCCGTGCGCGGGGCGGGGATGGATCTCACCTTCCCCGAGCGAACAGCCTCGTCCAACGCCAGCGGTATGGACCCTGCGGAAGTGTTTCCGTACTCCTCAAGGTTCGTGATGACCTGCCCAAGCATCATTCACAAGCGGCGGGTAACGATAGGCGACAGTGTTAATTGTATATCCGTACGATTCGGGCCATACGAGCGCACACAACCGCAGCACAACTGCAAGCAGAGCAAGCAAATAGAGCAAATAAAGCAAAACAAGCAAAAGCAAGCGAGGCAAGCAGTAACAATCTAAAGGAAGCAAGAAGCAAGCAAGAAGCAGGCAAAGGCAACCAAGAAGCAAACGCGGCATCGCCACATCGGCCGTTGCAGGCGAAGCGCAGGTGCCGCACGAGCTTGGAGGGTGCCCAACCCGCAGTGACCACTAATAACCATCGTATTTACTTGTTCAACGCAAGCATCATACATATCAACAAAAGTCCAACAAGAGCTCAAGGTAAGGATTGATCTCCACCCATCAGTCGCTCACATTTCGAAGTAAATAGGCGTTTTGGTGGGGGTGCATGGAATATAAACGCCGGGACACAGCAACCACCTCTCGTGCTGACTTCCGCGGGTGCTATTATGTACTGCATCGGGAACGAGAGGCGGGAGGGGGGGGTTGTACTCGATAGGAGAGATGTACTCGATCTCATCCATGGCCGTAGCCGTATGGCCGTAGACCCTCGCATCCCTACAATGCCGGGACAGAGGATGTCGGGTTTTCACCGACCAGGCAGACAGTGCTTGCACCAAGCGCGAAGCGCCGTGAGGTGTCCGGCGAGTCGCATGATGGGTGAGCTGCATCCTACTAAGAACCGTCTGAGAGGCGGACCTGCTTATAGATGACAGCATCAATGAATCGATTGAATTTCTGGTGTAGCCACCAGTACAATAGTACACGATCTCTCCTTTCCTTCCCTTACCCCACCCCAGCTTTGATAAGGGCCCGTAATTATAGTATATTTAGTACACGGTGACTGAGAGCCCGCTCACCTTGTCCATGGGCAGACCAAGCCGCGACGCGACGGTTTCCATGATGCGAATGTTGGCCTAATCATTTCGCATTGGGGCGAAGAACAGGGACATATTCGGGTGAGGGGAGGGTGGGGAGGGGGGCTTGGTCACAGCGAGTACACCTGGTACGTCGCACGGTCTCCTGGGCGGTCGGGTTCGTCGCGCGATCAAACCGGCGAGTAGTGGCCTCGCGCACGATGGTCGGCAAAATAAGTCGAGCGGGGTGATGAGCGACCACGCTCGAGACAAAAAATTAAATGCGGATGGATGGCGATGCTCGTGGGTGGTTCTGCCCCACAACCATGAGCGTGCAAGCCGCTTCCCCTCTGGCCGGGGTTGTTCGACCAATAAGCCCGCGCCACCACTGACAGTCCAGCCCGCACCGCCCGCTCAGCACAAGCCTGAAAAAACTAACCCTATCAAACCTCGCACAGATCATCTACAGATCATTCCCACCTGATGGTCCAGATCTTTCAGACATGGCAGATACATTCCTGATTTGTATGATCTGGTTCAGGTTGCCCGGTGGGAGCCGTATGTATAGAGTCTGCGTGATCTGGCAGATCTTTCTCCCGTGCTCGATCTGTACTACAAACAGTATGCAGATCCTGCACAACCCACTCACAACCACAGGTGGGGAACTGGATGATGCAGATAGATAGATCATGATCTGCCGGAGATGTGAACCCTATTACAGTACCTGGTACATATGACCCTAACCTTAAACCCCCTAAGAAATCGCACCAACGCTTTGGGGGACAAACTTACTTGGAACTACAGTACCGGACACCTAATAAGAAACAGAAACGCGTGTCCCAGGCCGGATTTCTTACTCGAGAACGGGTGGTGGGCTCTACACTCAATCCAGTACATTGACCTTCCCAAATTTCTTGTTTTCCTGAAATTCTCCTATAGCCTGCCTTTCGTATTGATTATTCGTGTTTTAGAAGGTGGCGCACTCCTACGTACTGTACTGTAGTGTGGGATATTGACTTCGCTATTGCTGGGAACGTACGACTGGGGACCATAATAAATAGGACCAAATATTGTTACTAAAAATATAGGTATATATAGGCTTTTGTGTGCACCGTAGGTCCTGTTTACTATGGTCCCCCGCAGTAGTATTCGCTACCAAATACGGTGAGTAAACTTAGGGGGATGCATGGTTTTGGCAGTAGATCTTACCCCTTATTCGAATCTTTGGTCAGATTGGCTCAGGGTCGGGGTTAGGGTTGCTCCGATTGGCCCAGGATCAGGGTTAGGGCTGCCCTGATTGGCTTAGGTTCAGGATTAGGGTTGCCCTGATTGGCTTAGGGTTAGGGTCAGCTGCTTCTACAGTAATCTCGTGCACAATGTGTGATAACCATTTTGAGTAACCCTCGGTTTTGGGATCCATCAGGGGTTCTGATTACTAATACTGTACACCACTGTCTCCAAATATTATGACCTTTTTCACGCTAAAATTCAATCAAAGCGGTGTTTGTATATCGGGACAGGGTGGTATACCCCCCCCCCCTGTAACCTAAACATGATGACCTTTTTCATACCGTTATGTAATCACGACGGAACCTACATATCGGGACAAAAGTGGCAAGCCTACCTCCGTAACACCACCAAGAGACGGTAAAAGGGTTAAAAAACGCAGAGGAGGGTTTGCCGTAAATATACAGCAGTATACCCCTTACGCTATAGATGCCCCTCTGGACGGTAATGCAAGCACCGCTTGGTCTTCTTACTCAGACCCCAACGGTCCTCTACACTTCCATTCCGAGAGGCACCACGCCGGGCGTGAATAGAGGGATCGCTTATACTATTACGGGGGTCCATAGTTAACAGGACCTATGGTATACATAAAAACATATATAATTACCTATTTTTACTAACAAATTTGGTCCCGTTAACTATGGACCCCCGTAATAGTATCAATACGAGTGTCTAAACGGCCCTTGCAGAACGCCCCAGACTGGTGTGCAGGAAGGGTCGCCAAAGAGCAGACGCTAAATTGTGAGTTTCGACGGAATCCTCGATTTCACAGCTTTGTCTTCTTTATTTTATAAACATGTTCGGTCGGCATCGCCATGCACGACCGAAAAACTACAGCATCCCATCTATCTATTAACACCTGAAGCTTGCAAATAGTTTTGAGCAACAAAAAAAATCGATCTTACAGCTGAGGTGTTTTATCCCGTGTGTCCCTAAACTGCAAGGACCGTTTCGATTGCAATTTAACGTAAAAATAGTCCTCATACAGAGGGTCAGAGAGGACTCTCTTTTTCAAGTATATCGGGGGATATTTACTTGCTTTCTTTTTCCTCGACCAATACGAGCGCTACCCTGTCTGCCCCCTCCCTGCCTCCAGTCGCATCTCCCATGACGACAGTGACGTGAAAGTCGTCTCTCCCTTGCGCACGATGGGTGGGTCTACCGAAAATACAGAACCGTCGGTGAATTTGTTGGCGACTAGACTTGTCTGAAAATACAACGCAGCGCGACCTTGAGCTTAACCTGGTTTACCTGGTGAAGCAAGAGCCAGTCGACGTCCTCAACGCCCATGCCCGCGTTGTCCAGGGCTTCGGTGAGAACCTTTGGCACCTACGTCCCGGCAAAAAAAAAAGAAGGAAAAAAAGCGGCAGGTGCAGGGGCGCAAGGACAAAAAACAGAAACAAATACGTAAGGAAGAGGGGCTTTGGAGCACACCATCGGTACATGGGCCAAGTTGCGGCAAATGGCTTTCGTGCAAGTCACGGGGCGAGGCGAGAAGCAGGGCAAAAATCGCTCATCATAAAACAACGCTGCAAACTCTGATTGTCTTTGTTGGTGTATGCGTGGACCGTTACAGAATCGCAAGTACGGCTCTGTCGGATTTCTCTCTCTTGGTTCTACCGGGCTACCGAGCACATCATGTAGTCTGACCGACCAAGCTTGCAACCGACCGACCAGTCGATCACCAACCAACCGACCAATCACCTACCAAACAACCAACCGAACGATCAACCAACCAACCAGAGAAAAAAAACAAAGGATAGTATATCTCCATTTTTCCTCAATTGACTGCCGCGCTTCTGGCATACTGGTAAAAGGTATGCGACGTACGTACCTCACCCAAGAAAACACAAGAAACTAAGGGTTAGTCTTTCATCTGTCCTCAATTGGCTGACGCTCTAGACAAATTTCCGACGTACCCCCACCCCACCCACCCCACCTGCCCCTCTCTTTGCCGCCCCCCCATTATATATATTATATGGGTTGGGTTGGCGTCGGTTGGCAACGACATTGTACGACAATGTAAGACATGCCGCTCACTACGTGAGCTAGACATCCAGGGTACCGTTTTTCTTTTTTTTTTTTGGCGGTCGCCCACAGCTGGTCGTCTAGTTAGATCATTTGTGCGAAGAACCTTTACTCTGCACAAGGGAATTGATCGTATCACGTAGTGTTCAAGGTAAGGCACCCAAGAGGCAGTGTTACATAGTACTCCCATTGCTGTCTCTGGAAGTGGCCACACCAGAAATTAAACTAACTCATTGAAGCTGTCATCCACATGCAAGTCCGCCTCACAAGCGGTTCTTAGTAGGATGCATCTCACCCATCATGCGACTCGCCGGACACCTCACGGCGCTTCGCGCTTGGTGCAAGCAATGTCTGCCTGGTCGGTGAAAACCCGACATCCTCTGTCCCGGCATTGTAGGGATGCGAGGGTCTATGGTCATACGACTACGGCCATGCATGAGATCGAGTACATCTCTCCTATCGAGTACCCCCCCCCCCCCCCCCCCCCCCCCCCCCCATTGAACTTATCGTCCATATGCAAGTCCGCCTCACAAGCGGTTCTTAGCAGGGTGCAGCTCACCCTTCGTGCGATTCGCCCAACACCTCACGGCGCTTCGCGCTTGGTGCAAGCAATGTCTGCCTGGTCGGTGAAAACCCGATGTGCTCCGTCCCGGCATTGCAGGCAAGCGAGGGTCTATGGTCATACGACTACGGCCATGCATGATATCGAGTACAACTCCCCCCCTCCCCCCGCCGAAAGGGATGCGTGGTCAATGGCCAAATAACTAAGGCAATCAACAAAATGAGTATGCCCCCCCACCTACCCCGCATCCTTCTCTTACTCACTTCCCGAGTGGCAAACTTGTAGACCTCTCGCCCGTTCATGCCGACCGTGTCGTACTTCCCCTTGGTGACGGAGTACTTGTCCCCCAGAGGCCGCTCCTCGCCGTCGTAGCCCAGTGTCAGAGAACCGTGCCCCGCCCCGTCGCTGTGCAGCGAGAAGCCTTGTGGCCGGGGGGGTAGGGGGGGTGGAAGGCGGGGCGGGAGATGGCGGCGGCAGAAGCGGCGGCGGCAGCGGTAGCGGCGGCGGGTGGATAATACATTAGTGTAAATGTTGAGCGGGTCCGAAACGAAAAGCGCGTGGGGGAGGGGGGGGGTGTACTCATTATCGTGCATGGCCGTAGTCATATGATCATAGACCCTCGCATCCCTACAATGCGGGGACGGAGCGCGTTGGGTTTTCACCGACCAGGCAGACATTGCTTGCACCAAGCGCGAAGCGCCGTGAGGTGTTGGGCGAGTCGCATGAAAGGTAAGCTGCATCCGACTAAGAACCGCTTTAGACGCGGATTTTCTTGCACATGGATGACAGCATCAATGAATTGATTTAATTTCTGGTGTGGCCACTTCCAGAGACAGCAATGGGGTTACTATGTAACTGCCTCGTTGGTGCCTCACCATATACACACTACGTGATACGATCATCCCCCTTGTGCGGAGCAAAGGTTCTCCTCGCACAAAAAATATCTAACTTGACCGCCAGCCGTGGTAACCGCCAAAAAAAAAAAAAAAAAAAAAACGGTACCCTGGCTGTCTAGCTCGCGCAGTGAGAGGCGTGTTTTACAGCGTCGTCGCCAACCGACGCCAACCCAACCTATATACATATACCAGGTATATGATAGAGGGGGGAGGGGGGGGCGTACTCATTTGTTGCTTGCCTTAGTCGTTTGACCATTGACCACGTATCTCTTTCGAGACGGAGCACCGTTCCTACTCCTAATAGAGACACCTCCAACAGTTGGCCGTTCCTTACGTTGTTTCCATATATTGCATAGAAACTTTTTGCTATTCTTGTCCCCTCCTTCCTGTTTCGCCGCCTGTGGCCACCAAGTATCTCCCAGGATAGCGATCGTTTTCTCGCTGCTATTCATTGTATCAAACTCCTCCATGTCACATTCGTCTACTTCCCTCATCTCCTCTTCTAATACATCCCGTTCCTCCTTTTACACTTGACATTCTCCTGCTATGTGAATTCTACTCTCTATTGTTTCGCCACACGGGCACATCTGTGCATCTACTTCCTCCTCCTCCCGGCTACTGGTGTACCTCTCTCTTCTTTCTGGCAGGTCCAGGTCCCCTACAAGAAAGCGCAGTTTCAGCGTTTTCGCGAAGTCCATCGGGCCATGCAAATACGTTTTCATTCCTATCTCTTCGCGTCTCCCGTATATCTCTAAGTGATTCTCCGATCTCACCTTGTTTCTTAGTGCTAGCTTTTCCCTTCTTTCTATCCTTTATTCTACTTCTGCTTTGTACCTCTCAAACTTCTCTGCGGGCATCATCTCTTCTCGGTTTCCTCCTAGATCCTTCCATACTTGCTCGACCACGCTATCCCACCTTATTCCAGCTCGCTCTTTTGTTACTTTCTCCCATACAGCTCTATCAACTATGGCTGGCAACCTCTTTTTTGGCATGTTCCTTACTTTATACGCATTGCCAGTTCAACTTTCTCATATCTCTTTGTCTTGAGTGGGTGCATTCCCAGTTCTGCTCTTTATACTGTATTACTGTCGTACTTGAGCATCTTGGGATTTTTTCAGCCGCTGTCGTCTGTACTGTTTGCAACTGTTTTACGAACTTCGCGTTCCCTTCCCATACTTCTCCTGCATATTCTAGCTTTGGTACTATCACATTCATCAGGTTACATCTCTGGATCCTAGTGTCAACGTGCGAGTCTGTTAGGATCGCTTCCATCTTGACTACGTGTGCTTTACCCTTTCCTATTACTTTTGCAGTATGTGTATCCCAAGAGCAGTCTTTGGAGAGCTCTACGCCAAGGTACGTATACTGGTCCACGATAGGCAATTCATCCCTCTCCACTTCCAACTGAAGTTTACCTGGTTCACCTGATCTTCGTTACATACAACTACTGCGCACTCCTTGACGTTCGCCGCCACCTTCCATTTCCTAGTGTATTCCAGCGCGTTCTCGAATTGTTTCTGCAATCCTTCGGGTGTTTCTGATATTCCCACGAAGCCATCCGCGAACATCAGTCCCGACATCGTATCTTCACCCACAGTGATTCCCTGCTTTGCTGCCTCGACTGCTATATTCAGGTCGTTAATATATATATTACCTAAGAAGAATATATTCAGAGCAAGGTAAATAGTATATATATATTCAGACTTATGGGACAGAGGAAGTATATCTTGAATACATTAGGTGATAACGTGCATCCCTGTGCAAAAACTGGGGGGGGGGGGGGGGGGGGGGGGGGGGGGGTGGGGGGGTCTTGGAGAGCGCACACGAAAAATGACCCACTGGTGAAGCAGTGAATGGCCAGTCCCAACAAAAGAAAACCAATAGGGGGAGGGGGGGCGTTTCCCACTAGTTGCTGGCCATAGTCATTTGATCGTCGACCACGCGTCCCATTTGAGACGGAGCACCGTTAGAGACACCTCCAACAGTTGGGCACTCACGACGCTGTTTCCATCTATTTCACAGGGTTTTTTTTTTGCTAATCTTAGGCCCTTTCCTGCCCTTCCCTGTTTCACCGCCTGTGGCCACAATCTATCTCCTAGGATAGCGAAGTTTTTTTTCTACTATTAAGTGTACCCAATTTCTCCGTTGGGGGGGGGGGGGGGGGGGCATTCACGCACTGCTGCCAGAAAATACAAACACAACACTTGACCCCTTTTCTACAACGAAACTAACTTCACCCACGTTTATGGAGACAAACCTACGCGGAAACAGTGTGCGATCATTTTTGCAGCAGAAGTAGTTACATAGTTTTACGGGGGTCCATAGTTAATAGGACTTATGGTGTACATAAAATTTACATATTTACCTATTTTTACTATTACGGGGGACCATAGTAAATAGGACCAAATATTGTTAGTAAAAATAGGCAAATATATAGGTTTTTGATGTATACCATAGGTCCTATTAACTATGGACCCCCGTAATAACAATATTTGGTCCTATTTACTATGGTCCCCCAAAATAGTGCGTGATGCACAGCAGTCGGCGCTTCTCCCACAACACAGCCAAGAAAATCTGAATGCCCACACGGCCGAGTACAAAAAAGCCTCCTCCAGCACATTGCTTCCGACCTGTCAGTGACTGTGCAGCAGGTCGGTCTGTCTGTCGGTCGATCGGTTTGTCGGTCGGCAGCTGCCGCAAGAACCGACGGAGACGCACGCCTTTTGAGCAAAAAAAAAAAATATGATGGCCTTTCAGAGGCGTGACGGACGGCAATTTTCGACAAAAAACTGTCCAGGCGGACGTTTCGAAAAAAACACATCTACAATTAAAATCATACCAGCCATAGATTTTTTGTCTACCGTGGGTACATGACGTCGGCCGTACGTACGTATGTACGTACGTACATACGTACGTACGACCGTGATCGGTGCTCGATAATTGGTGCCGGTCCCCCGCTTGCTAAAGACATGTATGATTTTCTTTTTTTAAAAGGCGCGTGCTATAATAGAGCAAACACTTTTAGGGCCACACTATTTTCTGGGTGACCACAGACTCCTCAATCCAACAGATAAATCGCCGAAAATGCCACCACCAGTGTTTCACCACATTGTTCGTGATACGCCTGTAGGCTATCGTGGGGTGGTTGGTCATCAGCCTTCACACTTCCCGTTTTTTCTCGAAATCCGTTTTTGGGTGAGGAGGCGCAGAGCTCCCTCAAGGTCAAGTGAGGAGGAGCCTCAGAAAGTATCGGGTGGAAACCCCTGCCGTAGGATGCGTCCAAACACCAGCTGTGGTATCGACCGATTGAGTGGTTTTCATACTCAGCTTCGAAAATCTCTTTTCCTCTTTCTTTTCTTCTTCTTTCCTCTTGGCCTTTTGAGGCAGGCAGGCAGGCAGGCAGGCAGGCTGCTCACCTAACAGTCCCGCCCCGTCGTCCCCCTCGGCGGCCTCGAGAACCATAGCCCCCGCCCCGTCCCCGAAAAGGATACAGGAGTTGCGGTCGTCCCAGTCCACCCACCGAGACAATGCGTCCGCGCCGATCACCAGGCACTTTCTGCCGTGTCGCGTACAAAGCGGGAAGAGGGGGGAGTCGGGGAGGGGTGGCGGGGCACGGTAGACAAGTCAAGTCAGGGTAAAAAGTGGGGGGAAAGGCGGCATCCTCTTACAAACCGGTGCATGGGAAAGCCGCCGACGGGAAAATTAACCTTCTATTGCCCCGCATCCCCCTCCCGTCCCTCTCTCCACTTCACCTCGCCTTATCCACCTCTCTCGGATCAAGTACCGTTGCTGCCATGTATCGTCACAACTCGCAACCAGGAAAAAGAAAACAAAAACATTCGTTGCCCTACCGCACTCAGAGCCCCCCTCCGTCCCCCCCCCGCTGCCCCTCCGCCTGACAGTTTACAAACACCACAACTACCCCCCGTGCTCTCGCAAGGCTTAACCCTCGTGGTGGTGGGCGGGGGGGTGTCCCTGTCGCCCCCCCGGGGACACCCCCCCCCCCTCCCCATACTATGTAAATATTTTCCCGTTCTTAATAGTAGTACTCGTAGGAGGGCCTACCCATGTCGCGGCAGCTTCTCTTTGCCTCTCTCTGCATCCGTTCGTTTCCCTTTCCCTCCCTCGATTTCCTCAGTCTTCTATCTGTCATTCCCCCCTTCTCTCCCCCACTCTCCTCCGCCTCTGTCGACTCTTCACTCTTCTTGTCTCACTTGTAGGTGCCGGAGTGCAGGAACTGCGACGCCGTGACGAGGGCGAACAGGAAGCCCGAGCAAGCCGCCGTGAGGTCGAAAGCTACCGCCTCCTTCGCCCCTACCGCGTTGGCCACCACGCACGCATCCCCGAACATGTCGTCCGGAGTCGACGTCGCCATAACCACCTGGCAGCAGCAACAGCAGCAGCAGCAGCAGCAGCAGCAGCAGCAGAAGAAGAAGAAGAAGAAGCGCCACCAACACCATGCCCGCAGACGAACAAGACACAAAGCGAGAAAGTAGAGAGAGATAAGAGAGAGAGCACGAGAATCGACGGCCGATCGGAAACGGGTCACGACACTGAACGACACTGCATTACTAAAAAAAACACGATAGGATTTTAGCACGACACGAAACGATTCAAACACGACTCCAACACCAGTCGACCAATCGACGATAAGAAACGGCCGTATCTGGGCACGAGAGAGAGGGCGTTTTACAGCAGCAGCAGCAGCAGCAGCAGCAGCAGCAGCACTACCATTGAAGGCACATCACGTCGACAAAGCGACTCACAAGATCGATGTCCGCCCCTTCCACGCCCGCGAGATCCAAGGCGTTCTGAGAGGCGGTGATGGCCAGTTGCGACACTCCCATCTCCTGCACGGGAATACATGAAGCAGGCGCGCGTAGGCAAGGCGAGAACGAGCAGGAGGGGAAAAAGGGACAGGGAGGGGGGACGAGAGAGTAGAGGTTAGGGGGGATAAGGTAAGCGAGAGAGAGAGAGAGAGAGGGGAGGACAAGGTAAGCGAGAGAGAGAGAGATGGAGCGAAGAGATAGAAATACGTGTATATGGGGGGGGGGTACGAGAGCGAGAGTTGGGGAGAAAGTTAGACAGATAGCTAGAAATAGAGAGGTGGAAAAAGATGGAGAGACAAGCAACATGATGACTGCGAGATGCGGATAACTTTTACCCCCCCTTTTGCGTCTCAAGGAGGCCCACAGGCGCGTATAGGCAAGGGCGGCAGAGGCACCACCAACCCACACGCTGCGCACACCCGCGGTGTATACATGTCTCTTAGGAGGGGAGGGGGGAGGAGGGGAGGCGGATCGGGGGTTCAGGGACGGCAAACTACGGCGTGTATTCTGTAATACCAACGCCCACTAACACCCGAAAGCCGCATCAGCCGCAGCAACAGCAGCAGTAGCAGCAGCAGCGCGCAAGACCATACCTGGTACTTAGCATATTCCTGTTGTTCCGCGGCGTTAGTCACGTACTGGTACCTCCTTCGTACAGACGGTTGTAGCTTTTGTGCCGCGCGGGCGGCTCACCTTGCCGAGGAGATGGCGCTTGCGGATGCCCGTGCGCGACGCGATCCACTCATCCGAAGTTTCCACAAGCTCCTCGAGATCGGAGTTCGGGAGCACCTGCCGGCATAAGCGGCAAAAACAACAAGAGGGCGGACGCCGTCGGGAATTCGTGGAAAGCTCGCATCAGTGGAGACACAAAGAACTGAGAATGATACCGGGTAGCTCTAACCGGCATTATCAAGGACAATACTGGGTGATGTCGAAACCCGTAGGAGGCAGTCATTAAAGGGAAACAGGGGTCGGCGGGGGGGGAGGAGGCCGTACTCATGTGTTGCTTGTCATAGTCGTTTGACCGGTGACCACACATTTCTTTCAAGACGGAGGGGTGGAAGTATGCGTGTCATATATAAGAAAAACAGAGAGGAGAAGGCGGCCCAAGAGATAACGGGTGCCCGTTACTGCCAATACTAGGATCGTGTACTACTACTTCTACATATTTTACTAATATTTCTACTACTACCACTGCTACTACCATTGCTACTACTGCTATTAATAGTGCTACTACTGCTATACGGGGGACCACAGTAAGAAGGACCTAATATTGTTATTAATAGTAAAAATATGGAAATACATAGTTTTTGGTGTGTACCGTAGGCGCTATTTACTATGGTCCTCCGTAATGTTACTACCTCGACTGAACCTACCCATACTGTGCGACAGTAGGTAAACGGTACGTTAGCAGTTTATTCGGAACACACAGCAGAAATCAACCCTCCAGCCGCTAGCTCGCGGCATCGGCGCCACTCTTACACTACGCAACGATAACAGCAGGCGAGTGCTTACGAGAGCACACATACCGCCCTCAGACCACCAACACAACACAGCGTCACATCAGGCGATGGCCAGACTACCGCACGCACCGTGCTCGGAGCGCTGGATCCGATGCCCACCGCGCGAGACCGAAGCATCGCCTTCCCCTGGACGGTAGACCCCATAGACAACGGCATCATATCCCCCCTCGGGCTAGCGCTGCTTCTCGTCGTACATCTGCGACCACCGCCACCGCCGCCAGACGTCGTCCCCGCCGGAAACTTGGGGGTCGCGACGAAGGCCTGTTCTTATTCCATGCAGGCGAGGCCGGGGAGCGGACGTTGAGATAAGGATTGAGGCGCCTATGGCGGTGGTGGTGGTGGTGGTGGTGGTGGTGTGGAGTGGTGGTATGAGTGTGGTGTGGTCTTGCATGGCACGGGGTGGCGCGGGGTCAAGGGTAGCGCAATGCTACGATGTCACGGGGCCAAGGACAGCAAGAATATCATGTAACTACTTGTTTTAGCTCGTCACGCAGCAGTCCTGCCGCTTCGACGCGAGCGGTCTTGCTTCGATGACTTCAGTAATAATTAGTGCTGCTATAATACCGTCATACCAAGGTGATACTACTACAATGGGCTGCCTCTTGAACTATTAACACTCTCGACCTGCTCTGTTGCAACCGCTGTGACTCTGTCGTCTTTTTTGTCAGAAAGGGGAGAGGTCGTATTCTTTGTTTGAAAAGGGAGCGCGGGGGGGGGGGGGGGGGGGGGGGCGTGAGCGTCGGACGGTGTCGCGTCTCAACGAGAAGTGTCATGGCACAACGGGGGAAGGAGGCTTCCTTCCTGCGGTTGATTGTTTTGGCAGTTTGCAGCGGCGTTTTAGTAGGTCATCAGGTCGTCATGTCCGAGGACAACCTCTTGACTCTTAAATCTTATCTTGCGTCGGTGAGAGGTGAACAAATATTGAAGTGTTTTCAAGGAGCACGAAAGGCGTTGTTCATGCGGAGGGAGAGACGGAATGTGACCCATTTACATTATCTCTCCTCTTTCGCGAGGCGCACCGACTGGTGTGCAGGTGCAATGCACGCCATGTTGAATGCAAAACCAACTTCGCGCCGTGCACATATATAAATACGTAGTCATGTACTTTCGGAGTTTACACGAGGTGTATGATAAGACTATAACAACACCAGTATGAATTATCTACACGTAGCTGTGAAAGCTTGAGGCAGGCCGGAGGTTTGGAGGCCAAAAGGCCCCAACTACCGCCGTCTGCCGTCTGCGCTGCGGAGGAAAATCGAGTGCAGCCTCTGAGAGCCCTGCTTATCGCAACCGAAGAGTCGGCGGTGGGCGGGGGGGGGGGGAAGTCGACACAACCACATACCATACCGATGCCAACCAACTCGTAAACAGCAGGGGATGGAATACCTCATGAGTGAAGTCTGCGGTGTCTGGGTATTATCCTCTGGTACATTCACGCAGGTTCTTAGTTGAACTCCAACCGGTTACTGTCACGTGGGAACTTTACTGTCTGTGACTCATACACATAAAATGACTGCTCCTCTCTCTGCTATTGAACTTGGTCCACCCACCTAGCCGGGTGCTACGGCGATGCTGGCCCCGGGCTCCTGCCGAGTTCAGGGGTGCGGATGTAGTGCTGTGGGAGATTCGATTCCTCGCGAAGGCATTTCAAGTCCCAGTTCCATGGGATACATTAATCCCAGGAATGGCATACCTGGTATCTATCTGATGGGATACTTTTGATCTCACGGGCTTCCGATTTGATCAAATGGGAGGGGAATTCCCATATATACGAGGATATCCATGAACCACGTACATCGTCGCTCGGAGGAGGGACGAGTCTGTTGAGCACAAGCCTAGCTCAAAAAGAGCAGTACGCTGTTCGCTGTAGTACGCAACGTACAAAACGCCATTCCATGCAACGGAAAAAACCACACAGATGAAGGAATGAGAAAAAACGAGAGAGAGAGAGGGGAGAGAGGCAGAGACAGGGACTCTGTGCCCCGCTGCGCACCATCCCAGACCCCATACTCCCCCCGTATTTGGATGGGAAGTGAAGCGAAAACGCGCAAAAAAAACGCCTCCGACGGGGTCCCCCTCACCAGCGGGGCGGGGCATGGGGGTGGCTGTTCGCCGCAACAATGTACTGAGGGAATCCAGTATACTGGCTGCTGAATTTTACAATATTATCAGGCTGATTTTTACAACAGTATCAGGCAGCACCCCGCCCTACCTTGATGTTCTGCTCTTCAAATACACATATGATCTTGGGTGCTTGTTCTTTGTTCCTCGTTCGTGTGTGGGTAATTCGGGTCAAGTTTGCTTGGTCGGTGCCGGCGGAACCCGAATTTACGTACGAGTATAGTACCAGGCACTCTGATATTAATAGTACCAGGCATGCTTCAACCACGTACGATATCGGCATGTTATTATTAATACATGGTAGATCTTAAGAGCAGCTTAAGGGGTCGCAAGCGTTGGTGGACGTTAAACCGTCGGATTGCGGCGGCGGCAGCAGTCTGCCGCAGTCTGCAGTCGTCGCAAGTCGTCGCAAAACAAGCCCGGCCGGAGCTCTGTACCTGCGAGACACCTTGACGTGATGTTGTTATTAATATTAATAATACAGCAGTGGGAATGCTGAACCCTATGCGCGACAAAAAATAAAGGCTGCGTAAGGGGGGCGGAGAAGGGACGACACCTGTGACCACGATCGTCGAGGGTAAAACCTCCCACGAGTACGAGTGGGCTGGAAAGTAAAAGTGATGAAAAAAAAAAAAAAAAAAAAAAGTAGTTGTGGTAGAGTATTCGGACAACACAACCACAAGTTTGCGTGGACATGCCACTTCTGCTTTTCTGATTTTTACCGCTGCTTATTATTACCTGTACCGCTGGACGATTTTCGCTACGAAGTTGTACTACTATACCCGCCGTGTGTACGTAAGGAAAACGCGCGTTCTTCTGTGATCAGGTGCGCGCACAGACAGCGACCAACGAGCAGCAGCAGCAGTAGCATATACGATGGCTGCACGAGTATTCGGCTTCGTTCGTTGCAGCACATGAACACAACAACAAATGCTTGAAAAACTTGTTTCGCAAGTGTGATGCCCGCCGCGCGAAACTACCAGGTATTTCTTACGCATACCAGGCAAGTCATGCTGCAACCCTCGCCTTGTTCTCCTACTATTAATCAGGACGAGGAAAGCTGCGTTCGTAGCGTTTTTCCTGGTCTCTCTCCCTTCGAGTTTCTTTCGGTTGCTACGAATCGCTATCCACTGCCGTACTGCCTGTAGTGTACGTGTAGCAGCCGCGGCCGTGTTCCTGGTATGAGTATGACGCATTGATACAGATTACCCGTCCCATTTCGAACAGAATCAACCAACCCACATCAGAGATAGGTGTAAAGTAGCATAACGGAAGCGTTTCTAAATCCGATGCGACGGTCGCGGCAACGGCGACAGCGATTTTGCTCCAAAACGATTTATTTTTTGAAGCACGAAAGACATGCACATCCACTCCCTCGCCGAGCGAAAAAAAAAAAACTTTCACGCCGACGAACAAGCCCACGCTTTGTTTAGCTTCGCAGCCAGTCCCACTGTGGACCTTGGACGGCACGGCACAGCATCGAAGACTAAACCAGTGCAAGCCACAATAGAAAGTACAAGGCATATGTCTCTATGCAACACGATACGCGCGCCGACCGCTACTGCTGAGCTGCTCGGTCTCGATGGTTCAGAATGGAAAATGCATGCCGAGTTTTGGTTGCGCCTCCTACATACAATGCGCTCATGGTCCTATCTTTACCTGTCTCACCTCTGCAACAGCCAGCACCCAGAACAATCTCGCCAGCATCCCGACCGCCGTCGCCCCGGCCGTCATCTCCCACTGACTACTCCGAAAGAGCACACCTGCAGTTGGTCCCTCCCTGGCGAAGGAAACACGGCAGCCTTTTTCGCCAGCAAGCCCCGTTGGCACTCCCGTGGTGCTTTGATGCGCGTGGTTGAGCGACCACGTGCTTTGCCGTGTGTTGTCTGTACGTCTGTACTGAAGTGCGTCGTCTGGAGGTTCCATGATTTTGAACAGCCTGGTTGTCGAAAAAAGATGCTGATGAACTCCATCCACCACTGCTGCTGCACAGTAGTAGCTGCACGCTAGTTCGTTCGTCGACGCACACGGACACAGAGCAAGGCACAGAGCGAGGTGAGTGGGAGAGAAGGTCGTGTTTCCCGGGGGGCGCCGGATTCTCAGCGACTTTCTCGTGGACACGTGTCCGAGATTCCACTGCTGTATGGGTGAGACTAAAATTTTGACTCAAATGAACGTGCGGTTACCCTCCAATCTCTCGGTTTGTCGTGTATGTCAAGTTGTTCCTTTGGGCGAACGCAACGACCGAAAATGACGGGAGAGCAGCGCTCTCGGCCTCACCAGCTCCCGAGGAACGGTGCACAGGCATTGCAAAGGTTCTGAATGTTCGAGTCCGTCGTGGATGTTTAGATGCATCGACTGCGGGCATGTTGCACGCCGCCTCTCGCGGCGGCAGTGACAGCGGCGGCTTGCGGCGACTTGCGGCGAAAATCCCGCAGGACCGCCTTCGGCGCCCAGCCTCGCCTCAGGCGATGATTGTATTGCTTGCATCTAGTCGCAGCCTTTCCCCGACATGCCCTCTGCGTTGCCCACAGAGTAGCTACAGCCCTGAAATTCACTCAGTTTGCCTTCCGGTCCGTGTGCAACGGTGTGCAACACCTCTGGATACCAAGGCGACATGCGCCTGCTGTGTTCGTTTGCCTCTTACTTTCTGCTACTTTTTGTACTTTTACGCCCATACTCCTACTCTCAGTACGGACGCAAACAACATGCGCCCTTTGGCCCTTGGGTCAAGTTTGGGTCATCATTAGTTTTGCTTGGACTTTTTGCGTGAGAATGGAGGGACGACTCCAGAAACCACCGTGTCCTTTTCTCAACCATAACCTCTCCCATATTCTTTTCTTTCCTTCATTTTGACCTTGTGCTGGCCGCAGCGCCATACACCGTACGCAGCGTTTAACTGACTTGCTGTTTCTATTCCACCAACACCTTGCGTCTTGCGATAGCATACCCCTGCTCTCGCGTACCTAAAGCAATCTAGAGTACGCAACTATCGCAACCGATAACTGATTGCTGTAGACTTCGTATACACTCGGTCAGCGATACATTTTCGGGTGTACTCGTACGTGGTAAGGAGGAACAACAGATGCCAAATATCAAACACACGCGGACACGTCGGTGTCCCTCTGTCCGGACATTTAAGGACCGTTTTATAGTACATATTAATAAAAACGAGTTCCTTAAATTTACGGACAGAGTGATACACCCAGATGGTGCAACGAGAAGCACGCCCATATCATACCATCAGGTGTACGGGTAGTATTGCAGTATTGCCCGTATGTGATTGATGCCGGGCACGTGCGGTAATACCCCCCCGATACCCCCCCCCCCCCCCCCCTGGATATCTAGTGCGTTGGACTCGTATGAGCATCTCCGCGCCTTGGACGCTTCGATTGGGCTGCTCTCGTGATCGTCTAGCTATCTACACTCGCATATATACCATTCGCTTTACTGAGAGTTGATGTGAGATCAACGACAACAACAACTGCTGTACGGCGGTATTATATACATCGTCGGGCACTACCTGGTCAGACCATACCGGGCACGAAGTACAACACAGACCACAAGCTGCTTGCGACGAGTTTCGAGGAAACTTTCCATGTCACAGGTATTTGTAACTGTACCCCACGGGTAGTACGCACGTATCAGGTACGTCGTACCAGGTACGATGTGAGCATACAGACGTCGTTCATACCTGTGGTATTTTATGGTTATTAATACTGCGTGGTGTTATACTACCGCTGTACTGGTACCAGGTATCATATCATTCATGAAGAAAATAAGAAAATGCGCCCGTTGCCTCACCTCCCTCCACACCCCCGCGCCTGCCTCCCCGAAACGAACACCTCGTCGCGCACCCCTCGAAGCTACTTAGTTCAAGTATAGTACTTGTATTGAGTATTGATAGTACTGGTCGGGAGAGTGACTCGGCACTAATACCGTACTCGTATATAGTGAAACCAGCAACTATTACCTACAGTACCTGCTACAGCGGTACGGCTTGTTTGACCTTCCCTCCACCCACACCGCTTTTTTTTGCGGAGACGAACACAGCGACAGACATTCATATTCCCTTCAGTATTAATAGTAGAGGGCCTTGAGGTTCGGGGCAACGGCAACGGCAGCGACGGCGATTGCAACCGAACGGCGGCCGCGCGTTTGCTGAACTGAATGTTTGTGCCTTCTGATTGCTGAATGATGTCGCCCGACTCTCTCCCTCCCGCCCTCGCCCCCCCCCCCCCCCCCGCTCTCTCTCGCCCCCCCCCCCCGCCTCCCCCCCCTCTCTTCCTCCCCTCATCCCTTCTTCGCCGCCCCTTTCTACACGACGAACTCGATTTTCGATGGTTTATTTTCGTTCGTGTTGCTACCGGCTGTGTCTACTGCTTCTACTGCCCCTCCACCTGCTGCTTGTCCTGCTTCTACTCCTGCTGCTGCTGCTCCTGGTGCTGGCGGTGGTGTTTTTGGTTTTGGTGTTGGTCATGTTGGTGTTTGTGGTGTTGTTGTTGGTGGTGATGTTGTTGATGTTGGTGTTGGATGGCTTGTTTGCAGATGGCGGCATCGACGAAGATGATGCTGTCCGCATGGGTATTCCTCGGATCGGTGGCGTTCCAAACGGAGGCGTTCGTTGCTCGGATCAACCCCGTGACAGTCTCGGCGGCGGCTTCGGCCAGTGACGTTCGAGTCTCTTCTTCTACTGAACTTCGCATGGCCGACGCTCCCAAGAAAAAGGTGAAGATAAATAGAGCGCTTCTCTTTATCGGTTTTTAATTGTAACGTCTACTTCGATAGTAATACTGTTGATTGTTTTTTTTTTACTGTTATGCGCACGGTTTGCTCTTACAAGCAGGCATTTAACATTGCCCTCCTTGAACCCGTCACGCCTTCTATAATCCCATTCGTATAGGGTTGTTTGTTGTTGCTGTTCTGTTCATCTCGGTGCTTGTAACTGCGCGGGTTTGTATCTTTCTCTGGAAGAAAATCGGCACTAAATCCCTCGGGCAGTGCTGTGCTGGACCGTATGTTCCGCAGGGCGTACCCCTCTTTGCTTTGCAAGAGGTCGTCTCCGGAGGCAACACCCAGCGTCGATGTCAGATACTCAGCTGGTAGTTAGTAGGGTATATACTGGGGTAACCGGGTTCCGAACCTGGTCATGTTTTCGTACCCGGACAGTACCCGGGTACCCCATTTCCTACCCGGGTATTACCCGGGTACCATGTACCCAGTACTCGGCTAGTACCCGGATTCTCCAATGTTATATACTCTATTAAACACACCCTTGACATGTTGGTGTTTTTCACACTCGCGCTCGTGGTGTAAACGAACTTAACCCTTGTAGTACTGCGGTCCCGTTTAGGCGACAAAATGCTTAGATTTTGACTATTAATATTATTAATATTTTTACTATTACGGTGGTCCATAGTTAATAGGACCTACGGTACACACAAAACCGTATATATTTCCATATTTTTACTAACAATATTTGGTCCTGTTAACTATGGTCCCCCGTGTTCGTCCACAAATCGGGACTCTGCAGTCCTAAAATGGTTAGCCCTCCAGGGACCTAGAGAATTACGATAAACGAAGAGAGCTTTTTTTTTCTTGTCTTGTCAACCCCATTGTAATTGTAGCACCGCGTATATGCCAGCACAACTCGGTGTACTGCTGCCCGCGTCCGTCTCGCTTACAGCTCCTTTATACCAGGTATCGTTTTTGTTGCATGATATAATTCCTGGTAAGGTTCGGCCACTGACTGCGGTATTAAATATGCAGCTGTCGTCCCCCAACCAAGCGGTAGCCGATGCTGTCGTTGTCTTTTGTGGTGGTAATTTTTTTCCCCCTCAACTTGTTAGAGCATACAGTACATACGTTGTCCTCAACCGTCGACAGGATAACACAGCGAGTACTGTTGTTGTTGCAACAATATGTAGTCACATGAAAGTACTGCCTGCCTCAACGTGTAGGGCTGTGGGAAACCTTGTCGTTCAAAGTGGCAGTAGTCATTGTTCATGTCTACATGTAACACATACCAGGTACATATATATGTATTACAAGGTTCCCCTCCGGGAGGTGCCGTATTAATAGGGGAGTGGCGCAAGAGCGAAGTTATAATACTCGTACTCGTATGAAACCCTGCACACTTGTTTAGAAGTAGCATCTGCACCCACCCATCATTTTAACGTGAAGAACACACACAACATATTTTTGAGGACAGACTATGTTATACTGCTGTTCGCGGAATTAGTGTGGGATCATTACGACAATAATAATATATAATAGGGTATCGGTAAGAGTGGAGATATATTGATCCAGCTGACTCGCGGCGATGAATTCGTAAATAATAAGTACCAGTACGTAAAAGTTGCGCGAGGTCGAGGTTGCGCCATAATTTATGACCGGCTGAGTAATAAGGTGCAGCACATACCTGGTACATACATACTGGTACTACAATATATATGTTCCCCCAAAATAAAAAGTTTCTTGGTGCTCAGGGTATACTGTATAATATCAAGGTTTCACAGGTACGTGCTCGAGAACAAATCGTAGTCCGAGAGTACTGAGAGTATTGGAGTACTGGCGGCAAAACTACCGCGAGTACTGAGAAGGCCCAAATACTGAGAGTAATGAGAGTGTGAGCAGTACCGAACCCCGAGAATACAGGTTGCTTAAAGTATGTACCCGCAGTAGTATCGAAACACGAAATAAATACTTGGGGTGAAGGCAATATATGTGCAGTACAGAACCTCGAGATACTGAGAGCATTCGCCGTCATGCATAATATTACATTGAAAATTTGCTGGCAGACTGCTCTGAGTGCTCAAGTTGTCTCCAGCGAAAGTAGTTTGCTGCAACTCCCACTCGTGTGGGACTATCTGGGTGTGTTTTGTGCCGAACGCTGGGCCTGAGACTTGTCGACACGGTGCACAAACGGTTGAAGTATACTTCATACTCACTCGAAGTATACTTGGCATATTGAGGGTATTTCATTTTTGCGAGTACTGAGTCTCGCAGAAGAAGCAGCAGTACGAACACTACCAATGGACGAAATACTGCTATAGACTAGTACTTTACTGGTATACTTGTAGTACCCGCCGTACAGAAGCCCGAAGAAAGTATACGCAGTAGTATATACAGAACCTCAAAATACTGCGAGTACTCGCAGTATCTCGAGTACAAAAACCCCGAAATACTGTTGTTGTTGTTGTTGTTGTTGTTGTTTTTTCTTCACATTAAACCGTTCTTTCTACGCGTCGACATCCAGCACAACCAGTGTCCGTGCCGATTCTTCAAACCTAGAGAGATACAAGTTCTGTGGTCACAAAGCTACGCCACAGAGATACTACGTTGCCACGTATGTAATGCAATGCCATGTCATCATACTGCGTACGACAGGCACGACATACACATTCCATGACCTAGAGAAACAAAAACGAAACAAAGAGAAAAAACAAAAACAAAAACAAAGACAATTCGAAAGAGAAAAGAAACAAAAAAAGAAACTAGATATACCTGGTATATGTATATACTTCAGTATAGCAGCAAACCATCGTACCCCCCACGTAGGGGACGTGGCAGACACTTGAAAAGAACGAGCTGGAAAAAAAAAGAAAAAGAAGAAAACACCACTAGTCGTCAACAGAGTAAGACTAAGAACCAAGGGAAAAATAACAGGCAAACCAAACAAAGCACAAGGCATGCTCCATACTGCGAGTGTACGAAGTACCTACGGTAATAATAGCAGCAGTATCTTCTCGAACATACTTTGCTTTACTCCCAAGTATTCGGAGTAGCTGTGAAATGTTGAGGTATGAACGCACGCCACACGCAAGCGCGCCCAAACTCTTTAATTTGGGCTAAAATACACAAGTAACATGTACTCTTAGACTATCATATTATACGTTCAGAAAAGCAAGGTGTGGACGAATGTACTATTTTTATTACTGCCTGTAGTACTCTGTTGTAGTCCTGGTACAAAAATAGTCAAAAGTGAAACTAAAAAAAAAAAAACGTGAATGGTGCGAGTCGAACCTCGGAAACGAAAATGTTATATATCCAGCGCAGTATAAACGTGTACGCTAGAACAGTGGTCGTACAACTGGCTTGTCGTGTTTTTTACGCAGTAATGGAGTGTTTGCGATTTTTTTTTTTTTTTTTTTCTTACTTCTCTAAAAATTCTCCCGAGGTAAATTTTTGAGGTAAATTTCTGAAAAAACGGCCGGAAAGGACTTCAGCGAAGTAAGGATTTGAGCGAAAGTTACGGTAACTTTTGGCTCTCTGTTTCATTGGCCTACACGCACCGAGCATTATCCCGACGCAGAACGCAACTAAAATCTCGAAGGATCAAAACACCGAGCATCTTCCATGCCACCATGCTGCTTGCCGTACACATCACGACAACCGCTTGGAGCACAGAGGCTCGAGAGGTGTAGCTTGAGTATAGCGCGCACGAGCGGCGTTGGATCGTGCCAGCGGGTCGCCGCCGCTGCTACGGTACACGCTTTCGCCCGCTTGGTGACGACGTGGAGGATGCGTCGTCCCAAAAAAGGACTCGTATTCACACTCGTACTCGTAGAGAGCGCGACAGCATGACAGCTCGTGTATCATTTCGATTTCACCATACTACGGCTGCAGCAGCAGCAGCAGCAGCAGCAGCGGCAGCGGCGGCGGCGGCGGAGCGGAGCGCGCCGGCGCTGTGGCGTGCGTAGGCCGAGCGCAGCAACAGCAGCAGCAGCACCAGCAGCAACAGCAAAACAAAAATGGAAGCTGGTTGGTGCTGGTGCTTGCTGGTGCTGGTGCTGACGCTATTTATTTTTGTTGCTCACGCTGCCCCTAGCTGCGTCTAGCGCCAGCTAGCTGCTATTGCTGCTTGTAGTCGTGGGATGGCTGTGGTGGCTTCGCGGTCAACTGTGCCGCCGAAACGTTGCTGGGCTGCCGTCGCTACTCGCACGCTGTTTTTTTTTCCGTTCACAGCATTCGTTCTTTTTTTGTTTGCCGCGTTGCCTCACCTCCCCACTTCCCTTCTTATTTTCTTAGGCGTCGCCTGCACGATTTGATTTACCTCACTCGCAAACACACCGAAATCAGGAAGGGAAGGAAATTCACTTTTTTTAGCGGAAGTAAAGTTTTTTTTTTTTTTACCTCTATCGCAAACACTCTATTAGAGATCTAAAACACTTTGCACGATCTCCTACAGCAATAGAGTAGCTTGTCCAGGTACGACTGCATATTCAGCAGTACTTCTGTAAAATGCAACGCGAGGAACGTACGTGTACTGATCCCCTTTCAGCTGGCTCTAGGATCTATCGGCCAGCAATGTAGGACACACTGCAATCAGAACTACTGCTGTAGTACTGCCATAAGTTTATTTTGTACGAACGCTGCTGTACGAATGGGCCGCAGTACGATCATCCACACGCGCAAGGTGTGCCCACTGCTGCTGCTGGGCAGCAGGGTTGGTTGTGGTGCTGTAGGAAGCTGGAGGTAAGCACGCTCTGTGCACTGCTGTGGGTATTGTTCTCTAGGCGGTGGTCTGTGCTCCTTGCAACAACCCAAAAAAAATGTACAGGGATATTGTACGTCATCCTGGGTACATAAAGATAAAAAAACAGACCGTGGAATGCGGACGGCAGGCTCCAACAAACTCAACCAACCACAGCAACACTGCGCACATGGGCGTGCCGAACACGCACGGCGTGTGGGCGGCAGCGTTGGAACGATGGGATCTGTGCATGTTGTCTGTTGTGTACCTGGTATATGCCTGAGCTGTGTGCTCACAGCTCATGAGAGCCGGGGGGAGAAAAACAGAGCTTGAGAGAGCATGGCAATGTGAATCTACCGATACGTACGTACAAAATAAGGCCTCTTTACTGAAACCAGGGAAATCGTCTTATCCACTCCCGCCGGAAAAAAAACTTTGAGCGCCCGCCACGCGCTTCAGAGTGCACGGATCGCGCCGAGACATAGACCAATGTGTCCGGCAGGGCTTCCCGTGTCCGTGTACTTAGTGTTTTGCCTAAAAGTGCTCGTGCGAAGAGAAAAGTTGGCAAAAGTACGAAAATTTGACAAATATACGTATACATATATATATATTACAGGACGTGTATGTACGAATACCCTGATCGCGTGGACTTGCAGCTTGCCCGCTCCCACCCCCCCCCCCCCCCCCCCCCCCCCCCCCCCCCCCCCCCCCCCCCCCCCCCCCCCCCCCCCCCCCCCCCCCCCCCCCCCCCCCCCCCCCCCCCCCCCCCCCCCCCCCCTTTGAGAAATGCCTACCGCCTCTGGACGCCTCCACCTCCTCTGACGGGTAACACATCCTTGTCTGTTTGTTCGGCCGTTTGTCTTGTTCGTTTTGTCGTTCGTTCTTGTTCGCTTGTTTGTTTGATTGTTCGGTCATCGATCTTTTTTTTATTTCTGATCATTTATCTTCGGTGCGAGAAGATCGTCATCACCGGCGTGGGCTCGCTGTCGTCAGTGGGGATTGGGTCGGACAGCCACTACCAAGCGCTGCTTGCCGGAACGAACGGAATCGAGACGCTGCCCGAGGGGGCGGAGGAGTACCCGTGCAAGGTAATCATACCACGGTTACCGATGATTTTATTTTCGCGTGCAGCCAACCGTGTGAGCCGTACCGCACGAACGGGCCAGACCGCGTCAACCGACCGCGCGAACGGACCGCGTAAAATGGAACGCGTAAAACCTACCAGATACAGAGTAAACCGGACCCAGATCGTTTGGACAGTTCGCGTAAAACTGACCGCGTAAACAGAGCTACTGCTTGAACGTACGGCGTGAATTGCGCGAGCGTCCCCGCGTGAACGTAGCACCTACTACTGACAGGGTACGTCCGACCGTGTAATACCGACCGCGTGATCCGGCTGCGTGATCCGACCGTGAGAGCGGAGTGCGTATACCGACCGCGTTAGCCGATCGCGTCAGCCGACCGCACGAGTCGGTGGGTCGGTTCGCTAGGCTGTTGTTGCTGCTGCTGCTGCTGCTGTTGCTGCTGCTATTTTTGCAAGTTGTTGCTCCAGCACTTGCTTTCTGCTTCCCGCCCCTCTCGGTTTCTGCAACCATGGTCTGCCTGCCTGTCTGCCTGCCTGCCCGGTGCCCCTGTACCGAATAGCATGCCGTTTATAGCTACTTCGTATACTCGTTGGCGGGCACTTTTTCGCCAGGCCGTAGGTCGGCCGAACGCCTTTTGCGAATGGTCTGGGAACGTATACAGCGCGCGTGTGTTTATCTGTGTTGGTGTTTCCTCCCCGTTTCTGTTTTCTTAGTGGTGGAACTGTGGTAGAAAACAGGATCGTTTTCAGGCAAGGACGCTGAACGCCGACTCTCCCCACCCCTTGATGTGCGTCTAGCGGACGCGGACAAGGCGAGGCAAGGCGGCGCCACGAGAGGTCGACCCGTCCCGTCCTGCCTCATCCCGTCCTATCCCATCTCATCCCATCCCATCGCACCTTGTCCCATCCTGTCCCGTCGGATTCAATGCTGTCCAATCCCATCTCGTCATGGAGGGCCAAGTTGAATGATGCTGGGAATTTTACGCCCGCCCCCCCCTCCCCCTCTCCCTTCCTCTCTCCCCCCTGTCCCCCCCCCACCGGATGTGTACGCCGCCTTCATAGATTGGTTGTTTGGTGAAAGACTTCACCCCCTCCGACTGGATGGACAGGAAGGACGCCAAGCGCCAGGGCCGCTACACTCAGTTCGCGATGGCGGCGACCAAGATAGCGCTTGAGGACGCCAAGCTTGACACTGAGGCCGTCGACAAGGTGCGCTGTGGCGTGCTTGCTACCATAGACGCACGCCATCGGTATTTGTTGGTGGTGGTGGTCGTGATTGGCGGGAGTGGTGGTGGTGGTGGCGCGGGGGGGGAGGTGTTGTTGTTGTTGTTGTCGTCGTTATGTTGCTTTTGTTTTTGTGCCTGTGTTTGTGCGTGTTCTTGTTGTTTCTGTGGGTCCTCAAAGACAATGGTACAGTGAAGAGAGAGGCCAAATCGGCTGGACCCGCTTACGCCAAAAGATGTACATTTCCCACTTCTGCGGATAAGAGAGAAGGCCAGCTAAGAGAGGTGTTTTCGACCTGTACCATACCTCTCTGCTGAATCGGGGTAGCCGCTGTGTGTAGTGCTCCTGCTCTTGTTCGTGCTTGTCTTAGGCTTGCTGTTGGTGTTGTTGTTGCCAAGCTTCCTGTTCTTGTTCCTTGTGCTTGTGCTCGTCCGTATTCTTGCTTTTTTGTTTCATTCCCCTGCCGCTGCCACCCCCTCCTTCTAGGATCGGTTTGGTGTCCTCATCGGGTCGGGCATCGGGGGCGTGGAGTTCTTCGAAGACAACTGCGGCAAGTTCAACAAGGCCGAAGGCGGGGCCGCGGGGCTCAAGAAAGTAAGCGTTTCGTGTCTCGTCATGCCTTTCACATGTGTTGACAGTTGTTGTCGTACCTCAGTATCCCCTCTGGGTTCGTATGATTGCTTTTTCTCTTTGACGTCTCCTCTATTCCGCTTTCTGCTCTTTTTGTTTTCTGTCTTCTCTGTCGCTCTCTGGCGTATTTCCCTGTTTTCGCTGTTTTCCTGTTTTTATGTGTATGTTTTTTTTTATTTCGTCTACGTTTTGTCTGTTTGTGTCTGCTTGTTGTCTGTTTTTTTTCTTGTACTGGTATGTTGTCTGTTTTTTGTATATACAATGCTTCGTTTCCCTCCTTATTCGCACCTCTGCACCTCCTGGGTGGTTTTGCTACCATGCGACGGCGGCCAGGTTTCACCTTTCCTGATCCCCGCCCTCATCTCGAACACGGCGTCCGGAGTCGTGGCGATCGAGCACAAGGCCCGCGGGCCCAACTTCGGCGTGGTTTCCGCCTGCGCTACCGGCACCCACGCCATAGGCACGGCGATGGACTTTATGCTCAGGGGCGAGGTGCGTTGGTTTCGCTTGATTGTCCGTCCGTCTGTTGCGGTCGACGGCTCGTTTGTGCGTTTATTTGGTTCCGCTCCCGTGTTTGCTCGCTTGTTTGACTGCTTTGCTCGCTGGCTTGCTTCTTTCCTTCATTTTTTTTATTACGGGGGACCATAGTAAATAGGACCTATGGTACACAAAAACCTATATATTTCCCTTTTCTACTAGCAATATTTGGTCCTATTTACTATGGTCCTCCGTAATAGGATAGTTGTTGTCTGCTTGTTGGGTAACATTGCTCTGGCGGGCGGTAACTGACTTGTGACACTTCAGGCATTTCTAACCTGAACAACAACGCCACCCGCACCAGCAAACCAAACGCCCCAGCACCTCAAACATGAACAAAAAACAAGACCGGCGTTGACGTTTCCTTCCCGACTCCAATATATCAACGCCAATACCTTTCACCGATACCCAACGCGAATACCTGACATCAACACCGAGCACCAACACCCCGTCACACACCAACATCATCCCTAACACCCCCTAAGCAAAAAAACGCACATGCCAACGCACCAACACCCAATGTCTTAACACACCCCAACACCGAAACGCCCAATGTTCGACACTAGCCCAACACTCAGCACCCGATACCCGACACCACCAAGCACTCTTGACACTGTAGCACGCAATACCCGAGAACACTCAACAGCAAATACCCGACACCACCAACACCCAACACCCAATACCCGATACCCGAGGTCACCCAACTCTCAACACGCAATGCCCGACACCACCCAACACCCAAAACCCAATACCCGACGTTACTCTAACACCCAACACGCAATACCCCACGTTACTCAACACCCAACACGCAATACCCGACACCACCCATGACTCAACACCCAATACCCGACACCACCCAACACTACATGCATGAGACCCTTTACCCGACACCACCCGACATCCAACACCCCCTCCAACAGGCGGACGTGATGATCGCCGGGGGATCCGAGGCGGCGATGACCCCGCTCTGCTTCGCCGGCTTCTGCTCCATGCGCGCCATGGTGACCACCTTCAACGACGACCCCAGCCGCGCTTCCAGGCCGTTCGACGCCGACCGCGGAGGGTTCGTCATGGGCGAGGGAGCCGGGGTGCTGATCCTGGAGACGGAGGAGCACGCCTTGGCGAGGGGCGCCACCATCTACTGCGAGGTATAGTAAAAACATACGGACAAGGCGATGCGGTGCGGGGCACGGCGCGGAGACTGGTGCGGAGAACGGTCTGTACGGGGAATGGCGGGAGGGGCGGGAACGGCGCGGGGATCAGTGTGGGGAAACGGCGCCCGGGGGGGGTGGTGTGGGGGGGGGGAAGGCTCATGGGAGATGATGCAGGGTACGATGCGGGGAACGGCGCGGGGAATGGTGTGTGGGGAACGGTGCGATAATTTGTGCGGGGAACGGTGCGTGGAACGACCCGTGGCGAGCGGCGCGGGGGAAATGTGGGCAACCATGCGGAGAACGGCTCCGTTTCGTGGCAAGGGAGGGTGTTCTTGTGGTTGATTGCGACGGTTGAGGTCCTCTTGATGTCGATACTTGCGGTGTGGTTGTTTGTAATATTCCAACCCCCCCCCACTCCTCCTCTCTTGCCGCGCCCGCCACCAACCGCTGCTTTAAAAAAACATAATAAACAGGTCGCTGGGTACGGGGCCACGTGCGACGCGCACCACATCACCGCTCCTGCCCCCGATGGCAACGGCTTGGCGAGGGCGATCGGGTCCGCGATGAAGATGGGGGGCATCGAGCCGGAGGTGCCAAGCTCTGTTTGGTGTCGCCTCGCGCCGATCTTGTCTTGTCTTGTCTTGCCTTGTCTTTTCCTGTCATGCCTTGCCTTGCCTTGTGTCGGTCTTGTGTCCGGTTGGCCCCGGTTCGACCAAATAGTTGAGATTCCACACATACTCCTCATTACATCTCCATTCCGATTTTTTTCCGAGTTTTTTCCACGCGGTCGGAGTTGTGTTTGGTCTGTGTAGCGTTAGCGCTAGGGTTTGATGTCGAGTGTGCTTAACCTGGTTTGGGCCGAAGCTTGGCCAAGTTTTATACATCCCTCCTACTTGTGTCGGTTTTTCTCGTTGTTTGTGCCATGCCTCTTTTCTGTTTTGTTTTAGAGGCTCGTATGTGCTTCGCGTGCGTGCGTGCGTATGTTGGTGCGTGCCTGAATGAGTCGTGTAGCGTTTGGGCTTTGGTTTGATTCTGTTTGGTTTTGTTTCGTTTCGTTTCGTTTGGTTCGGATCGATGTTGGTTTGGTTTGGTTCGGCTTGATTTGTTCAGTTGGTGTTCGGTGGCCGTTGAGGTAGCTGCTGGGGTTTGTGGCTGTTTGCAGCTATCGACGAAGAGGAATGGTGATGATTGTGATGGCGGTGTTGATGACGCCGCGCACCAGGGCACACGAATCAAAACACATTTCTCCGTGTCTGTCTTACTTTGTCTCTCTTGTTCCCTCCCCTCTTGCGCGTCCGTGTGCAATGTCCGAGCCCCGGCACTCGCTTCGGCTTTTGTCTTGTTTCTACCCGTCTTTTTCAATCCTCCTATACACCCCAGACTGCCTCGCCTCCCCTCCCCCCTTTGCCCTCCTCTCCTTACTGCGGCACCGTTTGCTGATTCGTCTCTGCTCGTCGCCCTCGTTTGTTACGTAGGACATGGTGGGCGGCTACATTAATGCCCACGGCACGTCCACCCCGTATAACGACAAGTTCGAGACGATGGCCATCAAGAGGGTGCTTGGAGAGGACGTCGCGAAGCAGGCAAGCGTGACTCTATGCATGCGTAGACATGGTAGCAAAGGAACGAGCGAACGAGCGAACGAGCGAACGAACGAACAGACGAACGAACAAACGAACGCGCGAATAAACCCGGGACAAGCACAGCGAAGAAAAAATAACGAACGGATCAAGGCCTAGGAGGAGCGAACGCAAATGGTGCAGCAGCTGTGTACGTACGTGGTTCACACTTTTTTGTTTCTCATTTTTTAAACCATCGCTTTTTATGTATGTTCCGGCTACAGCAGTACGGTAGCTCTCTGGACAATCAAGCCGTGTGGTCGAAGGTGTTTTCCCCTTTCTCCCCCCAAACATACGTGCCTTCGTTTTTTATCGCGCATGGGGTTCAGCGTTCCCACTGCTCGTCGATTTTCATCAGATTTTGTTGACTCAGAAGTTTTTGGCGCTGTCTGCGATGAGAAAACGGCACATAAAACGTATACCAGGTACCTCTTTTTTTTTGGGGGGGGGGGAACCCGCCGGAATTCGAAACCTGGCCCTTATACTGTAGGCGATCAATAGAAATAGTGTTCGAGACGTTGACCACAAGACCATCGGGGCGACCGGTTGTCACTCTTTGGGAGGAAAAATAGGACTGCAGTCCTAAAAGGGTCCTTATCACGGGGGACCATAGTAAATAGGACCAAATATTGTTCGTGAAGATGGGTAAATATATAGGTTTTTGTGTTTACCGTAGGTCCTGTTTACTATGGTCCCCCCGTAATAGACTACACCAGGTTTCCCCTTCACATGAATTTATGGGGGAAAATAACAGCAGCCACCACCGAGCGAGTGACACCGATCACAGCCCAAACGAGTTTGTAGCTACAGTTTTAGTCAGTTCTGTATGTACGTGTCTTAAAAAAAAAAAAAAAAAAAAAAAAATCCCGGAGACGAAAAAAAAAAAACATCCCCGCGAGGGGAGGATAACATGATAAAAAACGCCTTTTGAACGAACGAACGATCGAACGGGCTAAATAAAGAGCGAGCGAACAATTTTGGCACGGGTAGCGGGGGGAGGGGCGGGGCGGGTGGGGAAGGGAGGGGGAGGGTGGAAGGAAGGAAGGGAGGGGACGGGTGGAGGGGGGGGGAAGGGGGTGGAGTGGAGTGGAGGAGAGGGCAGGGGAGGGGAGGGAGAGGGCGATTTTAGTATTTTAGTAGCTTCCGCGGTCGTGGTTTCACACCCCGGACCAAGTCATCCAAAACTAAAAATCGCTTACCTTGCATCTTGCACCTGCCCTGCCCCCTCCCTCTGGTGCACCTTGCACCCCGTTCTTTTGTTTTTTTCTTGATCGTTTCGTGTTTGGAGGCTTGTGATTTGTTTTGTTTTCTTCATCGATAGGTTTCTGGTCGCCCGTCTGTTGTTGGTGTCTCTGGGGTCCGGATTTTCGTGCGGTAACCGTACGGTAACTCTACGTGCCCTTAATTTTTGTTACCCTGACCGTAATTTTGTAATGCGGCTTTTCTGAAAATTGTTCGGCGGACGTCCTTGTGTACAGCTCAGCTGGCTGCTCCTCGCCAAACCGTTGCTCGTTCGAGTCATGTTCGTTTCCAAGAACATTTGTTTGGTTTCTGTTGTCTGTTGACAATTTGCTTATTAATATTAATAGTAATGGTTGGCACGTGTCTGTGTGCTGTTTCGGTGTTTCGTGAAAGCTTTTTTTTTTTTTTTTTTTTTTGCAACGAACTTTTTGTTCTTGTGTTGTGCTCTCCTCGTGATTTGTTCTCATGTTCGTTTCTTTTTTTTTGTTCTTTTTTTTTTTTCGTTCTTGTGTGTTTGTTCTTCTATGAATAATTTGTTCTTTTGTTTTGTTCTTCTCTTATTCTTATTCTACGTACACGGCTGGTATACATTTAGAGCTTACATTTATTTCTATTATTAAGATAGCAGTTGCTCTTCTCTTCTCAAACCCTGCTCATACGCGTGTCGTTTGTCAATTCTCACGTATTTTCGTTGCGTTGTTTCACTTTCTCGTTTTCATTCCTTTTGGCTTTGTCTTTTTTGCTGTTGCTTGTTTCTGGTTTACAATACGTGCATCTACGCATACGTTTCGTTTTTTCGTTTTCTCTTGTTGTTTGTACATGCTTGTGACTACTTGTTCTATTCGTACACTGCTATTAATATCGTTTTTTAGTGCTCACCGTTTTCTGTTCCTTTGTTTTTGTCATTTTCAACTTCTTTTTTCTTCTTTTTTTCTCTGTGTTCTCGTCAGGTGTACATCAGCTCCACCAAGTCAATGATGGGACACACGCTGGGCGCCGCGGGGGGGCTCGAGGCGATCGTCTGCGCCCAGGTGTTGAGGCATGGGGAAATACCGCCTACCAAGAACTTGGAAAACCCAGCTCTGGAGGACGGCTGCGACCTGAACTACTGCCCGGCAGAGAAGGTCGGTCGAATTTTCGGTCGGTTCTGGTTAGTTGGTTAATTGATTGGGTGGCTTATTGGTTAGTTGGTTAGCTGGTTAATTGGTTGGTCGGATGGCCAGTTGGTTAGTTGATTTGTTGGGTTGTTGGTTGGCTGGATGGTTAGTTGGTTGCTATGTTGGGTGGATACCACATAGTTGCTTAGTTAGTTGGTTAGTTGATTGGTTGGGTGGCGGGTTGGTTGGTTGGTTGGTTGGTTATTCAGAGTTGATCCTGTCCCGTCCTTTCCTTCCATGTTACCTACGGTGTGCCGTGCTGTTTCACCGTGTATGACCGTGATATGCGCTGTGCTTTGCTGTGCTGCATTTTGCCGTGCCGTGCCGTGCTGTGCTCTGCTCTGCCGCGTTCGCTGCGCCATGTCTTTTCCCGTATTTACTGCGCCAAGCTAGCCGCAGTTGGTACCGTTCCGCGCCATGCTGTGCTGTGCCGTGCGTGCAGTGCAGTGCAGTGCTGTACTTTGCTGCGTAGCGCGCCAATGATTTATCCATGATGTGCTCTTCCTTTCGCTTTCTCGTGGGCTATGCCACTGATTTGCGTCGGCAGGTGGTGCCGGCAGTGATGCCAAAGGTGGCCATCAGCGACAACTTGGGCTTTGGAGGCCACAACGCGGCTCTCACCTTTAAGGTGGGACACGATACTCAGACGAACCCTCTTGGCCGGTCGGGGGGGAGGGAGGGAGGGAGGGACGGACGGACGGACGGACGGACGGGCGGACGGAGGGACGGAGGGAGGGGTGTGGAGGAACAGGGGGGTAGAGAGGAAGGGAGGGGGGTGGAGAGAGGGAGGGAGGGAAGGGGGGACGGGGGAGAGGGAGGGAGAGAGGGGCAGGGAGGGGGGGGGGGGGGGGAGGGAGAGGAGGGAGGGAGGGGGGGGGGGGGAAGGATTGAGGCAAGGGAGGAGAGCGGGATGGAGGCATGGCGGAGAGTGGGGGGGTGGGGGGGGGGGGGGGGGGGGGGGGGGGGGGGTGGAGGGAGAGAGAGTAACGGTAGTAGTGAGGACGGGCTTGAGTTTGTCACCCCCCAGTAGTGTACTGCTACGTACTCGTTGAAGAGACGGACAAAAATGGGAACACCAAAACACTACTCCACCTTTTGTTGTACAAAATAATATTAGCGGCGGTTGTCCTATATCTGGTACAGCTTTAAAGTTGATGTGTGCCACCATCTTTTTCGCACCATGTCTCCTTTTCCCGATGGTTAATTCTCGACGGCTCTTCTTCGTTGCGCTTTTGTATCTGCTGTGCTGCTCGCTCTCTGTCGAGCTCTCTCTGTATCGGATGGAACGAAATGAAACCGAATAGAATGTAAAGGAACCGAATCGAACTGAGTCAAATCGGATACATACGAATGGAATGGGATGGAATCGGGTGGAATAGGATCAGACCGCGTCGGATCGGATTGTGCTTGACTGGATCGGATCGAAATCAAATAGCGAACCGAACCGAGAACCCAATCGAGCCCAATCGGACGAACTGAATTGTACCGGACATAACCGAAACCGACGGGATCGAACCGAATTGGGTCGAATCTGTAACCGAATTGAACCAAGTCAAATCGAACCCAATCCCATCGAATTATATCGAATGTAACGGAACCGAAGAATTATTCTTCTCTCTGGAATACATAATACATACGCACTGTAGGGGACGTACATCTGCGAGTAGCTCGAGCTCGCGTGAATTCGTCCTAATTCCTTACCCTCCTGTCGTACGGCTAATTGATTACAGCAAGCCGCTCTTCGCACGTTCCTCCAGCCCCCCCCCCCCGGGCCGCCGCTCTGCCCTCGCATTTACGGTCATTGATTGTCATCTGGTGGACCGGACGAAGTCACGTCCGCTCGCTCGCTCGCTCGCTCGCCCGCTTGCTTGCTTGCTTATCTTGCTCGCTAACTTACCCACTTCAAGAGCTTCGTGTCTCCTTCTCCCACGTGTCTGACCCTAAACCTCGTTTGGTGTGTCTTCTTGCCTGGCCTTGCCTTGCCTTGCCTTGCCTTGAATTGGGTTGGCTTGCAGGCGTACGAAGCGTGAAGGCAGCCATTTTTTTTTCTGCTGCTCTCCTCGGCACGGAGCAGATCGGAGCGGAGCCTTGGGAGGGGGACGAACGCCTCGCGGAAGTCGGAATGTCCTGAGTCTCTTGAGTCTTTTTAGTCTTTCTGAGTCTTGAGCCTTCAAGTATTGAATGTTGTTGCCTAAAGTCTTGAGCCTACCGAGTCTCGAATCTCGACGTTTCGAGTCTTGCGTCTTGAGCCTTGAGGCTTTTGAGTGTTAAGTCTTGAGCCTTGTGGCTTGAGCCTTGGGACTCGTTTCTTCAGTCTTTAGTTTCACCCTTGAGACTTGGTCATAGTCATAGTCTGGGATCTTGGGCCTCGGGTCTTAAGAGTCTAGGAATCTCAAGTTTTGTCCTTTCCCTTATATTCCTATCAACACCGGCGCGCGGACAGTTGTAGTAGTCTCTGGGGTCGGCTATCTACAGCTCCGGCTACCCTTGCCCCCCCCCCCCCCCCCCCCCCCCCCCGACCCCCCCCCCCCCGGCCCCAGCTGGGCCGGAGAACGGCAGCTTCTACTCTACGCCACAGTACTTTCCATCGCCCACCCCCCACCCCCCCCTGACTTGGCCTTGATGTACCCCCTAGTTGCCCTCCCCCCTTCTCTTGATTGTGGGGAGGAAAGAGGGGGGGGGTAGGGGGAGGGGGGGGGGGGGGGGGGGGGGAGTTGTATGGGCATGTCGGGCGCCTCTTGCTCTTAAGTTAGGGGGGATCGTGCGCGAAAGTTGTGGTGCTGGTAGGGGTGGTGTTGGGGGTGGGGGGTGGTGTGTGTGTGGAGGTGTCGGCGAACCAGCTGTTCTCGTTATTGGCGACACGGACGACAGGGCACCCAGGAGGACCAGGCAAAGGCAGTGCTACAGTAGTGGAAGTAGCTCGGAATTACGGCGTGGAGTTATACACCTGGCGAGGCAGGCGTTACTATTAGTGGAGTAGCTCACAGAGGTGGAATTGAGAAACGAGGGGGGGGGGAGGAGGTGCGGTTTGTCCTCAGGGAGGGGGGGGGTGGTGCGCGCGTGGAAGGTGGGAAGGGAGAGAGGGGGGTGGGAGGGAGGGAGGGATAGAGAGAGAAGTGCGGCGAAACGTGCGCCCCCTGCCCCTCTCCCCCCTCCTCCACCCCCTTACCCTACCCTTTTTATATTTTTTTAGATCTTAGCGTGTAGTCCGTCTGCAAGAATGAACGTGGTTGGGTGCAACTTTGGATGGAGGAGATGGTGGTGGTGGTGGTGGTTGTAGGTGTGGCGGTGGTGCTACCTTTAGGAAGGTTTTATCCCGCGTGTGCCATGCCTCTTGCCTTGCCTTGCTCTGCCTTGCCTTGCCTCGTTGCCTTGCATCTCTTTAGTTGTCGTCGTCGTCGTAGTTATCGCTGTTGTTGTTGATGATGATGTTTTGACGAGCGGATACTCCGACCCGCAGCCCCTCGGAACCAGGTGTGGCCGCGGGCGCGCGTATCGGTGGTTTTCTAGGAGAGAGTTGGTGGGAAGTGCCTCGTCGGTCGGTCGTGCGGAACAAAATATTTTTGTGTTGGCCCTCGAAAAAGAGCCCACCCGACCCCATCACGCCATCTTGGCACCACCAGCAGCGGCGGCGGCAGTGGCAGACAGCAATAGCGGCAGCAGCAGCAGCAGCAGCAGCGGAAGTAGTTGCGGGATGTCTTGATGCGGGGGAGAGAGGAGGGGGGGAGTGAGGGATTATTACACACTACAAGGAAAGCCAGAAATAAAACACACGGATTACCCCCCCCCCCCCCCCCCCCCCCCCCCCCCCCCCAATTATCATAGAAAATACCCTTGTTTCCGTTTCCGTTTCGTTTCCTGAAGCTTGTTTTAGCGGGCATGCTTGCAGCGTGGTGCGCGCGCGCGGGGAGGGGGGGCTGAGGCGGGGAGGTGGGAGAGGGGATGCATAGCCGTCGCTGCCTCTCTGGCCGCATGCTGTAACAGTAAAATCGTTAGATAATCGTTTCGGTTCGGTTGTGTCTAGTGTGGAAGGGGGCATTAGACCCGCGCGTGGTTCTGCGGGTAATGATTGATTCGATTCTGTCGAGGCGTGCATCCGAATGTTTCGCCAACCGCTTCTCATCACACTCATCGCATCGCCGCTCTCTCTTCATGCAGTATCGATATTGTGGAGCTCATCAAGTGACAACTCGCCATAATTGGTGTTTTCCGTTACACCATGTGCTGTATGGAGGACACACAATGGTTGGTAGAAAATACAATGGTTTACTTGGTAGAAGATACAAAGCGTTGATCCGTTTTTTTTTTTTGGGGGGGGTGAGATTTACAGCAGCAGCCTCAGTGTGTGTGTTCTCGACATCAAACCGTTTTGTCCACCCATCGGCGCCCAGCATACTGTACAACAACGATACGGAGAAAAATTCACCATCAGTCCATGACAACATACGTGGACAGACGTGCTGGGTACGAGAAGCAAGAGGTAACGGGGAATGTCACAATTGCTGGTCGGTACGCCTGGACGCCTCGGCAGCAGAGAGCACCGAACAAAACAATTTTGCCAGGACGGCTCGTTGGCATCAGAGCTGAAGGAGGAGAAGCGGGATTGACTGTACGGTATTGCTACTGGATGGAGTGGAAATGACACACATTGAGATTCGGGGGCTTGTTTTTTTCTTCCTTCCTTCCTTCCTTCCTTCTCCTTTCCTCCCTCCCTCCTTCCCCTTCCCTTCCTTCCCGCCGTTACAGCACCTCCCACAAACCTTCCTTACGGTTTGTACGTAGCCTCGTGCGTGCGTGGGTCTCACAAACCTAAAACACCCACAAGCCCTTCACCACGTGGTCACCTCTCTCTCTCTACTTGCTGTATACTTGCTCTCCTCGCACTTACCCACGACACTGCACTGT
Source organism: Macrocystis pyrifera (assembly GCA_031763025.1). Classification (NCBI taxonomy): domain Eukaryota; class Phaeophyceae; order Laminariales; family Laminariaceae; genus Macrocystis; species Macrocystis pyrifera. The sequence goes on from JASSKH010000003.1 coordinate 11,009,668, forward strand.
CCTCCGGTGTCAACTGGGATCTATGAAATGACATTCTCCACGTATTAATCGTGTCAACTTGAGGTCTCTTGGAATAATATTTCCGCAGGTGTCAAACTGGGGTCTCGCTGAAATGTAGCTCCCCCAATCGATGTGTCTTCCTTGAGCGACCGTTCAACCCGATAAAAAAGTAGCCGTGCACTATAATCGCACTGGGAACAGAACAGCCCACCAAAAGCCGTTGGTTGGCGCTGCATTGCACGTGCTCCCAAGGAAGTTGTCTCTGCATTCCCCGGGTGCCGATGTTCTTAACCTCATCTGAATTCCTCAGGGCCTGCTGGAGCAATAATCTGGAACGGAAATTCGACATCGGTTACCACTCACTCTGCCCGATGGAGATGTAAGAATCTCTTTGCGGGTATCGTATTCACGAGAGTAACCAGGCGGTCGTTCAAATTCCAGACAAAGCGATGGTATTCTGGGGGACCACAGTAAATATTACGGGGGGCTGTAGTAAACAGGACCAAATATTGTTAGTAAAAACATGGAAATATATGGGTGTTTGTGTGTACCGTAGGTCCCATTAACTATTCTATGGTCCCCCCCGGAACGGGAACACGAATTATATAAATATTGTTAGTGAAAACAGGGAAATATATAGGTTTTAGCTTTGTACCGTGGGTCCTATTTACTATGCCCCCCCGTAAACAGTTGTCTGTCCTTTTGTCCTTCTTGCCTGTCTGAACTGTCTGAACCCCCCCAGGCGCGATGAGACAAAAATGCGGTGGTTTCGGTGAGTGAGAGTTGTCCCGTGGTCCTGCTGTTGTGTTGTGGCACCGGATTTCTTGCCGAACACTCCATTTTGTTCGAGTAGCCAATCAAATCAAAGTCCACAGCGGTACGGATCTTGGGGATTGCTGATTGGCTACAAAATCTGGAGCAGAGCTGGGCACTCGATCAGTTCATTTTGACTGCAGCATCGGGTAAAGGGCGACAAACAGGGTGACACTTTCAGGAATTCTCGAGACCAGAGACGCCAGGTAAAATAAATCTACGTACGTACGGAATAGAACTAAATGCAGTACTCTTTCTACGCTGTTAGGATTTGACCGGTGGTAGTCTGTGTGTGGTAAGAGATGGGTGGAAAAAAAAAAAAAGTCGTGTAGTAATACTGCAGGCAATACTATGCGAAAAAACAAAAGAGGTCGTGTCGTGTAGACGTATAGTCTAGGCTGCTATATTAATAGCCGCGTTCGCTGTCCCCCTGCTGGGCGTGGCGAAGACGTCACAAACAAACGACGGCGATGTCTCTCATTCATCAGATCATCGAATTTCCACTCCCTTCTTTCGTTGTATCCCTGGCCGTGCGTTGCCTGCCGTCCCTCGTTCGCTGCCTTCCCTCGTTCGCTTCGTTCGTTGTTTCTATCATCATAACAAGCCTCACAACAAAACACACCTAAAAAGAGACACAACGTACGGCAAGAGGGTACGACTCGTAAACACCACACGCGTACAAAAATACCCTGAAAAAAAACACGCTTCCAAATTCGCCGCAGACTAAGCCACAAACATACGAAAAACACGCAAAAGCCCGGGGTCATTCCTTCAGCGCACCTACACCCTCTCCGCCGGTGCGATTACTAGTTTTCTTCCAACACGAGCGCGTGCAACGCACGTGAGAACAAAAAACCAAACCCCTGTCATTCCTGTTGCTGCTGTTGAATGATAAAGGTTGCCGCTCCTTTTGCCCCCCCTCCCCCCCCCTCCACCGCCTGCCCAGCCTCGCCCCCCTTGCCCGCCCGAGACAAAGCCAAGCCAAGCCGCCCCCGCCGGCAGCCGACAAGCTCTGCTACCTACCGCTAATCGCATCCCGCCGCAAAGCGCCAGAAACACCGCTCGCGGCCACCGCCGCCGTTGCCGCTGCTGCCCTCTACCCTATAACCCTTGCGACAGACACTGCTACCGCCAACAGATTAGCCACCAGCCAAATCAGAACCCCCACCACCAACTACTACTACTACTACTACTACTACCGCCGCCGCCGCTGCCGTAAAACTTTGACCGGGGCGCGCGCGTGAGCCCAAGCACGACGTTGCACGCCCGGCACGATGATAACACCTCCCAACCCCCCCTCTTCCCTCCCCCCCTCCCTTCTTCCCACTTCCACCACTTCCGCCACCCCGGCCCGGCCCGCCCCGTCCCTCCGTCTCTCCACGACGTTCTCGCCGATATCGGCACGCCTCCTTCCATCTTGAATTCCAAGCAAATACGTACCTGGTATATACGCGGTGGTGATAACATGATTTTCTTTGCTTGCTAGTGCCTTCAAAGGGGTAAATAACACAGCACTTTAGCTGGCTCTGAGGAAAAGGGGAACAGACAAAAACAGACGAAACGGTTCGAAAACATATCGGTACCATACCGAATAAAAACAACAAAAAAAAATGAACCAACCGGTCCGGGCACGCGCGAAAGCAGGCAAATTCCACATCCAGCTTCCAGGAGGCGGTGACTGCGCGCGCACGGTAGCTGCAGCCCAGGTGCTCAGAGGTAAAAGTAAGCGCTCGTTGTGTCGCGGCACGAAGATGGCGTTGTTGTTTTGCTGCTCGTTTCCAAAACCAGAGACAGCGACGCTTCCCTCCTCTCAAATCCTTAAAGAAGGCACAGACGCGCTCAAGAGATCTCTACTCTCGGGAGAAAAAAAAACACGAACGAAAAAAAAAACGTTACACCATGAAAAAAAAAAAAACCCAGCCCTTCTCCCCACCTCGTCCCGCCTCTTTGGTCGGTGAAAACCCGGCGTGCTCTGTCCCGGCATTGTAGGGATGCGAGGGTCTATGGTCATACGACTACGGCCATGCATATCGAGAGCACCCCTCCCCCCCCCCCCCCCCCCCCCTCGCCCCGCCTCCCTGCCCTCTCCATCCCCTCTTCCTCTGCCCCCCGCAACCAATCTTGCTCAACCGATGCGGCAGCACCATCGATTACCTAATACCTCCAACCCTGCCTTCGTCCTTCCCTCCCCGTGTATACCCTGCCCAACTCAATCCCATATTCTATGCCAAAGGGGATGCCAGCTAATAGCCCCCCTCCCTCCTTCGACTCATGATACCAACACACGTCGTCACCATCATCCACCCGGTTAGGCGGCAGGTAGGCAAGCAGACGCTTAAGCAAGCAAGCAGGCAGTCAGGCAGTCAGGCAGTCAGGCAGGTAGGCAGGTAGGCAATGAAATGTCACCCAGAAAATCCAGCAGCACATGTATGTACCGTTTCGATGATTATCGTAACCGTACATTACTCAAGCAACCCAGCAAGCAATCCACATGTGAACGGACAGCACAAGTGTCGAATTACCGTGACCGTCCAACCCAGTAAAACACTAAAAAAAAGCCCACCAACCGAGCAGCCAAGCAGCCAGGCAGCATAGATAGATCTAGCAAAATCCATCGCACGAAATGGACCGTACAAAGTGTCGAATCACCCATCATCGTGCGTGCGCGCGCAGCGCAACCACCCAGCAACCCAGCAACCCAGCGAGCGAGCGCAAGCCCAGCAAGCAAAAGCACTACTCTAGGTCATCAGAATCACCACTCGTCAAAACCCCCCTGCGCCGCGTCCGCCGGCGGCTGCCAACCAGTCTCCCACTCCCGGTCCTGCGACATCAAATCCGCCGACTGCATCTCCGCCTCAACGATAAGGCGCCCGTAATGGTTGCCATCGCTCTCGTGGGCTATCATGGCCAGGTTGTACGCCCGGAGGTCCGGCGCTATGCCCGCGCCCTTCATCCTCCCGAACACCGCCACTGCCTCCCGGTACTCCTCCCCCTTGAGGCACGCGCCCATCGCGGCCGTGAAGGATAGGAGGTTGGGGGGCACGCCGTCCTGGGCCATGTCCTCGAGGACCTCGAGGGCCAGCGCCCAGTCGGGCCCGCACGCGCAGATGGCGCTCGTGTACGTAACCACGTCGATCGCGATCTCCTTGCTGCTTTCCACCACGCCATACACACAAACACACATACACACACGTCCCGAAGTGAATTAATTGTACGTCGAACCGAACCGCACCAACAAAAAACGAATCGAATCGAACCCCATCGCACAGAACCGCATAAAGACCGAGCCGAGCCAAACCGAACAAGAACCGAACCGAACCGAATGGCATGGAATCCAACCGCGCCGAATCGAACCGAATCGGGCCAAATCAAACGGAAATTCGAACCGAACCAAACCGAACCGAATGGTGAGTTCCGCGGGTGAAGTAGGAAAGTAAACACGGGAATGGGGAGAAGGCGGGGCAGGGGAAGGGGGGGAGGGGGGGGGGGGGGGGGGGCTGCTGCTGAGTAGATGATGGGGTGGAGGGTGCACCAGGTGTTTGGCTTGGCTATAATTTTATGCAGGGGTAGTTGTATACCTGCGGTAAAAAGGAGGATCACGCGTTGCGTTCGATATCTCCCTCGCAGCCGTCGCCCGCTGCTGCCGCTTGCTACTGCTACCACCGGCGCTGCTTCTTCTGCTGCTGCTGCTACCGCTGCCGCTGCTGTCGCTGCCGCTGCTGCTAAAGCTACCAATACCACTCCCTAATCTTTCAGACACGCCGGGGTTACGCAGCACACGAGAGAGGGCCGTACAGACCTTGGCCGAGCTTCCACTAGATGGCTGAATTGTACTCGACTGGAAGAAATCTCGATGCAGCATCAACAAGACGTAACGAGGAGCTACAGGAGTAGTTGTGGGCTATTAATAGTCATAGGGGTGTTTTTGCTTTTGTTTTTTTTTTTGCTCTTCCCATTTATTCTCTTCGCCCTCCTTCATTTCTCCCTCCATCCTATTACGGGGGACCCATGGTAAACAGGACCAAATATTATTAGTGAAAATAGGTAAATATAAAGGTTTTCGTGTGTACAGTAGGTCCTACTTACTATGGTCCCCCCATAAAAGTCGTAACTCAAATCCGGAGGTACATGGCAGGCTCCTTCTTATCCCCCCCCCCCCCCCTCCCTAAAACGGTTTGCGCCCTCATTTTTTTCAAAAAGTCGTACAAACGGTACTGACCACGATCACGGCCACAACATGACCGCCACCCCGCCACCATAACCGACGCGTGACATAATCCCAAGGCCAGCACCGCCCCATCGCCGAAGCGTCGGCTGACCAAAAAAAAATCGGCAAACATAGAAAAGTCGGCCGACCAAAAGAAAAGTCGGCTGACAAAAAAAAAAAAAAAAAAAAAAAATCGAGTCGGTTGACAAAAAAGAAATCAAGTCGTCCGGCGAAAAACCGCAAGTCGGCATACAGACAGACTAAACTATCACGGGGGACCATAGTAAATAGGACCAAATAAATGTTGGTAAAACACAGGGAAATATATAGTTTTTTTTTGTGTGCACCGTAGGTCCTATTAACTATGGTCCCGCGTGATAGTATAACCGTCGACCGGTTGAAACAAGTGCCACCAGCACGACGACGAAGCAAGTCGGTTGACAAGAGCAAAAACCAAGCCGGTTGACAGACGAAACGAGTCGGCCGACAGACGGAACAAGTCGTTGGCTGACAAAAAAAAAAAACAAGACCGTCGGGGACAGACCAGACTCGGCCGGGCCAAAAAAAAAAAAAAGAAACTCGGCTACCTAGCCTTCCCTCCACGTCGGCTCTCGCTCACGTTTTCATTTCCTCCAGCAGCTTCAAGGCCGTGCTGACGTCCCTGTCTATAGCCGCGGTGGTGATGATGGAACTGTAGGCGTAGTTGTTCGGCTGCACGCCGCCGACGCCCATGAGCCTCCACAGCTCCCAGGCCATGCCGGTCTCCTCCATTCGGTTAGCAGCGTCGATCGCGGCGCTGAAGTGGATCACCGTCTTGTCTATGCCTGCGCCCTCGATCGTTGCGTGAGACAAAACAGAACAGGGGGGTGGGGGGGGGGGGGGGGGGGGGGGGGGGGGGGGGGGGGGGGGGGGGGGGGGGGGGGGGGGAGAGAGGGGGGGGGAGAGAGATGTCGTCTATGCTCATTTCTTGTTCCGGGTATACGTAGAAAACAAGCAAGCGCCCGATTTTCAGCAACTCAAATCGGTCGTGTACTCACAGCCGAAGCGTTTGTCATAAATTTATTCATTTTTCGTTTGGGCTGGGGGGGGGGGGGGGGGGGGGGGGGGGGGGGGGGGGGGGGGGGGGGGGGGGGGGGGGGGGGGGGGGGGGGGGGGGGGTATTCATCTTTTACTGGCCTCAAGTCATTCAACCATTGACCACATATCCTTTTCGTGACGGAGCGTGGGGTGGGGGGGGGGGGTCAGAGAGAAAGACAGTGAGAGGGCGAGAAATCACCGACAAAAAAAAAAACCGACACCAAAAATACGCCAACACAACAAGTCTATAACTGCCGCAGGTTTCGCTGCATTCGCTTTCTCGCTCGCACACAAAACTAACCAACTGACCAACGCCTGTCGGCCCACGATCCCAAAGCACAAAAAAAAAAAATCTGGCTGACCACGGAGCCCCTCAACCGAGGCGCCACCCGGCCGTATATCTGTGTCCCATCCGTTTTGGCCCAGGACGTTTCGTCAGAATCTGTTCACGGGGGGGGAAACACATCAATAAGGACCCAATATCTCGGTAAAAAATACCGGGATATTTAATTGTTTTTTTTTTTTTTTCGTGTGTATGATGGAGTCCTGACCACTGTTAATAAGCCCCCCCCCCCCCCATTATATATAGGTTGGGTCGGCGTCGGTTAGCAACGACACTGTAAAACATGCCGCTCACTACGTGAGATAGACAACCAGGGTACCGCCTTTTTTTTTTATTCTTTTATATTTTTTGACGGTCGGGCACAGCTGGTTGTCGAGTTACAGTAGATCATATGTGCACGGTGAACAACCTTTACTCCGCACAAGTGGGAATGATCGCATTACGTAGTGTTCAAGGTAAGGCACCCAAGAGGCAGTTACATAGTACTCCCATTGCTGTCTCTGGAAGTGGCTACACCGGAAATTAAATTAACTCCTTGAAGCTGTCATCCATACAAGTCCGCCTCACAAGCGGTTCTTAGTAGGATGCCGCTCACCCTTCAAACGACTCGCCGAACACCTCACGGTGCTTTGCGCTTGGTGCTAGCAATGTCTGCCTGGGGGTCGGTGAAAAGCCGACGTGCTCCGTCCCGGCATTGTAGGGATGCGAGGGTCTATGGTCATACGACTACGGCCATGCGTGAGATATCGAGTACATCTCTCCTATCGAGTACCCCCCCCCCCGAGTACCCCCCCCCCCCCCCCCCCCCCCCCCCCCCCCCCCCCCCCCCCCCCCCCCCCTACCCCACCCCCCCCCCCCCCCCCCCCCCCCCCCACACCCCCCCCCCCCCCCCCCCCCCCCCCCCCCCCCCCCCCACCCCCCCCCCCCCCCCTACCCCCCCCCCCCCCCCCCCCCCCCCCCCCCCCCCCCCCCCCCCCCCCCCCCCCCGTAAATAGGCCATGGAGATTGTTCCACCCGGTGAACACGGTAAAGTCCCTCTCTACCGTGCCGGTATACACGCGCCAATGTAGAGGAGCCGGTATGTACGCGCCAGGGCCAACAAGACAGGCGTTCTACGAAGCGGCAACCGGTACTATTGATCCCACCCGTGTCGAGCAATTTTCACGGGTACTACAAGCAGCAGCGGGCAGCCGACACTACGCAAACCGGCACCCTATTAGAGGGACCGCTACTGCCGCAGCGCCCTTTTGAGTCCTTCAAGGACCCTGCCCTCCCGCCAAGTGAACTATTAATAGTGACTCGGAACTAGCGGTCAGACTCGCGGCAGGTCAGACGTGCGCTGCGGTGCGAAAGAGGGATTACAACCGTTTTTAGACTTTTTAGTACAGCACTGCAATCTCGTGTTGGGGACAAAACTACTCGAAAATCGAGCAGTGGTTTGTCCCGAAAGCAGGGGGCTACTGCAGTCCCGACAGGGTGGAGCCTACATTTTTTTCATCAAAACGTCCGTGTTTGGGTTGGGGGGGGGGGGGGGTGTACTCATTTTATTCATCCCTACATTGCCGGGACGGAGCACGTCGGGTTTTCACCGACCAGGCTAGACATCGCTTGCAACAAGGGTGGGGGGGGGGGTGTACTCGACAGGAGAGATGTACTCGATATCACGCATGGCCGTAGTCGTATGACCATAGGCCCTCGCATCCCTACAATGCCGGGACGGAGCATGTCGGGTTTTCACCGACCAGGCAGACACCGCTTGCACCAAGCGCGAAGCGCCGTGAGGTGTCCGGCGAGTCGCATGAAGGGTGAGCTGCATCCTACTGAGAACCGCTTGTGAGGCGGACTTGCACACGGATGACAGCTTCAACGAGTTAGTTTAATTTCCGGTGTGGCCACTTCCAGAGTGCTGGGGAGGGGGGGGGGGGGGGGGTTGGGAGTTGGGAGCTGTTCAAGTGAAGAGCCGCAGAAAGATTAGCCGCTATTACGGGGGTCCATAGTTAACGGGACCAAATTTTGTTAGTAAAAGTAGGTAAATATATAGGTTTTATATGTATACCATAGGTCCTATTAACTATGGACCCCGTAATAGTCATACTGCATCGTCGGTGTCGACCCTCGTTCCCTCTTGTAGTCGTCGACGAAGGCGACTACCTGGTACAAACGATTCATAGAGCCGTGTGTTTTGTTTTTTAATCACTGCCAAAGCACGGGTTGCCATCCCTCCATACACATCACAGACACATCATATACAAATCGTATACACGACTATAGAGGAGTTCCACGAATGATACGAGGTTCACCCTATTTTTTCTGAGGCTCCCATGTCTCCTCCTCCCCCCCCAGGTAGGTATGACGTGGAATTCAACGGGGATAAGCATACGCTCGGGATGTGTGGGGCGTGCACGTCGAACACCTACAAATATCCCCCCCCCCCCCCCCCACGAGCTGTGGTACTCACTGTGTGTGCCTCCCTCCTTCAACTGGAGCCCGGCAAGGACCCGTGATGGCTCAGGGGACACCTCTGTCCGGAAATATAAGCACCGTTTGGCCAGTGATATTAATACTCAAACGCAAGTCCTTGCATTTCCGGCCAAGAGAGCACAAAGTCAAACCATCACTCTGGCCGGAAGAAAAGGGACCGGTTGCATACCCCACTACCTCATCCGAACGGTCTTTTGTTGCATTTCGGGACTACCGTAAGTGCTATAAACGACATGGCGCAAGAACCGATGCTTCACACCTCGCGCGCGCACTTCATTAGTCTCGATAACATCGTCATTCCCACTGCGGCTCTCCACCCCCCCCCTCCCCACAGCACACACGCTTCCTTACCCCCCAAGCCAAACAAAACAGCAAGATGTCTGATGTTGCTCTAAACCCTCTCTCACCCGCCCCCCCCCCCCCCCCCCCCCCCCCCCCCCCCCCCCCCCCCCCCCCCCCCCCCCCCCCCCCCCCCCCCCCCCCCCCCCCCCCCCCCGCTCGGTCATGCATGACATGAGTACACCCCCCCCTTCTCCCGCTCCCCTTCCCCTCTGCCCACATCCATCAAAAACGCCCTGCTTGCTATATATGTGCTTCTTTAATCCCCTCCCCCTCCTGCCTGGTCGGTGAAAACCCGACATGCTCCGTCCCGGCATTGTAGGGATGCGAGGGTCGATGGTTATACGACTACGGCCATGCATGATATCGAGTACCCCCCGCCCCCCCCCCCCTCCCCCCCATCTTTCGCTTTGGACACCCCTTTTCTCCGCTCACTCACCCATTTGATCCATGTCATCCATGAGCGCTCGCATGGTGCTGAAAGCGTTTTCCCCCTCGCACGCCGTCAGCAGAGTGCCGAACGTAACCTCATCCGGGTCCACCCCGTTCGATCGCATCGTCTCCAGTACCTCCAGGGCGCGGTCCGCCTCGCCCGCCTGTTGCGTTCCGTTTTCGTTTCGTTTCGTTCGGTTTCATGACGTTTGTCGATGCGTTTCGTCTTCCGTTCGTTTCGTTTCGTTTCGTCTTCCGTTCGTTTCGTTTCGTTTCGTTTTCCGTTCGTTTCGTTTCGTTTCGTTTCGTTACGTTTCGTTGCGATTGATTATTGGTTCGATCTGGTCTGGTTTGGTTTGGTTTGGTTTGGTTCGATCTGGTCTGGTTTGGTTTGGTTTGGTTTGTTCGGTTTGCTGGCTTGATTGGGTGGTTTGGATTAGTTTCGTTTCGTTTTTTTTTTTTTCACTTTTTTGTTTCGAGGCGTTCGGTTTGGTTTGGTTTCGGTTTTAGTTACGCTTCGTCTTCAAATAGTTGCGCTCCATTTGTTTCGGTGTTTGTTTCGGTTCGGTTTAGTTGTTGCCGTCGATCGCACTGTCCCCAGCACCTCCAGAGCGCGTTCTGCCTCGCCCGTCGGTTCTCTTCTGTTGCCCTGCGCCGTTCCGTTTGGTTGGGTTTGGTCTCGGCTGCTGCTTTTGGATTGGTTTGGTTTAGTTCGGCTCAGGTTCGGTTGGGTTTGGTTTGGTTTCGGTTGTTGCGTTTCGTTCAAGTTCATTCGGAAATCGTTTGCAGCTTTCAGCTCCCAGCGGAATAACACCAAACCACAAACAACACACAACAGAGGGGACCCTCCGCACCCGTGCGACGAAGCACAAACGTCCGTCTGTCCGTCCATGCGTGCGAGCGTGAGTGGGCGCTCGGACATGAAAAACGCATCTACAAAAAAAATGCCGCAAAAAACGTAACAAAAAACTCAGGGATTTCGGCACGCACACACACACTTCGCTGTGTTCTCGGGCCTTTTTTTTCCGCAAATCGACCGTGAAGAGGTACACGCAGTCAATAACAACCAACCTCCCTGGAAAGCAAGACTACCTACAAACGCCTCACCAAATCACGGCAACCCCATCCCCCCCCCCCCCCCCCCCTATATAATATATATGGGTTGGGTTGGCGTCGGTTGGCAACGACACTGTAAAACATGCCGCTCACTACGTGAGCTACGTGAGCTAGACATGCAGGGTACCGTTTTTTTTTTTTTTTTTTTTTTTTTGTGGCGGTCGCCCTCAGCTGGTCGTCGAGTTAGATCAATTGTGCGAAGTAGTGAACCTTTACTCTGCGCAAGGGAATTGATCGTATCACGTAGTGTTTATGGTAAGGCACCCAAGAGGCAGTTACACAGTACTCCCATTGCTGTCTCTGGAAGTGGCCACACCGGAAATCAAACTAACTCATTAAAGCTGTCATCATCCATATATGCAAGTCCGCCTCACAAGCGGTTCTCAGTAGGATGCAACTCACCCTTCATGCGACTCGCCGGACACCTCACGGCGCTTCGCGCTTGGTGCAAGCAAAGTACGCCTGGTCGGTGAAAACCCGACATGTTCCGTCCCGGCATTGTAGGGATGCGAGGGTCTATGGTCATACGACTACGGCCATGCATGAGATCGAGTACATCTCTCCTACCGAGTACACCCCTCCCCCACCCCCCCAATCACAATGACTCCCCCCCTATCCCCACCAATCACAGTGATCTTCACCTTCCCCTCAAGCAATCACAATGCCCCCCCCACTACAGCTATACGACTATGGCCATAAAGCCATGCACGATATCGAGTACACCCCTCCCCCCCCCCTCCCCATTTCTTTCTGCCCCCGGTCCCCTTCCTCACCGACGCGTAGGCCATGGCGATGCTGTTGTAGCTCACGACGTCGGGGGTCATACCAGACTTCCAGATTACCTCCACGATGGCCTCCGCCCTCCGCCATTCCCCCGACAGCCCGAGGGCGTGAATGGCGGCGTTCAGGCACTGCAGGTTGGGCATGATCTCGTCGTGCTGCATGCGCACCAGCAGCGCCAGGGCTCTTCGCCATTGCAGACCCTGGGTTTCCATGGGGGGGGGGCGGGGGGGGGGGGGGGGGGGGGGGCGGGGGCAGGGGGAGTGTATGGGAGTTGGGACGTTAGGACAACTACCGCTTCTACTGCGCTGCCAGCACCACTACTAAATACCATTTCTACTGCAGACTACGATTACTGCTGTAATGCACCACTACTTATCAAAACCACCACTACTCACACTGCTGCTGCTACGACCGACCGACTTCCAAGCACTACAGTTACTTCTACCAACAAGCTACCAGGATATCTGACTTAATACGGGGGACCATAGTAAATAGGACCTACTGTACGCACAAAAACCTACACATTTACCTATTTTTACTGACAGTATTCGGTCCTATTTACTATGGCCCCCCGTAATAATGCACCCTCACGCAGGCCCACCCAAAGCACCCACGTTGGTGCGTGTACACGAGGAACTACTGCTGTGAACACAAATGTTGTCTTGCGTACATTACGCGGTTGGTGATAGATAGGCTTATCCACCGGTGCCTACATTCGTACCCTTCAGAGAGACGTCGGGAATCCTCTCTCCCTAAAGAACAGGGCTCGCCCCCGAAAAATTCTTCTTCTTTTTTTCTAAACACACACACGCATTCTCCCTGAATTCTGCAGCTTCGGATTTTGTCCAGCTCATATTCATACACGGGACTAGCACACCCTGCATGAGGCCACGTAAAACCCGTAGTATACGCGCGGTGCAAGAAGTATCACGAGTACGAACGGCATGACACACAGCCTGCAAAGATGAGTTTGGACGAAGCATTCGATCTCACTCACAGCTGTTGTTCTTCAACATCGATACCAGGTAAATATTAAGGGCCACCGCCACAATATCAGACAGCAAGAACGCCACCGCAGGCGGTTTCATTTTTTCTGCTCGATATTTCTGTCCGGTTGACCTGCCTGGGTGGGCCACCACGTCGCTTATACAGTGCGATGGTTTTCCTAGTAATAGTATATAGTACCGTAATAATGCGAGTAAACGCCCCCCGCCCCCCCCCCCCCCCCCCCCCCCCCCCCCCCCGCCGGATCGCATTTTCGAGCTCGGTAACTCTGTGACAAAAGAAGGCAATGATACCGAACAACACGTTTTTCCGGACAGCCCTGAACGAGATCTGCTCAACGCCACCCTTTTCGGCTTGTAGGCGCTGACATCTTTTTTTGCAGTGGAGATATCGAGCTCG